>CM060905.1:1103096709-1103721709 GCA_030737815.1 Allium fistulosum
AGCCAATTCGGATTTACTCACAAAATTATCGCTTGATAAGATCTAGTGTTTTGTTACATATGTATTGAAACAGAAAATTCTAAATAACAATTTAGTGAAAGCTATTTACACATATTAACCCAAAATGTATCGAAGTCAGTGGGAGTGATATTGAGCTTGAGTCTTTGGATATGATCCAAGAAATGATACGAAAGTATCATTTTATAAGCATCAAGATTGAATAAGTATTTTAATAGAAATATCAAATAGTTTGATTTTCATTCAAAGCGCAGAGGAAGCATGTGTTCATAAAAAAGAAAGTTAAAAGGTACATTGATATTTCTAAACTATAAGTAAACAACACATTGTTGATTTTAACGATGTACTTGTGTTAAAATCAGCCTTAGTTGTTTTAATACCCAACATTAGATTAATAAATGATGTCTTTTATAGTAAGTATAAAAGATGACGGGAATGCCCCAAATGATATGCAAGGACACCTTATTAAAAAAATTAATATGGAACATGTAAGATTGATTCCTTTGCATTGGCAATAGGAATTATCATACATGTTTTGTTGCCTACGATATCATGATTTGCTTGATACATGAAGCAATATCAAATCCAAATTGATATCACTAAATAGTTGTTTGAAGTGTTCTTGTGTATTTATGAAATACTAGAGAATTGTTTACAGAAATAAAAACTCCTTATGAAGGAGTGTTCGAACTCAAACTTTATAAGTCATATTAAGTATAGTATTTCAATAATAAATTCAAGTTAAGAATCTTGAACTTGGAAATGTTTCAAATGAACGACCATGGCTGATTCAATGGAAAAGGCTAAGCACATCGCATTGATTAGCGTTGCGATAAAAACAATGTATATAAAAATATAAGTGCATAAATTCATAACTGAGCTGATTCCAAATGTTGAGAATCTAGTAACATTGTTATATGATAACAATATCATGATATAGTTCATAACAGAACTTAGAGCTCACTAGAAATCAAAAGACATACTCCGAATTGTTCCACATGATAAAGTAGTTTATCACCATTGGAGAAGCTAGAATAAGATACCATAATTGACCCCAAGTGCAAGTGGGAGATCGATAAAGTTAGGGGTATTCCATATGCACAATTATGTAATTTGTTACATATATCTAATTCGTTGACCAATCTTGTTCGAAATAAAGGTGTTTTCTTTCTATTATATAATTGATATAATGTGGTTATATTAATTAATTAATTTGATTAAAAGTATATTTAATAGAAAATCCATAAATGGTATGTATTGTGATAGTAGTTACAAAGTGTTGTAACCATGAGTAATTTATCACAATGAAACAAATATACCATTTAAATGTTCCTAGTCAAGATGCATCTAGACTGGATATCGATGTATCCGTTGAGACTATAGTACATAACGCTCTCCAAATGTTGGGCAGTGTATTACTCATTACTAGAGGCACCTAGGGGTTACGTTCTTATAGTTGTTGGATAACTATGGAACGACTCATTTGATTGTTTTTATTGGTTAATATAACCAAGGTCAAGCAGAAAACATCGATGTAACTAATTTACACAGTTCTCTTGACTTGAGAATACTATTGATCTTCAATGTGGAAGCTATGCTTTGAGTATAGTTAATCATGGCATGGCGTCCATAAAACGACTACAATTAGGTCGAGTGAAAGCATTGGAAATGAAACACTATGCAAGAGTAGATTCGTCTCCTCGGTTATATGAGGTTAGTATCATGGTTAACCGATGCAACTCAAAGTCAAAGTCTCTGGTCAAAGCAGTTTGGTTAATAATAATAATTATTATTAAACTAAGGACTTTATGTTTGGACTATAAAGTTGAATGCGGATGATATTGGAATTTTGACCATTACCAAATTCCATAAGTCCTGATGTGATATGGTTTTGACGAAGAGAATTGGTGTAAATAATTGTTACTACTGGGTACCGTTTATAATAAGTAAAACTGGATTTTACAAAAAGATGTGTAAGCGATAAATTCAGCCAAATGTCACACCACCTTCTAAGTGACGTGTGAACGTTAATATTTGAATAGTTCGATATTAATGCTGATTCAATTTACACCTTTGAGTCGCACAACCGTAATGATGAATTCTATGAAAAATTACATGATTTAATTAATTTATAAAATGTTGTAAATTGATTAAATTAATTATATTTAACAAATATTAATTACTTCTTATTTGATGTTTGGAAGTTCTTTGTAATTATTTTAATGCATTTATAAAAGTTATATTTACGTGCATTGATATACGATATCAATGTAATTTAAAGATAATTGCATGAAATGATTTATGGAAATTTATGTCATTTGATGACATGATTTGTGGAGATTTTATGTTATTTGATGACATATCACGTGAAAAGTAAGGATTGGAGAGAGAGAAACAATCAAGGGAATTAATTAGGGTAGATTTAATTAAAAAATGAGAAAGGTTTCATTCTTTCAATTAAAACTTATTTTCTAATTCATTCTGTACGTGCAAATTATTTTCCTTCTCATTCATTCTTTCTCTCCTCCTAACTTTTCATGGCAGAGAAAAAAAATTCTAAAATCTTTCAACTCCAAATAAAAAGAACAAATAAAACAAAACAAAAGTGGTCCATCCATCTCTTGCAAGGATAGGATGTGGATCTTGAAGATCTGAGGATTTATCATCATTCAAGGTGTGATTTCTAGGCAACATCATAAGGTGATTCAATCGGATCTAGAAGCATTCTTCATTCAAGGTGCAAATCGAAGGCAACATCAACAAGGTGTGTTTTAAGAATTGGGTAGCAAGGTATGTCATTATACACACACACACACTCTTACTTATTTTGCAATTTTTGATGGAAATTTAATTTTACTTTCATAATTTGTATGATGTATTACCGTCTTGCTAAATTAAAAAAATTGTTTATGAAGATTGAAATATTTGTTGAATGATATGGTTGAGTTTTTATTTGATAGATCAAAATTAAATTTGTTTATGTTTTACAAAAAAAATTAAGTGTAGATTTATGTTTTTAAACATTCTAATTAAAGTGTAATTCTTCATATCTGAATGTTTTCATGTTCGAATTGATTAGCTTCTTTTCTTTACTTTGTTAAATTGAAACTAAATTTATATATTTAAAATACAATGTTTTATTTTAGTTCTACGTTTAAACATTTAATTTAAATCTCATTTCTTTAAATCTGGAAATTTACATTTTCATGTTGATTGATTGAATTATATTTAAAGTTAAAAATGAAATTTATATTGAATCAATACAATGTTTCAATTGTAAATCTATATTTTAATCTTTCATAACAAAGTGTAATTTTATTTTTGAATGTTAATATATGTATGTATGCATGTATTACTTTCACTTTTTATTTCATTATATATTTACATATGAATAAAAGGAATTTTAACAACAAATCAAAGTTTTGAAATTGACTGTAATAACTATCTAATTTATATTATTAGAAAGCTTTGATTGAATTCCATATATACATATTTGGATGTACTTGTATGTGTTCATATAAATTTTTTTTTCTTTACATATATTGTCATAATATGAAATCATTTCTCTTTTTTAATTAAACAATAATGCATACATATAATTCATTGTTAACCTTCTACATTCTTACATTATGGTATCTATTGATTGTCATTAATATGTTGCATTAATTAAGTTGACTAAAAGGGAAACTTTATCAATCACCCATGTCATCCCTTATTTATTTCCATTTCAATTCCTATGTAATAACCATTCAAATTGTTCTTGTTAATTTTATGTATACATATCAATTACCACTGACTACACACACTCCCTATATGCTGCACTTGCACAATATTTACTGTGAATATACTTACAATTCATGTCATATTTAGATTAGTCATTAATGTTATTTTATTAATCAATTATTTAATTTAATTAAGGGAAGGAAATGAAAATTTCCTACTCTAACTAAATTTGTGATTCCTCATTAATTGAATAATTTAAAAGAAAGGAAATGAAATGTTTCGTTCTCTAAATAAATTTATGCCCTCTCATTAATTGAATAAGTTAAGAGAAAGGAAATGAAATATTTCCTTCTCTGAATAAATTTGAAAAGTAAACGTTACACACAAATTTGTATATAAGAGTATATTTGATATACTCTAACTTACATACAAATTAAATTAAAGTGAAATTTTATTTATGAAGTTAAATAAAATATTGATTTTATTTAAAAGAAACTTAGAAAAGTTCCAAATGAATTTAAACTTCGTAGGCCCTATTATTTGGGTTTTTAACCCAAAAGGATCCAAGAAAAGACGGAATAACTCGACGAAGTCCGAATGTCTCGGAACCCAACCAAACGGGCTAAAGCAATAAGTTAAAGAGAGCCAAGTCATATTACAAAAGCAACGACTGAGTTTGACTAAACCAAGAGACAAGCATTTGTCCAGTCCAATCAGCAGCTAAATACCACTAGAAAGTAAATCGTCATCAAAACAAAGCGACGTGCAACGAGACTACACGAACAACGTCGATACGAGGTAATGAAAGCATTCTAGACATCAAAGTCCAGAAATAGTCTAAGTACATGGATGGATAGCGATCCATACACTATGGATCGCCAGCGATCCATACGACATCATGGGTCGCTATGGCACGTGGGGAGCAAGGAAAGCTTAGAAGACAAGGTGAAAAATATGCTAAGTGTATGGATCGCTAGCAATTCATACACCATGGATCACCAGCGATCAATACATAACCATGGAATACTTGCGACCTAGCATAGGAAAGCAGAGGAAAAGGGAGCTAAGTAATTAGCTCGCGCCCGAGCTAATTCCATAGATCGCTAGCGATCCATAAAACAATTGATCGCTAGCGATCCATGTTTATGGCTTGGGTTGCGAGCTAAGCTTTGTTGCATCTTCCTGTGTCCATCTGCAAGAAGTTAGTGAACAGTCCTGGCCCAGAAGCTCTCCGATCTCTATAAGTACCATCTTACCTGCAACATAAATGGGATCTTCTCCGGACTGGTTGCTGAAGCTCTACTGAAAACTTTCTTCACTCTTCACCTCCCTCACAACAATCTCCAAAGGGATTCACTGTGATTCTCCAGTGGATACTAACCTTGGAGATCCAATCTAGCTAAGGACAATCAAAAGCCTTGTAATCAAACACTTTTTGTAAAATCAATCAGTCTATAATAGAAATTATAAAGTGGACGTAGGCTTCATTAACAGCTGAACCACTATAAAAATCTTCTTGCCTTCTTTCTCTTACTGCTTTTTTCTATACCTGTTATCTATATTATTGCTTTGTGAGAATAGGGTTGGTTCTTTCACACTCAAACCAGTGTGTTGCTCCATTTTTGGGTTAACATTTTGGTGCTTTCATTGAGAATCCAACTCAGGGTTCAGATCTAGCGGTCTACTTTGGATCCCATAGGTCCAGAAGTTAGATCCTCAATCTTTGCCTGAAAGATCTACCTCTTGAAATCAATGGCTCCTAGAAGAAGAAGAACTGCCTCTGGAAGGTCCATAGGGGCAGTGATAGCTAAAGAAGATGTTAATCCTCAACATACTGAAGTAAATGGCACTAACTTGAGAAATCAGGCGCCAACATCCTCTAGTCAGCACGAAGTCGTTACTAGGGATGGGTTGAATAAGATATTTGACGAGATCAACCAAAGAATGGATAGTAGCCAGAAGGCCTAGATGGAGAAGCTTAACACTCTTCTAACCCTACAGTCAAATCCTGCTCCAAGAACTATGCCTGAATCTGCGACTATTATAAAACAAGAAAATTCCTCCGTTTCCAGTCTAAACAGAAGGAACAGAAAACCGTCGCAAAAAAGAGTAACAACAGGAGCCATGGGACCCAACATGGAAAGAAATACAAGTACCCCACTTGCCGCAAGGCAACCAACTCTAAACTTGAACCAGGGGACAAAGACCCCGAAAGAAGATATAGCTATGGACCTCTTTGACTCAGAAGATGAAGAGCATGACAACCAGTTAGAAGGGAATGTCAACGCATTCGATGATTCTAGGATCATCCAAACTGCCCCAATCAGGCCAACTACAAGCCAACGGGATCCCGCGGGAGTGGCTCTCCCAAAGACAGGAGAGCCTAGGCTTCAACCCACTCGCCAAGACCATTTGCAAAAGTCAAACACTTGGTGTAGTGATTGACTGTCGCCCCCAGAATTACCGGACATCAGAGGCATACATAGCAGACATGGTCAAATGGTTAATGGATGGGAGTAAAAATAGGAGAGATGATGAATGTGGATCTGCACCAAGTCGGACTCCCTTTAGTGAGGAAATTCTGAATGAGAAATATCCGAAAAAATTCACAATGCCAACCATTCCATCCTATGGCGGGACAAAGGACCCAAAACCTCATTTGTACAAATACAGTTGGTACATGGATGGAGCTAATGCCTCTGAAGCTGTTTGGTGCAGGTGTTTTCCCATCTTTCTTGAAGGAATTTCGACTATGTGGTTCACTAGGCTTCCACCAAAATCTATCTCAACCTTTGACCAACTAGCAACAAGATTCCTTGATCAGTTCAGACTCCATACCACGCAACCAAAAGATGTCATGTCTCTATCCGAGTTGTTCCAGGGACGCAACGAATTGCTAAAATCTTTCATAAACCGATTCAATACCACAGTGACGGAAGTAAGCAACCCCAATGAGGACATGGTTTTATGACGTTAGTTCGTGCTATTCACCTAGAAATTGAATTCGGAAAGTGGATTAAGATGAAGCAACCCACCATAAGAAAAGACTTCAATCGTAAAGCAAGTCAATACTTAAGATTGGAGGAAGCACAGGAGTTGGAAAGAAAGTCGACAGGTATACAACCGATGAACGTCGGACAGAGCGATATAGCGATGAATCAAAACGCGCACGCTTTTGGAACCGTTGAAGGATCCACAGGGAAATATGGAAACCAAAAGAGAGAAAAATCAGAACTCCAATAAAAGAAATGGTAATGGCAATAATAAAAGGCTTAAAGGGTTCAGGCCTGAAGACTATACTCCTCTAAACAAGACTCCGGAAAATATTAATCTCGCAACACATGGGACCGAGGAATACAAAAAACCCATAGAAAGAAAGCAACTGACCAGCAAAAACGCTCAGGAAAGTTCTGCCGCTTCCACGAGACTCATAGTCATAACACAAATGAATGCCGCCATCTGAAGAATCTCATTGAAGAATTAATCTGAGAAAACAAACTCCAGCAGTACATGAGAAAGACACAGAACCCTAATCAACCCACGGCTCCTCAGCCTCCCACAGAACGAAGGAATCAAGCCAGAACTAGTGACAAAGGGTCCAAACGAACTGACCAAAGACTTATTATTGGAACAATATCCAGGGGACCACACCCCGCACAAAGAAGCTGGGGTGAGATGGAGCGGTATGCAAGTTCGCTGAAGCATGCTCCAAAGGAATCATGCCTCGCAATAGAAGATGAAACTTCAGCTAAACTATAGAAAATCTTGGGTGATGACATAGTGTTCCAAATTCCAGACATCGAAGGGATCGAAGCCTTGACTCTCGATCCAATGGTGGTAACGGTGGGAATCGGTCCCGCTGTTGTTTGACGAGTGTTGGTCAATAGTGGTAGCTTTGTTAATATACTTTTCAAACGTACTTTTGATCAAATGAAGATCGGCATGAAAAGTGTATCTGCATCCCGAACGAAGATCCAAAGGTTCACTGGCGTACCCAAGCAACCTTTGGGAACAATCGACCTGCCAGTTGAACTTGGAGAAGTTGATCAAAGAGTCATCCTCCTTCAAACTTTTGTACTTGTAGATGAAATGTCCGCATATAACGCCTTCTTGGGACGGCTCGCTCTAGTAGATGTCAGAGTAGCTTTGGCCTAATGGTGTCTAACCATGAAGTCCCTACTGTAAATGGAATTAGAGTGGTGAAAGGAGATCAGTGTGCCGCCAGAGAATGTTACATCACAGAGTTACGTGAATCTAGAAGAAAGAAAAAAGGGAAGTGTGATGACACGGATTTTCGGACTAGTCAAAATCGCCGAAATATCTGTCCGTTCTAAAACTATGAATGAAAACTACCAACTTAATACACAATATTTGATAAATATTTGACACTATAAAATGTATAGGATACAGTTTCAATTATACAAGTTAAATTAGGGTAATCATTTATTCTACGGTGTGCTTAAATACATACCAAATACAAATAGAAATTGTTAACCTGCCTTTTGGCAAGGCCGTGGATATGCGGATTTAACTAAATCGACTGCTCGTTTGTCGAGAATGGAATACGATGGGTTGGAACCCGCTGGATAGATAGATGGTCAGTCAGGGATGGTTCGATATACATGGCTCGGCCTAGGTGGATCGGCAGATGGCGCTCGGTCAAGGATGAAGGACACGCATGGCTTGGCTTGATAGTGTAGTTCGGCCTTGGTGATGTCGTTCGGCCTGGGAGGCATGGATCGGTCGAGGACTGGAGATCAAGCATGGTTCGGTTATCTGTGGTTCGGCCATGCGGCTCGGCCGTTCGACAAAGGTGGTTCGGTCATACTGGAGTGGTTCGATGGGAAGGTGGTTCGACCAAATATGGTTCGGCCAAGATGGTTAAGCTGAGGTAGGTCGGCATGTTGAAGTGGTTCGGTCTGGGAGGTGTCGTTCGGACATAATGATGTGGTTTGGTCTGTGTGGTGTCGTTCGGTCGGAATAAAGTGGTTCGGCATAGGACATCGCTCGGCAGCCTCATGTTCAAGTAGTTGTTGCTTCGAGTCAACTTCGTGGGATGTGGCTCGGGGTAGTTGAAATGTGGGTCGGCTATGTAGAGGTGAGCGGCTTCGAGTCCCTGAAGGCGTTTCCCCTGGTCGGCTTCGTGGGTTCTGGATCGGGAACAGGAGTGTGGGTCGGCAAGGCCTTGCTTCGAGTCAGAAGCATCGTTACTTCGAGTTGCCTTGGTGGTTTCCCTGGGTCGGTGACATTTGGATAAGGAGTTGGTCAAGGCTACGGAGTATGGATCGGCTATGGATCTAACGGGCCCTGGGTCACTCAAAAAGCCTGGTTACCTGGCTTTGCCTATAAATACAACATGTGAGACTGTAGAAAAGGGATCTTCATTTTGTTTCCCTTCGTCTTCTATACTAAGGCTGCTTTGCCATTGTTGTTCTAAAAACTCTGGATTGTAACTGTAATTGATTCTAACATCAATAAAAACGAAATTTCTGGAGTGGATGTAGGACGGAGTCAGCCAAACCACTATAAATCTTCTGTTTTTACTAATTTCTTTTTAATTTTTACTGTTCTTCATATTTATACTCTTTACATACATTCTATCTATGATCTGTGACTGTTGGTTGGTGCTTTCATCTGGATTTGGGTGTTAGTGACAAATTTTGGCGCTATTAGAAATAAATCTACCGTTGCACAACTCTGATGAGAGATACAGTAATAGTCATTCCTGCTAACTCAATAAACATGTCAGATGCAAAATAAAATAGTAACCAGGAAAGATACAACAACACAAGACAAATAGCAACCAATAAACAAAAAATGGTTATATTATTTTAGGGGCTGCATCACTACCACTTGTGACTGCATACGTACCCCTATCTAATTGGGTACCCAATTAGATACATGATCAAGCCAACGTAGTTCTCCTACCACAAATAGGACTCATGGAGCCTATGATGCAACAACGAATATGCAATTCCAGAACTACATAACATATATCATGCAAATGTAGATTCCAAATCTACCCACTTAGCTTAATCTTCACATTTAGAGTTCCAAATCTAATTATCTTTACGAAAATTATCCCTTTGAAGTTTATTCCCGAATTCTTATTTCAAAACTTTTGAAATAAGCATATGTATATATTTTATATTCAAACAAGTCCTTTACTTCGGGATCTGAAAACAAATCATCTTTTGAAACGGTATCAATATACAAGCATACAAAACTATATGCTACCTGGTCGGGAGGTTTCTAGCCATAACCAGGCCCTTGGGTCTAGCCTTCCGAATAAATAATAGATTGGTGCATCCCTCTATTCCAAGAGCGGCCTACACCGCGGCTACAGAACATCTGCACCTCCTTTGCCCATGCGTTTTCATAGATTATGGGTTACCCGAATCATTGGTAACATAAAAAATCGCTTTATATCTTAAAGTGGCAAAATCATTTACACTAATAATTACAAATACTTCAAAGCTATAATAATTTCCACTTCCAAATCCTTTCAAAAATCATCTTAAAACCATTGGGTTTAGTCCTCAAAATTCTTTCCGTTTTATAAAACACTTTTATAAAACCATTTTTTATAAAAACCACTTTCATATAAAATCACTTCAAAATATTTATTCTAAAGAAAAACATTTCATAACATTTCAATTTAAAATCAATTTTCAAAACAATTCATTAAATTGAAGTGAACCAAATATTACCGCTAAAGACCTTAAGTCAAATCGTGAAATAAATCACAAGGTGTTAGCTTACAATTATTATCTACTCAGCCCATGCATATGGACAATTAATTGCTCATAAACTGGTAGAGCAAAGTCAAAAATCAGTAAATAATAATCAATGCTCATAAACTGGCCGAGCCTAATCAAACAATCAATCAATGAAATAAACACAACAATAAATGATAATCAATGCTTCATTCAATCAAATATTTATAACACATTATTTTATCTTGGGTTAAAACGGTTTGATATTTATTTTGGAGCATCCGGGCTTTTTCTTCGACATGTTCCATCCCTCGCCCAAGTCTCCTTGGATCTCACGGACGAAACACGTGTACTAGTCGTTTCCGCATACTCCTTTCATTTTTATAAACGATTTATTAAACTTCCAAATCATTATTTAAAGCACTTAATTATTCTTTTAAAAACATCTATAAAAGAATTGAAAAAGGATTGTTGAGTTTAAATCCATAATTCATAAGTTATTAAAAAGTGTTGCAAAAGCATTGCAAAAAGTGTTGCAAAAAGCTATATTCTTCAAAACGACTTTTATATCATTTAGAAATCCATCCTTTCAACTTAAATTACTTTTAAAACATTTTAAAAGATTTTTAGAATTTATTTCATATTTTTAAACATTTTAAAAATATCATTTCTAAAGAAATCCCTTTTTGGATTTCGAATTGCAAAACCGCGATGTTTTTATAAAATTGTTTTGGACATGTTTCAAAATATACTTAATAAAATCTTGATTTTCTTTCTTTGTTGGAAAACTATGGATATAATAGTGTGGAAAATTCTTATCTCAAAGGATTCCGAGCTATATTCCATTTTGTATACTTATTTAACTTTTTCGGCGCGAAATCACGAACTACAGTTACGCGGCTCGCCTAGTTTTGACTTGTTTTCCAATTTCTTTCCAAACTTCATTTAAACACTTTAAATGTTTATAAAACATTTTAAATCATTTCAAAATCATTTTAAACAATATTTCCATATTACAAACTCATTTTCCATTTCATTTCATATTATGATATTATATTATTATAATATCATTTTCGACCTTTTTAAAATCATTTAAAGGCTAAATCACTACATACACATATTATTATGAATTTAATTTGGTTAATTACTAACCATTTCTCTTATTATTTATCAAACCAAGATACAAACCATTTCACTACCATATAATCAACCATAATATCAACCAAGTTATCATCCAATATCAACCAATATTTAACATATTAATTTCTAATTTAACATGTGTATTATCAACTTAAGTTTTAACAAAATAAAATTAAAATTTGATTACACATCTTTAACCAAATTGATTAACTTCCTACCAACATTCTTATCCAACCACTTTCACTAAACTAACATATACTTCACTAATACATCCATAAACAACTCCACCACCTTGTCCATGCTCACGACCATCCTTCCTCCTCCACTTTGCTCTCGGCCTAAACCTTCCTCCCACCTCCATATCTCATGGCCATAGCCTCCCCATCCTAATAATCATGGCCTAAGGCCATTTAAAGAAGAGAAGAAGAAGAAGTGAATTAAGAAGAGGTTAGAGAGTAATTAGTGGATTGGTGCTTAAGCACTCCACTATTTTTAACCGTCCTACCTCTCTTAAAGAAGAGAAGCCATTAATGAGAAAAAGAAAGCTCAAAAATGAAGAAGAAGAAGAATCAGAAGTGTGAAGAAAATGGGAAGAATGGATGGTTATTTATAGGAAAAGTAAGAAGTGGTGAATTATTAAATTAACCCTTTACAAAATTACCAAAATATTCTTACTTTATCTTATCTTTTCAACACTTACCATCATTTATCATATCACTACTTTATGTCTTAATCATTTAATGCATAAGAAAAATAAAGTAAAGATTTTATTTGATTTAATTTGACATGATTTTGTCCTTTTATGCATACTTTTTGTTAATTACATTCCAGAATTTTCTACGTATGTTTAGTAAAAGTAAACTTGATTAGTGAATTAATTAATACTTATAATATTTGAATATATGTTCATATATAAGAAAATAAAGGTGCAACAACGTTGCGACAACATTAAATCAACAAAACGTTGATTTTCGATAAAATGTTTTACGGTCATATTTTGACGTTTTAGGTAAACTATTTATTTATGTAAACCAAATTTAAAAATAAATTTGTATAATGTTATTTAAAAATAAAAACACTCATAAATTAATTAAAATAATTTATTTAACCGCTGAAACTTACTTTTCTGAAATCATGATTTTGTCACTTTTGTCGATATAAGCAATTATTCCTATTTTTGTGTATATTTATATTTGCAAATCCTATCTAATATTATTTAAATCATAAAATGTTATATATTTTATATTTAAAATCACTTTAAATAGTATATTTTAAAGTGGTCAAATTCTGGGTCGTTACATTCTCCCCTACTTAGAAGAATTTCGTCCTTGATATTACAAGGACGGAAAAATATAATGAAAAAACAACAATTAACAAAAGTTAAGCACACCGAAAATAGTAATATCACTCATAACCCCGGTCGGAGGTACGGTGCCTTATTCTATCTGTAACGACCCGGTATTTTGGACCATTCGCATCCGCATATGTCGAACTTGAATGATTCAAAATACCGAATTGTTATTTATATTTGGCAAAACTAAGCATATACAGTAAATAAATAATCACAGATCACAGACACAGAGTAATAATTTGCAGCGGAAACAAAGAATAGTAGTTCATGAAGCTACTATATACATATCAGAGTTAAATAAGGTACAACAGATGTCTCGAATACAATAGTCAAATACAAGAATCAGAATACAATCACTGGAATCAACTGGGTATCTGAAAGCTGGATAGATAGCTGGATCTCCAAGCGAAGCTCCAACTCCAAAGGTGAGTCTCGAATACTGGTACACTCAGTTTGATCCGAGCGTAAAGAAACACAAAACACTCGAGTCAGGATTAACATTCTTATATCAATAAATCTAACTCAAGTGAAATAGCAACCGAAATACAAGTAACTCAAAGGATGTTTGGAATAACCATCCTTTAAGGATCCGTTAAACTATCTACTATGTAGTAGTATACGATAAGTAGATAATGCCAATCAGTAATATAAAGTATCAAAATAGTGTTAAGGCGTTACCATTATTCCCCTTAACACATTTTATATAAGCGTCATAGACTATACAACACTGTAAACTCCACCGTAAACTAGTGGGATATCAGGGAGTACTCCATAGGTATAACACAAAACAAATCGTAGTGGTCGCGTATAAAGGGATACAAGTATGACAAGGCACATGAGGCAATACCCAAGGTAGTGAAACTACCGTTTGCCTGATCCGGACTGGTGAGAACGCATCGCCGCAGCGATCGCAACACCGCGACACAACACTCCCAAATCAAGGGTGCACCAATCGATAACAAGTAATGAGTAGTTTCGAAGAAGTGTGTTCGCTCGAGGTGGCTAACCCCATTTGGCCCGGCACGGCTCCTATTTTAGTCATTTCCAATTTGACACAAGTGTCAAGGCAATCCATTATCATTCTCTTTCTTCAATCATCACGTACATCATTCCAACCTCTTCATTCTGGATCACACTCCGCGTATAGTTATTAAAGTGGTTTTCGGTTTAGACAGAGAGTATGTCCCTAACCGATTCCGGTCTCTTTAATAACTTTCGTAATTATTACACTGATTGGTCGTTTAATATATTTCAAAACCAAATCAATTTCAATTTCAAATAAAATTTGTAAACCAACATTTCATTTGACTTTCTAAATCAATTTCCATAATTTACGTTTCAAAACTTCCAAATTACCATTTCAAATCTTATAATACAATTTCAATTTTTATTTAAAACCATTCCAATATTCATTTTAAATTCGTATATAAGTTTCATTCCGAAATCATTTAAATTAATTTAATTTAACATTCAAATCAATTTAAATTCATTTGTCGATTTCATTCAATATTCGTTAAGTTAATTTATCCTTCAAAACAAATTTCAATTTAACTTCCAATTTATTAAATCAATTACTTATATTCAACTTCATTATATCAAAACTTACAAGTAGCATTAAATTAAATTCATCAAATCAAATTCTTTACATTTCAAGTCTTACATTAATTTCAATAAAACACATTTTATTTCTTGTTAGAGAAATTCAATTTCACTTATTTATTTACTTAGTTACAATTTCAAAACTCAACTTATAAAGAAACTTAATTTCGCTTTTTCAAGAAGTTCAATTCCACTTATTAAAGAATTCAATTTATTTAATTATTAAATAATACAATCTTATTTAATTATTAAATAATTTCAAAACTTAATTATTAAATAATTTCAAACTTAATTATTGATAATTCCAAGTTTAATTATTAAATAATTAATTTTAAAACAACGTTCATTCATCATCTACTATGTTAATATTTGATTCAGATTATTAAATACAAACATTTCCTTCATTAAAATTCAAATTCCAACTTCGTTTCAAAACCATTTTTATTTATTCAAATAAAATCTTTATTTTATTTTTAAATCAAAGTATTGACCAATCGGTTTTTATTTAATTCTCTATCCTAGGTCAAAGTTCAATTTGGATATTTATCATTTCAACCCGATTCCAATTCAATTCAAAATCAAAGCATAGCAAAGGGAACTTGCAGTGTGATAACTGGGATGGTGTCAAAGTAAATAAACAAGCAATAACAACAATTAATAACAATCCAATAATTTATTCAAATAATCCCGAAATAATCGTATCAATTCACATTATTGTTTGTGCAAATTAATATAATTATTTCTAGAATCTACACTATCATTTCATGTAGATTAAAGATTTTTCACTAATTATTCATACGGTTCTTCACTTGTCATTCAATTTCAATTTTATATTACAACAATCATACAACATACATTCAATGGTTCAAGGTGTAGTTATCACTATTCTACGTGTCAGTTCATTTATCATTTAAGGGGTAATATTGTACAAATTTAACTAATCAAATTCAATACATATGTCAATTCAAATTTTTAACTATCCTACGTCAATTTCAATTTCATAATATTTATCACTTTATACATTACAATTTACATCCAATATAAACAACAAACAATCAATCAACTATCAACCAAACGGGATTATCATCGTATAATTAACAAATAATGGTGTCAGATGTCACAGGTGAACTGATACAAGTAATAACATATAAAACAGTGTAAATAACTAACAACATCATATTTCAATTGTCGTTTCAATTGAAATCAAATTTAATAAATAAAAGAACATTAATCGTGAGTGATTGCTCACCTTCCGAGGCTAGAGACGATAGACAATGAAATTGAGTTATGAAATGCAAGCACGACTTCCAAAGCGAAACAAATTGGCACGAATTCGACGATCAAAGCTTGATAGCTCAGAACTGACGAATCAGATCAAACTGGATTGATGAGGATAGATGGTATAAGTGAACTTGCATATATATATATATATATATATATATATATATATAACTATTCATATGTAAATAAAGGTCACATTATAAATTCTAACACACATTTAATTAAAATAAACATCTTTTTCTCAATAATCTAACTTTAAAAGTAAAATCTATATATATATATATGGATTTGAAACATATACATCTTATAAACAGCTAATGTAATATATATATATATACAAACTATTAGCATAAAATATATATATAATATATGTATGTTAGCTATCAAAAAAAAATAAACTCACATAGTTTGGATAAATGCAAACCTGTACATGTTATATATGTTACCAACTAAACAAATCTTAGATATATAAAATACCCAACCTGTAGACAACAACACGCTATATACAATATTACTATTATATTAGACCCATATGCTAATAATATGTTTCCAATATAAAATCAATAACTCTTATAAATCTTACTTTTATACAATAACTACTTTTATATTAAACACCGTACATACCACTACACGTAACTTATATATATATTTATAAAACAACAATCTATACTATATATACAATAACTTATGCTAATGTATAACAAACGAAATAGCTGGTCAGATTAAACAAAGCAAAACAAAATGTACACTGGCTTTAAATGTGTGGATTTTTACGTATCCGAAGTATGCGTGCAACTTACGAACTATATATATAATATATACAAAATACTGTAAACAAATATATATAGTATATAACCAAAAAAAATTAGCTGCAATTCTATAAGGTATTGTAACAATATATATACTCTAACCTTTATAAACTCGATCTATACTAATGTATACTGTTATATAAAACTGCCTTTTTTTACATATGTATACGCTTATATCCATATATATACAGATCCAAGTAAACTATTATAGTAGTATGTTATTTTTACATACTATATAATACTATACAATATAAGGAGCGGCAGAGATTATATATATGTACTTCAATATAGAATACAAAATGGTTTTGTCAATATCGAATAAATATATGTATAAACTACATTTTACTCAAACCAAGGCTTAACTACATTATATATTAATCTATAAAAGGGAACTATAGTCAAAATTTATACAACTAAACATATGTATAAATCACGTTTATAAACTTGAACAGACCTATACTAAATATATATTCAAACTAACAAGCAGCTTATCAATACTTGAAATTTTTTTATTTAAAATAACAACCGTGCATATTACTTAAAATCTTGGACATGTTATACTTAAAAATATTACAACTGTGACACAACTGTAAATAAACAAACCATATGAACAACTTTATAATAATACGTATATAAACTTAAATATAAACACTGATACCTTGTAACAAGATATACAAAATATACATACCAAACTATAAAATATAAGTGCATAAAAATGTAAGCCTATATATGTATTAATATATCAACCGAACTTTAACTTACATATGTACCGGCTAGAAGAAGAAAAGGAAGGCGAACGGTACAAAGTAGGCGAACAGATTGGAGGCTGGAGATGGCTCGAGTTCAGTAGAGGCTGACATGGGCTAGGTGGGTGGACTCGCTCTTAGTAGAGAGGAGGAGGACGTGGAAGGAGGCAAGGGTCGGAGAAGGAGGAGATGCGGTGTGTGGATCTGGAGTTGTTGCAGGCGGCTGCTTGCATGAGAGAGAGAAGGGGCGAACGGCGAACGACGGCTGGGAGGAGATGCTCGCGAAGTCCGGTAGGTATAGTGTCGGTTGAGCTCAACAAAGCATGGTGGAAAGAGGAGGAGCAAAGGCCGGTTCCGAGGCTGTTGGATGGGGTTTTCAGCTTGAGAAGGTGCAGTAAGAATTTCGGGCAGGACAAAGGCGGAGGTTGCATGGGTGGTTGGCTGCTATTGAAGTGGTGGATGCAAAGGAAGAAATGCAACAGGCTTTAGAAACAAAATGATATTCCCTTCATATGTTCATATATTTTCCAGAGAAGACGCATGGATTGGGAATGAATAGTTAGGAGCACGAACCAAAGATATGAATAGCAATTAAAATTTTACCAGTGGGAATAGAGAAAGACAAGCAAGTGAATTGATGGGAAAATAGCGAAACCTGAATACATTAATTGTTGATAGCCATCGGTTTGCACGGGAAAAATATTGAAATTCACAAAACCAAAAGGCTCAAATGTGTACCGATATCGTTGCCATTATGCAGATTTCGTCGTGCGCTGGACTTCAAAACACAGAATTAAATATATACCGCAGTGATCAGCACAACGAGACAATCAAAATGACATATAGATATCAGTGGTATGATTGAATTATAAAAATTCGAATTTTCTACTAGCGAAAAATGCAGCAAAAACGTAGAAAAATAAGATCGACGGACCTAAAGAAGTCCGAATTTTGAAAAACGAAAACTGACGTCTTGCTCACAAGATGGTTTAGAATTTTTCTATATAAAAATATTTAGGTTTCGAAAACATTTTATTACCATCAATTTCTAACTGATTAAATTGAAATAAATTACATGCGAAAATAAACTTTCATATTTTTGGATGAAATTTTCCTAGTTGCTATATTTAACTAGACGCATTTCAAATGTAAAATTTTTATTTCAAAATTTTATTATTTACCATTTCTCAATTTTTAATTAAATATAATTAATAAAACAAATAAAAATTATCGAAAATTTACGGGTCATTACACTCTCCCCCACTCAAAATTTTCGTCCTCAAAAAGGAAGAAGGTAGGAGAGTAGAAACAACCAAAAGAAGGTAGACTAGAATTACAAAATAAACAATTAATTTAAACCATATAAATTTAATTAATTTATATTCAACAATTTGACTTTAAATTCAAGATAATTCATTAATTTGATTTTATTTCAATTTATTAATATTTGATACAAAAGATTTCTTTCAAAACAACATTTTATTTTATTTATCTCATTTATCCATTGTTTTATTATTCAATTATCCTTTATTAAAATTTCCTAAATCATAAATTTGAATAATCATTTATTATAATCATATTTTATTTAACAAATTTAATTCTTCTTTGTTCTAAATTATTATTAAATTTATTCCACTTAATATATCATATCACATATATTAAGTATATTTACACTTATTATAACCACTCAAATTTATTTTTAAACTCCTTTAACATCATTTTATACTGTATAATATTTAATTACATAGTTAACTTTTGAAAATTTAGGTAAGTTATATTAGATTGAAATTGAGTATTATACAAATAAAATTTTCTAATTCAATTATCTCAAGCTTACATATTTATTCAAAATTTTGGTTCATTTTATATTTGAGATTATCCTCAATAAAATTTAAGAATTAAATTTCTGATTCTTTTCAACTATTTAGGGATAAATAGATATACATACAATATATCTAAGTCAAATCTAAATCAAATACTAATATATATATAATTTTTATCAAGTCATACTTTATAAATTCAAATCAATTAAATGTTCAATACAAAAGTGTAGCAGAGCTACAGTATGGTCTCTCCACTTCGAGACTCAAAAATGAATGTCGATGATGCGGCCTTCATCACCGAAATTATTTTCCAGCGACACATGGGAAGAGCTCTAATTTAATCATTTAAAATTCTTTGAAAACCATTTCTATTCGAAAATATTTTAAATAATATACATTTAAAAACTTTAAAACCGTAGTTCGAAATTATGGGAAATTAAATTCTCATATTCTAGTTTAAATTCACTTCAAATTTCAATCAAATTATACCCAAGTTTTATAAATTCTTTTATTTATATTGCAATAGTCAATGGTTTACAAAACAATAAATGATAACCAAACATTATCATTTCAACAATCAATTTATTAACAGTTTAGTTACAGAAAATTCATACTTATATCTATAATATAATCATACAAACTTTATTAAATTTACCCAATTTGAAAACAGTATTGTGTCAGTTTGCTCTGCTCAAGTGTTTTGGAAACCCTATCGATAGCGTTGATCAGACGAATCGATCAGAAACCCAAATCAACATCAACAACTCAAACAACACAATATATGTAAAACATTTTTAATATTAATTTACAAACACACTTCCTCGCTTGACGATACAACAATGGGTTTCAAAGCAAGTATTGAGATTTTTAAATTTGATGGAAATCAAATCAAAGAGAATTTTGATTTGGAGATAGGTTTGCAACAAAGATAAGATAATTAAATAACAAATAGAGCGATGGATAAATTTATATAAATCGCAGGCAACCTTAACCGGGTCAACCGAGAATTCAAGAATGAGATCGATGCAGAATTCCAAGGCAAATCGACATTCGATCTCAAGGAATAGAATTCAGGTATAGCAAGAGATAGATAGTATCGTAAACCGAGGATACAGAAAATCTCCGGTAAATCAATGCCTATTGTAAAGGAGTTTCACCCCTTTACAAATCATTCGAAGATTGGCGAGACCGCCGATCTATTATAGGGGGTCATTCGAAGTGGAGTTATGGGATGCTCCAGAATTGAAAGAAGACGAATAGTGAGGGACACGAATGAATTTTTGAAACCGCAGGGAACGTTCCAAAATTCAAAGGAATCGAGTCAAAAGAAAGAGATTGAACTCGAATGAAAGTGATTCTGTAAATACATTTACCCCATATGCTAAGTTTTGCCTAGAGCTACCAAAGCTTTGATACCAACTGTAACGACCCGGTATTTTGGACCATTCGCATCCGCACATGTCAAACTTGAATGATTCAAAATACCGAATTGTTATTTATATTTGGCAAAACTGAGCATATACAGTAAATAAATAATCACAGATCACAGACACAGAGTAATAATTTGCAGCGAAAACAAAAGATAGTAGTTCATGAAGCTACTATATACATATCAGAGTTAAATATGGTACAACAGATGTCTCGAATACAATAGTCAAATACAAGAATCAAAATACAATCACTGGAATCAACTGGATATCTGAAAGCTGGATAGATAGCTGGATCTCCAAGCGAAGCTCCAACTCCAAAGGTGAGTCTCGAATACTGGTACACTCAGTCTGACCCGAGCGTAAAGAAACACAAAACACTCGAGTCAAGATTAACATTTTTATATCAATAAATCAAATTCAAGTGAAATAGCAACCGAAATACAAGTAACTCAAAGGATGTTTGGAATAACCATCCTTTAAGGATCCATTAAACTATCTACTATGTAGTAGTATACGATAAGTAGATAATGCCTATCAGTAATATAAAGTATCAAAATAGTGTTAAGGCATTACCATTATTCCCCTTAACACATTTTATATAAGCGTCATAGACTATACAACACTGTAAACTCCACCGTAAACTAGTGGGATATCAGGGAGTACTCCATAGGTATAACACAAAACAAATCGTAGTGGTCGCGTATAAAGGGATACAAGTATGACAAGGCACATGCGGCAATACCCAAGGTAGTGAAACTACCGTTTGCCTGATCCGGACTGGTGAGAACGCATCGCCACAGCGATCGCAACACCGCGACACAACACTCCCAAATCAAGGGTGCACCAATCGATAACAAGTAATGAGTAGTTTCGAAGAAGTGTGTTCGCTCGAGGTGGCTAACCCTATTTGGCCCGGCACGGCTCCTGTTTTAGTCATTTCTAATTTGACACAAGTGTCAAGGTTATCCATTATCGTTCTCTTTCTTCAATCATCACGTACATCATTCCAACCACTTCATTCTGGATCACACTCCGCGTATAGTTATTAAAGTGGTTTTCGGTTTAGACAGAGAGTATGTCCCTAACCGATTCCGGTCTCTTTAATAACTTTCGTAATTATTACACTGATTGGTCGTTTAATATATTTCAAAACCAAATCAATTTCAATTTCAAATAAAATTTGTAAACCAACATTTCATTTGACTTTCTAAATCAATTTCAATAATTTACGTTTCAAAACTTCCAAATTACCATTTCAAATCTTATAATACAATTTCAATTTTTATTTAAAATCATTCCAATATTCATTTTAAATTCGTATATAAGTTTCATTCCGAAATCATTTAAATTAATTTAATTTAACATTCAAATTAATTTAAATTCATTTGTCGATTTCATTCAATATTCGTTAAGTTAATTTATCCTTCAAAACAAATTTCAATTTAACTTCCAATTTATTAAATCAATTACTTAAGTTCAACTGCATTATATCAAAACTTACAAGTAGCATTAAGTTAAATTCATCAAATCAAATTCTTTACATTTCAAGTCTTACATTAATTTCAATAAAACACATTTTATTTCTTGTTAGAGAAATTCAATTTCACTTATTTATTTACTTAGTTACAATTTCAAAACTCAATTTATAAAGAAACTTAATTTCACTTTTTCAAGAAGTTCAATTCCACTTATTAAAGAATTTAATTTATTTAATTATTAAATAATTCAATCTTATTTAATTATTAAATAATTTCAAAACTTAATTATTAAATAATTTCAAACTTAATTATTGATAATTCCAAATTTAATTATTAAATAATTAATTTTAAAACAACGTTCATTCATCATCTACTATGTTAATATTTGATTCAGATTATTAAATACTAACATTTCCTTCATTAAAATTCAAATCCCAACTTCGTTTCAAAACCATTTTTATTTATTCAAATAAAATCTTCATTTTATTTTTAAATCAAAGTATTGACCAATCGGTTTTTATTTAATTCTCTATCCTAGGTCAAAGTTCAATTTGGGTATTTATCATTTCAACTCGATTCCAATTCAATTCAAAATCAAAGCATAGCAAATGGAACTTGCAGTGTGATAACTGGGATGGTGTCAAAGTAAATAAACAAGCAATAACAAAAATTAATAACAATCCAATAATTTATTCAAATAATCCCGAAATAATCGTATCAATTCACATTGTTGTTTGTGCAAATTAATATAATTATTTCTAGAATCTACACTATCATTTCATATAGATTAAAGATTTTTCACTAATTATTCATACGGTTCTTCACTTGTCATTCAATTTCAATTTTATACTACAACAGTCATACAACATACATTCAATGGTTCAAGGTGTAGTTATCACTATTCTACGTGTCAGTTCATTTAACATTTAAGGGGTCATATTGTACAAATTTAACTAATCAAATTCAACACATATGTCAATTCAAATTTTTAACTATCCTACGCCAATTTCAATTGCATAATATTTATCACTTTATACATTACAATTTACATCCAATATAAACAACAAACAATCAATCAACTATCAACCAAACAGGATTATCATCGTATAATTAACAAATAATGGTGTCAGATGTCACAGGTGAACTGATACAAGTAATAACATATAAAACAGTGTAAATAACTAACAACAGCATATTTCAATTTTCGTTTCAATTAAAATCAAATTTAATAAATAAAAGAACATTAATCGTGAGTGATTGCTTACCTTTCGAGGCTAGAGACGATAGACAATGAAATTGAGTTATGAAATGCAAGCACGACTTCCAAAGCAAAACAAATTGGCACGAATTCGACGATCAAAGCTTGATAGCTCGGAACTGACGAATCAGATCAAACTGGATTGATGAGGATAGATGGTATAAGTGAACTTGCATATATATATATATATATATATAACTATTAATATGTAAATAAAGGTCACATTATAAATTCTAACACACATTTAATTAAAATAAACATTTTTTTTCTCAATAATCTAACTTTAAAAGTAAAATCTATATATATATATATATATGGATTTGAAACATATACATCTTATAAACAGCTAATGTAATATATATATATATATACAAACTATTAGCATAATAATATATATATAATATATGTATGTTAGCTATTAGAAAAAAAAACTCACATAGTTTAGATAAATGCAAACCTATACATGTTATATATGTAACCAACTAAACAAATCTTAGATACAATACCCAACCTGTAGACAACAACACGCTATATACAATATTACTATTATATTAGACCCATATGCTAATAATACGTTTCCAATATAAAATCAATAACTCTTATAAATCTTACTTTTATACAACAACTACTTTTATATTAAACACCGTACATACCACTACACGTAACTTATATATATATTTATAAAACAACAATCTATACTATATATACAATAACTTATGCTAATGTATAACAAACGAAATAGCTGGTCAGATTAAACAAAGCAAAACAAAATGTATACTGGCTTTAACTGTGTGGATTTTTACGTATCCGAAGTATGCGTGCAACTTACGAACTATATATATAATATATACAAAATACTGTAAAACAAATATATATAGTATATAACTAAAAAAAAATTAGCTGCAACTCTATAAGGTATTGTAACTATATATATACTCTAACCTTTATAAACTCGATCTATACTAATGTATACTGTTATATAAAACTGCCTTTTTTACATATGTATACGCTTATATCCATATATATATATAGATCCAAGTAAACTATTATAGTAGTATGTTATTTTTACATATTATATAATATTATACAATATAAGGAGCGGCAAAGATTATATAGATGTACTTCAATATAGAATACAAAATGGTTTTGTCAATATCGAATAAATATATGTATAAACTGCATTTTACTCAAACCAAGGCTTAACTACATTATATATTAATCTATAAAAGGGAACTATAGTCAAAATTTATACAACTAAACATATGTATAAATCACGTTTATAAACTTGAACTGACCTATACTAAATATATATTCAAACTAACAAGCAGCTTATCAATACTTGAAAAAAAAATTATTTAAAATAACAACCGTGCATATTACTTAAAATCTTGGATAGGTTATACTTAGAAATATTACAACTATGACACAACTGTAAATAAACAAACCATATGAACAACTTTATAATAATACGTATATAAACTTAAATATAAACACTGATACCTTGTAACAAGATATACAAAATATACATACCAAACTATAAAATATAAGTGCAGAAAAATCTAAGCCTATATATGTATTAATATATCAGCCGAACTTTAACTTACATATCTACCGGCTAGAAGAAGGAAAGGAAGGCGAATGGTACAAAGTAGGCGAACAGATTGGAGGCTGGAGATGGCTCGAGTTCAGCAGAGGCCGACGTGGGCTAGGAGGGCCGGCTCGCTCTTGGTAGAGAGGAGGAGGACGTGGAAGGAGGCAAGGGTCGGAGAAGGAGGAGATGCGGTGTGTGGGTCTGGAGTTGTTGCAGGCGGCTGCTTGCATGAGAGAGAGGAGAGGCGAACGGCGAACGACAGCTGGGAGGAGATGCTCGCGAAATCAGGTAGGTATAGTGTCGGTTGAGCTCAGCAAAGCATGGTGGAAAGAGGAGGAGCAAAGGCCGGTTCCGAGGCTGTTGGATCAGGTTTTCAGCCTGAGAAGGTGCAGTAAGAATTTCGGGCAGGACAAAGGCGGAGGTTGCATGGGTGGTTGGCTGCTGTTGAAGTGGTGGATGCAAAGGAAGAAATGCAACAGGCTTTAGAAACAAAATGATATTCCCTTCATATGTTCATATATTTTCCAAAGAAGACGCATGGATTGGGAATGAATAGTTAGGAGCACGAACCAAAGATATGAATAGCAATTAAAATTTTACCAGTGGAAATAGAGAAAGACAAGTATGTGAATTGATGGGAAAATAGCGAAAAGCTGAATACATTAATTGTTGATAGCCATCGGTTTGCACGGGAAAAATATTGAAAGTCACAAAACCAAAAGGCTCAAATGTGTACCGATATCGTTGCCGTTATGCAGATTTCGTCGCGCGCTGGACTTCAAAACACAGAATTAAATATACCGCAGTGATCAGCACAACGAGACGATCAAAACGACATATAGATATCAGTGGTATGATTAAATTATAAAAATTCAAATTTTCTACTAGCGAAAAATGCAGCAAAAACGCAGAAAAATAAGATTGATGGACCTAAAGAAGTCCGAATTTTGAAAAACGAAAACTGACGTTTTGCTCAGAAGATGGTTTAGAATTTTTCTATATAAAAATATTTAGGTTTCGAAAACATTTTATTACCATCAATTTCTAACTGATTAAATTGAAATAAATTACACGCGAAAATAAACTTTCATATTTTTGGATGAAATTTTCCTAGTTGCTATATTTAACTAGACGCATTTCAAATGTAAAATTTTTATTTCAAAATTTTATTGTTTACCATTTCTCAAATTTCAATTAAATATAATTAATAAAACAAATAAAAATTATCGAAAATTTACGGGTCGTTACACTATCCAATTTATTTATCAAATTAAGGAAGTTTCATTTTTAAAATTTCTAGGTTGATTTACTAACCTAGTCAAATTTTACTTAGGCACCTAACATAAGCTCTGATACCATCTGTGATGACCCGGATTTTTGGACCAGTCAAAATCGCCGAAAAATCTGTCCGTTCTAAAACTACGAATGATGACTACCAACATTATAAAATGTATAGGATACAATTTTCAATTATACAAGTTAAATTAGGGTAATCATTTATTCTACGGTGTGCTTAAATACATACCAAATACAAATAAAAATAAATCTACCGCTGCACAACTCTAATGAGAGAGACAGCAATAGCCATTCCTGCTGACTCAATAAATATGTCAAATGCGGAATAAAATAGTAAGCAGGAAAGATACAACAACACAAGACAAATAACAACCAATAAACAAAAAAATGGTTATATTATTTTAGGGGCTGCATCACTACCACTTGTGACTGCCTACGTACCCCTATCTAATTGGGTATATGATCAAGCCAACGTAGTTCTCCTACCACAAATAGGACTCATGGAGCCTACGATGTAACAACGAATATGCAATTCCAAAACTACATAGCATATATCATGCAAATGTAGGTTCCAAATCTACCCAGTTAGCTTAATCTTCACATTTTGATTTCAAAATCTAATTATCTTTACGAAAATTATCTCTTTGGACTTTATTCCCGAATTCTTATTTCAAAACTTTTGAAATATGCATATGTATATCTTTTATATTCAAACTTGTCCTTTACTTCGGGATCTGAAAACAAATCATCTTTTGAAACGGTATCAACATACAAGCATACAAAACTATATGCTACCGTGTTGGGAGGTTTCTAGCCATAACCAAGCCCCTGGGTCTAGCCTTTCGAATAAATAATAGATTGGTGCATCCCTCTATTCCAAGAGCGGCCTACACAGAGGTTACAGAACATCTGCACCTCCATTGCTTATCCGTTTTCGTAGATTATGGGTTACCCGAATCTTTGGTAACATAACAAATCACTTAATATCCTGAAGTGGAAAAGTCATTTACAATAATAATTACAAATAATCCAAATCTATAATAATTTTCATTTCCAAATCCTTTCAAAAATCATCTTAAAACCATCGGGTTTAGTCCTCGAAATTCTATTCGTTTTATAAAACACTTTTATAAAACCATTTTTTATACAAACCACTTTAATATAAAATCACTTCAAAATATTTATTCTCAAATTTTTTTTTCTCTTTTAAAGGAAAACATTTCATAACATTTCAATTTAAAAACCAATTTTCAAAACAATTCGTTAAATTGAAGTGAACCAAATATTACCGCTAATATCGTCAAATCGTGAAATAAATCACAAGGTGTTAGCTTACAATTATTATCTACTCAGCCCATGCATATGGATAATTAATTGCTCATAAACTGGTCGAGCAAAGTCAAAAATCAATAAATAATAACCAATGCTCAAAAACTGGCCGAGCCTAATTCAAACAATCAATCAATGAAATGAACACAACAATAAATGATAACAAATGCTTCATCCTATCAAATATTTATAACACTTTATTTTATCTTGGGTTAAAATGATTTGATATTTATTTTGGAGCATCCGTGCTTTCCCTTCGACATGTTCCGTCCCTCGTCCAAGTCTCCTTGGATCTCACGGACGAAACAAGTGTACTAGTCGTTTCCGCATACTCCTTTCATTTCTTGAAATGATTTATTAAACTTCCAAATCATTATTTAAAGCACTTAATTATTCTTTTAAAAACATCTATAAAAGAATTGTCAATGGATTGTTGAGTTTAAATCCATAATTCATAAGTTATTATAAAGTGTTGCAAAAATCTATATTCTTCAAAATGACTTTAATATCATTTAGAAATCCATCCTTTCAACTTAAATTACTTTTAAAACATTTTAATAGATTTTTAGAATTTATTTCATATTTTTAAACATTTTTTAAAATAACATTTCTAAAGAAATCCCTTTTTGGATTTCGAACTGCAAAACCGCGATGTTTTTATAAAATTGTTTTGAACGTATTTCAAAATCTACTTAATGATATCTTGATTTTCTTTCTTTGTTGGAAAACTATGGATATAATAGTCCGGAAAATTCTTATCTCGAAGGATTCCGGGCCATATTCCACTTTTTATACTTATTTAATGTTTTCGGCGCGAAATCGCAAACTACCGTTACGCGACACGCCTAGTTTTGACTTGTTTTTCAATTTCTTTCCAAACTTCATTGAAACACTTTTAAATGTTTATAAATCATTTCTAAATCATTTTAAACAATATTTCCATATTTCAAACTAATTTTCCATTTCATTTCATATTATAATATTATATTATTATAATATCATTTTTGACTTTTTTAAAATCATTTAAAGGCTAAATCACTCCATACACATATTATTATGGATTTAACTTCCATTAAATTTAATTTGGTTAATTATTAACCATTTCTCTTATTATTTATCAAACCAAGTTATCAACCATTTCACAACCACATAATCAACCATAATATCATCCAAGTTATCATCCAATATCAACCAATATTCAACATATTAATTTCTAATTGAACATGCGTATTATCAACTTAAGTTTTAATAAAATAAAACTAAGATTTGATTACTCACCTTTAACCAAATTGATTAACTTCCTACTAACATTCTTATCCAACAACACTTCACTAAACTAACATATACTTCACTAATACATCCATAAACAAAACCACCACCTTGCCCATGCTCACGACCATCTTTCCTCCTTCACTTTTCTCTCGGCCCAAACCTTCCTCCCACCTCCATATCTCATGGCCATAGCTTCCCCATCCTAATACTCACGGCCTAAGGCCATTTAAAGAAGAGAAGAAGAAGAAGTGAATTAAGAAGAGATTAGAGAGTAATTAGTGGATTGGTGCTTAAGCACTCCACTATTTTTAACCCTCCTACCTCTCTTAAAAAAGAGAAGCCATTAAGGAGTAAAAGAAAGCTTAAAAATGAAGATGAAGAAGAATGAGAAGTGTGATGAAAATGATAAGAATTGATGGGTATTTATAGGAAAAGTAAGGAGTGGTGAATTACAAAATTAACCTTTACAAAATTACCAAAATATCCTTACTTTATCTTACTTTTTCAACACTTACCATCTTTGTCATATCACTGCTTTTTGTATTAATCACTTAATGCATAAGGAAAATAAAGTAAAGATTTTATTTGATTTGATTTGACATGATTTTGACTTTTATGCATACTTTTTGTTAATTACATTCCTGAATTTTCTAAGTATGTTTAGTAAAAGTAAACTTGACCAGTGAATCAATTAACACTTATACTATTTGAATACATGTTCATATATAAGAAAATAAAGATGCAACAACATTGCGACAACTTTAAATCGACAAAACGTTGATTTTCGACAAAATGTTTTATAGTCATATTTTGACGTTTTAGTTAAACTATTTATTTATGTAAACAAAATTTAAAAATAAATTTTTATAATGTTATTTAAAAATATAAACACTTATAAATTAATTAAAATAATTTATTTAACCATTGAAACTTACTTTTCTGAAATCATGATTTTGTCACTTTTGTCTATATAAGCAATTATTCCTATTTTTGTATATATTTCTCTTTGCAAATCCTATCCAATATTATTTAAATCATAAAATGTTATATATTTTATATTTAAAATCACTTTAAATAGTATATTTTAAAGTGGTCAAATTCTGGGTCGTTACAGGAAGGATATGGGAGAACTCTCCACATCCGTGAACCTTCTGCATAGCAACTACAGAGCTGCCCCTGGCTTGGGGACCATAGCCGATTCGACTAGGCTTTGGACCCTAGAAAGAAGAGCTTAGGGGAGGAACGGGTAGCATCGGTAGAATTAACGGTGTTTGTCGCGGTCGATATGGACGACCCAACTAAAGTCTTAAAAATTGGATCGCAACTTGGAAACAAGATGCGGTTGGAACTTAACAAATTTCTTCACGCTAACTTGGATGTGTTCGCATGGGCGCATTCCGATATGTGTGTGGTGTCACTAGAAATCACTTGCCACGCGCTCAACATTGAACCCAAGTTCACACCAATAAAGCAAAAGAGGCGCAGCTTGGGTCATGAATGGTCCAAAGCGTTAAGGGAAGAGGTGGACAAGTTAATGGCCAACGGTTTCATCCGTGATTGAACTTATCCATAGAAGGTATCTAACCTGGTCTTAGTCAAAAAGTCCAATGGGAAGTGGCAAACCTGTATCGATTACTCGGACTTAAACAAAGCTTGCCTGAAAGACAGCTTCCCACTCCCCAAAATAGACCAGCTTATGGACGGAACGACAGGTGTTAGCGCCAAAATTGGTCACTAACACCCAAATCCAGATGAAAGCACCAACCAACAGTCACAAATCACAGATAGAATGTATGTAGAGAGTATAAATATGAAGAACAGTAAAAATTAAAAAGAAAGCGGTAAAAATAGAGGATTTATAGTGGTTCGGCTGACTCCGGCCTACGTCCACTCAAGAAATTTCCTTTTTATTGATGTTAGAATCAATTACAGTTACAATCCAGAGTTTTTAGAACAACAATGGCGGAGCAGCCTTAGTATAGAACACGAAGGGAAACAGAATGAATATCTCTTTTCTACAGCCCCACATGCTATATTTATAGGCAAAGCCAGGTAATCGGGCTTTCTGAGTGACCCAGGGCCCGTTAGATCCATAGTCGATCCAGAATCCTTAGCCTTGACCAACTCCCTGTCCAAATGTCGCCGACCCTGGAAAACCACCAAGGCGACTCGAAGTAACGATGCTTCTGACTCGAAGCAAGGCCTTACCGACCCGTACTCCTGTTGCCGATCCAGAACCCACGAAGCCGACACGGGGAAACGCCTTCAGGGACTCAAAGCTGCTCGCCTCTACATAGCCGACCCACATTTCAACTACGTCGAGCCACATCCCACGAAGTTGACCCAAAGCAACAACTACTTGGACACGAGGCTGCCGAGCGATGTCATATGCCGAACCACTTTATTCCGACCGAACGACACCTCATAGACCAAACCACATCATTCTGTCCAAACGACACCTCCCAGACCGAACCACTTCAACATGCCGACCTACCTCAGCCTAACCATCTTGGCCGAACCATATTTGGCCGAACCACCTTCCCATCGAACCACTCCAGTATGACTGAACCACCTTTGTCGAACGGCCGAGCCGCGTGGCCGAACCACCAATAACCGAACCATGCTTGATCTCCACTCCTCGATCGATCCATGCCTCCCAGGCCGAACGACATCATCAAGGCCGAACTACACTATCAAGCCAAGCCATGCGTGTCCTTTGTCCTTGACCGAGCGTCATCTACCGATCCACCTAGGCCGAGCCATGTATATCGAACCATTCCTGACTGACCGTCTATCTATCTAGTGGGCTCCAACCCATCGTATTCCAGTCTCGACAAACGAGCAGTCGATTTAGTTAAATCCACCTATCCACGGCCTTGCCAAAAGGCAGGTTAATAGTAGGACACGAGCTGCTATCATTCATGGACACATACTCTGGGTACAAACAAATCCTGATGCATGAACCTGATCAAGAAAACACCAACTTCATCAATGACCTGGGACTATACTAGTACAAGGTAATGCCATTCAGTTTGAAGAACACCGAGGCAACTTATCAAAGGTTGGTAAATACCATGTTCAAACGCCAAATCGAGAAAACTATGGAGGTTTCCGTGGACGACATGTTGGTAAAATCACAAGCGACCACCAACCACCTGGATAATCTCACTGAAATGTTCGAAATACTCCGAAAGTATGGAATGAAACTCAATCCGCTCAAATGTCACTTTGGAGTAACTTCCGAAAAATTCTTAGAATTCATCGTAAGTGCCAAGGGCATTAAAGAAAATCCAGAACAAATAACGGCACTACGAGAAGTCCAAGCTCCGAAAAATAAGATGGAATTGTAAAGCCTAAATGGAAAGGTCATAGTACTAAGTCGATTTGTCTCGAAAGCTACCGCCAAATGTATACCGTTCATTGATGCATTGAAGAAAGGAAAAAAGAACTTCGAATGGAGCAAAGATTGTCAAACAGCATTCAAAGAATTGTTGCGGCACATGGAAGCTCCGACGATCCTATCAAGGCCTGTGGATGGAGAAGACCTGTTCATTTACTTATCGATCCCACCTATGCATTGAATGCCACCCTTGTGCGTGAAGAACCAAAAATCCAACGACCCATGTATTACATTAGCAAGCAGTTCACCAAAGCTGAGAAGAATTACCCAAAACTGGAAAAACTAGTGTATTGCCTCTTGATCGCTTCTAGGAAGTTACGACCGTACTTTTAGGCTCACCCAACCAAAGTGTTAACTGATCATCCCCTGAAGCAAATGTTGTATCGGCCCGAAACTTCCGGATGACTGCTCAAGTAGAATATAGAACTGAGCCAATATGATGTCACATATCACCCAAGAAAGGCCATCAATGGGCAAGTGTTAACAGACTTCATCGCTGAATTTACTATATGGGATGGCGAGGGAGAAACACATTTGGAAGTGGAAACGCAATGGAAAATCTTCGCTGATGTCGCATCCAACAACCTTTGTTCGAGGGCAGGAGTAGTGCTTGAAACCCCCGAAGGGCTAGCCATTTGATATGCCTTATGCTTGGAATTCCCTACGACAAATAACAAAGCGAAGATGAAGCATTGATAGCAGGATTAAAAGTTGTGAAAGAGCTCAAATAAAATCCGTTCACATCCACAGCGACTCCCAGCTAGTCATCTGCCAAGTAAAGAGGGAATACCAGGCTCGAGGGAAAATTTTTGCCCCGTACCTGTCTAAAGTGCAAGAGCTGCTAAGTGACATTGAACATTACACCATAACTCACATTCCATGGGAGCAAAACATCAAGGCGGATTATTTGGCTAAACTGGCAAGCTCCGGAGAAGCTCAGTCATTGGGGATAGTCCCTGTTGAAACTCTAACCACCCCAAGCATAGATGAAATGGACATCAACTAGATCCTCGAGATCGCCGTCAAACTAGAGACGTGGATGACACCGATAAAGGACTATTTACTTGCAGGGACCCTTCCGACTGATCGAAATCAACGGAAAAAGCTTCTCCGAAAGGCACCGTGATTCATAATGCAAGATGGAATACTCTATCGAAGGGGATTCTCAACCCCCTTTCTTAGATGTGTGTCTGAAGATGAAGCCCGATGAATCCTAAAGGAAGTGCACGAAGGCGAATGCGGAGACCGCACTGTAGGGTAGACTCTAGCAAAGAAAATCCTTCGATACGGATACTTCTGGCCAACAATTAACCGCGATGCTACAGAATACAGCAGAAGATGCGATTGTTGCCAAAGATTAAGTAAAATTAAAAGAACTCCTTTAATAGAGCTAACGCAGATGGTCAGCCAGTGGCTATTTGCAATATGGGGGATCAATTTGATCGGCGTCCTGCTAATAGCAAAAGGAGGAGCCAAATATGTTATAGTTGTCTTTTATTATTTCACGAAATGGGCCGAAGCGGAACCGCTGGCCACGATAACCACAAAGAAAGTCATTAATTTTGTTACTAAAAACATTATTTGCAGGTTTGGCGTGCCATAGAAAATCTTTACTGACAATGGAACTCAATTCGAAAGCACCAAGTTCAAAGAATTCTGCAAACGCTTTCGAATGGAGAAGAGCTTCTCAGCGGTAGCTCATCCGCAAGCAAACGGGCTAGCGGAAGCAATAAACAAAATCATCAAGTCCACTATCAAAAAGCGACTAACTAAGGCAAAAGGGAACTGGGTCGATGAACTTCCACTTGCACTATGGGCTTACAGAACTACTCACAAAGCGGCAACTGGACACACTCCGTTCGCTTTGGCATATGGCTCAGAAGCAATGATTCTCGTTGAATTGGAAGTACCCTTGCACCGAAGGAAAATTTTTAACCAAAAGCAAATTGAGCAAATCCTACTCGAATCGCTGGATATGATTGACAAAAGAAGAGAAGAAGCTGAGTTGAGAACCGCTGCCCACCAAAAAAGGGTCGCACGATACTTCAACTCCAAAGTTCACAACCAAACATTCGAAGTGGGAGATCTTGTACTCAAGCGAATCTACCCTATCCCGGGGGCCATCAGACCAAACTGGGAAGGACCATATGTCATCAATCAAAAGCTAAGGGACGGTACTTTAAAGCTAACAACCATCGACGGAATCCAAATTCCCAGGGCATGGAATAGAGAATCGCTCCGTCGTTACTTAATTTTAAAAATACCTTATGTGCTCTCTATTTTTCAGCAAATAAGCCATCCCGGGATGCCGAGGGCATTATAAATAGGTAAAAATCTGCCCTGGTTTCCTTAATAAAAATTGATTCGCTTTTTGAACCGACAAAACTGTGTTCATAATAACTACCCATCAGGTCGACGAAAGCAAATCAACTCAAACCGTTGGATCGGCGGAACCCGACCTTCGCCTTCTAAAAACCAGTGCTGCCCCGGCAACACTAGGAAAGCCCAAACATGAACTCCTCTTGTTGCCCGAAGATAGGCAACACCGAGGAGTACGAGAAGCCGCACATCCCATAAGCCGTGCACTAACTTTTAAAAATTACACTCCTCACGTTGCCTGAAGATAGGCGACACCGAGAAGTACCAAAAGCCATGCACCTCATAAGCCGCACACCAACTTTTCAACATAAACTCCTCACATTGCCCGAAGATAGGCAACATCGAGGAGAACTAAAACCGTTTCGGACCAATGTGAAATCACATTCCTAAGACGTAAAATCCTCACGTTGCCCGAAGATAGGCAACACCAAGGAGCATCGCCGTGAAATCATGCTCCTAAAATGTAAACTCCTCACGTTGCCTGAAGATAGGCAACACTGAGGAGCGCCAGAACTGTTCCAGATCAGCGGGACATACCGATTCCAAAATCCATGCATCCCATAAAACCACGCGCACTTTCAAGTCCCGGTAGGAATGTGAAGCACCGGGGACAAGAGCAACAGAAGGCGACGGAATGAAAGTTGAAGGCGGAACGACAACAGACGTAACGAGGATTTCCTGACTCGCTGAAGAGAGCGTCGAAACAAAAGCTCGTTGCTTTGAAGAATGGGAATCATGGTCGAATTTAGATCTCTTCGATGGCACCTCTCTCTCATCGAAAGTCTTCCTCTTTTCATACGCGCCTTTGTATGTTTGGCCCCGCTCTCTCTCACCTCGACGACGAGTTTCAGCCTCTAGATCTTTTCTTCTTCTATACTCTTCCTCCATCTCTCGGTGCTTGTAATGGCCGGAAGAACGCTTGGACCAGCGTAGGGAGTCGGTAAATTCCTCGAAATCATCATAAAGGCCACGTCCCCTCATCATACCTAGCACGAAGCATATGTAAAAGGTTTCAGAAACGGAAAATAAACATGAAAAGTGTGTGCACAAGTGAGTGTGACCCTACTAACGCATGTGGTGTGTTTGGGAGGAGAGCCTAAAACAACGTCACAAACCGGATCTGGCAAGTGCTGCAAAAGGAATCGGACTAACTTCGGATGCGACATGGCTTGAACAAGGGAGCACCTCCTCAAATTTGAAATCTTCCCCCATAAGTGCGTCGAAGTCGACGTAAACATCGCCTAAATCTCCAAACTCTGCACTAGCATCTTTACTCGGAGAATCCTGGCATCCTCCTATTTCTGGGGCATTGTCTTTATCACTCGTGTCTGGAGGAGATGAGCTCGAATAACGAGGCTTATTCTCGGAGTCTCATCGCACAATTTAGAATCCCCATCATCGGATCCTGTATAGAAATCATCGCTAGAAGTGGACTCATCGCTACTACTCCCGATTTTCCCCTCCACCTTTTCTAAATCTATCACGGCTTTGCCTTCCCTTTGTTTGAAATCCTCTTCTCCTACTTCCAGAATCGAAGGCATTCTGACTTAGTGACTAACTTAGGTCGCAGCAACATCTCTTCAACGCGAACCTCTTCGGTTGATTCTCGGACAAGCCCTCTCTCTTTTGAGAAGCGCCTTCTTTGGAAACGTGAGAAGAGGAAGTGGATCGCAAGCGAACCTTGGATCGAGAAGGAGAGGGGACTTCGACTGGAATGACGGATCTCCCCGGATGCAATAATCCATATCAAAGTAAGTTTTCTTCAGTCAATAGAACTTTAACGGACCTTTCCTCAGCATCAATAGCCTTCAGGATTCGAAAAAACTTCATCGTGAGACGAGCCCCTATTTGGAATCGGGATAACTACAAGAAATGTTTGACTTGTTAGAAGCCCCGTAGCGACATGTTGGAACTTAATAAATAAGGAAAAGAACTTACCTCCCATCGTCCACAGATGATTAAACCCCTAAGGGCATCTGATAAAGAAATACTGGGTCTTAAACTAGGATAGGTTGCTCTATAGTCGTAATAAGATTTTTTGATTCCGTTGAGCTTCGATTACGACCAAAGCGGACACTCATCTCTTCTCTTGAATGAAAGAAAATACTGCAACTCATTGAAGCTCGGAGCGCGATCGAATATGCGCATGAAAAGAACGTGCAAACAAGTTAGGATGGTGTAACCGTTGGGATGAATCTGGAACGGGGTAAAGCCTAAATTTGAGAGAGACTCACGCAAAAAGTAATTAAAAGGGGGCATAGCTCCATTCAAACACATATACTGATGACAAGCGGTATATCCCAGGGGAGGTATGTGAGCAAACTTGTTCTTCTCTGGAAGGCGTACATCTTCCCCTGGTATGCCGTGTTACATGCAGATATTGTGTAGAACCTTAGCAGAAACTACAAAAGAAGCTCTCTCTAGCGGGTTGAGAAGAACTCTAAAATTGGGAGGAGTTCAATCTAAGGCCGGACCTATTGGGACCAACTGGCCATATTCAGCCTGCGAGGTGGAAGAAGAAAGGGCGACGGATGACGACTCGGCTTTTGAGAGTGTCGGGCTTCCTCCACTTTATTTACGGTGCAAAGTTGGATACTTCATTCTGAACAACAGAACTCGCATCGAAAATGGTCAGGTAATTCTATTCTAAACTAATAGTTTCCCCTACAACACTCGAATTCCGAGCAGACAATGATTCTTGCTGACACAACAGATTTCAAGTATGTACCGGGGCAAGTGCAGCATGCTGTCTATAGGGGGTGAGCTCGGTGTCTGAAACACTACATACACTCTATCCCGTGTAGATAGTTCGCTCGCAGTGGAAAAAGAAAAGGAATTCTCGTATCATTTCCATCTATTTTTACTTCCTCTACACTTACCCATTATCGATCAATGATCGATAACGGATCCACTGTCCGAAGCGACGCGGAAGATTCTTTTCAATACAAGAACACTGGGCGTGCAAAAAGCAAGTAAGATAAGTCCAAATTCTTCAGAAGAGCCAGGGCCAATTCGCGATGTGTCGTGCAATATCATCTATGGAACTTGGCACAAGTCAATTCCGGCTCAATGGATGAAGATAGCAAAACATGTCAGCACTGGGGCAAGGCCCGAATGTCATTCCGAGAGGAATTCAAAACTTGATTTACTATCTTCCTCCATTAAGCCACAATCAACTCAAACTCCTCACGACAAACATCACAAACGCAACTTCGCCATCAAATCGTTAAACGAACATTGTAATTAGAAAAACCTATCTCAAACTAAACTCCAAACACAGAACTGATCAAAGACTTGGGATCAGTAAACCAGGAACAGATCGGCGGCGACCTAAGGAGATGGCAAACTAGGGTCGGTGGTGGTCTGTAGGCAGTTGGCGATCTAAGGCGACGACAAACTAGGTGATGGCGAACTAGTGTTGTGACAACGTAGAAGGAATCACGGCTTTAGGCAAGATCGAGCTCCTGAAGTGAAATCGGGTCGCACATGTGAAGGCTTGAATCGAATCGCAGCTAAGTATTCAAATCGTATGAAAGAATAAAAAGATTGGGTTGCGTGAATGTGAGGGAATGGCTCGGCTCGACTGGCTATATATGAAAATATAAACGAAAATCGCTGAAAATCTCTAAGTCCTCAGGTCACTAGCGATCCATCATCTATGGATCGCTAGCGACCCATGTGGCTGAAGGCAAATTTTTCCCTGAAAACTGTCTAAGTTATCATGTCGCTAGCGATCCATCGTCTATGGATTGCTAGCGACCCATGTGGTTGAAGGAAAACACTTCTCAAACTTTCACTTTGACTTCTACCTATTATTTCAAGGTACACTGAGAAGCTATGGAGAAAATTTGATCTATTATGACAATCAACGGTGGTCGAGACCCGAACTAAGTAAGCAACAACATAACCTGCTTCATACCCGCAAACTCTAACATGATTATCTGGAATTCAACAAACAGAGACTAAAAGCGATAACTTCCAGAGCACACCTTGTTTCCAACAAAGACGTACTCTAAGGGGCAAATGTTATCCGAGTTTTTAACCTAGAAGGATCCAAGAAAAGATGGAACACTCGACGAAGTCCGAATGGCTTGGAACCCAACCAAAAGGGCAAAAGCAACAAAGTAAAGAGAGTGAAGTCATATTACAAAAGCAACGACTGAGTTTGACTAAACCAAGAGACAAGCATCCATCCAGTCCTATCAGCAGCTAAATACAACTAGCAAGTAAATCGTCATCAAAACAAAGCGACGTGCAACGAGACTACACGAACAAAATTAATATGAGGCAATGAAAGCATTCCAGACATCAAAGTCCAAAAAAAGTCTAAGTACATGGATCGCCAGCGATCCATATGACATCATGGGTCGCTATGGCATATGGGGAGAAAGTAAAGCTTAGGCGACAAGGTGCAAAATATGCTAAGTGTATGGATCACTAGCGATCCATATACCATGGATTGCCAGCGATCCATGCGTAACCATGGAATACTTGCAACCTAGCATAGTAAAGCAGAGGAAAAAGGAGCTAAGTAATTAGCTCGCACCCGAGCTAATTCTATGGATCGCTGGCGATCCATGGTTTTGGCTCGATTCGCGAGCTAAGCTTCGTTGCATCTTCCTGTGTCCATCTGCAAGCAGTTAGTGAATAGGCCTGACCCAGAAGCTCTCCGATCTTTTTAAGTACCATCTTACCTGTAACGTAAACGGGATCTTCTTCGGACTGGTTATTGAAGCTCTATTGGAAACTTTCTTCACTCTTCACCTCCCTCACAACAATCTCCAAAGGGATTCACCGTGATTCTCCAGTGGATAGTGACCTTAGAGATCCAATCTAGCAAAGGACAATCAAAAGTCTTGTAATCAAACACTTCTTGAAACAGCAATCAGTTTATAATAGAAATTATAAAGTGGACGTTGGCTTCATTAACAACCGAACCACTATAATAATCTTCTTGCCTTCTTTCTCTTACTGCATTCTTCTATATGTGTTATCTATATTATTGCTCTGTGTGAACAGGGCTGGTGCTTTCACACTCAAACCAGGGTGTTGATCCATTTTTTCGGTTAACAGGCCCATTAAAGATCTAAAATGCTGAAATGTTTTGAAATTCATCCATTTCTTCCACTGTGGGCTGGCCCAGTTCCAAAAAGCTCTGCTTTCAATTTTGTAGTTTTGACCATACTTTGATGCAATCAACGTGTCATCAACATATAACAAAAGATATATAATATCTCCATCACACCTCCTGAAATAAACATGTTGTTCTTTAAAGCTTATAGAGTAACCCTGTGAAAGCATAAACTTATCAAACTTCTTGTACCATAGTCTAGGAGACTGCTTCAGTCCATATAGAGATTTGTTAAGTTTACAAACATAATCTGACCTACTACTATCAATGAACCCATCCGGTTGACGCAAATAAATCTCCTCATCCTGACCACCATGCAAGAATGCAGTTTTGACATCAAGTTGCTCAAGCTCCATATCATAATGAGCAACTAATGCTAAAAGAATATGAAAGGTTGTATGCCTTACAACTGGAGTAAAGATATCATGATACTCCACCCCTTACTTCTGAACATACCCCTTTGCTACTAACCATGCTTTGTATCTAAAATCACCATTGTCACCGCCTTTCACTCTATAGATCCACTTACATTCAATTGCTCTCTTGTTGGTGGGAAGAGGCACCAAATCCAAAGTATGATTTTTATGCAAAGATTCAATCTCCTTGTAACGATCCGGGATTTTTAACACTCGAAAAATCGACATCAATACGACCACTGTATAAAATGCCGAGAAATTGAGTACCAGAAACACTAGTTCATTAGGGAGTGATGAAGTAAAAAATATAGAAGAAAAGAATAGACAACACAGAATCTCACAATCGCAGCGGAACAAAATATAATATATAATAACAGATTTTAAATACAAGAACTGTACTGTTAATATACATACCACTATTAGAGTACAACAATTCAATACATCAATCTGGACAGTTTAATAACTTGTCCTCATACAGCGGAAAATATTAATCAAGTACGGAAGTACGTCTTTGTCATCCAGCTCGCCTTCTGAACTCTATAGCTTCCTATCCTGAATCTGTAATACTCGGTCTGACTTGAGCATTATAATAAAATAACACCCGAGTCAGTCTGGAAAACCAGCGTGAGAAAACACACTCAATTTGAATTATTAACTTTTCAAAATCCTTTGAAAACAAAGGTATCTCGTAGGACCACATCACAAATAAACACAACGGGTTTTTACCTTACGATAACCAAAACAATTTTTATCAAAATCTTCTGATATTATAATAGTGTCTATAGAAAGTAAATAGAAAATAGCTGAAATGCTTGCATCTCACATTCCATCATAGCTGGGCACAATCAAAACCATATGGCGCTTATTGGAGAATGGATTCCATCGAATGACTGGGCAGCTAGGGTACCGCCCACCACAGTACACCTCTAGAGCAATGTACCGAGGACCACGCCGGGATCCCCTGCTACACAAGACCAGCCTACCCCTAACCTGGATAGACCGAATATGTTATTACCTCGGGTGTTCCAACCCTTACCATCGAGCGCTTCTTCTTTCATGTATACCCATATCTAAGATAAATAGGGTTTCTGAGGACATCTAGAAAGGTGATAACATACCCTACTTGGGTACGACCCACTTAGCCTTGCTGCATCTCCCATGTTTTAGTCATTCCCGGTTGATGAGGCTCGAGGCTAAGCGTTACCTTTCAAGAACAAATTTCTACTTAGAATGCTCATCGTCCTCCAATGACGATGTTCTGATAGCATTCGTCCATACAAGTTGTCTTAGGTCTGGACAAACCGAATCACCATCTTCATCATCTTCACAATATTCATTCGTAACGTTCAAACCAGATCGAAGTGATTTTCGGATAACTAAATCCGATCGCGGTCTCTTCGAAACGATTAACGAAATTGGCCAAAATTGATAGTCGGTTATTAAACTATCAATATAACATCCATAAGAAATCACTAGGCCATTATAAATTTCCCAAAATTTATTCCAAAATATCTTTATAAGATATATTACTTTCAGTTCTTCAACATTTGAAAACGGTTTTCAAATCCTTATATTTTTCAACTGAATAATCTACCCCTTTCCAATACTTAGAATAATTTTCCACTTCATCTAATATTCAACACATAGGAAGTATTCTATTTATCTCATATTTCTTTTCTCAAACATTATTTATAATTTATTTGTAAATTCCTTAACTCGTTTACACGAATTCTATAACTTTTGAAATTCTTAAATTAATTCCCTTCAATATTTTCAAAGTCAAATATACTTACTTATAATTTCAACTTCCATTTCTACTTCTTTTATGAATTCTGTTTCATTTTCGAAGTTCACTTTTTACTTAACTACTTCGGAAATTTTCCTCACTTTTCTTCCCAATTTCCATTTTAAGCATTTTCTTATAAATATCATATACTGAATAACCCCATTTCCAGACTTCCGAGAAGGTTTATGAATAAATTTTAACATTTCAAAGACTTTGTATATATATAATAATAACAATAAGTACTTAAAAGAATAATAATAATTTATTTTTAAAGAATGTTCAAATAATTATCTAAAATATTGAAATACTCTTCATAACTTCATTTTTCCAAAGCAGGGTTCAAAAATTTAGGATTTATTAAATAAATAGTAAGCATTTTGAAAAAAAATTAACTTCTGAAGTATTTAAATACTAACCGACTTTAAATTTCATAGTTTAATAAATAAAATTTTCCTTTTTAAAATTAAAAATTAACTTATTGATAAAATATAATTTCAAATCTGGACAACCAAATTTTCAATTTATAACCCCTCTAGATTTCTATCTCATCACTTCCATTCGGTCTCCTTAACCATTTTAACTTAAAAATAGTATCCACCAATTTTTTTTCTCTCACCCTATTTCCATATTCAATATAAATTCTTCCTGTAAATTTATATTCCAAATTTATCATCCGATATCACTTTCCTTTATTTATAAACTTCGTTTATAAATTTTTATAACTCCTCTGAGTTCACTAAAAATAATCTCATTTATAAACTCCATTTTATAAATTCAATTTCTTATAAATTCCAATTATTTTTGCCGATCTATTTTTAATATCGATTTCAACTTGTTTCTATATTTTCCAAATTATCATTTTAAAAATTCAATCTTTGAAAATTTCTTCATTTAATTTATTTTAAATCCCTTATTTAAAATATCCTTTCCACATCACGTAATACGATCAAAAATTCACCATTTCTTATTCAAACCAATCTCTTTTAAATAATCCAAATTTCGATATAAATCTCTTTTTAATTCCTTAAAATTTTAAAATAATATTTAGAGTATTTAATATACCCAAAATTAATTTCCATGCCATTATAACATTTTAAAAATTTACAACACACAATAATCCAGCATTTTATATATATGAAAAATACTAATATATTTGAGGAATCCAGTTGGATCCCTCCAACCTGTTTCCCTACATCCACAGATGTTAGATAATAATAAAAATATCAATCCCACTTCAAGGGTGATATCGCAGTATATAGTGTCATCCGCTATAATGTATGGGAATATCACTCCAATACTAATATATATACTACTACATATATATAGCCATCCAACAGATAGTTATAAATTTATCAATCAATCAAGCATCCAACAAATTTAAATTTAAATATGGTAATCCAAATGAGTGAGAAATTCTCACTTGATTTTATTTGAAGTCTATTCCAAATTTTCATTTTCTGCATAGATTCCTTTCGATTGAACCTCGTATAGCAAATTACGAAAGTTATAAATTAACGATTACAATTTCAATTAATCAACTAATTCAAACTAATTTCTTATCAAAAAATTCTTCTTCTTTTTTAACGTGATTAACATTAACTAAAATGTTTCTAAATTAAATTACCTTTATTTTTTTCTTTCTGTTTCCTTCCTGAAGCTAATAGTGCTAAATTCTGGGATCGAAGCTCTCCTCCACCACATTGTCATCGCACATCACCACGCGATCAAGGATCGCATCTCCATACTGTTCTTCCCCTTCACCACCGCATTAACATCGAGCCGCCCCTACCTCATCTACCCATGACCATCGCGTGCGCACGAATGCTGCCCCTCATCGCTGCCAAAATCGAATGACATAGCACCTAACCACCATGTCACAGCCACCATCATCGGTCATTGCCGCTCCATCCATCCAACATCGAGCTACTCTCAAGGTCTAAATCATCTTCGTTACTCCCCCTTCATCGCGCCTATCACCAGGTCGGGCCTCATACCCATGGCCATCGCTGAACTCCTCTAGGAACTCGCGGCCTTCCCCCTTCCTCCTACTCGCGACTTCGCCCATGCATGAGCGCCTTCGCCTGAGTGCTCCATCGCCCTCCTTGGCTCGCGACTCAATCGCAGTCCCTCCCCATCTTTTTTTATCATTATTTGCATTGAGTTCGATTTGAAGAAGAGAAGAGGAAATGTGTGATTTCGATTTGTGCTTGACTGATACGAGGAAGAGAAAGGCACGCGATTTTAAATGGGTGGGAAGCTTCTTTTTTTTAGACTTCGTGATTTAACTGAAGAGAAAGGAAGAAGGCGTGATTTACATGAAAGGTAAGGGTATGCAGATTCTAGGGTGGCTGAGAAGACAATTTGGATAAGACTTTGATTTAATTATATATATAAATATATATTATTCCAAATATTACACATCTCAAAATTTTGAACCCCTATGGAGGCGTGCCGCCATGTGTTTATAAAGTTATATCCCTATTCCGAATGCAATGGAACAAATTTCGAGTCCTAATTCGATCGTATGGAGAAGATAGCTTTTTGGACCCAATTATTATATTAAATTTTGATATTAATTTCAATGCGTTTATATCCCGTACGATCAAATGGTAACTCCAAAATCTATGAAATTTGAAATCCGATAATAATACAATATTACGGATCCAATGGAACAGGTTTTGTCGAATTCTGAGATTGTGCCCCGGAAGGCTATTTTAAATGTAAACTTAAACGATATTATTTTTTGAAACTGCCAAACCACTTTTAAATTCAATTTTAAAAGTTGCATTGTCTTCAGTATTATTAATATAAATTTTATAAGCCTTTAAATTATTTTTATCAAGCTTAAAACTCCAGATTCACTATTTTAACCAATATTCAATTATAAACTTCAATAATTAAATTATGCAATAAATTTCTATATTTAATTCTGAATTTATTTTATAAATAAACCCAAATTTTCATATTCAAAATCAATCTATAAATCAAATTCAATATTTAAAACCATTTAAATATTCAAAGTCGAACAACGAAAAATCCGGGTTGTTACATTCCTTCCCCCTTAAAATAATTTCATCCCCGAAATTGCTAGGTAGGAAAAATGCCCTTAACCCATTTACTTATCAAAACCCGCTTAGTGAAAGCTCGATACTTCACTTTTCAAACCCTTTACCTTCGTTCAAACAATTATTTTTCCATCCTAAACCAAAAGCCTTTATTTCAATTACAAATCCGAAATCAAATTTGCGTTAACAAACAAAATTTCAAAATTTTTTTAACACCCTAAATTTTCGAAATTTTTTGGCAGAGTCTCCCTTGTACGGAGGGCCTTTTGCAATATGACAAGAGAGATAAATATATATTCATCGACCCACACAGTCGGAAAACAAAATTATATATCAATATTTATATTTTTGTTGTATTTAATCCAAAAACGTACCTTATTTTAGCATTTTTAAGCAAGCGGCTTATTTTATATGAGATTAGCGCGATCAAAATCTAACCAAAAGGCCTCCGGGAACCTGTACTTACTCAATTTAAACACGTAAGTTCCAAAAACATCAAATTCAATAACTTTACACTTATTTAAATGGATAAACACATAGATTCATAAACAAACATGTTATAGCATATTTTTATAGCATTTATAAGGCTTCCATCATTCGATTATTTATTTTCAATCGATTTATATAGCATTTCATTCCATCCGAATGATTTACAACTCAATTTTCTTGCATCACTTTATTTTTATACCAAACAACTCATATCCATTTCAAATTGATTTAAAAATCAATTTTATTCACTTCTATTAATCCAAAGAATTTTGTTCACTTCCCGTTTTCCTCGGACAACAGTTTTTCTATGCAAACTCGGTGCTATTCATATAAATGAATTACCATTTAAGTTTATAAAATTGGTTCCAAATCAATTTATATTTAATTTTATTCTATTTCAAATTGATTCTAAATCAATTTAGTTGCATTCCATTCATATCTACTCTCTTTATATTCAAATCCACTTTATTTAAATTGATTTTTTTTATTCAATCGAATTCCAATTCAATTACTAATTAATTAATTCATTAGTTCATTCATTTAATCCACTTCAATTTTAATTCCATACTCAAATCCATTTATTTAATATCCGAAGCCATATCAATTTATTTACGCTTTACTTGAATTTATTTATAACTTAAGTTATCACCATTTCAAACTATTTCCATTTTACTCGACGCATTTCCAATTTTTTATTTAATTTTCTTACCAACTAATTTGAATTTTATTTATAACACAAGTTTCATTTCCAAATTCCATTTTTAACTCACAATCCAAATTTATTCAACCCAGTTAATATCCATTTTATATCCAATTACTAATTAATTATCTAATTAGTTATTTCCACTTTATAATTCAATATCTGATTTTTATGTCAATAATTACTTCAACCAATTTACTTGAGTTCAAATTTATTTAATAATTCAAGTTTAGGTTTTTATTTTGTTTCCAAAATATCAAACTCTTTTTATTTTGGCTTATCTATTCCAATTTTCAATTTTATAAGTCACACAACTTATTTTTCATATTTCCATTAATTCTATACTCGAGTATATTCCCATTTTATTTTTAACTCGAGATTATACATTCATTTTTAGCTTAAATATATTTTTATTTCGTTAACTTAAAATTTTATAAGCTATTCTAATTCATTTATTCACAATTCCAATTCTTCACCTGAATTTTATTTCAATCAAAATCCTATCCATATGGTTTTATAATAGGGGCATTTCACTAGAAGGACAAACTTTGTAGTCCAATTAGTTTCTAGGACACACATTCAAAGAAATTACTTTCAAGGCCAAAGTCAGCAGAATAATTACTTTCAAGGACAAAGTCAGCAGTCCAATTACTTTCAAGGACATAATTTCATAGGTTTTTAGGCCCTGAAAACTAATTATTTTACGTTTTGTCCTTGAAAGTAATTATTTCAATTGTGTGTGCTAAAAACTAATTCCACTTGATAAAGAGGCCCTTGTGGCTAATTTCCACTTTATAATATTCCGCAATTCAAAATTTATATTTACTTTAATTCGATATTATTACTCATCCAATTCGAACTTTATAACTGATAGTTATATAGTCACCTTATGATTCACATTTACATATTTCAATTCAATTCCATATAACCCAAATCCGATTCACTTTTTATTTAAATTTCAATTCCTTTCAACCAACATTTCAAACCGTACTTAATTTAAATTCTACCCCAAACAAATTTACTTTTAATTCATTCAATTTGATCAAGTAAGAATTTGTGACGCCCCACCTCTATACCCACGCTATCCAAGGACACTACGGGGTAATGCCGTCAACTAGCATGGAGAATAAGGCTGTTGAGGAGCGACCATCTGTATAATTGCTTTGTGCGAGTACCGATATGCCAGATAAAAATATAACTTTTCATCTCAAGAGGAAATCCGACATACCGATACAAACTCAAAGCTACTACACAGTGGCTATATGGACTTCGGAAACAAATATAGAAATAAACATAACACAAATCAGTTACAGGCAATTCATATCACAAAGGCGGAAATAGATATGAATATAACACATGAAAGTGTACATCAGAGTAGTGGTCAAATAAGACCCACAATAACACAAAAGAATAGATACAAGTGCAAGACAATAGAATATGTATACATCAAGGAGTCTAATCTCAAATGTATGCAACAAAAAATACTAAACTAGAGTAGTTAGCCAAAAGTCAGATGATGGTTCCAGATAGGAAGTCATGAGGAAGCACCTATAAAATCTTAGTCTGACCCGAGTATTATTTAATAAGAAAATAATAAACAGATCAGTCTAGCTATAATTATCAGATAAAATGAGATATAAGAAGAGATATAATAAAGACGTATGATAACCAAAAATGTCATACCTCGACAAGTATACATTAGAAAATCAACAAAGGAAAATCGTACAAATATCTCACGAATCTTATAGCATAAAAAGAATGTCATATTCTTTATTTAATTCACCAAGCCACAATAAATGACATACATATCAATTCCAACTGAAAAAGGTGGTGAAACATAAATTCCAGAAATCACAATGAGAAATCCAGAAATCACAAGAAAAGAGGATGGCCAATCCCATAAAACTGAACATCGACGTACCTAGAAAGATACGCCCCATGTAAAGTCTAGCATTGATACACCTAGAAAGATGCACCCCATGCAAAGTCGAACATCGACGCACCTAGAAAGATACGTCCCATGCTCTAGCATCGACGCACCTAGAAAGATACGCCCCATGCATAAATAAACATCGACGCACCTAGAAAGATACGCCCCATGTAATGTCTAACATCGATGCACCTAGAAAGATACACTCCATGCAAAGTCGAACATCGACGCATCTAGAAAGATACGACCCATGCATAGACGAACATTGACGCAGTACAAACGGTATGTCCAATGAATCGAAAAGCCGAGACATCAATGTAGTACAAACGGTACATCCAATGAATCGAAACACAAAACAATTCGGAACATCGACGCAGTACAAACGGTACGTCCAATGAATCGAAAAGCCGAGACATCGATATAGTACAAACGGTACATCCAATGAATCGAAACACAAAACAATTCAGAACATCGACGCAGTACAAACGGTACGTCCAATGAATCGAAAAGCCGAGACATCGATGTAGTACAAACGGTACATCCAATGAATTGAAACACAAAACAATTCGGAACATGGACGCAGTACAAACGGTACGTCCAATGAATCGAAACACATTAAAAGTACTTGGGTCACTAGCCCATAAAGAAATGAGACGAAGCTCAACAGAACAAGGTATAGTCCCTCATGTGGACAAAGAGACATCGCACAATGCTAGTCTAAATCACAAAATGATCATCATTGATCATCAAGAAGTGTCGATTACACTAAGCTAGTAAATATAAGAGTTTAGCTTCATGTCCCATAACCACTAGCTTAACTTAAATATTTACGAACAAATTGTAGATTCCCACTCAAAAATTGTCACAAGAGTTTCAATCGAACAAGTCCAAAAATTAACCGACGAAGTAAACGCAAGCGTTTCATACCACTTGTTTTGCTAAGCCGTTTAATTAGATTTTCTCAGACGAATGAGGTAAAGGTTTGTATTTACTAATAGATTAGAAAACGGTTTTATAAACGAGCTTTGTATTAAAAATAGAGTTGAAATCATCTTTGTAAAAGAGTTTAAATATTTACTACTAGTATAGAAACCTTTGTATTTTAAAGTGACAAAGCATAGAAATGATTGTAGAAACAATCAGTCACCAAAATCCACATTCGAAGACGTGAATCAAATCCAAAGAAATCGATACCGAATCCATCAAATGGATATTCCCAAAAATCCAAAGAAAGAAGTCATCAAAGTCGATAATAAGTGATAACAACTATTCGGATCAACAAAAATCGATTAGAATAGGAAATCCACACAAAACAGCCTTATTAGGCAAAGATAAACATTTCCAGACGTCTGATTTGGAATCCAGACGTTTGGATTTGTTTTCTGAAAAATAGTTCAGAAATCCACCCAGACGTCTGGAACTATCAAAACAGACGTCTGAGCCATGTCCAGACGTTTGGTTTTGAATCTAGACGTCTGGTTTCGTTCTTTGGAAATTATCCAGAGAACCCCCAGACGTCTGAAACTTCAAGTCAGACATCTGAAACTCATCCAGACGTCTGATCTGAGATTTCAGACGTCTGGAATTAGTATCTGGCATTTTTTTATAAAGTCTGCGTGCATACTTTTTGCTCCAGGTCCAAACCAGACGTTTGGACTTGGTCGCCAGACGTCTGGTCACCTGGTCTGGGCACCATTTTGCCTAGGCCAAAGTGGCCAAAACTAATCGGAAGCGATCGAACAAGCAACGCCTACTAAGGATTTACGCCAAGCGACAACCCGGCCTTAACGGCTCTTCGATACACCCCGAATATCAATGTCCAAACATCCATAGAAGGATTTTCATAAAATTGGACCAAAACACCAAAATTTGGAAAACCTACCAAATCAATTCAAATCGAAAGCAAATGAATATGCACAAATGTGAGGAATTCATACCTAACAACAACGATAGCTATAGACGTAGATGTGAGTTAAAGAACTCACCTTTAATCTCAAAAACGTTGAAGGTGAAGCTTGAAAGCAAAGGAAGATCAACTACTCTTCAACTTCAACTCTAGAAGCTTGAATATAAGCTTAAAAGAAGAACATTTCCTAAGTTAGGTTTAGGAAATTTCTAAAATTAAAGAGAGAATGAGTTGGAGAAGAAGAAGGAGAAACTTACCAAAGCTTCTCTTTGAATTTGGAGCAAGAATTTGGTTTTGCAATTGAAAACTAGGGCTTGGAATATCTGATTCCACTTCTCTTCCCCCATTTTCAGTTTAGCTTGAGAAAAAGAAATGAAATGAGGATGAGTGGATGAAGAGAAGGGTTGAGTTAGGTTATAGAATGAGTTGGGTGAAACCCAAACCCAAAAGCCCAAGTGAAAATAGCAAAATTCAACTTACTCCAAACCTATCAAAGCTTATACTTAAAAAAGTCGCAAACGGCATTTTGAACTCAATGGAAGTGGTCTCGAGTCCTAATTCGACTGTTTGCAAAAAGTAGCTTTTCGGACTATAATCCGACTAACGATGCTATATTTAAATAAAATATTTAAATTCACAATCGTAAAATATGCGGGTTGTTACAGACTCCCCTCCTTAAAGAAATTGCGTCCTCGCAATACTTAAGAAGAAAATAAAGAGTAACAACCATAAAAGCATATCAACACAAAAGAAAATTTGAAATAAGAAGTTCACCATAAAGAGCACGAAAGAGTTAGCCTGAACGTGTTTGCTCGATGAATTCTCTGGATTCCCGAGAGAAATCCTTAGGATTTAAGAACCATCGGACTTTCCCAAAAAGAACATCTTTATTTCGAAGGTACTCAACCCTTGAAGAAATGATGCGAATAGAATGTTGCTCAAAAGTCAAATCTGATGAAACTTCAATTCCTACTATAACACCAGGCTCAAGAATAAAAGTCGGAAACCTAAAATCATTTCCATAGTTAAAAGACGTGGAAAACGTCAAGAATAGCAGAAAATTGAGCCGGTGCAACGGCGTAGTACAAAAACGGTACGCCCGATAAACGAGAAACTTGAATAATTTGGAACAACGGCGTAGTACAATAACGGTACGCCCAGTGAACCGAACACCATAAAAGAACATCGGACGCTAGTCCATAAAAGAAATGAGATAAAGCTCAATAAAACGAAGTATATCAAAACATCCGATGAACTTGATAAAAAGATAATTTCATTCAGACATCATCAAAGAATCAACCACTTGTTGCTTACGACTAAGCGCATTGGCAACACGATTTTCCTTCTGGGAATAAAAAGAATATTAAGATCATAAGATGCCAGGAACTCGAGTCAACATGAAGTTCCTTATGAGAAAATAAATATTCCAAAGATTTATGATCGAGGTGGAGAACAAATTTCTCCCCCAAAAATGATGATGCCAAACTCTAAAAGCAAAAACAATAACCGCGAGCACTAGATCATGAGTGGCATACCTAGTCTCAATCGGCTTTAATGTTTAGAAGCACAAGTGATAGCACGTTCTCTTTTGCAAGAGAACGACATCCAAACCAATACGATTAGCATTGGTACCAAAGATAAAGTCTAGTTCCCTTTGGGAATCACAAGAATAAGAGTATCGAAAAGAAAGAATTTCTTTTAAATAATCTTCTTTCCTGAAAAGCTAAAACTTTCAAAATTACATTTATTTTTATGTAATAATCTTTCTAGAAAAATTTACATTTTTACAAGTCAATATATTGTGTCTGACTGTCTCATCAAAGCATTTAGGAGATTCTTATCGATAACGTTGATCAAGCGCATCGACCAGAATTCTTAAAGCACTCAATGGGCAATACAATCACAAAATCATCTTCTATATGATAAACATGTTCTTAAAAACCTTTAAGAATATTCTTTGCTCGCTTAAGAGCAAAATCAAATTGTACTTATAAATAAATCTTATGAAAAAGATTTGCAAAATTTTAAATTGCTGTTTTCATCCAAAATCAATATATACAAGAATGGAGTCATCGAGATCGTAGAATACTCGATTCATAAAATCGATGAAATAAGCTGGACAAACTGAATGACATAATAAGTCATTCATAAGTTTCATAACGAGTGCGGAATGCGGTAAATGGAATGTTAACTCCCGCAACTCGTAGCAAATGAAAATCGGTGGCAAGTTCGAGCTAAAAAGACCTTAACACCACTCAAAAGATTGCTTAGGTGATAATCCTAAGACAAACTCAAAAATACCGGAAAATTCTCAAACTACATGAATGAGAGAAATAACACTTTCCTCATCATGTGAGCTTAAAGAATAAAATGATGCCATCAAATTGGAATCATAATCACAAAGGAAAAACAGAAATCTGCTTAACAGATTGAAAATGTCGAAGATGAATAGTCCACACGGGACAGAGGAAATAATTAATCCAATCCTTACAAAAGTCAATTCCGAAGCATAAGTAAAAATCGGCTCGGAAAGAAAAATCACATAAAATAATCTCGACATTTTCGCAAAGTAAATTGAGTGTTGCGGATCCATCAATCGAATTCGCAATTCTCAATGAAGTCGTCAAGCCAAAAATTTAAAAAGAGAAAGAACCACCAAGTTCTTTTGATATAAAATAATGAGACGAACCCAAATCAAAAAGAACTCAAATAAGATAATCTCGAAACAAATATCGTCAAGGATAGAAAATACCTTGACCAAGAGAAGTGCTAGTAGAGGCTTGCACAACCTTTAGCTTTCCCTCCTTCTTGCTTGAAGTATGGGACACGCAGATATATGATGACTCAAACTTTTGCAATAGCGACAATAGAGGGGTCGCGGACACTCCTTTGCATAGTGGTCCATAGAATCACAATTGTAGCATCGTCCACAACTAGTGGTAGGAGTCTTTGCTACAGAAGTTTCTTGCTTCCCTTTCTTGTCAGGATTATGGCCTTTGAACTTAATAAGCATCTTCAGGTTATTGTTGAAGTTCTGTTTGGCACCCACAACTTCAACATTACTTTCATTTTCGGCCTCTTCCAGTCGAAGAGCGATATCAACAAGCTGATCAAAAGAAACTTCTAGTTTCAGAAGCAAAGGCTTTTTAAGGTTCTTATTCAACCCGTAGACAAATCTCTGATTTTTCTTCAATGGGGTATTAATATATTCGACCCCATATTTAGAGAGAGATTCAAAAGATGCGACATAATGTGCTACTGAAGATTCACCTTGAACAAGGTCAATAAAGCGTCGGGCTAAAGTTACTTTTTCAGCCTCCGGCACAAATTTCAATTCGAATCTTTCCCGGAATTGCTCCCAAGTGAGATCTGCTTCAACAATTTCAGAAATAAGAAGCTCATACCAATCCAATGCTCTTTCTTGGAGCATGCTAGAAGCCACTAGGACTCGGTGGAGATCAACAAGATTCATGCGAGAAAAGATGCGGTCGCATGATCTAAGCCAAGCTTGGATTTCAATGACACTCTCGGATCCCCGGAATGGCCTTCCAACCAAATCGGTATAATCTCTACACAAGCGTGCAAAACCAGATCTAGGATGAGTAGGCTCTGGAATGGGTCTGATAGCTTGAGCATTCTTAACAAGATCTAGAAGCTGCTGGGCAAACATAAATACTCCCTCCTGAGGAGTAGCACTGGATTGACCGACATTGGTACGGCCAGATCTAACCATTTCTCTTCTTTAAGAAAGAAAGAAGAAGAAAAAGTTATTCTCAGAATGAATATCAAACAATCATGATTGACAAAACAAGGAATCATAAAAAGAAATAGGATAGAACGGTACGAAGACCCGAATTAAATCCTATGGCATGATTCCTAAGAAAGACTTAGGACAATGATCCTTGCTAGATTATTCTACATTGTCCCGAAGCCCTAGGCTCTGATACCAAGTTGTGAAGCCCCACCTCTATATCCACGCTATCCAAGGACACTACGGGGTAATGCCGTCCACTAGCATGGAGAATAAGGCTGTTGAGAAGCGACCATCTGTATAATTGCTTTGTGCGAGTACCGATATGCCAGATAAAAATATAACTTTTCATCTCAAGAGGAAATCCGACATACCGATACAAACTCAAAGCTACTACACAGTGGCTATATGGACTTCGGAAACAAATATAGAAATAAACATAACACAAATCAATCACAGGCAATTCATATCACAAAGGCAGAAATAGATATGAATATAACACATGAAAGTGTACATCAGAGTAGTGGTCAAATAAGACCCACAATAACACAAAAGAATAGATACAAGTGCAAGACAATAGAATATGTATACATCAAGGAGTCTAATCTCAAATGTATACAACAAAAACTACTAAACTAGAATAGTTAGCCAAAAGTCAGATGATGGTTCCAGATAGGAAGTCATGAGGAAGCACCTGTAAAATCTCAGTCTGACCCGAGTATTATTTAATAAAAAAATAATAAACGGATCAGTCTAGCTATAATTATCAGATAAAATGAGATATAAGAAGAGATATAATAAAAACGTATGATAACCAAAAATGTCATACCTCGATAAGTATACATTAGAAAATCAACAAAGGAAAATCGTACAAATATCTCACGAATCTTACAGCATAAAAAGAATGTCATATTCTTTATTTAATTCACCAAGCCACAATAAATGACATACATATCAATGCCAACTGAAAAAGGTGGTGAAACATAAATTCCAGAAATTACAACGAGAAATCAAGAAATCACAAGAAAAGAGGATGGCCAATCCCATAAAACTAAATATCGACGTACCTAGAAAGATACGCCCCATGTAAAGTCTAGCATCGATATACCTAGAAAGATGCACCCCATGCAAAGTCGAACATCGACGCACCTAGAAAGATACGCCCCATGCTCTAGCATCGACGCACCTAGAAAGATACGCCCCATGCATAAATAAACATCGACGCACCTAGAAAGATACGCCCCATGTAATGTCTAACATCGATGAACCTAGAAAGATATACCCCATGCAAAGTCAAACATCGATGCATCTAGAAAGACACGACCCATGCATAGACGAACATCGACGCAGTACAAACGGTACGTCCAATGAATCGAAAAGCCGAGACATCGATGTAGTACAAACGGTACATCCAATGAATCGAAACACAAAACAATTCGGAACATCGACGCAGTACAAACGGTACGTCCAATGAATCGAAAAGCCGAGACATCGATGTAGTACAAACGGTACGTCCAATGAATCGAAAAGCCGAGACATCGATGTAGTACAAACGGTACATCCAATGAATCGAAACACAAAACAATTCGGAACATCGACGCAGTACAAACGGTACGTCCAATGAATCGAAAAGCCGAGACATCGATGTAGTACAAATGGTACATCCAATGAATCGAAACACAAAACAATTCGGAACATCGACGCAGTACAAACGGTACGTCCAATGAATCGAAACACATTAAAAGTACTTGGGTCACTAGCCCACAAAGAAATGAGACGAAGCTCAACAGAATGGGGTATAGTCCCTCATGTGGAGAAAGAGACATTGCACAATGCTAGTCTAAATCACAAAATGATCATCATCGATCATCAAGAAGTGTCAATTACACTAAGCTAGTAAATATAAGAGTTTAGCTTCATGTCCCATAACCACTAGCTTAACTTAAATATTTACGAACAAATTGTAAATTCCCACTCAAAAATTGTCACAAGAGTTTCAATCGAACAAGTCCAAAAATTAACCGACGAAGTAAACGCAAGTGTTTCATACCACTTGTTTTGCTAAGCCGTTTAATTAGATTTTCTCAGACGAATGAGGTAAAGGTTTGTATATACTAATAGATTAGAAAATGGTTTTATAAACGAGCTTTGTATTAAAAATAGAGTTGAAATCATCTTTGTAAAAGAGTTTAAATATTTACTACTAGTATAGAAACCTTTGTATTTTAAAGTGACAAAGCATAGAAATGATTGTAGAAACAATCAGTCACCAAAATCCACATTAGAAGACGTGAATCAAATCCAAAGAAATCGATACCGAATCCATCAAATGGATATTCCCAAAAATCCAAAGAAAGAAGTCATCAAAGTCGATAATAAGTGATAACAACTATTCGGATCAACAAAAATCGATTAGAATAGGAAATCCACACAAAACAGCCTTATTAGGCAAAGATAAACATTTCCAGACGTCTGATTTGGAATCCAGACGTCTGGATTTGTTTTCTGAAAAATAGTTCAGAAAGCCACCCAGACGTCTGGAACTATCAAAACAGACGTCTTAGCCATGTCCAGACGTTGGTTTTGAATCCAGACGTCTGGTTTCGTTCTTTCGAAATTATCCAGAGAACCCCCAGACGTCTGAAACTTCAACTCAGACGTCTGAGACTCATCCAGATGTCTGATCTGAGATTTCAGACGTCTGGAATTAGTATCTGGCATTTTTTTATAAAGTTTGCGTGCATACTTTTTGCTCCAGGTCCAAACCAGACGTCTGGACTTGGTCGCCAGACGTCTGGTCACCTGGTCTGGGCACCATTTTGCCTAGGCCAAAGTGGCCAAAACTAATCGGAAGCGATCGGACAAGCAACGGCTACTAAGGATTTACGCCAAGCGACAACCCGGCCTTAACGGCTCTTCGATACACCCCGAATATCAATGTCCAAACATCCATAGAAGGATTTTCATAAAATTGGACCAAAACACCAAAATTTGGAAAACCTACCAAATAAATTCAAATCGAAAGCAAATGAATATGCACAAATGTTAGGAATTCATACCTAACAACAACGATAGCTATAGACGTAGATGTGAGTTAAAGAACTCACCTTTAATCTCAAAAACATTGAAGGAGAAGCTTGAAAGCAAAGGAAGATCAACTACTCTTCAACTTCAACTCTAGAAGCTTGAATCTAAGCTTAAAAGAAGAACATTTCCTAAGTTAGGTTTAGGAAATTTCTGAAATTAAAGAGAGAATGATTTGGAGAAGAAGAAGGAGATACTTACCAAAGCTTCTCTTTGAATTTGGAAGAAGAATTTGGTTTTGCAATTGAAAACCAGGGCTTGGAATATCTAATTCCACTTTTCTTCTCCCATTTTCAGTTTAGCTTGAGAAAAAGAAATGAAATGAGGATGAGTGGATGAAGAGAAGGGCTGAGTTAGGTTATAGAATGAGTTGGGTGAAACCCAAACCCAAAAGCCCAAGTGAAAATAGCAAAATTCAACTTACTCCAAACCTATCGAAGCTTATACTCAAAAAAAGTCACAAACGGCATTTTGAACTCAATGGAAGTGGTCTCGAGTCCTAATTCGACTGTTTGCAAAAAGTAGCTTTTCGGACTAACGATGTTATATTTAAATAAAATATTTAAATTCACAATCGTAAAATATGCGGGTTGTTACAGAATTTGATTCCAATTTCAAATCACAATCGATTAAGTTTTTCTAAAATTTAATTCGTTCAACTTAGCTTAATTTGAATTCCATTTAATTTTATATCTCAATCCAATTTTATTTTCAATTTAATTCAACTTCAGCTCAATTTTACTTAGCTTAAGTTAAATTTCTTTCATTTTAACTTTCTCAAGTTAAAATTAAATTCTGAAATTCAAATTCCACACTTTTCTCTCTTCTTTAAAATTATTCTCAATTTTATAAGTTCATACTTAATTCCTGATGTTTTCTAAAACATTTTAAATAAGGATTCTGAAATTTAAACACCCGGTATTTATTTCAAATCATTTTGAAATCACAAATATCCCAAATCACACTTTTCAAATTTAAACCAACCCTGGTTTTTATCCCAAAATGAATTCCCTTGGAATTTCTAAACAACGTTTGTTTTTCCAACAAAATCTCCAAATCAATTATTTTGGTAGCAACCCGTCACTTAGAAGCTCGAAATTAATACTGATGATTGCGGCCGTCATCATCAGAAATATTTTCCAGCGACTGAAGTGAGTTCAGTGCTATATCACTTCCAAAATTCCATTTAAAACCATTTTCTTTCAAAAATATCTCCAAAATAATATTACTATTTTTTTCCTCAAAATACTTTGGAAAACATTTCCAAAAATCCTCGAGATTTAAATTTCCAGATTCCGTTTTAAATCAAATTTTTATTATAATCCATTCGTATAATTTATACTTATACAAATTTTTGTTTGGTTATATAAACCATTTCCAATTTTATAATCTTATTTGATTATAATATTATCATTCAAACACTCCAATTATATATATAATAGTTTTCGAAAAAATTATTACTTTTATAACAAAATATGGTTTGGGTAAAATTATTCATTTACCTACTTTTTAAAACAATACCGTGTCGGTTTGCATAGTTTAAGAGTTTAGAAATCCCTATCGATACAGTTGTCCAGACTGTACCGACCAGAATTTTTAAACACTCAACTGATAAGTCAACATAATATAAAATAATTTATATTCACTTACAAATACGCGCTCATATCTATTAATACACTCAAACTCATTCTAGAGTACTACTGACTCTATCTCTAACGAGTAATCCCCACCAGAGCCAAGGTTCTCACTTAACCTTCAGCTTTGATACCAAGTGTAACGATCCGGGATTTTCGACCCTAAAAAATCGACATCAATACGTCCACTGTATAAAATGCCGAGAAATTGAGTGCCGGAAACACCAGTTCATTAGGGGGTGAAGAAGAAAAAAAGATAGAAGAAAAGAACAGAATAACACAAAATCTCACAATCGCAGCGGAACAAAATATAATATATAATAATAGATTTTATATACAGGAACTGTACTGTTAATATACATACCACTATCAGAGTACAACAATTCAATACATCAATCTGGACAGTTTAATAACTTGTCCTCATACATAGAAAAATATTAATCAAGTACGGAAGTATGTCTCTGTCATCCAGCTCGCCTCCTGAACTCCATAGCTTCCTATCCCGAATCTGTAATGCTCGGTCTGACCCGAGCATTATAATAAAATAACATTAGAGTCAGTATGGAAAACCAACGTGAGAAAACAAACTCAATTTGAATTACTAACTTTTCAAAATCCTTCGAAAACAAAGGTATCTCGTAAGACCACGTCACAAATAAACACAACGGGATTTTACCTTACGATAACCAAAACAATTTTTATCAAAATCGTCTGGTATTATAATAGTGTCTATAGAAAGTAAATAGAAAATAGCTGAAATGCTTGCATCTCACATTCCAGCATAGCTGGACACAATCAAAATCGTACGGCGCTTATTGGAGAATGGATTCCATCGAATGACTGGGCCACTGGGGTACCGCCCACAACAGTACACCTCTAGAGCAATGTACCAAGGATCACGCCGGGATCCCATGCTACACAAGACCGGCCTACCCCTAACCTGGATAGATCGAATATGTTATCACCCCGGGTGTTCCCACCCTTACCATCGAGCGATTCTTCTTTCTTGTATACCCATATCTAAGATAAATAGGGTTTCCAAGGACATCTAGAAAGGTGATAACATACCCTACTTGGGTGCGACCCACTTAGCCTTGCTGCATCTCCCATGTTTTAGCCATTCCTGGTTGATGAGGCTCGAGGCTAAGAGTTACCTTTCAAGAACAAATTTCTACTTAGAATGCTCATCGTCCTCCAACGACGATGTTCTGATAGCATTCGTCCATACAAGTTGTCCTGGGTCTGGACAAACCGAATCACCGTCTTCATCATCTTCACAGTATTCATTCGTAATGTTCAAACCGGATCGAAGTGATTTTTGGATAACTAAATCAGATCCCGGTCTCTTCGAAACGATTAACGAAATTTGCCAAAATTGATAGTCGGTTATTTAACTATCAATATAACATCCATAAGAAATCACTAGGCCATTACAAATTTCCTAAAATTTATTCCAAAATATCTTTATAAGATATATTACTTCCAGTTCTTCAACATTTGAAAACAGTTTTCAAATCCTTATATCTTTCAACTGAATATTCTACCTCTTTCCAATACTTAGAATATTTTTCCACTTCATCTTATATTCAACACTTAGGAAGTATTCTATTTATCTCCTATTTCTTTTCTCAAACATTATTTACAATTTATTTGTAAATTCCTTAACTCGTTTACACGATTCAAAATTCTTAAATTAATTCCCTTCAATATTTTCAAAGTCAAATATACTTACTTATAATTTCAAATTCCCTTTCTACTTCTTTTATGAATTATATTTCATTTTCGAAGTTCACTTTTTACTTAACTACTTCGGAAATTTTCCTCACTTTTCTTCCCAATTTCCATTTTAAGCATTTTCTTATAAATCCCATATACTGAATAACCCCATTTCCAGACTTCCGAGAAGGTTTATGAATAAATTTTAAAACATTTCAAAGACACTGTATATATAATAATAATAATTAGTACTTAAAAGAATAATAATAAATTATTTTTAAAGCATACTCAAATAATTATCTAAAACATTGAAATACTCTTCATAACTTCATTTTTCCAAAGCAGGGTTTAAAAATTTGGGATTTATTAAATAAATAGTAAGCATTTTGAAAAAAATTAACTTCTGAAGTATTTAAATACTAACCGACTTTAGATTTCATAGTTTAATAAATAAAATTTTCCTTTTTAAATTTAAAACTTAACTTATTGATAAAATATATTTTCAAATCTGGACAACCAAATTTTCAATTTATATCCCCTCTCGATTTCTATCTCATCACTTCCTTTCGGTCTCCTTAACCATTTTCACATAAAAATAGTATCCACCATTTTCTTTCTCTCACCTTATTTCCATATTCAATATAAATTCTTCTTGTAAATTTATATTCCAAATTTATCATCCGATATCACTTTCCTTTATTTATTAACTTCTTTTATATATTTTTATAACTCTTTTGAGTTCACTAAAAATAATCTCATCAATAAACTCCATTTTATTTTTGAATTTGTTCAGGGGGGAAACCGACCGGAGTCGTAAAACCCCCCTAGTGCATCTAGCCTGGTCCGCGAGCACCACATAAGTGGCAGATCTGAGCGTATGCACATGGTAAGCTCTGGTAGTAGGGAAGTCCAGGAATCGAACCTGCGACCTCATTAACAGGAGGCAGGTGTCTCAACCACTAGGCCGCTACTGCGGACATAAACTCCATTTTATAAATTCAATTTCTTATAAATTCCATTTATTTTTGCCAATCTATTTTTAATACCGATTTCAACTTCTTTCTATATTTTCCAAATTATAATTTTAAAAATCCAATCTTTAAAAATTTCTTCATTTAATTAATTTTAAATCCCTTATTTAAAATATTCTTTCTACATCATGTAATACGATCAAAAATTCACCATTTCTTATTCAAACCAATCTCTTTTAAATAATCCAAATTTCGATATAAATCTCTTTATAATTCCTTAAAATTTTAAAATAATATTTAGGGTATTTAATATACCCAAAATTAATTTCTATGCCATTTTAACATTTTAAAATTTTACAACACACAATAATCCAGCATTTTATATATATGAAAAATACTAATATATTTGAGGAATCTAGTTGGATCCCTCCAACCTATTTCCTTGCATCCACAGATATTAGATAATAATAAAAATACCAATCCCACTTCAAGGGGGATATCGCGGTATATAGGATCATCCGCTATTATGCGGGGCGTATATGGTCTCATCCGCTATAATGTGCAGGAATATCACTCCAATACTAATATATACATACTATATATATACCCATCCAACAGATAATTATAAATTTATCAATCAATCAAGCATCCAACAAATTTAAATTTAAACATTTAAATTTAAATATGGTAATCCAAATGAGTGAGAAATTCTCACCTTGATTTTATTTGCAGTCTGTTCCAAATTTTTAATTTCTGCATAGATTCAGTTCGATTGAACCTCGTATAGCAAATTACGAAAGTTATAAATTAACGATTACAATTTCAATTAATCAACTAATTCAAACTAATTTATTATCAACAAATTCTTCTTTTTTTAACGTGATTAACATTAATTAAATTTTTTCTAAATTAAATTACCTTTATTTTTTTCTTTCTGTTTCCTTCCTGAAGCTAATAGTGCTAAATTCTGGGATCGAAGCTCTCCTCCACCACATTGTCATCCACCATCACCATGCGATCAAGGATCGCGTCTCCTTACTGTTCTTCCCCTTCACCACCGCACTGACATCGAGCTGCCCCTACCTAATCTACCCACGACCATTGTGCGCACACGAACGTTGCCCCTCATCACTGCCAAAATTGAATGACACAACACCTCACCACTATGTCACAACCACCATCATCAGTCATTGCCGCTCCATCCATCCAACATCGAGCTACTCTCAAGGTCTAAATCATCTTCGTCACTCCCCCATCATCGTGTCTATCACCAGGTTGGGCCGCGTACTCCTGGCCATCGCCGAACTACTCCAGGAACTCACGACCTTCCCCCTTCCTCTTACTCGAGACTTCGCCAATGCCTGAGCGCCTTCGCCTGAGCGCTCCATCGCCCTCCCTGGCTTGCGACTCAATCGCACCCCCCCCTCTTTTTTTATTATTTTCTTTGAGTTCGATTTGAAGAAGAGAAGAGGAAATGTGCGATTTCAATTTGTGCTTGACTGATATGAGGAAGAGAAAGGCACGCGATTTTAAATTGGTGGGCAACTTTTATTTTTTTTAAACTTCATGATTTAACTGAAGAGAAAGGGAGAAGGCGTGATTTACTAGAAAGGTAAGGGTGTGTAGATTATAGGGTGGCTGAGAAGACAGTTTGGATAAGACTTTGATTTAATTATATATATAAATATATATTATTCCAAATATTGCACATCTCAAAATTTTGAACCCCTATGGAGGCGTGCCGCCAGGCGTTTATAATGTTATACCCATATTCCGACATAATGGAAAAGGTTTCGAGTCTTAATTTGATTGTATGGAGAAGATAGCTTTTTGGACCCAATTATTATATTAAATTTTGATATTAATTTCAACGCGTTTATATCCCGTATGATCAAATGTTAACTCCAAAAGCTATAAAATTTGAAATCCGATAATAATACAATATTACAGATCTAATGGAACTAGTTTCGTCGAATTCTGAGACTGTGCCCCGGAAGGCTATTTTAAATGTAAACTTAAACGATATTTTTTTTTGAAACTGACAAACCACTTTTAAATTCAATTTTAAAAGTTGCATTGTCTTCAGTATTATTAATATAAATTTTATAAGTCTTTAAATTATTTTTATCAAGCTTAAAACTCCAGATTCACTATTTTAACCAATATTCAATTATAAACTTCTATAATTAAATTATCCAATAAATTGCTATATTTAATTTGAATTTATTTTATAAATAAACCCAAATTTTCATATTCAAAATCAATCTATAATTCAAATTAAATATTTAAAACCATTTAAATATTCAAAATCGAACAACGAAAAATCCGGGTCGTTACACTCCTCCTCTATAGAAATTATCTAATTGGAACTACCAACTGTGAAACAAATTCTCTATAATCACTCGGCTCATCATGGACAACATTAAATGCATGTGTTTTTGAGAAATGCGGATTACGGATCTTATGTCTAGAATTAACACTAGAGGGGGGTGAATAGTGTTTTAAGGAATTACTAATTCTTTTTGAGTTTATATTAATTTGAACACAAATGTATGCAATATTCAAACACAGATATGATCACAGAATCAAACACAGATGCAGATATAAAGTAAAAGCAATAAAGGAAAGAACACATGGATTTTATACTGGTTTGGAGTTACACTACATCCAGTCCCGCAACACAAGTACGGATTTCCTTTCAAAATCAATTCTTACAATTACACCCTCGATTTCAAGGCCACAAGGTACACCGCTCCAGATTCACAATCCTCTGGGTAGAGATACTTGATTTTACGGGCAACAAGTTCACCCGATTGATTTTCCTGGATACAATCACACCTTTTTTCGCTCGATTGAATATAAAGAAGTCTATAACTATGAATAGCAATGGGATCTTGTTGAGATAGTGATAGAGAATCAAATCAGAGATGATCTAGTTAGATTCAATGGTGATTTCGGTAGAGTAATGATAAAAATGTATATAAAGAAATGTGGAAGAAGAAGAGGAGTGAAATCAGAGAAAATAAAATTGTAAATTCGTTTAAAACAGCCCCTATTTATAGTAGAACAACAACCATGTCCATTCGTGAAAGGATATAACGAATAGACACTTCCTTTGAAATTCAAACTTTTGAAATAAATCGTCACCTTGTCGACAAGGGGTCCTTGGGGTTGTCGACAAGCCTAAGTTATTTTTGGTAATTTGTTTTTCTTTGAAAATAACTTCTATCTTATATTAAAACTATTTTAAACTTTACAAATATACTAAACTATAGTTAAAATACATAAATAAGTATAGAGATTGGTATATATAAAATTTTACTATAATTTTATATTTAAATCTAAGTATAAATATTAGAAGTTAAATATATTATAATTAAAAGATAGTTTAAAACCAAGGAAAATTTGATATTGAAAATAAAGATTATTTTGAGGCAAAAAGTATTTTAAAACCAGGATAGATGTTTTTGATTTAAAAAGGAAGATTTTGAAATCATTTTGAAAACAAGATATAATTTTGTAAAACATTTGAATAAAAGTTAGTGGATACAAAATAATGTTCCACTAGATTTTTCATAGGTTCCATCCTACTTAGGGTTCCATCCCTTTAACGGGCTCAAAGTGGATTCCATTCCACGAATAAAATGGATTTTAAGAAGTTAGTGCTTTTCTAGGAGTTTTAACAAAATTCCGAACTAAATTACTTATCTTAAAATCTTGAACTCTTGATAATCTTGATACTCATGAGTCTTGAATCTTGATATCTTCGATCTCATCAGTTCTTGAATCTCTATACTGTACAGTCTTCATTCTTTGGTACATGTATATATATCCTGCATATACATATATATCTAAACAATAATGTTAGTATTTATATTTCATAATCTTATTCTAAGGTAGTTGTAACGACCCCGGATTTTATATAAATTTAAATTGATAATTAATTTAATTTTTGAATAAAAATTTGTGAAATTCATTGATAAATTGATGCGAGTTTCCCCGAGTTCAAATAAATTCTATGTTAAATCGTTTAAAATTTAAATATTGTATATATGTGAATATATATGTGTATATTTGATTTGAATTTAAATCTTAGATAAATGGTTTAAAAATAAATGTAAATATAGACAATTGAAACGAGTATCAGAATAAGTAAATAAATGATTTAAATTTAGAATTGGTGGTTTAAAATAAACAAATAAATTTAAATTTAAAATTGATGGTTAATTTATAAGATAAATACAAGATAATAAATATTAAAGTAAAATAATAGTAATAATTTAAGCTAGAAATAGAAATCAATAAATAAAAGATAAATATTAAGTAAACAAATAATTGCTAAAAAAATTAACAACAAATTAAACTCTAGAAAATTCATCTATATTACGAAATAAATAAATTTTATAGTTTTATACAATATAAAGTAAATCTTGATATTATAAATCAATACAAAATAATGCAAATAAAATAGATACAAAAATAATAAAAGGAAAATAAAATAAAATAGAGGTTCATTTACATTATAAAGTAATGAAACAAGTAAACATAAGAACAAATAAATATAAGTATGTAGATAAGTATGAAACCAAACAAACAAAAATATACACTAGTAAAAGACAACAAGAAAAATAAAAATATATATGTGAAGAAGCTTATCAAAGAAGCCACCAGATTTTTATTCATGTAAATGTACCAAATTGAAATAAAGCAAAATTGGATAAGTATATTGTACAAAGTTAATTAATGCAAGCCATCAAAATTTATCATATCAGCCGCCTAAAGTAAAGAAAAGAAAAATGTCTTGTACTAGATTATACATCACCTATACAACAATCTTTTATATATTATCTTTTTCATTCCAGTTCGTTCACAAAAGAAAAAAAAGAACTTAGCAAACCAGAAAAATCATCAAAACCTTGTGACTAAAACCCTGTAATCATTTTTCAAAAGCCTGAAATCAAGTCTTAAAGCATTCCAGTTTCATATATCATCAAGATCAAAGCTATTTCAAAGTTTTCAAGGATCAAAACAACAGAAGTATGCAAGTTTTCAAATTCCAGTTTTTCAAGCCTGTTTCAAAATAAAAGAACTCTGTTCATTCTGGAAAACAAGATGAGTAACACTCTTTTAAAAATCTCAAGCATGATTCTGGTTGCAAGTTAAGTTCTGGAATGAATGTGTTTTTGTGAGAATATACACACACACACACACACATATGAATGTATGACGTGTGCATGTCTGCTAATGCCTGGAACATCTCTGTTCCTGTTTTAAGCTCAGTTTTTAAATTTAAATCCTCCATCTCTTGATCTAGTCATTGATATGATTTAAGTTACAAACAAAACTTGTTTGTTTAACCATAGAGTAAGTTTTAAAAATTTATTTAAGTTAAAATAATTTGAAATGTCTTTGGAAAACCAAAGGAGCAGTGTAACATTTGTTTTGTCAAGTTTTCAAACAAACTAATTCAATGTTTCAGCCATGTAATCTGAAAACTTATTCAAAAACTTGATTTTTAAAAGAAAAATCACAAATTTTAGCATTGAGTTGAAGGAGCGGTTCTTGTTTGTTCAGTATGGGTGTTTTGGGTGGCCTCTAGTGATCCCGATGGTCAGAGGGGTCGGGGTTTCTTCTGGTTGTAGTGGAGTGATCAGAGGCTTTGGCAAAAATATCAGGTGGATGATCGAGGCACGGTGGCGATGACAGGAGGTCGAGATTGATTTTTAACCTAGTTTTTATGTTGGTCGGGAATTCGATCATCGTAACTACCCTATTGGATCGAGTTCCACCATATCCTCGGAAATGGAAGGGGGAATGTTGGTGAGGACATGGACGGAGGCGTTGATGCTCCAATGGTCGGCGGTGGGGGTTTGAAGTGGTTACAGGTTTGATGGTGGTTCCAGTTTTTGGTTCTAGGTTTGGGTTAGTATGCTCGAATTCGATTTCGAAATGGAATCAAAGTTTTGGTGGTCGGGATTGTAAAGTTGGATAAATGTCGACTTGAGGAAGTCATCGTTGATGATCGGAGAAGGGTGGCTGGTCTGTGCATGTGCACGATGCCCTCTTTGGTTCTGGTGGAGTTGTTCCTGGACAGAGGGTTTGTACTTGAGTTTTACTCGAAGTAATTGAACGGTTTGCTCGAAGTCTTTAGGCATTGGACTCGAAGCAAAATGATAAGGGCTCGGGTCAATATTTTTGACCAGGTTTTATGAAAAAACCTGTTCTGTTTTGATTTGAATTTTAAAATTTAAATTTCAAATTTTAAATGAAGCTTAAAATAAGTTTTAAAACCAAAGTTTAGGTCAGTTTGAAACTTAGTTGGGAAATAAAATTTTAAATTTAAATTATTTTAACGATTAAAAAGTACTTAAGTATTTGAGTGAAATTAAAGGAATTTAAATTTAAAATGAAATATGATTTGTAAAGGAAGAGTTTAAACAAAAAAAAAATTTAAACTAGGACCTGAACTTAAATTGAATTCCAGATTTTGAAGTTAAATAAAGTTGTACAAATTTAAATATTTAAATAAGTTTAAATGTAAAGAATTCAATTTAATATGTGAATTCAAAGGGAAATTGATGTTGAACTCTTTTAAATTTCTTTTATAATAAAGTATTTCTTTAACATGAGATTTTAAAGGTTTTAAAAAAAATTAACTTTGTTAAAGATAAATTTGTATTCATTTAAAATCTTAAATTTAAAATGGGATTTAAAAGTAAGTTTAAAAGTAAATTGTTTTTAAATTTCTTTTGATAATGATAATTTAATCATTAATAAGAACAAGTTTATCTTAATGTTAATCGGAAATTTAATGAGTTATGATTCGTAAAAATTATTAAGATAATTAAAGTTGTAATTAATTTATTTAATTAATTAATGGTTTGGATTACTTCATTAATAATTGAGAAGTTTTAATGAATTAATTAAGGTGTAAGATTTATTGATTTGAAATAATTAATTTGTAATCAAGCATTGATTAATTTGTAATTTAAAATGATTAATTAAAATTAATTACTTAAAGAAGTAATTAAAGTACTGGTTAAAGAAACTTTAATTGTTAACGAAGGTCATTAACTAAGATTATTTAAATAATTGATTAATGTGATTAATTGTAACAATCAATTGGATCAAATTAATTAATGATAATCATTTATGAAATTGTGTAAGTGTAATTACTTTATGGAAGTAATTAAGAAATTAATTGTTCATTGAAATTAATTAAGAATAATTAATTAAGGATTTATTATCAATTAAGGGTTAATTTATGATTAATTAAAGGATAATTCATTACATGGTTCGTAATTAATTGATTATTAATTTACCATGACTAGCAAATTTATTCATAATAATTAATCTGATTTAAATTAATCAGATAATTAAATTGATCCTATCTATGGATGTTTGGATTGTATTAGATGTTGAATTGTTGATATTCCCTGATCTGTGATGCTGTGTGATATATTCTGATTTGTGTGTGATTTGTATTGTAGTTCATTTATCTGGGATGAATGCAATATATTATCTATAATTTATATATCTGTGATCTGTGAATAAAAGATAAAGCGTTATAGTTATACCGCTTATCAACTATATTTCTGTATTTTTATCTATGATGATTTATTAATATTGCACTATTGTGTTAAACCCCTGGACTATACTATACACACACAAATATGGATTTCACGAGGAAATCGGTTAAGTCACAGATGATTTAAATTTAATGTTTTGAAATTGAAATTTTAATTTCAATTGATTTCGGAAATGGATTTGGGTTAAATGTTAAAGCTTCTGAAAAGGAGTTTTAAGATAAAAGTTACTTTGAATAACTTGGTAAAGTTTCCAATTTAAATAATTTAATTTGAATTTGAATTCAAAATTTAGAATTGAATTCCATATTTGGAAATTATGGTTTAAAGATGTTATACAAGTTATAAATGTGTTTAAACCATTTTAAAAGTACGATTTTGAGAATTTGGATTTAACCCAAGGACTTTAACTCGTATAAATGAATCAGATTTTCTGAAATGAAAACTAATTGTTTTCAAATGATAAAAGCTTTCATATATGAAATGAAATTCCAATTTAAATTAAAGGAATTTCAAGTTTGAAATGAAAATGGTTTTCCGAGTTATGAATAAATCTTTGTGAAAGATTGTTGAACTTTGTTTTGAAATTGGAAAGGTGTACCTTTTGTATAAAAGGTCGAAATGGAATTGTTTTGAAAGCTATCGGTTAAATTTTTGTTTTAAAGGTTTAATGAGTTAATCCAATTGAAATGGAAATAGTTTTGAGATCTATGAATAGATCTTTGTGAAACTGGGTGAACTTTGTGAATTGAGTCTTTTTTGTATAAAAGATTAGAAATGGTGATGTGTTTAAACCATTTGAAGAAAAGAAATTTGGATAATAAGTTGTGACTTAATTGAAATCCCAATATCCATATAGTTTTAAAATATTGCGCTCATTATTCGGTTTAGCCAGGAGAGGACTTTGTGTCATATAACCCATTCCGGATAATGATACATCGTATATGGATAGCATTTGGAGACCGGTGGTGAAGACCAGATATTTTCGAAAACAAAAGGACAACTCGTCGAATGTCTCTGCATCGGCTGATCTCCGATATAGAGATTTGATTACCCTTTGTGATGGGAAGTCCGGACGTGAATAGAAATTATCCGGATTCGCAAGGGCTTCTTTCGAAGTGCCTTCGGTTCTGTTCGAACCCGGAATAGACTTGTATGGTTGTATGTCTGAAACTACACTTTGAGATATAAAGCTGATTTCTTTCAAATACATTTCTGTTTGGTGGCGGAGAATTTATTCTCTTAGCTTAACACCCTTCTCTGAGACGTACGAGCTCAGTGGTTATGTAGTTGAAGGTTATCAGTGATATACTCCCAATTTGGTAGTGTGGCATGCTGAGTGTTGCTGTGTGTTGATGGTCATTTTCTGATCATTTGTTGATCAAAGCATGGCTTTGTGAAAAAGCGTAGCTTTGTGGACGAGACCTCATCGAACCTCACAAACCGGAAATGGTCGAAACAGGAAAGAAGCGGCAAGGTTATGAGGGTCGCTCCCTTTAGGGTATGTCATTTCCTTCTGGAAAAAGGTGGTATCATGGTATGGAGCCCAGATATTTACCTATGTGGTTGCTCCAATCTCATTTACTGTGTGATTGTTGTTGTGTGATCGAGGGCCCTCGGATAAAGGTCCCAAAGAACCGAGGGGTGGCATATTCGTGTAGTAGTTACCTAGTGTAAGAGGTAACCCGGCCTTGTGTTGGCAGAGAGCTAGTTAGTTCTCGGGGCTTCCCGCCAGAGGCGTTCCCATGTGGCATAGGAAGTTCCTTAGCCTGACCATTTGTTGGAAAATCCAAAGAAACAATACGAGCCTTGTACGGTTTTAGTTGTATAACCTGCTATGGAATGTGGCGGTAACCTGCTATTGAACATAGTAGCTATAGTAGGCATAAGTGAAATGCCTATGCTGGCTAAGATTAATATTATACTTTCGAAAGGTTTTCCTACACTATGCACTAGTAATAATATTAAAAGAGTTTTTCTTGCGTAGTAAGCATTTTTGACTATCATAAGGAGAAATCTCCTCCAATTCTGCATTTGCATTGTGTGTGTGGCGGGAGGCCTTATGGTAGTTTCATTTTCCAAAAGCATTGTGGATTTCAATGTTTAAAAATTCTTTTGTTGTTTGTTTTAAGGATAAACTGTTTTTGTTACTCACACCAGTCCCACGACTGACTCGGAGTTTATTGTTCCCTTCCTAAACTCTGGGTGCCCATAAAATTCTACACGGGCAGTCTAGAGTTGGGTTTTTCAGATAGTCAGGTTTAGTAGACTAGTTGGAGCTAGTTCAGTTTTGGAGTCCATGGTTGACCTTGCTTAGCTTGGTGCAACGTGATGGTGGTTCGAGCTGATGTTGGAGTTATTGGTCTCATTATCTTTGTCGGATCATTTGGAGTTATCACTTCTGTTTTCTGCTGTATCATTATTTATCTCTAATATTCTTGTATCATATTGATATCGTTGTTGTATATCATTCTGGATATTGTATTCATTGGAGTTGTATATGATATCATCTATTTCTTTATTTCGCTGTGTTGTTATACTTATTGTGTTATAAGCTTCGAGGAGCCAGATTCGGCGTTTCAATCTACGGCATTCGAGTACAAGTGAAGTACATGTGCCGATTTTCGAAGGCCGAGTCCAGGAACCTTAAAAGTGGTATCAGAGCTAAGGTTGAAATTTAGCTAAGGAGTATAACACATTAAGTAGCTCATTAGAGATAGGGTGAAGTATACCCTAGAATGAGTATCCTTAAGATATCCGTCTGTATGCCTCAGTAAATTCTCTTACTATCCACTGATAGTAAGTATGAGTGCAAGAAGAGGATGAGATAGGGGACAGGGGAATACGACTATAAATGGTCAATACTCTGTAACAACAAGGAAGCAATCTTTTCTCTATCAATCCCTTCTGTTCGTCATCTTTTCTCAATTCTTTGATAATTCCTGGTAGATCCAGGAAGAAGATTTGATATATTTGTATGGGACATAAACTCCAAATGGGTCAGAATTGTATGTTTGGAAGAATTGGTTGCTTTGATTGCTATGGTTGATAGGTATACTTTAGTTTCTAAACTAAAAGTTTTGAAATTGTACCCAAAAATAGACAGATATATGAATACAATTTGGGTCCCAATATATTCTACGAATGGTTAGTTATCCCTTCGAACTAACCGATGCCCCTGCATATTTCGTAGTTCTGGATAACCCGAGTATCTTGTGAAATGTCAAACAGATTCGTTCTTGTATCTATTATTGATATTCTGATTTGGTGAGCCAAATGTAGAATAAATGTTCAGTTTGATTTGATGAAACATTCTTCATCTATTTTTGTGTCTCTCTGGAAAATTTCGAGGACGAAATTCTTTTAAAGGGGGAAGGTTATAACGACCCCGGATTTTATATAAATTTAAATTGATAATTAATTTAATTTTTGAATAAAAATTTGTGAAATTCATTGATAAATTGGTGCGAGATTCCCCGAGTTCAAATAAATTCTATGTTAAATTGTTTAAAATTTAAATATTGTATATATATGAATATATATGTGTATATTTGATTTGAATTTAAATCTTAGATAAATGGTTTAAAAATAAACAAAAATAAATATAAATATAGACCATTGACACGAGTATTAGAATAAGTAAATAAATGATTTAAATTTAGAATTGGTGGTTTAAAATAAACAAATAAATTTAAATTTAAAATTGATGGTTAATTTATAAGATAAATACAAGATAATAAATATTAAAGTAAAATAATAGTAATAATTTAAGCTAGAAATAGAAATCAATAAATAAAAGATAAATATTAAGTAAACAAATAATTGCTAAAAATTTTAACAACAAATTAAACTCTAGAAAATTCATCTATATTACGAAATAAATAAATTTTATAGTTTTATACAATATAAAGTAAATATTGATATTATAAATCAATACAAAATAATACAAATAAAATAGATACAAAAATAATAAAAGGAAAATAAAATAAAATAGAGGTTCATTTACATTATAAAGTAATGAAACAAGTAAACATAAGAACAAATAAATATAAGTATGTAGATAAGTATAAAACCAAACAAACAAAAATATACACTTGTAAAAGACAATAAGGAAAATAAAAATATATATGTGAAAAAGCTTATCAAAGAAGCCACCAGATTTTTATTCATGCAAATGCACCAAATTGAAATAAAGCAAAATTGGATAAGTATATTGTACAAAGTTAATTAATGCAAGCCATCAAAATTTATCATATCAGCCGCCTAAAGTAAAGAAAAGAAAAAAGTCTTGTACTAGATTATACATCACCTATACAACAATCTTTCATATATTATCTTTTTCATTCCAGTTCGTTCACAAAAGAAAAAAAAGAACTTAGAAAACCAGAAAAATCATCAAAACCTTGTGACTAAAACCCTGTAATCATTTTTCAAAAGCCTAAAATCAAGTCTTAAAGCATTCCAGTTTCATATATCATCAAGATCAAAGCTATTTCAAAGTTTTCAAGGATCAAAACAACAGAAGTATGCAAGTTTTCAAATTCCAGTTTTTCAAGCCTGTTTCAAAATAAAAGAACTCTGTTCATTCTGGAAAACAAGGTGAGTAACACTCTTTTAAAAATCTCAAGCATGATTCTGGTTGCAAGTTAAGTTCTGGAATGAATGTGTTTTTGTGTGAATATATATATATATATATATATATGAATATATGATGTGTGCATGTCTACTAATGCCTGGAACATCTGTGTTCCTGTTTTAAGCTCAGTTTTTTAATTTAAATCCTCCATCTCTTGATCTAGTCATTGATATGATTTAAGTTACAAACAAAACTTGTTTGTTTAACCATAGAGTAAGTTTTAAAATTTTATTTAAGTTAAAATAATTTGAAATGTCTTTGGAAAACCAAAGGAGCAGTGTAACATTTGTTTTGTCAAGTTTTCAAACAAACTAATTCAATGTTTCAGCCATGTAATCTAAAAACTTATTCAAAAACTTGATTTTTAAAAGAAAAATCACAAATTTTAGCATTGAGTTGAAGGAGCGGTTCTTGTTTGTTCAGTTTGGGTGTTTTGGGTGGCCTCTGGTGATCCCGATGGTCTGAGGGGTCGGGGTTTCTTCTGGTTGTAGTGGAGTGATCAGAGGCTTTGGCAAAAATATCAGGTGGATGATCGAGGCACGGTGGCGACGACAAGAGGTCGAGATTGATTTTTAACCTAGTTTTTATGTTGGTCGGGAATTCGATCATCGCAGCTACCCTGGTGGATCGAGTTCCACCATATCCTCGGAAATGGAAGGGGGAATGTTGGTGAGAACATGGACGGAGGCGTTGATGCTCCAATGGTCGGAGGTGGGGGTTTGAAGTGGTTACAGGTTTGATGGTGGTTCCAGTTTTTGGTTCCAGGTTTGGGTTAGTATGATCGAATTCGATTTCGAAATGGAATTGAAGTTCTGATGGTCGGGGTTGTAAAGTTGGATGAACGTCGACTTGAGGAAGTCGTCGTTGATGATCGGAGAAAGGTGGCTGGTCTGTGCATGTGCACGGTGCCCTGTTTGGTTCTGGTGGAGTTGTTCCTGGACAGAGGGTTTGTACTCGAGTTTTACTCGAAGTAATTGAACGGTTTGCTCGAAGTTTTTAGGCGTTGGACTCGAAGCAAAATGATAAGGGCTCCAGTCAATATTTTTGACCAGGTTTTATGAACAAACCTGTTCTGTTTTGATTTGAATTTTAAAATTTAAATTTCAAATTTTAAACGAAGCTTAAAATAAGTTTTAAAACCAAAGTTTAGGTTAGTTTGAAACTTAGTTGGGAAATAAAGTTTTAAATTTAAATTATTTTAACGATTAAAAAGTACTTAAGTATTTGAGTGAAATTAAAGGAATTTAAATTTAAAATGAAATATGATTTGTAAAGGAAGAGTTTAAACAAAAAAAAGATTTAAACCAGGACCTGAACTTAAATTGAATTCCAGATTTTGAAGTTAAATAAAGTTGTACAAATTTAAATATTTAAATAAGTTTAAATGTAAAGAATTCAATTTAATATGTGAATTCAAAGGGGAATTGATGTTGAACTCTTTTAAATTTCTTTTATGATAAAGTATTTCTTTAACATGAGATTTTAAAGGTTTTAATTTTTTTTAACTTTGTTAAAGATAAATTTTTATTCATTTAAAATCTTAAATTTAAAATGGGATTTAAAAGTAAGTTTAAAAGTAAATTGTTTTTAAATTGCTTTTGATAATGATAATTTAATCATTAATAAGAACAAGTTTATCTTAAAGTTAATCAGAAATTTAATGAGTTATGATTCATAAAAATTATTAAGATAATTAAAGTAGTAATTAATTTATTTAATTAATTAATGGTTTGGATTACTTCATTAATAATTGAGAAGTTTTAATGAATTAATTAAGGTGTAAGATTTATTGATTTGAAATAATTAATTTGTAATCAAGAATTGATTAATTTGTAATTTAAAATGATTAATTAAAATTAATTACTTAAAGAAGTAATTAAAGTACTGGTTAAAGAAATTTCAATTGTTAACGAAGGTCATTAACTAAGATTATTTAAATAATTGATTAATGTGATTAATTGTAACAATCAATTGGATCAAATTAATTAATGATAATCATTTATGAAATTGTGTAAGTGTAATTACTTTATGGAAGTAATTAAGAAATTAATTGTTCATTGAAATTAATTAAGAATAATTAATTAAGGATTTATTATCAATTAAGGGTTAATTTATGATTAATTAAAGAATAATTCATTACATGGTTCGTAATTAATTGATTATTAATTTACCATGACTAGCAAATTTATTCATAATAATTAATCTGATTTAAATTAATCAGATAATAAATTGATCTTATCTATGGATGTTTGGATTGTATTAGATGTTGAATTGTTGATATTCCCTGATCTATGATGTTGTGTGATATATTCTGATTTGTGTGTGATCTGTACTGTAGTTCATTTATCTGGGATGAATGCAATATATTATCTGTAATTTATATATCTGTGATTTGTGAATAAAAGATAAAGCGTTATAGTTATACCACTTATCAACTATATTTCTGTATTTTGATCTGTGATGATTTATTGATATTGCACTATTATGTTAAACCCTTGGACTACACTATACACACACAAATATGGATTTAACGAGGAAATCGGTTAAGTCACAGATGATTTAAATTTAATGTTTTGAAATTGAAATTTTAATTTCAATTGATTTTAGAAATGGATTTGGGTTAAATGTGTAATACCCCAAAATTTTGTGAAAAATCATTTTTGAAAAATGATTTAATTTTGAAATATTTAGATTTAAATATGGTGAAGTCTCAGGAATAAATAGTGTGCAGGTATATGTGTGCACGTGCACACTGAAATGGCACAAGGAAGAACTCCAGATTTCTTGGATTTAAAACAAGAATTAAAGGGCAATACAAACATGATTTGGCAACATGGTTGTTTGATTTCTGAAATTATATGGATCATCTTAGAAAATAAGAAAAAGTAGGCTTTACTTTAAATCAGTAAACAAATTTTATTTAAAACCCAGAAGAGAAAATTATGTATATTAACCTGTATACATATAGGTGCATATGCTTCTGAAATTAAAGAGAAATTAAAATAAGCTTAGATAAGATATGTGTACAAATATATATATTTTTAAACACTGAAAAGTATATATATATATATATATATATATATATATAAGCAAGTAAAACTATGACATTAAAATGACATGAAATGTGATACAAGTTAATGAGCTTGTATAGGCAAAAATAGCAAAAGGGGATTTTCAGAAATAATTAAAATAAAAATAGGATAGTCACACTTTTAACATGACTAGGAGAGTGGCCATTTTCTGAAAAGTAAAAGAAAGAAAATGCAGCCTTTAAATTGGTTAATATGGCCGGGGTATTATGAATGAAAAATGCATGATGCTAGCCAGGACAGAAATGGAATTCTGTTTCAACAAAACCCTAGAGGAAAAAATGCTTATAAATAGGCAGTTTAGCCAGTAGAATCATTTTTACCCCGAGCTGCACAAAAATAAGAAAAGAAGGAAAATATTGGAAGAAAGGAGAGAACACTCAAACAAGAATTTTCTGGATTAAACATTTAGGTGAGTAATCTCACTAAGTTCATGGCATTAAGACCTGAGATGAGGCAGCCACTTTTTATTTCCATTTATATATATTTCTGGTTTTGATGTATATGATTTCATCAATGCTTTCTGGATGTTTTATTTTAAATCTGATATGATTTAATATGGATGATTTTGGATGACCTTTGATTGGTTGAGACATTTGTCTTTGGATGAGTATCATATTGATTTATTTATACTCACAAATGTTAAAGTTTAGGATCTCAAAAATCATATAGAGAATACTCTCAGCTGTTATAGATCTATGGCATGGAAACTTTATAAAAATGATTAGAGCTGCATTATACTTGGTATAAGTGCTGAGGCTTGAAAAGAAAAATGTTAAGGGTGCAATAGAAATTTTCTAAGTGCTGAGCCCTTAATCAAATCAAAAAAAAAAAGAGAAACCCACAAGCTAAAATTATGATTGAACCAGATCTTGAATCTGAATCAATCATAAAGGCTTGCAGATCAATATAACATGCCATGCCTCTTTTACAGTTGAAAATATTCTCATATTTTACTAAGATCAAGACATATTGACCCCATTTAGGAAATAACTGTCTGATTATTTCTGAGGAGAATTATGCTAGAAGAAATTATGGATGTTTCCATGTTTGCAGTGATATGTTCACTTAGCATATTTGATGATAGGATTTAAGACTATACACTAGTAAATAAACTAGGGAAGGGAAGGCCAAGAAAGCTGCTGGAATGCTTGTCATATTTGAAGTATGCAAGTTGGCACATGGTTTGTTTAAGCCCTGAGATCTTTGTGCAATGATGTGAATTAGTTCATTGCAATGTGTCCCAGTGATTCCTTAATAGCAGATGAGGCAGGAATTTAAATTGAATATTACAACCTGTAAATGAAGAAATAGGAATATGGATATTTCTTAGGTTGAATGGTATGGAACCAAGATGATTCCAGCAAGTGAAATTGTTGCAAATAGATAATTATGTTTGCATGATTATGTATGCAAGTGAAAGAATGATAAATGAATATATCATACCTGAATCAACATAATTATACTATGTTAAAATAATTGGTTGCAGAAATTTGCTTAAACAACTGAATTGCATATTAGTTGAATCAACAAGTTAGTACCCTTATATTCTCTATTGCTTAATATCATGAATGAATTGATGTTACTCATACCAGATCATAGATCTGACCCTTGTTTGCTCATGGCATCTGGGGTGTCTCATTTTAAAATGAGGCAGCCACTTATGTTCTTTCAGGTAACCCAGGCACTAAGTAAAAATGAAGTTATGGCTTTTATGGAGGAGTGAATGAACATGCTAGCTAGTTTCAATAAGAGTTTAAATCGATTATATCTGCATGTATTCAGGAAAAATTTTATGTTCTAAGATTTCCAGTTATGTAATGAATTCTATTATGGTTAGATGAACTAGTTGTATCATGTTAAATATATTGTTATGCACTAAGGTTTAAAATCTCAAAGGAAAAATCTGAGTGGGAAACAAGGAAATGATTTTAATTACTGATATGGATGTTTGGAAGAGAAATATGCATATGTAGTTGAGCTGTTGTTTTGTAAAGTTTATATTATGTAATAGTTAATCTTGAGATATAACAGAGCACTGAGTTTTAGAACAAAATCTGGATTTAGCAAGAAGTAAACTTAACAGGATTTTATTTTCTTTTTACTGAAATGCTTTGTAATTAAGTTTGAATTCATTTCTGAATTGAATTGAGAAGAGTAAGATGTTTTCCTAAAGCTTTAAACAGAATGCAATGAAATTGAACTAGTGTGGCAGATACAGGATTCATGAGTTAACCAGCTTCAATTAAATGAAGTATTGGTTGATCATGATAGATTGTATTCTGAAAATAAAAATGCATTTCAAAGCTTAGTACATTTAGCAATTGATTCACCCAGTTTTCTGGAAAATGAGCAGAAATATTGACATGTACATGTACATCTGTGTACATGTTGATATTTGAGCAAAAATATGATCATAAATTCTTAAAACCGTTGTAGGAATGGGATACAAAAATAGTAAGTAAGAAGGATTGTTTTGTATGTTGGGTTATAGGCAAAAATTAAACATATATGTACAATTATAGGTAGGTATCAGATTTCTAACCTTTCAGAAAAAGAAAAAAAAAAAGAAAACCAAAAATTGTGTTTGAACCGACCTGCATGGTACTCGAACTCGTGACTTTTTGTGTATAAGTTAGGCGCGTTTCCATTACGCCTAGATGTTGCTTGTGTTCACTTAGGATCCACTTTCTTTTATACTGAATCTAATATTATCCAGACTTTAAACACAATCATCAACATTAAAAGCTTGTTTACTACTGAATATTACTTGATCATTTCTTGATCCTAATGACAGACTAAAATACATATTTTAGTGGATTTTATGGCCAAAAATCTGAATACAATAATGTATCTGAATTACTAAATCTCTAAATCAAACAGGATGTTATTGAACAAAAAAAAATAATAAAGTATATACTCTGAATTTAAACAAGAAGAACACATACATCTTCATATGTATGTGTATATTATTAGATATGCACTGATATATTTATATTGGTAAGTTATTTTGATCCTGGATATATTTTGGTTATTGGAAAAAGAAAATGACCTTGGAAAATATGTTTGTAATGAATGATATATCAATATATCATCTCATAGCAAAAAAAAAAATCCTTATGAAATTAGGGTGGAAATAGGAGGGTCATTTCAGTTGGTATCAGAGCTATGTTATTCAACATAGTAGAAGTAAGGATCAAGTTCTTAGATAGAAAAATAAAATTAAAAGGAACTAAATATCAAACTAACCAGCTATGTAAATTATTATTAGCAAACTATGGTAGGGAGACCACCAAATCAGGGAGCAGGATCTTCCCATGCACCACCAATGGTCAATCTGCAAGACTTGGTGAGAGCATTTAGGGATGGGGCAGGACAAAGGCAAGAAAATCCCTATGAAGAACTCTCAAAACTGCTTAAGACATATACTCATTTAGGAGGCAAAAGCTTTGAAGGGACAGAGAGTATCATGGAAATTCAAACATGGTTGAGAACATTGGAAAGAATTTTCAATGACATGCAACTTGATGATCAAAGAAAGAGGCAAGTGGCTTCAAGACAGCTGAAAGGAGTAGCTTTAGGCTAGTGGGAAGTAATCATTGCAGGAAGGAATGAGAATGAAATCACTTGGAATCAATTCAAAGAGATGTTGGAGGCAAGATTTGTACCAGCATCAGCAAAGACTACCTTGCTAGAAGAATTCATTAGGCTTAGACAAGGAACCATGACTGTCACAGAATACACTCAAAAGTTTGAGGGACTTTCCACATATGGAGCAATGCTTGTGGCAGATGAAGCATCTAAAAATGATAGGTACATAAAAGGTCTAAACCCAGGACTTAGCAGAGCTATGTTACCTTATGCAGACAAGACTTTTGATCATGTGATAGACTTAGCTTTGAGGTTGGAGCAGCATGACAAGGAAAGGGAGAAGTTCAGAAATTTTAAGAGCAATAATAACAAGAAAGGTAAGGGGAGGTATCACCCTTATGATAAGAAGAAAGAAGAGGCTAGTAACAAAAGCACTGGAGATGTCAAAGCTAAGGAAGACAAGAAGAAAATTGTGTGCCATCAGTGTGGAAAAGAAGGGCATATCAAACCAAAATGTCCAGAGTTGAAAGGAGGAGCTTTCAAATGCTATCTATGTGGGAAAGAGGGACATATGAAGAGGAATTGTCCTGAGTATAAACAGCAAGGCAAATTGGCAAATTTGGAAGGAAAAGGCAAAGCCACAGTGGAAAGTAACACTGTAAACCATAGCCAAGTGGAAGGTACATTACTTATTTGTACCATACCCATAACAGTAGTGTATGATACTGGGGCAACTCACTCCTTAATTTCTTATGAATTGGTTAAAGTGCTAAAACTGAATTGCATATTAGTTGAAACCCCATTGCATATACACAGTCCATTGGGGAGTTCTAGTGTCTTAAATATGATTTGTGTGGATGTGGAGTTAAACATAGGAGGAAATATTTTTATTTCCAATTTATATGTTTTGAATTACCCAAATATAGGTGTTATATTGGGGGTAGACTGGTTAAGGCAATTTAAAGCCATAATTAATTTAGACTCATCCACCATATCATTGCAAAAATCTAGAGGCCAGAGAATCACAGTTTTATGTGAGGTAGCTAAGGAAGGAAAACTATATCATTTAGTTGACTTAGAAAAAGATCTGAGTGAACTAACCATTGAAGAAATTCCCATAGTTAATGAATACTTGGATGTGTTTGGGGAAGTTAAGGGTGTTCCACACCACAGACCAGTTGAGTTCCAAATTAATCTCATTCCAGGAGCAAGTCCAATAATTAAGAAACCTTATAGAATGGGGCCAAGTGAACTGAAAGAATTGAAAAATCAGTTGGAAGAATTAGAAGGCAAGGGATTTATAAGGCCAAGCAATTCCTGCTGGGGTTCTCCAGTAGTGTTTGTAAGAAAACATGATGGTACCTTGAGAATGTGCATAGATTACAGGGAGCTAAATAAAGTAACCATCAAGAATAAATACCCATTGCCTAGAATAGATGATCTCTTTGACCAACTCAGTGAAGCTAAAATATTTTCTAGGCTAGACTTAGCATCAGGATTCCATCAAATGAAGGTTGAAGACTCAAGTGTTAAGTACACTGCATTTAACACAAGATATGGCTTATATGAATTTTTGGTTATGCCATTTGGTTTGACAAATGCTCCTTCATATTTTGTTGATTTGATGAATAGAATATTTAGAGATTATCTAGACAAATTTGTACTGATTTTTATTGATGACATTTTGATTTATTCCAAGACAGTGGAAGAGCATAAAAATCATTTGCATTTAGTTTTGTCAAGACTAAGGGAAAATGATTTAAAGGCAAAATTTTCAAAATGTGCATTTTGGAAAGAAGAAGTGCATTTCCTTGGGCATGTCATCTCTGCCAAAGGAATATCAGTAAACCCTAACAAGGTAGTGGCAATCCAAGCATGGAAAAGGCCTAGCACCATCAGTGAGATTAGATCATTTATGGGGATGGCAGGATATTATAGGAGATTCATAAAAGATTTCTCAAAAATATCATCACCACTTACCAATTTAACTAGAAAGAACCAAGCCTTTGTATGGACAGAAAAATGTGAGCAAGCTTTTATCAAAATAAAGGAAGCTCTGATTAATGCACCAGTGTTGAGAGTGCCAGAAGGAAATGAAAATTTGATTGTGTACACTGATGCAAGTGGCTCTGGGTTAGGGGCTATGTTGATGCAGCAAGACCAGGTGGTAGCCTATGCATCTAGGCAATTAAAGCCACATGAAACCAGGTATGCAACCCATGATCTTGAACTAGCAGCAGTTGTGTATGCTTTGAAACTTTGGAGACATTATTTGTTAGGTGCCAAATTCATTTTGTACACTGATCATAAGGCACTGAAATATTTATTCTCACAAAAAGATTTGAACATGAGGCAACATAGATGGGTAGAGTTCCTAGCTGCCTATGATCTAGATATACTATATACACCAGGCAAGGCAAATAAAGTTGCAGATGCCTTGAGTAGACAACATGCCAAAGTAGCCATGTTGATGATGGAAGAGTTTAGGGATTTGTCTATACTTACTGATTTGGAAATTGAGGAAAGTAGTGAGGAACAAATGATGCCCATTGAAGAAGGTGAAGGTAAAGGGAAATTAAGTATGATATCTCTGCAATCAGATTTACTTCTTAAGATTGGGCAAATGCAGGAACAAGACCTAAACATGGTGGAAAAGAAAATGCTCATATCAAAAGGGGAGGAAGTAATAAATTATCAAGTTGATAAAAATGGGTATTTGAGGAATAAAAACAGGATATGTGTTCCAGAAAATATAGAATTGAAAGAGGGAATATTAAATGAGTACCATAGGAGTAAGTACTCCATGCACCCAGGTAGCACCAAGATGTATCAAAATTTGAAAAGAAATCTTTGGTGGAAGGGGATGAAGTCAGATGTGGCCAGATATGTTGCAAGGTGCATGACTTGCCAACAAGTCAAGGCAGAGACACAAAGGCCATCAGGACTATTGCAACCCCTTAGCATACCACAGTGGAAGTGGGAGGATATATCTATGGATTTCATAGATGGTCTGCCTAGATCTAAGAAGGGAAACACAAGTATATGGGTAATTGTGGATAGGCTAACTAAGGTAGCACATTTTATCCCAGTTAGAGCAGAAAGAAATGCTCCAAAATTGGCTCAAATATTCATGAAAGAGGTAGTAAGGTTGCATGGCATACCTAAAACCATTGTGAGTGATAGGGATACCATCTTCACCTCAAGGTTTTGGAAAAGTTTTCAAGAGGCTATGGGGAGTGAATTGTGCTTAAGCACTGCCTACCATCCACAATCAGATGGTCAAACTGAGGTGGTGAACAAAGTCTTAGAGGATTTGTTGAGAGCATGTACACTGGACTTTGGAGGCAACTGGGAAGACCACCTCCATCTAGCTGAATTCACATACAATAACAGTTACCAAAGCACCATAGGGATGGCACCATTTGAAGCCTTATATGGCAAGCCATGTTTATCACCTATATGCTGGGTAGAGGCTGGAGAAAGGGCTGTTCTTGGACCTGAATATGTTAAAGAAACTACAGAGAGAATTGGGTTAATAAGAAAAAGAATAGCAGCAGCTCAAGATAGGCAAAAGAAATTTGCAGATAGGAAGAGAAAGCAAGTGGAATATGAAGTGGGAGACTTTGTTTTCATCAAGATTTCACCCATGAAGAAAGTCATGAGATTTGGCAAGCAAGGTAAGCTTACACCAAGGTATGTTGGACCCTATAAAATTCTGAAAAGAATTGGTTCATTGGCTTACAAATTAGAACTACCAGAGGAGATGAAAGCAATGCATAATGTTTTTCATGTGTCCCAACTTAGAAAATGGGTACATGATAAGGAAGACATTTTGGAAGAGCCTACCAAAATTCAAATAAATCCTGACTTGGTTTATGAAAAAGAACCAGTGGGGATTGTAGCCAAGGAAGAAAAGAAATTAAGGAGCAAAACCTTGAAACTAGTTAAGATCCAGTGGAGTAGTGATCCTAATGACTGCACATGGGAGTTAGAGGATAAGATTAGAATGGATTATCCTAAGCTTTTTGCAAATTAAAAGGTAATTCTTTTTTTTTTCTTTCTGGAAAAATTATTTGTTATGCATGGTTGATATGGTTGAATTTGTTTGCTTATGCATATGTTTGATAAGTTTTCAGAAAAGAAAAAGATGCTCACTATAAATGTTAGAAAAATTGTGAGGACACAATTCCTAAAAGGAGGGGTGAATGTAATACCCCAAAATTTTGTGAAAAATCATTTTTGAAAAATGATTTAATTTTGAAATATTTAGATTTAAATATGGTGAAGTCTCAGGAATAAATAGTGTGCAGGTATATGTGTGCACGTGCACACTGAAATGGCACAAGGAAGAACTCCAGATTTCTTGGATTTAAAACAAGAATTAAAGGGCAATACAAACATGATTTGGCAACATGGTTGTTTGATTTCTGAAATTATATGGATCATCTTAGAAAATAAGAAAAAGTAGGCTTTACTTTAAATCAGTAAACAAATTTTATTTAAAACCCAGAAGAGAAAATTATGTATATTAACCTGTATACATATAGGTGCATATGCTTCTGAAATTAAAGAGAAATTAAAATAAGCTTAGATAAGATATGTGTACAAATATATATATTTTTAAACACTGAAAAGTATATATATATATATATAAGCAAGTAAAACTATGACATTAAAATGACATGAAATGTGATACAAGTTAATGAGCTTGTATAGGCAAAAATATCAAAAGGGGATTTTCAGAAATAATTAAAATAAAAATAGGATAGTCACACTTTTAACATGACTAGGAGAGTGGCCATTTTCTGAAAAGTAAAAGAAAGAAAATGCAGCCTTTAAATTGGTTAATATGGCCGGGGTATTATGAATGAAAAATGCATGATGCTAGCCAGGACAGAAATGGAATTCTGTTTCAACAAAACCCTAGAGGAAAAAATGCTTATAAATAGGCAGTTTAGCCAGTAGAATCATTTTTACCCCGAGCTGCACAAAAATAAGAAAAGAAGGAAAATATTGGAAGAAAGGAGAGAACACTCAAACAAGAATTTTCTGGATTAAACATTTAGGTGAGTAATCTCACTAAGTTCATGGCATTAAGACCTGAGATGAGGCAGCCACTTTTTATTTCCATTTATATATATTTCTGGTTTTGATGTATATGATTTCATCAATGCTTTCTGGATGTTTTATTTTAAATCTGATATGATTTAATATGGATGATTTTGGATGACCTTTGATTGGTTGAGACATTTGTCTTTGGATGAGTATCATATTGATTTATTTATACTCACAAATGTTAAAGTTTAGGATCTCAAAAATCATATAGAGAATACTCTCAGCTGTTATAGATCTATGGCATGGAAACTTTATAAAAATGATTAGAGCTGCATTATACTTGGTATAAGTGCTGAGGCTTGAAAAGAAAAATGTTAAGGGTGCAATAGAAATTTTCTAAGTGCTGAGCCCTTAATCAAATCAAAAAAAAAGAGAAACCCACAAGCTAAAATTATGATTGAACCAGATCTTGAATCTGAATCAATCATAAAGGCTTGCAGATCAATATAACATGCCATGCCTCTTTTACAGTTGAAAATATTCTCATATTTTACTAAGATCAAGACATATTGACCCCATTTAGGAAATAACTGTCTGATTATTTCTGAGGAGAATTATGCTAGAAGAAATTATGGATGTTTCCATGTTTGCAGTGATATGTTCACTTAGCATATTTGATGATAGGATTTAAGACTATACACTAGTAAATAAACTAGGGAAGGGAAGGCCAAGAAAGCTGCTGGAATGCTTGTCATATTTGAAGTATGCAAGTTGGCACATGGTTTGTTTAAGCCCTGAGATCTTTGTGCAATGATGTGAATTAGTTCATTGCAATGTGTCCCAGTGATTCCTTAATAGCAGATGAGGCAGGAATTTAAATTGAATATTACAACCTGTAAATGAAGAAATAGGAATATGGATATTTCTTAGGTTGAATGGTATGGAACCAAGATGATTCCAGCAAGTGAAATTGTTGCAAATAGATAATTATGTTTGCATGATTATGTATGCAAGTGAAAGAATGATAAATGAATATATCATACCTGAATCAACATAATTATACTATGTTAAAATAATTGGTTGTAGAAATTTGCTTAAACAACTGAATTGCATATTAGTTGAATCAACAAGTTAGTACCCTTATATTCTCTATTGCTTAATATCATGAATGAATTGATGTTACTCATACCAGATCATAGATCTGACCCTTGTTTGCTCATGGCATCTGGGGTGTCTCATTTTAAAATGAGGCAGCCACTTATGTTCTTTCAGGTAACCCAGGCACTAAGTAAAAATGAAGTTATGGCTTTTATGGAGGAGTGAATGAACATGCTAGCTAGTTTCAATAAGAGTTTAAATCGATTATATCTGCATGTATTCAGGAAAAATTTTATGTTCTAAGATTTCCAGTTATGTAATGAATTCTATTATGGTTAGATGAACTAGTTGTATCATGTTAAATATATTGTTATGCACTAAGGTTTAAAATCTCAAAGGAAAAATCTGAGTGGGAAACAAGGAAATGATTTTAATTACTGATATGGATGTTTGGAAGAGAAATATGCATATGTAGTTGAGCTGTTGTTTTGTAAAGTTTATATTATGTAATAGTTAATCTTGAGATATAACAGAGCACTGAGTTTTAGAACAAAATCTGGATTTAGCAAGAAGTAAACTTAACAGGATTTTATTTTCTTTTTACTGAAATGCTTTGTAATTAAGTTTGAATTCATTTCTGAATTGAATTGAGAAGAGTAAGATGTTTTCCTAAAGCTTTAAACAGAATGCAATGAAATTGAACTAGTGTGGCAGATACAGGATTCATGAGTTAACCAGCTTCAATTAAATGAAGTATTGGTTGATCATGATAGATTGTATTCTGAAAATAAAAATGCATTTCAAAGCTTAGTACATTTAGCAATTGATTCACCCAGTTTTCTGGAAAATGAGCAGAAATATTGACATGTACATGTACATCTGTGTACATGTTGATATTTGAGCAAAAATATGATCATAAATTCTTAAAACCGTTGTAGGAATGGGATACAAAAATAGTAAGTAAGAAGGATTGTTTTGTATGTTGGGTTATAGGCAAAAATTAAACATATATGTACAATTATAGGTAGGTATCAGATTTCTAACCTTTCAGAAAAAGAAAAAAAAAAGAAAACCAAAAATTGTGTTTGAACCGACCTGCATGGTACTCGAACTCGTGACTTTTTGTGTATAAGTTAGGCGCGTTTCCATTACGCCTAGATGTTGCTTGTGTTCACTTAGGATCCACTTTCTTTTATACTGAATCTAATATTATCCAGACTTTAAACACAATCATCAACATTAAAAGCTTGTTTACTACTGAATATTACTTGATCATTTCTTGATCCTAATGACAGACTAAAATACATATTTTAGTGGATTTTATGGCCAAAAATCTGAATACAATAATGTATCTGAATTACTAAATCTCTAAATCAAACAGGATGTTATTGAACAAAAAAAAATAATAAAGTATATACTCTGAATTTAAACAAGAAGAACACATACATCTTCATATGTATGTGTATATTATTAGATATGCACTGATATATTTATATTGGTAAGTTATTTTGATCCTGGATATATTTTGGTTATTGGAAAAAGAAAATGACCTTGGAAAATATGTTTGTAATGAATGATATATCAATATATCATCTCATAGCAAAAAAAAAAAAATCCTTATGAAATTAGGGTGGAAATAGGAGGGTCATTTCAAAATGTTAAAGCTTTTAAAAAGGAGTTTTAAGATAAAAGTTATTTTGAATAACTTGGTAAAGTTTCCAATTTAAATAATTTAATTTGAATTTGAATTCAAAATTTGGAATTGAATTCCATATTTGGAAATTATGGTTTAAAAATGTTATACAAGTTATAAATGTGTTTAAACCATTTTAAAAGTATGGTTTTGAGAATTTGGATTTAACCCAAGGACTTTAACTCGTATAAATGAATCAGATTTTCCGAAATGAAAACTAATTGTTTTCAAATGATAAAAGATTTCATATATGAAATGAAATTCCAATTTAAATTAAAGGAATTTCAAGTTTGAAATGAAAATGGTTTTCCGAGTTATGAATAAATCTTTGTGAAAGATCGTTGAACTTTGTTTTGAAATTGGAAAGGTGTACCTTTTGTATAAAAGGTCGAAATGGAATTGTTTAGAAAGCTATCAGTTAAATCTTAGTTTTAAAGGTTTAATGAGTTAATCCAATTGAAATGGAAATAATTTTGAGATCTATGAATAGATCTTTGTGAAACTGGGTGAACTTTGTGAATTGAGTCTTTTTTGTGTAAAAGATTAGAAATGGTGATGTGTTTAAACCATTTGAAGAAAAGAAATTTGGATAATAAGTTGTGACTTAATTGAAATCACAATATCCATATAGTTTTAAAATATTGCGCTCATTATTCGGTTTTGCCGGGAGAGGACTTTGTGTCATATAACCCATTCCGGATAATGATACGTCGTATATGGATAGCATTTGGAGACCGGCGGTGAAGACCGGATATTTTCGAAAATGAAAGGACAACTTGTAATGGTTGCGATCTTTTGATGCTCAAAAGTCGACAATAATACGTCCACTGTATCAAATGCCGCGTAATCAAATGCCAGAAAACCGAACCATTAAGGTTAAAAAGAAGAGGTGAAAGAAGACAGAAGAAAGGAAAGAATAGAAAAACAGAAACAGAAACAATATCAGAATCTCACATTCGCAGCGGAACAATATATATTAGATGAATCAGTCATCTTTAAAACAAAAGACTATATCAGTTTATACATACATCAATCAAAGTCAATATACAACTCAATACAACAATGGACAGTTGTATAAACTTGTCCTCACACAGAATACACAGCGGAATGAATAAACAAGTATGGTAGTACGCCTCGCCATCCAGCTCATCTCCAAAGCTCCAGAATATCCAGATAACATAACTCTAAGTTGCCCGTGTGGAAAATTATGGGCACCCAGAGTTTAGAAAGGGAACAATAAACTCCGAGTCAGTCATGGTGACTGGTGTGAGACCGTAAAACAGGTATTTTCACAAAGAAAATAAAACAGATTCGCAATGCTTTTGGAAAATGAAACTACCATAAGACCTCCCGCCACACACACAATGCAAACGCAGAATTGGAGGAGATTTCTTCTTATGATAGTCAAACATGCTTACTACGCAAATTCATTGGATTATTATTATTAGTGCATAGTGGAAAACATTTCAAAACTACAATATTAATCTTAGCCAGCATACAACCATTATTGTATGCCTACTATAGCTACTATGTTCAATAGCAAGCTACCGCCACATTCCATAGCAGGTTATATAACTAAAACCGTACAAGGCTCGTATTGTTTCTTTGGATTTCCAACAAATGGTCAGGCAAAGGAACTTCCTTACACCGAAATGGAAACGCCTCTGGAAAGACGCCCCGAGAACCTAACCAGATCTCTGCAAACACAAGGCCGACGCTACCTCACGCTGTACAGCTGTAACTAGGTAGCTAACACACAAGCTATGCCATCCCCCGGTCGTTACCGACCTTTATCCGAGGATCCTCAACCACAAAGCAACAACCACAAAGTGTAATAAATTTGCAGCATCAACATAGGTAAAATATCTGGGCTCCATACCATGATATCACCTTTTATCCAGAAGGAAATGACATACCCTAGGGGTGCGACCCCTAAAAAACCTTGCCGCAACATTCCTGTTTCGACCATTACCGGGTTGTGAGGCTCGACGAAGTCTCATCCACAAACCTACGCTTTTTCACAAAGCCATGCTTTGATCAAAAAATGATCAATAGCACTTCGTATGCCACATTACAAAATTGGGAATGTATCACTAGTAACCATCAACTACATAACCCCTGAGCTCGTACGTCTCAGAGAAGGGTGTCAAGCTAAGAGAATAAATTCTCCGCCACCAACAGAAATGTATTTAATAGAAACCAACTTTACATCTCAAAGTGTAACGTCAGACACACATCCATACAAGTCCGTTCCGGGATCGAACGGAACCGAAGGCACTTCCAAAGAAGCCCTTGCAATCCGGATATTCACTAATCACGTCCGGACTTCCCATCACAAGAAGAGTGATATAAATCTCTATACCGGAGCAACTCGGTGCAGAGACATTCGACAGGTTGTCCTTTCATTTTCGAAAATACCCAGCCTTTACACCGGTCTTCAAATGTTATCCATTCACGACGTATCACTATTCGGAATGGGTTATATGACACAAAGTCCTCTCCCGGCTTAACCGAATAATGAGCGTTTGTTTTAAAAACAAATTCAAGTGCCATTTCAAAGGCAAATATTGATAGTCGGTTATTTAACTATCAAACATTCACAACAATCAACCAGTTTAAATAATTTTCCTAAATTATTAAATTTCAAAATATCTTCGTAAGATATATATTTTCCACACTTCATCACTTTGAAAACAAATTTCAAATCACATTTTCACACTTCATCACTTTGAAAACAAATTTCAAATCACATTTTCACACTTGGAATAAAATTCCCGATATTATTTATTTCCCTTTTTCTTCATAAATTCCATTGTGAATTTAAATTCCAAATCTTCACTTTCAAACACAAAATCAAATTCCAAATTTGATTTCTAAATTTATTTCAACGCCAAATCAATTACAAATTGATTTCAAAATTTACTTCAACACAAAATCCATTTTAATTCAACACAAAAAAAAAAATTCATATCGATTTCCCAAAAATTTATTTTCAAATACCAAATCAATTACAAATTGGATTTCAAACAAATTTATCACTTTTTAAAATAAATTCCTTAATCTTTTCCAAATCATTTAAATTCCATTTTCAATAAATTTTCCAACTTTCGAATAATACTATTCAAAATCCATTTATAAAAATCTTTTCCCATATTTTGGAATTTTATTCAATATAATTCAAAAACAAAACTTTATCTTTTTCAAACTTCTTTTAAATTAATCCAATTCTTTCAAAAAGGAATTTACTAAAAAATTCCTGCTTTAATTTCAAAAATCAAATTTTATTTATTTCTGGTATCCAACGATACCAAAAACACATTCGGCTAAATTATAGCCTTTAACAAATTCAATCGCAAATATAATCATTTACAGATTATAAATAAATAATCACACAGCATATGAAACAAATTCATACAACATATGAAACAAATTCATATAATTTGAGGAATCCAGTTGGATCCCTCCAACCTGTTGCCCTGCATCCACAGATGTTAGCACAATACCAATTCCACTTCGAGGTGGAATATCGCGGTATATGGGATTTATAAAATATCATCCGCTATTATGCGGCGCATAGGGTCTCATCCGCTATATAATGTGGGAAATCAACAACTCCAATATATATATATTCCAATATATATATATATATTGCTATATACTACTATATATACTATCACAATCAGCAATCAATCAATAGCTGCAATTCAATTTTAATTTGAGTGAGAAGATCTCACCTTCGCTTATATTTTGCAATCCATTTCCATTTCAGCTTATTTTCACGATTTCTAGACCTTGTATAAATAATTATACAATATATTAATATTCAAAAAAAATCGAATAATTAACTATCGTTTAATAAATTCTATTTTTATCTAAAAATTTAATTTTAAACTAATTTTCCTTTTAATAAAAATATTTTCTAGTTACCTCAAAAATTACTTAAGTTAACTAAACAAATTAATCACTAAAATAAATTAGTAAATGGTATTTCGTTTTTATTTTCCATTTTTTTTCAAGCTACATATCAAAATAAGCTATATGGGTTTTAAAAATTGTGTCTTTATATAAACTCTTATATTTAGTTTACTGCCTCCAATATACTTATATACATATATATTGAAATTAAACTGATTAGTCGTTTATCAAAAATTCAATTTAAAATTTTTCACCTTTTAACACTTTAATTAAAAAAATAAATTATCTTTGCTGTTAATTAACATTAAGTTGAATAATAAAATTAAACCTCGCTGCCATTAAGCAAGCTCAGGCCTCACTCGCGACCAACTGCCGCTGCCACCTTCCACATACTGTTGTGCTCTGGCATCGTGGCACCACCACCTGCTTGCGAATCCACCTATCGAACTCCGGGCATCGTGACCTTGTTGCAGATCCTAACGCGTGCGCCACCATCTTCTCGAGACTCGGCCATGACCCTTCCAGCGACTACTCGCGACTTGAATCCCGCTCCCTTGTTGAACGAAATCGACCTTCGAAAGAGCGGTCGTTGTTATTGAATGACGATATAGAAAAATCGACCTGATGTAGATTGAAATCGCAAGAAGAAAAGAGGGAGTTGCGATTTCGTCTGGCCATTATTATATATTTCGTTTTTGATTTCTAAAGTGGACGGCCATTAATTTTTCAATTTAAACGAAAGTGATTTTTTTTCCGTTTGCCTTCTGAAAAGAATGGAAGGAGACAGTGATTTTAAAACGAAAAAGAACGGCTTTGATTTGAATGAAAGGATAGGTAGCGTATATAGGCTGGTTGTAGTGTTTCAGAGGTGCAGAGAAAAAGTTTGGATGTGAGGGAATTTCAACTAAAGTTGACTAGGATATAATTATATTTTTAAATTAAATTCAAATCGTCTCGATAAATGCAACTAAAAATTTCGATATCCTATCAAGTCGTGCCGCTAGGCGTTTGTAATGTTATACGCCTATTCCGAACGCAATGGAAAAGGTTTCGAGTCCGAATTTGATCGTATGGAGAAGATAGCTTTTTGGACCAGTTATATATTAAATTTTAGATTTAATTTCAGCGCGTTTGCTTATCGTATGGCCAAACGATCACTCCAAATATTACAAAAAATTGAGATTCGATAATAATACAATATTACGGATCCAATGGAACTGGTTTCGTCGAATTCCGAGGTTGTGCCTCGGAACGCTATTTTTAAATATCGATTAAACGATAAAATTTCAAAACTGAACAAAACAGTTCCAAATTCAATTCTGAAGCTTTTATTATCTTCAGTATAATCAACATGAATTTTCAAAGCCTTGAAAATATTTTTAACAGGCTTCAAATTGAAGATTCAAATTTTATCCAATCTCAATAAATTAAATTCAATAATTTAATTGCCAAATTCATAGCAATATTTGAATTTTCAAATTAAACTATCTTTCAGATATTTAAAATCAATTAAATATTCTGATTTCCAATATCAAAAATTCAGGGTCGTTACAATCTTCGCCCCTTAAAAGAATTTCGTCCCGAAATTACAAGTTAAGAAGAATGCTCCAATCCCCGTTAACTATTTTCTCAAATCCAAATAGTTTTAAACAACTTTCCAGAATAATCTTTTATTAAGACACACTAATCTTTTTCTAACTTTCCAAACTTATTCATAAGTTCAAACAACTTTATTTTACTTTACAATTCAAATTTAAATTTAAATTCGAATTTTAAATTATCCAAAATTTCTCAAAAATTTTCTAACTCTCTTAATTTTTGAAATTTTTTGCCAGCGTCTCCTTTGCACGGCTAATCGGTACAACTACAAAATGTCCCTACGGACTCCCAAATTCCAAAAGAAAACAAAATGCCAAGTGGAAAAATCAGAAACTCATCAAATTTCATACTGAAATTTTTAAATACATACCTTTTGTTGAGAAATTCAAATTCATCTTCGAAATCAAAATCCAATTCCATTTTCCTATAGCCTTTACAATCCCTGTATACTCTACTTAACAACAATGTCCAAATTTACTTATTGGATTCCCAATACCCACTTTACTTAAGAATTTTTCTCCATTCATTTCTTAAGTTCAATATAAGTATTTACATACCCCTTATATTTATTTTCACTTCACTAACAAAGTTATATATTCATTTCCATTCAACTTTGCATTTTCAATTCCATTTGACTTCAATTTACAATTTCAGTTCTATCTGAATTCATTTTATCTTCAAAAACCAAAAATTCATTTTAGTGAAAACTCGATGTTCACTTTTTTCCAAGACTTTTAACTTCGACCAAAACAATGGTTTTCATTTTCTAGTTCAATTCCTACGTTTCCCTTACAATTTGAAAATCAATTTTCCGTTAACAAAATTTTCCAAATTTTCAAAAAAATTTCTAACTCCCAAAATTTTTGGAAAATTTTGGCGGAGTCTCCTTTGTACGGAGAAGCTTTTGCAATTTGACAAAAGATATAAATATATATACATCGACCCACTCGGTCGGAAAAACAAAACAGTTCATATTTTCTATTTTGTATTGTGTAGGCGTACCTTTATTAGCATTTTAAGCAAAGCGGTTTATTTATTTAGCTATTTGTGCAACCAAATGCAGCCAAACGGCTTCCAAAAACCTACACTTACTCAGTTTAAACACGTAAGTGACATATATAGGAAATCTATTAACATTTCACTTATTTTCAATAGAAAATACATAGATTTCATAAGCAATACATTCAAAATAAATTCCATTAGCAATTCATAAGGTTTCAATACAAATTAAATTGCTTTCAATCTAATTCACATACCATTTCTATTCAATTCAAGTGATTAAAAATGCAACTTTTTACATTCAATTAATTTTTAAATGAATCTAACTCATATCCCTTTCAGTTGATTCCAATATCAATTTCATTTGCTTTTATTAACTCATAGATTTTTATACAATCTCGTTTGCGTCAAACGACAATCGTTTCTATGCAAATTTCAACGATATTCACTAAATAGAATATCCATTCTAGTTTATAACTAATTTAAATTGATACCAATTAAATTTATTTAATCCCATTTCATTTCCAATTGATTCCATTCAATTTAATTTACATTCCATATTCACATTCATTTCATTTGGAACCATTTCACAATTTCTTCCTTAAGTCGAGCTTTTATTCAAATATCGCTTAAGTTATTTCAACTCAAAATTCAAGTTCATTTTCCTTGTAAACAATTTCCAATTTAAATCTTTGATTTGATTTTTCATTTATCAAATCCATTCCATTTACTAATTTAATTCAATTAGTTTATTCACTCATCCATTTTAAGTTTCGAATTTCCATATTCAATTCATCTCGAATTTATTTTATCTTCAACAAGGAAATTTCAATTTATTTCTTCCCTACTTACTTGAATTTATATACAAATTCAAACCACTTTATTCAACTCACAACTCAACTTTAATTTAACTAATTCAACTTCCAATTCATTACTTCATGAATTAATAAATTATCAAGTTTGTTTACTTGAATTCAATCAATTTATTTTATTTTTCCAAGTTTGGATTTTTATTCAACTTGATTCAAATCAATTCTCATTCCATTTTTTTTTCAATTTCCAATTCATTTATTTACAAATGTAACCTTATTTGTTAATTCACAAATTCATTCCTTTTCAATTTGAATCTTATTCCAATCAAATTCAAATATTTTATAAGTCATCAACTTATTTACATTCCATAACAATTTAAAGAAATTCCAGAGTCTTTTAAACAACATTTCAAAACTAACTTTGAAATTCCAATCCAAATTCTTTAATTCGTATTTCACAAATTACTCTGGCACTTTATTTCAATTTATAAAACTCATTCATAAATTCACATTACCAATTTCATTCCATTAATGAATTTTATTTCAAATTTTTTTCTTGGAATTCTATTCCAAATTATAAATCACATTTACAATTTACATTAACAAATCCCATTCGTATATGAATTCATTTTCTTACACTTTCAAGTCATATCTATAAATTTCATTTGTTAAATGAATTTAACTCCAAATCTTTGGTTATACCATTATTTCTTATTCAATTTCCATATAACAATGATAATAATTCAATATTATCTTTCCCTAACAACCAAGCATCCATATGCAATAATAATTTACAAAAAATCATTTCTTTTCTATACAAAAATAGTTTTGGGCAAAATTATTTCATTTACCCTATTTAAAACAATACTGTGTCAGTTTATCTTGTTTAAGAGTTTAGAAACCCCTATCGATTACAGTTGGCCAAACTGCACCGACCAGAATCTATAAACAATCAACCGATAAGTCAACACAATATAAAACAAATTTTTGTATTCACTAACAAATACGCGCTCATATCTATTATTACACTCACACTCATTCTAGAGTACTACTGACTCTATCTCTAATGAGTAACACCCAACAGAGCCAGGGTTATCGCTTAACCAACAGCTCTGATACCACATGTAATGGTTGCGATCTTTCGACGTTCGAAAGTCGACAACAATACGTCCACTGTATCAAATGCCGCGCAATCGAATGCCGGAAAACCGAACCATTAGGGTTAAAAAGAAGAGGTAGAAGAAGACAGAAGAAAGGAAAGAACAGAAAAACAGAAACAGAAACAATATCAGAATCTCACATTCGCAGCGGAACAATATATAATAGATGAATCAATAATCTTTAAAACAAAAGACTATATCAGTTTATACATACATCAATCAGAGTCAATATACAATTCAATACAACAATGGACAGTTATATAAACTTGTCCTCACACAAAATACACAGCGGAATGAATAAACAAGTACGGTAGTACGCCTCGCCATCCAGCTCATCTCCAAAGCTCTAGAATATCCAGAATATCCTGATAACATACTCTAGGTTGCCCGTGTGGAAAATTATGGGCACCTAGAGTTTAGAAAGGGAACAATAAACTCCGAGTCAGTCATGGTGACTGGTGTGAGATCGTAAAACAGTTATTTTCACAAAGAAAATAAAACAGATTCACAATGCTTTTGGAAAATGAAACTACCATAAGACCTCCCGCCACACACACAATCCAAATGCAGAATTGGATGAGATTTCTTCTTATGATAGTCAAACATGCTTACTACACAAAATCATTGGATTATTATTATTAGTGCATAGTGGAAAACATTTCGAAACTACAATATTAATCTTAGCCAGCGTACAACCATTATTGTATGCCTACTATAGCTACTATGTTCAATAGCAGGCTACCGCCACATTCCATAGCAGGTTATACAACTAAAACCGTACAAGGCTCGTATTGTTTCTTTGGATTTCCAACAAATGGTCAGGCAAAGAACTTCCTTACACCGAAATGGAAACGCCTCTGGTAAGCCGCCCCGAGAACCTAACCGGATCTCTGCAAACACAAGGCCGACGCTACCTAACGCTGTACAGCTGTAACTAGGTAGCTAACACACAAGCTATGCCATCCCCCGGTCGTTACCGACCTTTATCCGAGGATCCTCAACCACATAGCAACAACCACAAAGTGTAATAAATTTGCAGCATCAACATAGGTAAAATATCTGGGCTCCATACCATGATATCACCTTTTATCCAGAAGGAAATGACATACCCTAGGGGCGCGACCCCTAATAAACCTTGCCGCAACATTCCTGTTTCGACCATTACCGGGTTGTGAGGCTCGACGAAGTCTCGTCCACAAAGCTACGCTTTTTCACAAAGCCATGCTTTGATCAACAAATGATCAACAGCACTTCGTATGCCACATTACCAAATTGGGAATGTATCACTAATAACCATCAACTACATAACCTCTGAGCTCGTACATCTCAGAGAAGGGTGTTAAGCTAAGAGAATAAATTCTCCACCACCAACAGAAATGTATTTGATAGAAACCAGCTTTACATCTCAAAGTGTAACGTCAGACACACATCCATACAAGTCAGTTCCGGGATCAAACAGAACCGAAGGCACTTCCAAAGAAGCCCTTGCAATCGGGGTATTCACTAATCACGTTCGGACTTCCCATCACAAGAAGAGTGATATAAATCTCTATACCGGAGCAACTCGGTGCAGAGACATTCGATAGGTTGTCCTTTCATTTTCGAAAATACCCGGTCTTCACACCGGTCTTCAAATGTTATCCATTCACGACGTATCACTATTCGGAATGGGTTATATGACACAAAGTCCTCTCCCGGCTTAACCGAATAATGAGCGTTTGTTTTAAAAACAAATTCAAGTGCCATTTCAAAGGCAAATATTGATAGTCGGTTATTTAACTATCAAACATTCACAACAATCAACTAGTTTAAATAATTTTCCCAAATTATTAAATTTCAAAATATCTTCGTAAGATATATATTTTCCACACTTCATCACTTTGAAAACAAATTTCAAATCACATTTTCACACTTCATCACTTTGAAAACAAATTTCAAATCACATTTTCACACTCGAAATAAAATTCCCGATATTATTTATTTCCCTTTTTCTTTATAAATTCCATTGTGAATTTAAATTCCAAATCTTCACTTTCAAACACAAAATCAAATCCAAATTTGATTTCTAAATTTATTTCAACGCAAAATCAATTACAAATTGATTTCAAAATTTACTTCAACACAAAATCCATTTTAATTCAACACAAAAAAAATTCATATCGATTTCCCAAAAATTTATTTTCAAATACCAAATCAATTACAAATTGGATTTCAAACAAATTTATCACTTTTTAAAATAAATTCCTTAATCTTTTCCAAATCATTTAAAATTCCATTTTCAATAAATTTTCCAACTTTCGTATAATACTATTCAAAATCCATTTATAAAAATCTTTTCCCATATTTTGAAATTTTATTCAATATAATTCAAAAACAAAACTTTATCTTTTTCAAACTTCTTTTAAATTAATCCAATTCTTTCAAAAAGGAATTTACTAAAAATTTCCTGCTTTAATTTCAAAAATCAAAATTTATTTATTTCTGTTATCCAACGTTACCAAAAACACATTCGGCTAAATTATAGCCTTTAACAAATTCAATCGCAAATATAATCATTCACAGATTATAAATAAATAATCACACAGCATATGAAACAAATTCATACAACATATGAAACAAATTCATATAATTTGAGGAATCCAGTTGGATCCCTCCAACCTATTGCCCTGCATCCACAGATGTTAGCACAATACCAATTCCACTTCGAGGTGGAATATCGCGGTATATGGGATTTATAAAATATCATCCGCTATTATGCGGCGCATAGAGTCTCATTCGCTATATAATGCGGGAAATCAACAACTCCAATATATATATATATATATTCCAATATATATATTGCTATATACTAGTATATATACTATCACAATCAGCAATCAATCAATAACTGCAATTCAATTTTAATTTGAGTGAGAAGATCTCACCTTCGCTTTTATTTTGCAATCCATTTCCATTTCAGCTTATTTTCACGATTTCTAGACCTTGTATAAACAATTATACAATTTATTAATATTAAAAAAAATCGAATAATTAACTATCGTTTAATAAATTCTATTTTTATCTAAAAATTTAATTTTAAACTAATTTTCCTTTTAATAAAAATATTTTCTAGTTACCACAAAAATTATTTAAGTTAACTAAACAAATTAATCACTAAAATAAATTAGTAAATGGTATTTCGTTTTTATTTTCCATTTTTTTTCAAGCTACATATCAAAATAAGCTATATGGGTTTTAAAAATTGTATCTTTATATAAACTCTTATATTTAGTTTACTGCCTCCAATATACATACATACATACATACATACATATATATATATATATATATATATATATATTTCGAAATCAAACTGATTATTCATTTATCAAGAATTCAATTTAAAATTAATCACCTTTTAACACTTTAATTAAAAAACTAAATTATCTTTGCTGTTAATTAACATTAAGTTGAATAATAAAATTATACCTCGCTGCCATTAAGCAAGCTCAGGCCTCACTCGCGACCAACTACCGCTGCCACCTTCCACATACTGCCGTGCTCTGACGTCGTGGCGCCACCACCTGCTGAACTCCGGGCATCGTGACCTTGTTGCAGATCCTAATGTTGTGCCACCATCTTCTCGAGACTCGGCCACGACCTTTCCAACGACTGCTCGCGACTTGAATCCCGCTCCCTTGTTGAACGAAATCGACCTTCGAAAGAGCGGCCATTGTTATTGAATGACGATATAGAAAAATCGACCTGATGTAGATTGAAATCGCAAGAAGAAAAGAGGGAGTTGCGATTTCGTCTGGCCATTGTTATATATTTCGATTTTGATTTCTAAAGTGGACGGCCATTAATTTTTCAATTTAAACGAAAGTGATTTTTTTTTCGTTTGCCTTCTGAAAAGAATGGAAGGAGACAGTGATTTTAAAACGAAAAAGAACGGCTTTGATTTGAATGAAAGGATAGGTAGCGTATATAGGCTGGCTGTAGTGTTTCAGAGGTGCAGAGAAAAAGTTTTGATGTGAGGGAATTTCAACTAAAGTTGACTAGGATATAATTATATTTTTAAATTAAATTCAAATCGTCTCGATAAATGCAACTCAAAATTTCGATATCCTATCGAGACGTGTCGGTAGGCGTTTGTAATGTTATACGCCTATTCCGAACGCAATGGAAAAGGTTTTGAGTCCGAATTTGATCGTATGGAGAAAATAGCTTTTTGGACCAGTTATAATATTAAATTTTCGATTTAATTTCAGCGCGTTTGCTTACCGTACGGCCAAACGATCACTCCAAACATTACGAAAAATTGAGATCCGATAATAATACAATATTACGGATCCAATGGAACTGGTTTCGTCGAATTCCGAGACTGTGCCTCAGAATGCTATTTTTAAATATCGATTAAATGATAAAATTTCAAAACTGAACAAAACAGTTCCAAATTCAATTCTGAAGCTTTTATTATCTTCAGCAAAATCAACATGAATTTTCAAAGCCTTGAAAATATTTTTAACAGGCTACAAATTGAAGATTCAAATTTTATCCAATCTCAATAAATTAAATTCAATAATTTAATTGCCAAATTCATAGCAATATTTGAATTTTCAAATTAAACTATCTTTCGGATATTTAAAATCAATTAAATATTCTGATTTCCAATATCAAAAATTCAGGGTCGTTACACAACTCGTCGAATGTCTCTGCATCGGCTGATCTTTGATATAGAGATTTGATTACCCTTTGTGATGGGAAGTCCGGACGTGATTAGAAATTATCCGGATTTGCAAAGGCTTCTTTCGAAGTGCCTTCGGTTCTGTTCGAACCCGGAACAGAATTGTATGGTTGTATGTCTGACACTACACTTTGAGATATAAAGCTGATTTCTTTCAAATACATTTCTGTTTGGTGGCGGAGAATTTATTCTCTTAGCTTAACACCCTTCTCTGAGATGTACGAGCTCAGAGGTTATGTAGTTGAAGGTTATCAATGATATACTCCCAATTTGGTAGTGTGGCATGCTGAGTGTTGCTGTGTGTTGATGGTCATTTGTTGATAATTTGTTGATCAAAGCATGGCTTTGTGAAAAAGCGTAGCTTTGTGGACGAGACCTCATCGAACCTCACAAACCGGAAATGGTCGAAATAGGAAAGACGCGGCAAGGTTATGAGGGTCGCTCCCTTTAGGGTATGTCATTTCCTTATGGGAAAAGGTGGTATCATGGTATGGAGCCCAGATATTTACCTATGTGGTTGCTCCAATCTCATTTACTGTGTGATTGTTGCTGTGCGATCGAGGGCCCTCGGATAAAGGTCCCAAAGGACCGGGGGGTGGCATATTCGTGTAGGAGTTACCTAGTGTAAGAGGTAACCCGGCCTTGTGTTGGCAGAGAGCTAGTTAGTTCTCGGGGCGTCCCTCCAGAGGCGTTCCCATGTGGTATAGGAAGTTCCTTAGCCTGACCATTTGTTGGAAAATCCAAAGAAACAATACGAACCTTGTACGGTTTTAGTTGTATAACCTGCTATGGAATGTGGCGGTAACCTGCTATTGAACATAGTAGCTATAGTAGGCATAAGTACGAAATGCCTATGCTGGCTAAGATTAATATTATACTTTCGAAAGGTTTTCCTACACTATGCACTAGTAATAATATCAAAAGAGTTTTTCTTGCGTTTTTTTTCTATCATAAGGAGAAATCTCCTCCAATTTTGTGTTTGCATTGTGTGTGTGGAGGGAGGCCTTATGGTAGTTTCATTTTCCAAAAGCATTGCGGATTTCAATGTTTAAAAATTCTTTTGTTGTTTGTTTTAAGGATAAACTGTTTTTGTTACTCACACCAGTCCCACGACTGACTCGGAGTTTATCGTTCCCTTCCTAAACTCTGGGTGCCCATAAAATTCTACACGGGCAGTCTAGAGTTGGGTTTTTCAGATAGTCGGGTTTAGTAGACTAGTTGGAGCTAGTTCAGTTTTGGAGTCCATGACTGACCTTGCTTAGCTTGGTGCAACGTGATGGTGGTTCGAGCTGATGTTGGAGTTATTGGTCTCATTTTCTGTGTCAGATCATTTGGAGTTATCACTTCTGTTTTCCGCTGTATCATTATTTATCTCTAATATTCTTGTATCATATTGATATCGTTGTTGTATATCATTCTGGATATTGTATTCATTAGAGTTGTATATGATATCATCTATTTCTTTATTCCACTGTGTTGTTATACTTATTGTGTTATAAGCTCCGGGGAGCCAGATTCGGCGTTTAAATCTACGGCATTCGAGTACAAGTGAAGTATGGGTGCCGATTTTCAAAGGCCAAGTCAAGGAACCTTACAGTTGTTGTCATCAAAACCAACTTCTTTGGGACTAACAATCTCTCCCTTTTTGATGATGACAACCTTTGTTTATAAAATATTACTTCTATCCTAACAACTCCCCCTAAAACTAATAACTCCCCCTTAATCTATGCCTAACTATCCTATTTTATACTTCTCCCTCTTTGTTATCAACAAAAACTAACTCCAAACTATATAACTCCCCCTTATTCTTATACTAAAGTACCTGCATTAATAAAATATATAATGGAGTATATAATAGATAGATTAAGAGATAATTATACTGATAGACATGATAACTAATCAAAGATCATATAAATATCAATGTGTATTTATACATATTATGTTTTGCACACCAATTATCAATCCACACCAAACCAAATCGAATCAAATCAATCCAAGCAATCAATTCAAATCAAACAAAGCAATCAAATAAAATCAAACATTACGAGGAACTTCCTCCCATCCTTCTTCTCCAAATATAAGGTCTGCTTTAATGGCATTCCAATTTTCATTTTCATTGGTGAGAGAGACTGGAGGATGTGCTTCATTATCATCTTTGTGCAGGGAGGAAATCATCCATCGAATCGCATTGAAATGTTTTTCTTGCTCCTTGATCATCTGCATTTGACTCAACTCTAAGTGTCGCTGATTACGGAGAATGAAAGAAAGAATATTCTTGAAAGAATTAAGGGTTTCTTCAAGATTCTCGGTCAAACTATGAATTGGATCGGCCATATTTGAGTTTGTGAGAAGAAATATAGATAGAGTAGATAAGAAATGATTTTGAGTGATGAATTCTAGAAGAAATATGTAGTTATAGGTGTAGAAATTCGTTTGAAATGAATAGACACAAGGTAGTTATTCAAATTTCAAATTTAAAATGAAAAGTCATTTCTGACCAGTACTTGTCGCCAGGGTCTCTAGGGGGTTGTCGACAAGGGTCAGTTAATTTTGATGACTCATTTTGATTTTGTTAATAATTGTGTATATATATATTTATATAATATACTAACATTTATTCTGGAGATAAGATAAGCTAGATAACAGAAAAGTAATTCAATTTCATTTCATAATAGAACGATACAATGATTAAACATTAAGAACTACATGAACATTCAAATCAAAACAAACTAAAACCAATACAACATGACATGAAAAGGTAGAACTAGTTAGAGGATGATGAAGATGAAGATAATCTAAGCTTCTTGCTGTCTTTGGAGAAAAACTTGTTCATCTTGGATGACATTTTATCCAATTTCTTACTAACGGACCGTTTAAGAGTCTGTTGATTATCAACAATGGTCTTTTCATTTTTGAGTAAGGTTTTGTTGGTTGGATTAGAGGGATAGTCGATACTTCCAAGGATGTTTCACCTTCTTCTTCTTCTTCTATTTCCATTTCATCCCCTTCTTCTTCTTCTTCATCCTCTTCCATCTCCTCATGAGCCAAACACTCTTCCTTTTCGGCAAGAGTCTCATATGGTTGAAAAACATATGGAATTTTCATAAGAGAAATGTTTGAGTGATTAAAAACTTTTCTTGAAACAAATTCATCTCCTTTGAAATCCACTCCAAAATAATTAAAAATCCGAGTGAGATAGATTCCATGAAAGATCCATTCCCGTGCTCTTGCAATTGAGAATGGTACCCAAAACATCACAATTTAAAATGATTCTAATTTCTTTGACACTACTCCAAATTTCATCATCATTTCCATTATAAAATCCACGGTTGAGATTTGCATAGAAAATTTTAACAAGATTTGGATAACAAACAAAGTCATTTTGTGAAGCATCAACAAAAATAAGAACTTGGTTGTTTGCAAAATGAGAATCGAATTCATAAGTAGAGAAATCTTGAAATAAAGCAAACTTTCCGGGATGGACTTTTCCATAGTTAGCATAGTTGATATATGCTTTTATAGCCTCCGGATTATTGAAAAGTTGCTCTTTTATATTTCTGGAAAGTCTCATTGTGGAAGGATCGCTTGAAGAAGCCATTAGAGTAGAGAGTAGAGAGCTTGATATTTTGAAATAAGAGTTTGAATTTGAAATTAAAGTGAAAAGTTATGATAAGAGATAGTAAATAAATAGATTCTCAAGGGACAGGTTCTCTGGTCAAAAGGTGACTTTTCAGAGACTTGAATGAAGTGAAAAGACGGAGAGAAATTGAAACATTTGAATTCGAATTTGAATTTCAAATTTATGTACCCTTGTCGACAACGTGGGGGGGCCTTGTCGATAGGTGTCTCTGAATTTTCATGATTTATTTCTCTTAATTATTCAAATATATATATATTTATTTATTATTTTTAATGTCTATATAATATCTGGAATATTACTAGAATTATAGTATATTCCATAAAATATTATGATACTATTTGAAAATAAAATTAATAATAAAATAATAGCAAAAATTTAATAAAAAAATTTAAAATTCAAACGACACACCAACTCATAATCAACCAATCAAACATCCAATCCTAAGCATGCAATTTCAACCAATGTATTGTAAACGTGTACCTTTTTCTGAGTCCGTTTCTCTGAATTCGTCGGAGTCGTGAACTGCCGTGAAACACATATTTGAATTATCTGTCTTCTGATCATCATCGCTTAAGGATGAGTCTGAGTCATCTAGAGTAGTGGTAAATGCACGTTTTCGTTTCTTTGCGGAATCATTGTTTATAGGAAGATTTTGCTTATCTGGATGCAGACAGTCTCTTTTGATATGGCCTGGTTCATCACAGTTGAAACATTTGATATAGTTTGGCACTACATTCTGATTACCAGAGTTCTTATAGTTGTTTCTCTTGAGATTATTCATCTTTCTGTATTTCAGGAATTTCAGAAAGTTCTTGGTCATAAAGGCTATCGCTTCATCATTATCGCTGTTTGAGTCCAATCCATTGGTCAATGCATTGAATGCAATTGGTTTCTTTTCAGATGCTTTGCTTTCTCTTCTCCCAAGCATTTGGACTTCAAACAACATTAGATTTCCAATTAATTCTTCTATCTTTAAGGTACTGATGTCATTTGCCTCTTCGATCGCAAGTGTCTTTTGATCCCATTCTGGAGTAAGAGAATTTAAGATTTTTCTGACTTGATCTTCTTTGGAAAATTCCTTTCCCAAGGATATTAGAGAATGCACAATATCCTGAAATCTACTATACATATCTGGAATAGACTCATTAGGATTCATTTTAAATAATTGAAACTGATTTGTGAGCATGGAAATTTTGGTCTGTTTAACTTTGCTTGTTCCTTCGTGAGTAACTTGCAAAGTTTTCCACATTTCATATGCAGACTTACAAACTGACACTCTATTAATTTCATTCCTATCAAGTAAACAAAACAAAATATTCATAGCTTTAGAGTTATTTTATACGACGGTCTTTTGCTCAGCAGTCCACTGTGCAAAACCAGTTGTGGGTTCAAAATATTCAATCTGTGTGATATTCCGAGTGTCTAGTCCTACAGAATGTAAATATATTTTCATCCTACATGCCCAATATGCATAGTTACTGCCATTAAAAAGTGGTGGTCTGACAGTAGACTGACCTTCTACAAATGAACTAGGGATAGAGGTAATAGAACCAGTGTTGGTGGTAGTAACAGTACCAGTGTTGGTCTCCATTTTGAAATTTTTCAAAATTCAGATTATGAAACTTTGAAAACCTTGCTTTGATACCAAATGTGAGAAATGCGGATTACGGATCTTAAGGCTAGAATTAACACTAGAGGAGGGGGGTGAATAGTGTTTTAAGGAATTACTAATTCTTTTTGAGTTTATATTAATTTGAACACAAATGTATGCAATATTCAGACACAGATATGATCACAGAATCAAACACAGATGCGGATATAAAGTAAAAGCAATAAAGGAAAGAACACACCGGATTTTATACTGGTTTGGAGTTACCCTACATCCAATCCCGCAACACAAGTACAGTTTTCCTTTCAAAATCAATTCTTACAATTACACCCTCGATTTCAAGGCCACGAGGTACACCGCTACAAATTCATAATCCTCTAGGTAGAGATACTTGATTTTACGGGCAACAAGTTCACCCAATTGATTTTCCAGGCTACAATCACACCTTTTCTCGCTCGATTGAATACAAAGAAGTCTATAACTTTGAATAGCACTTGGATCTTGTTGAGATAGTGATAGAGAATCAAACCAGAGATGATCTAGTTAGATTCAATGGTGATTTCGGCAGAGTAATGGTAAAAATGTATATAAAGAAATGTGGAAGAAGAAGAGGAGTGAAATTAGAGAAAATAAAATTGTAAATTCATTTAAAACAGCCCCTATTTATAGTAGAACAACAGCCATGTCCATTCGTGAAAGGATATGACGAATAGACACTTCCTTTGAAATTCAAACTTTTGAAATAAACTGTCACCTTGTCGACAAGGGGTCCTTGGGGTTGTCGACAAGCCTAAGTTATTTTTGGTAATTTGTTTTTCTTTGAAAATAACTTCTACCTTGTATTAAAACTATTTTAAACTTTACAAATATACTTAACTATAGTTAAAATACATAAATAAGTATAGAGATTGGTATATATAAAATTTTACTATAATTTTATATTTAAATCTAAGTATAAATATTAAAAGTTAAATATATTATAATTAAAAGATAGTTTAAAACCAAGGATAATTTGATATTGAAAATAAAGATTATTTTGAGGCTAAAAGTATTTTAAAACCAGGATAGATGTTTTTGATTTAAAAAGGAAGATTTTGAAAACAAGATATAATTTTGTAAAACATTTGAATAAAAGTTAGTGGATACAAAATAACGTTCCACTAGATTTTTCGTAGATTCCATCCTACTTAGGGTTCCATCCCTTTAACGGGCTCGAAGTGGATTCCATTCCACGAATAAAATGGATTTTAAGATGTTAGTGCTTTTCTAGGAGTTTTAACAAAATTCCTAACTAAATTACTTATCTTGAAATCTTGAACTCTTGGTAATCTTGATACTCATGAGTCTTGAATCTTGATATCTTCGATCTCATCAGTTCTTGAATCTCTATACTGTACAGTCTTCATTCTTTGGTACCTGTATATATATCCTACATATACATATATATCTAAACAATAATGTTAGTATTTATATTTTATAATCTTATTATAAGTTTGTTGTTATCAAAACCAACTTCTCAGGGACTAACAGTGTTGTCATGTCATCGAAGTTAATGTCTTTGATGCTCAATCCAACAAAATCCTCAAGCCACTTAGGCTTCCATCTCTGTCTAACAGACCTAGTCTCTAAATGAGCTACACCTTAAGTCTGATACTCTGTATCAACATCTATACTATCCTTATTTACCACGGTGCCATCGGAAACACCATTTGTACATCTATAGAAAGAATATGAAGATGACTTGCTTTGTGTTTGGTATTCTGAATCTGTCCTCACACTGTCATCGAATGAGGAATGCTCCACCTTCAATTTAGCCTTCTTATCAAAAGTCACATGCATGCTGATAATAATCTTCTTGCTGATAAGATACGACAACCTATATCCCTTCAATCCTCTTCGATAACCTAGAAAGATACACTTGCGCTAGGTTTCAGCTTTCCTCTACTCCCATGTACATTAGCTGGACATTCAAACACTCTAAAAAAATGAACAAATGGCTCTAATTTCCATACTTCTTCAGAGATTTTCATATCTATGGCAGTAGAAGGTGTGTGGTTGATGAGGATAGCCGCCATAGATAAAGTTTCTGCCCAAAATCCTTTCTTCAACATAGCAATCAATCTGAGGCCACGAGTTCTCTCCAATAATGTCCAATCCATTCTTTCAGCAACTCCATTAGACCGAGGGTCGCCAGGTGCGGTGTAATGCCTCTTTATGCCTTCAAACTCACAAAAATCAATGAATTCATGTGATAAAAATTCACCGTCATTATCCAAACGGAGCACTTTCAACTTCTTCCTTGACTGCTTCTTAACCATAGCTTTTCACCTTCAAAACCTCGCAAAGGTTTCACTCTTAGATTGTAGAAAGTATACCATAATTTATGAGATAAATCGTCAATAAATGAAACGAAGTACTTGGCTCCACCCAAGGAGAGGTAAGGGGAAGGTCCCTAAAAATTTGTATGAACATACTCTAGAACAGCTTTTGCTTTATGCTTACCAATGCCAAAAGAAATCTTTGTCTGCTTACCACGAACACATTTTCCACAAAATCGAAGCTTTGAATGCTGAACACCATCAATCAAACCTTGATTTCTCAACTCATCCAAACTGCATTCACCAATATGTCACATCCATAAGTGCCACAATCTGGAAGAATCTGAATCAATAGAAGTAGTAGAAGCTGATTCACAAACAGCAGTGGTGCCTTTTAATAAATAAAGATCTCCTGTCCTTATGCCTTTCAAAAAATCGTAGAACCCTTTGATATCTTCATCTTTTCTCCCTCAACTGCAATATTCAACCTAAGCCTACTCAAAGCCCCAATAGAAATCAAGCTCCTTCTCAAATCAGGTACATGTATAACATCAGTAATAGTACACGAATAACACTGTCAAACATTCAGACCTTTACACTACCAACACCAACTATACGGCAAGAAGCATCATTGCCTATTAGAGCTTCTCCTCCATCAATCTCATGGTATGTAGAAAAATAGTTCCTATCAGGTGTCATATAATAGGATGTGCCAGAATCAATAAGCCATAAGTTGCTCTTCCAAGAAATGCCAGATACAACGTATCGGTATCACTCTCTGTATCTGATTTTTCTATAGTAGATGTTGAAGCTTGCTTTGGGTCTTTTTCTCTTCCTTCGAGTTTGGGACATTGGGCTATAAAGTGCCCCCGTTTCTTACATTAATGGCAAGTCAAACGCTTAGGCTTCCTAAACTGAGATCTTGAATTATATCTACCTCCACCATTCTTCGACTTGCTTTGACTTCGACCTCTCTGAGTAGATAAGCCCTCTGTATCACTATCCAAACTAGTGCTCGCCAATCTACCTCTCAACACTTCATTATGAAGACCATATTTTACATCCGATAGACTAATCTTACTATGACCATATATTATGGAATTAACAAAAGCAGTATACTCCTTAGATAAGGAACATAAGAGGATCATTTCTTGAGCCTCAACGGTAATATCAGCATCCGCTACCTTCAAGTTCAAAATCAAAGTGGTTAAAGAATCTACATGCTCCATAAGATCAGCTCTAGGCTTCATCTTAAACGAAGAGAGTTGTTGCTGAAGAATAATCTGATTCGTGAGAGACTTGTCTTGATATGCAACTGATAATGCATCCCATAATTCCTTCGCTGTCTTCTTTTGAGAGAATTCTCTAAGAACTTCATCTGAAATACTCAACTGAATTGTTGTAAGAGCTTCATCTTCCATCTCTTTCAAAACAGTTGTCTCAATGTCCTTCAATTTATCAGGCGCAAAAACAATCTTAAAAGTCTTCTTCTTCAACGCTACCTCCATCTTCATCTTCCAAGTTCTAAAATCTCACTTTCCATCAAAACGTGTAACGACATAATTGACACCAAATCTACAAACAGACTTTTCAAAAGTAGTTATTAATACCCAAACAAAACAATAACACTAGCTCTGATACCAAACTGCAGTGAAGATGATGAGCGGAAGCGGTTTAATCAGAATCTTGTTTTTTCCTATCTGAATACCAATGCAACTCAAAATAAAATATGATATCACACAAAATAAACAATAGATAGGAGATATATAAAAAAGATTTAATTTGATTCGGATTTGTATCCTACGTCCACGCAAACCCAACAACCTATTTCTTCACTTCGAGAGAGGGTACAATATGAGAAGAGTATGAATCACTCAATAAATTTTACTTGTCTTAAAAAAGATACATATATAGGGATCTTATTTAGGATATTTTGGTGGAGAATACACTTGTTGGTTTATGATGAAAAGATGAACAAATGTCTTCATTTATATAGGTTCAAAGATGAAGACTGCATGGAGATAAGGATGAAATCTTTGCAGATTTACTTGATTTGATTTCAACATAAATTTAGCATAATAGTGTTTGTTTCCACGTATATCATTATTTAATTGTGTTAACCCGCCTTTTGGCTAGGCCGTGGACAGGCGGATTTAACTAAATCGACTACTCGTTTGTCGAGGCTGGAATACGATGGATTTGAGTCAACTGGATGGATAGATGATCAATCACGGATGATAAATATGATTACGAAGCCGGGGTTCGGCATAACATGATTCGGTCATTAGAGTTCGGCCATGTGGGTCGGCCGTTCGATCAAGGTGGCTTGGCCGTACATGGCTCGGTCGAGGAGAGGAGATCATACATGGTTCGGTCTTGTTGGAGTGGATCGACAGAAGGTGGGTCGGCTTCGAGGAGCGCTTCAGGTTGGCATGTTTGTAACTCCGGGTCGTTGAGTCTTATACTCGGGTCAGCATCTTGGATCGGATCGACATGGAAGGGACTGGGTTGGATTGGCTATGTGAGAGAACATAGGTGGTTCGGCACATTTGGCAGTGGATCGGCATGCTTGAGAGGTATTAGAGTTGGGAGTGGCTCGGTGTTGGAGTATGGATATGGTTCGACCAAGGTAGTTCGGCATAAGTCGATCGGCATATGTGGATCGGCATCTCGTTCGGGGTTCGGCAAGCATTTGGAGACACTGGATCAGTGTTGTGAAGGCTTTGGGTCGGTAGGAAGGTGGTTCGGTCATGATGGTGTAGGTCGGTCGGGTGGATAGGATCGGCATTGAATGAGTGGATAGGATCGGCTTCATTATGCTATGGGTTCTAGCCTAGTTTACTCCGAGTCTTGGATAGGTTTTCTTTGAGTCATGCCCGAGGGATATCGGGTCAGCGTATTATGAACCCGGGGTCGAACGTGGTGTTCGAGGTTTGGGTCAGCTATGGTGTCGGTGGGCCCGGACCACCCAGGAAGCCCAATAACTCAGGTTTTGCCTATAAATACAGCAGACGGGGCTTCAAAATGGGAATCTTCATTCTGTTTCCCTTCATCTTCTACACTAAGGCTGCTTTGCCTTTATTGTTTTGAAAACTCTGGATTATAACTATAATTGATTCTGACATCAATAAAAAGGACATTTCTGAAGTGGACGTAGGCCGGAGTCAGCCGAACCACTATAAATCCTCTGCTATTACTGCTTTCTTTTCAATTTTTACTGTTCTTCATATCTATACTCTCTACATACACTCTATCTGTGATCTGTGACTGTGATTTGGTGTTTTCATCTGGATTTGGGTGTTAGTGAATTGATTCCTCAAATCAATGGCTATATCTTCAGATATTAATTGATTATCTTTCCTATTTGTTTTTCATGTTTGATTGATTGCACGAATCAATTAATATCTTCTCCCTTTTAGATTTGGAATAGGTTTAAATCATCCAAATTTAACATCAATGTCAATTTTTCCAATCTTATTCACGCGATTAGCAAGAGCAACATACGATAAAAACGACCCGGTAGAATATGCACAGTTTATATCGTTCGTTGGATTCGGACTCGTTGTAGGATTGTATTTTTTGTTTCAAACGAGATTTTTTTCAATAGACGCTCATATATCACATCAATAAGATTTCTTATTTTATCTTGAATTTCATTACAACATCTTCTACTTTTTCTGCTAAGAACTTTGGTGGCTATAAAATGAGTCAAGATCCAACCTGGAAGTAGGAGACCAAGTTGTTTGTCCTAGAATAGGAAAAAATGAGTAAGCTATACCTGAACATCTTAGAGATTATTGTACATTGTATTAAATGTCTGGATTCTATCGATAGATGGTTGGAAAGTCCAGAAATGTGGAAGAGACTGATGAGGCTCATTATCATGTGTAGTAGCGAGCAAGAACGCAGGAAAATATAATTTTTAGTAACTATGCATTCTCTGTTGGTCATCCCCTAAACTTCTAAATAGCGGGGGAGAACATAATAAAATATAAATTTTAGTAAGACTGGTTTTCCGAGACACTCCTTCAAAGCGAGACTAAATGTTATGGTAATTTTTTACACGTTTCTTTCTTAATATTTTCAATGACAGCATACATCTGTTCATTGTGCATCATGTGAAAGGCCAGATCAAAATTTTGAACTTCTGCTTTAATTTTGCTATATTTTTTGTGGCGGTGAAGGAAGCGAAATTAATATGCAAGAAGTAGTATGTAGGATGTGATGTTATTGTTATGGTGGATTTCGATCGAGACCGCTCAAACTCAAATCCCCAAACGCACGCGGAAAAGCTAGATCGTGATAGATAGTGCAAAACAACCAAACAACACTTAAATTCAATATATCCAAATCCAAACACGATCACAATAACACCACAAGCAATAGAGAATAATAAGCAATTACGAAACAATAAATCACACACCGATTTATAGTGGTTCCACTAACGTCGCGTTAGTGTACATCCACTTTGAGAGAGATTTTTTATTATCACCAAATGAGAAGAGTACAAGAGATTGATTACAATGATCTATTCAATAAGAATATATGTTTGAGGAGATTAGAATTGAAGAAATAGAGTTTTGCCTAAAACCCTAATTAATGGAGGACTAAACCCTTGATTAGAGATGATGAAATGTCTACCCTTTCAAACCCGAAGCGAGTATATATACTAACAGAGAAAACCCTAGCGAAAGACCACTTTGCCCTTCAACTAATCACAAAACAGCACAGAAATCCGGCCCAGGAAAAAACAGGATTATACCGCCTCAGACGTCTGACCTCTGGCCTCAAACGTCTGAGCCAGGTTCAGCAGGACAGAACCAGACAGGCCCAGACGTCTGGCCAGAGGGACCAGACGTCTGCAGGAGGTTTCGGGAAACAGCCTGAACCTCGTCAGACGTCTGGCCCTCTTAGCCAGACATTTGACCTCTAACAGAAAAACAGCACCAGCTTCTTCCCTCCTATCTTCTTCCTTCGGACTCCGATTTGCGAACCGTCTTCTCCGACACCAAGCTACATTCCTCCCCTTCAATTCTCCATCATATATTGTCACAAAATTTAACACTCCACCTTGACACTATATCCATCTCCAACACCAATGGTACCATACCATCAAAATTCGATAGCTCCAACTACCAACGCTTCTACCTTCAACCAAACATGAATGTTTCCCCAACAGGTTCCGGCACAGCCACCCCCCATTGCACTCTATCAACGAGTTCAAGCACAAAGCCCCCACCCACCAATGAAATGTTGAAAAAATTCAAACATCGTCTCACCAAAGACAAGAGCACTAGGAGTGTAAACTAGCACTACACAAAGAAGATAGAACGACAATCTCATACCAATACTCTTCCTCATCTGCACAAGTATCTCTCTCAACCGTGCCACCCCGTGGCACCTAGCACTTCTCCAAGTGAATCAAGTCCGAGCAATGCTCGAACTTCCCAACCGACAATGCCTTAGTGAACATATCCGCCGCGTTCTCCTTTGTGTGCACCTTTCGAAGATATACTTGCTTATCCTCATCCATGGCTACCAAGAATGACTCCCCCACTTCTATATGCTTTGTCCGTAAGCTAAACGCCAAATTCTCCGCCAAGTGAATAGCACTTTGGCTATCACATTTAACATCGATGTTATCGTGTTCAATACCCAAGTCACACAACAATCGCTTCAAATAGAGTGCTTCCGTCACCGCCTCTACCGCGGCTATCAACTCCGCCTTCGTAGTGGATAAAGCTACTACAGTCTACAATCTAGATCTCCAACTTATGGCCGTACCACCAAGTGTGAAGACATAACCGGAAGTTGACTTTCTCCTATCTCTATCACCGGCGTAGTCCGAATCACAATAACCAACTAAGTTGCAACTCCTTTTCCCACTACCGCCAAAAACAAGACCATGAGATGACGTACCCCTAAGGTATCTCAATATAAGCTTCACAGCTTCCCAATACGATTTTCCTGGATTAGACATAAAACGACTAACCACCCCGACGGCATTTGCTATATCGGGTCTTGTACACACCATAGTGTACATCAAGCTTCCAACCGCACTTGCATATGGCACCTTTGCCATATAAGCCTTGTCTTTCTCCAAGATAGGTGACTCTTTACTCGAAAGCTTCACATGCAAAGGTAAAGGTGTATTTGACGCCTTTGCATTCTCCATGCTAAACCGGCAAAGCACTTTCTTAATGTACTCCTTTTGAGTCAATTTCAACTCAAAATGCTTTCGATCCTTTTCTATCTCCATGCCTAATATCCTCTTTGCTTCTCCAAGGTCCTTCATTTCGAATTCCGACTTTAATTGTAATTTCAACTTGTTGATTTCATTCTTGTCCTTCGAAGCAATGAGCATGTCGTCCACATACAAGAGTAAATACACCCAACAATCATTTCCCAACTTCTTGAAATACACACAAGCCTCCTTGATGCTTCTATTGAAACCATTTTCAAGCATAAAATGATCAAATCTCTTGTACCATTGTCTAGGCGATTGCTTCAACCCATATAGTGATTTCTTCAACTTGCACACCATATTTGACTTACCATTTACAACAAAACCTTGCGGTTGCTCCATGTAAATGTCTTCATCCAAGTTACCATGCAAGAAGGCGGTCTTCGCATCAAGTTGCTACAACTTCAAGTCGTGAATAGCAACTACGGCAAGTAATATCCGTATGGAAGTATGGCGCACAACCGGTGCGAATATCTCATCATACTCCATACCCTTTCTTTGTGCAAACCCCTTAGCCACTAACCTACCCTTGTTTCTCCCATCGTCCTTCACCTTGTAAATCCATTTGCACCCTATAGCACGGTTTCCTTTAGGAAGCGAAACCAAACTCCAAGTTCGATTCTTCATCAATGATTGCATCTCTTCCTCCATGGCACAAATCCACTTCGAGCTATCACTCGAATTCATGATGTCATCAAGGTCCAAAGGCTCATCTTGGACTACATGAAGCGCATAGTCCAACTTATCACGAAAGCTAAGATAGTTCCAATCACCATATCTTTCGGGTGGTCTTATGGGACGACGACCAACCCGAGTAGCAATATTTTCACCCAAACTCCTTTCGGCTCCACCTTGAACCGAAACTTCTCCAGGCTCGTTTACATCACCAACACTACTAGAGACACCACGTGGACTTTGTGATGTAACATCAACCGCATCTTTCTCACAAGCATCTTCAACTACTCTACCTCTACCACTTGGACAAAATGGTGGAATAATTTCCTTCTCCTTTGATTCATCACGAACCAAATCCGGAATATCCGATGAGCTCTCATTCTCCTTGAACAATGCCGACTCATCAAAAGTAACATGACGAGAGTTTGTCACCTTCTTCGTTTCCGGATTCCAAATCCGATAGCCTTTCACTCCATCCATATAGCCAAGCAAAACCCCCTTGAAAGCTCTTGGTTCAAGCTTATCATTACCCGGATCATGCATATAAACTGGACTTCCAAAGACACGAAGATAGCTCAAGTCAATACTCTTTTCCTTCCACACTTCCTCTGGAATTTTGTTATCAATAGCCGAGCATGGAATTCAATTAATAATATGCACCGCGGTTGACAAAGCTTCGGCCCAAAATCCCTTAGACAAACCCGATGTCAATCTCAAGCATCGAGCTTTCTCTAGTAGAGTACGATTCATCCTCTCCGCAACTCCATTTGATTGCGGATCTCCCGGTGTATTAAAATGTCTCTGAATCCCATGATGCTTGCAAAACTCTAAGAATTCTCCGGAAACATACTCCCTGCCATTGTCGGACCTAAGGACCTTCAAAGACTTACCACTCTCATTCTCAACAAGAGCCTTCCATGTTTTGAACTTTGCAAATGCCTCCGACTTGGCCTTCATTACATGCACCCCAACTTTACGAGAAAAATCATCTATAAAGGAAATATAATACCTTGCTCCTCCCAAAGAAGCTATCGGTGCCGGTCCCCATACATCTGTGTGTACATACTCAAGAACATTTCTTGAATCATGTTTTCCTTCACCGAATGATACTTTTGTTTGCTTCCCCAAGACACACTCTTCGCAAAACTCCAATTTGTTGAAACTCCCACCATTGATCATCTCCCTCTTCCGAAGAATCTCTAAACTCCTCTCCGAGCTATGACCCAACTTCAAATGCCACAACCTTGTCGCATCCAAGCCACGAGAACTATCAACACCTACACAAGTTTCACCTTTTACGGTCTCTCCATGAAGCAAATAAACACCATAAGCCCTAGCACCTTTCATGACCACAAGTGCCCCTTTCGAAACCCGTAAACAATCACTCTCAATAGTGATCTTACAACCAAGAGAATCCAATTTCCCCAAAGAGATAAGAGACTTTCGAAGTCCCGGAACATAGCGTACATTAGTGAGAGTACGAACCACTCCGTCAAACATTCGAATTTGTACGGAACCAATGCCTTGAGACCTACACATAGCACTATTTCCCATAATAATTGAATTTCCCTCTTTAGCAACAAGAGAAGAAAAACAATTCCTATTAGGCGTCATATGATACGATGCCCCCGAGTCGAGCACCCACTCACTACCGGAAATATCCGATGCTACCGCCGTCAACACATCTACGTCTTCCTCACCAACACCTCTCTCCACCGCTATAGATGAAGATGCTACTTCCTTTTTACCCTTCTTCTTGTCCGGACATTCATTTCTCTAATGACCGTATTTCTTACAAATATAGCACTTGCCTTTCCTCTCCTTTGATTTTCCTCTCCAATCGGGATTCCTAGATTTAGAACGCCCCCGGTTGTCCTTCTTCACATATCTTTCCTTCTCCACAAACAAACCTTGACCATTACCGGCACTACTACCACCAACACTCAACTCCTTCATTTGATCTCTCAATTCCTCACTAAGAAGACCTGTCTTGACATCATCTAACGTCAATGTTTCCCGGCTATAGGTCAAACTATTTGAGAAACTCGTATAACGGTCCGGCAACGAACATAACAATATCATCGCCTTTTGCTCTTCCTCAATCTTCAAATATACTGCCTTCATCTTCATAAGAAAATCATCAAACACATTCAAATGTGCCTTTAGCGAAGCTCCTTCTTTCATCTTATAGGTGAAAAATGTTCGCAACAAGATCAAACGACTAGTTAGAGACTTCTTCATATACAATTCTTCCAACTTGTCCCAAATTCCCTTAGCGGTGGTCTCACCACTAATTTCGAAGATCACATTCTCTTCCATAGCAAGTTGAAGTGTAGTAAATGCCCACTCTTCCATTTCCTCTCTCTCGACATCCGAGATATCCGCCGGCAACAAATGTGTATCAAACACCACTCGATGTACCCGATTCCTCCTTAGAACCGTTTTCATCTTCCATTGCCATTTTTCAAAATCATTATCGCCATTCCACTTGTCGATAACCAATTGCGATCCCGACGCCACATACGACCCACGTACATACGGCGCTATACCACTTGGACTAACCATTGAATTTTCAGAGTTTTCTGTTTTCGGCATTTCAACAACCACCTACCAACTCCAAAGCTCTGATACCAAATGTTATGGTGGATTTCGATCGAGACCGCTCAAACTCAAATCCCCAAACGCACGTGGAAAAGCTAGATCGTGATAGATAGTGCAAAACAACCAAACAACACTTAAATTCAATATATCCAAATCCAAACACGATCACAATAACACCACAAGCAATAGAGAATAATAAGCAATAACGAAACAATAAATCACACACCGATTTATAGTGGTTCCACTAACGTCGCATTAGTGTACATCCACTTTGAGAGAGATATTTTATTATCACCAAATGAGAAGAGTACAAGAGATTGATTACAATGATCTATTCAATAAGAATATATGTTTGAGGAGATTAGAATTGAAGAAATAGAGTTTTGCTTAAAACCCTAATTAATGGAGGACTAAACCCTTGATTAGAGATGATGAAATGTCTACCCTTTCAAACCTGAAGAGAGTATATATACTAACAGAGAAAACCCTAACGAAAGGCCACTTTGCCCTTCAACTAATCACAAAACAGCACAGAAACCTGGCCCAAGAAAAAACAGAATTATACCGCCTCAGACGTCTGACCTCTGGCCTTAGACGTCTGAGCCAGGTTCAGTAGGACAGATCCAGACAGGCCCAGACGTCTGGCCAGAGGGACCAGACGTCTGCAGGAGGTTTCGAGAAACAGCCTGAACCTCGTCAGACGTCTGGCCCTCTCAGCCAGACATCTGACCTCTAACAGAAAAACAGCACCAGCTTCTTCTCTTCTATCTTCTTCCTCCGGACTCCGATTTGCTAACCGTCTTCTCCGACACCAAGCTACATTCCTCCCCTTCAATTCTCCATCATATAGTGTCACAAAATTTAACGGTTATGGTAAAAAATGAGAAGAAAAGCGCTCTGGAGAATTGGAATGTAGAAGATTGACCGGTTCCTCAAAATGAAAATGGAGCACCCCTGTGTATTTTAAACTGAGAGCTGCTAAATACACCATAAAAACCACCAGAGCACCCCTGTGTATTTAGCGGCATTTTTAGAAAACGACATAAATTTCATTTCATGCTACCATACCAAGCTAGCGGCGACGATGCATGTTTACAGACATAATGCATGCACCTTCCATCCGTATTAACGTCTTATATAACAACACATTTAACACTTTTCCATTTGGTAGAAAAATTATATCTATGCTTGCTGGGATAAGTACACAGATGATGTTACTCTTCAATTATATCCATTTGTTACAAATTACATACCATCATAGTCCATAGACAGAGGCAACTTCAAATTAAAAGTACATAAAATATCAAATCGAATACACACAAAATCTATGAAGTGATCAACTAAGCATATTTTACATACGCAACATGAGTAGAATTAGCCACAGAACGAAGAGTTCCAATAACAGGAGCAAGCCAGCACGTCTTCTCCAGCTCCCTGAACAAAAACCCCAAACACTTGCAATTCAAGCTACATTTCTTCATACAATCACCTACAGTCAAACCCTTAAGCCTCTCCCCATACCTACTCAAAAAACTATCGACTCCCTCAACCTTATAATATTTCACGCCTTCACCCGCTTTACTGGCCCTACATATCCCCACATCCGGAGTCGAACACGACTCGCTCCACCCAACCAACCCATTTTTCGTAGGACAAGCCACACACATTTCATCCTTACACAACCCGAAACTTCCGCACTTGCTCGGCAACTCACACCCGTCAACCCTTCCGATCGCGTCCGAAAACAGCGAGAACGTCATCTCCCATGCCATGTAATCGACCGGCACATAGAACGTGTACGCCACCAAATTCCCATCGTCCTCAATTCTCAGAAACGACAGCGTCGCATTGTATTTCGGGCGCCCAAGTGTAATACTCCCTCCTTCCTCCCCGAGCTTCAATGACAGTTCGTAAGCGTACGCTTCTTCGGTAGTCGGTTCACTCACAAACTTCACACTGGTAATATTATCAACCTCGTAAAGGACACCATACTTGATGTTGTTCTTCATGTACAATGCTAATTCAGTTGGGTTGAATACAAAACTGTACTCTCCGTTTTTGCTTACGAGACGTTTGTTGACATGGAGGGACTGTCCAACGAGCAACGTGTCAACTGGGTAGTCGAAGCTTTGCCAGACGTAGTTATTGTTACGGTCGTACAACACCATGTTGCCGGAGGGAAGAATTTGGAAACCGATGACGCCTTTATTGGCGGTGTTGGTGGACCAGACGATTTGGCCGTTGGGCTCAGAGAGGACGAGGTTGCCATCGGAACGGAGTGCAAAAACGGCGTTATCGTGAACGGGGTGGGAGGGGTTGGCCTGCCAGACCCAACGGAAGGTGGATTCGGAGCGACGGGTGCCCATGCGCAGGGCCAGGTAGAATTGGTCGGGCGTGGTGTTGTAGAAAGCGAGCTGGAACGGGGACTTGGCTATTGGGATTGTGCGGTAGTCTGCGTTGTTTTCGGTTATGTATGGACCGAACTCGCCCTGGTTTGTGTAGCTGAAGGTGCTGACGTTTGACTGAGAGTAGGCGGTGGTTGCGAGGAGAATGATGAAGACTGAAACATAGCTGAGTGGAAATGCCATACTGGCTGTTTCTATTTTTTTCATCTTTTTGTTGGTGGTTTGATAAGCAGCGAAGTGGCGTTTATAAATGGATAAGAAGCTGTTGTTGTTTATTGACTTTTGTGTTCTGTCACGTGCGTTTGAATTGCCAGCGTAACATTTTATCTAAATTTTAAATTTTTAATCAGCCAGGTAAGAAAGGTCTCGTTTCTCTCTCCATTTAGTATCTTCTAGAACACATATTTTAATTCTAAAAGAAATAACACGCCAATAATTGAAATACATTTGCTATTATCAAGTGGCTGCTGAAATTAACAAAGGGTTCCATTGGATTTAAAGGGCATTAGTGGGCATTCCAATTTTGTTCTTCAAAATCGCAAGTAAACAGTTTTTCACACGCAGCCAACATTCGGTTCCAATATTCGGTCTAAGAACCATTTGGAAAGAAAAAAAAATGATCTCAATTAAACGTATAATAAATTAATAACTATGATAAATACACGCATACAACTTTCCCTTTTCTTTATACGCACGTCCAATTGAACCTGCATCCAATCACAATGTGCATGTAGTAATTTAACGATATGCTCGTGTAGTGTTACCAATACTATATAACGTACGCGGCACAATAGAACAGCAATTGACATATACATATGCATCTCAAAACTATGTAACAAAATCTCAACACATTGAAAGATAGAACCATAAATAACTTAAATTTTCAAATATTGGTTGACCAAAACGTACTTTGACGTACAAAATTTCTATCCATTTGACATCTTTCATCTCGACGCAATTAAACAATACTTGTTAATAGAACTACAGAATTTAGCTGAAATATTACAATATTTTAGTGGCTGAGCTAGCCTATGATTTCAAACAGGGCAACATATTTTCCATATAACATACTTGAGCAGAATATATACTTAGATATGTATCTCATTGCATAAGATAACCAAAGATTAAAAAAAGTTAGAATTGCAATTAGATAACTGATTGTGGAATGAAAATCTAATTAAATTTGGCTTGTAAACAACATTAATGGCAAGTTTCTAGTTTCAGATAGCCAAAAAGTGAAAATTGTTTTTATGGAAGGATTACAAAATTTCAGACAGGGCACTGCCCACAGTGCCTTCATTTGCCTCCGCTCCTGACCATTGTTAATAAACTTATTAACCAACATCGCATGAACACCCTAGTAAATGTATAGTTATCCACAGTTACATCCATGTTCAGTTGATGATACTTCAATGTCAGCTGCAATAAAAATATGAAATCAGTAAGTAATTAAGTGTTAAAAATATATAACTCACATGGCCAAGCAATTAATTCTTTCGTTGACTTCTTAAGAACTATCCTTGTACTGAACAAATGTATAAAATAATGCAAAATGTGTAACACATTATCCTTTTGTATGATATACAATATACACATATACATGAATCCCAAAGAAAAAGGTGATTGTTAATAACAAAGCGATTATATATTAATTAGTGCACTTTGCAATACAACTTCACTACGAATGCATATTTAATCTAATATACATATACAGCTTACCAACATTATTCATGAAGGTACAATTGGTACAAACGATGGAAAAATAGCAACTGTGAAAATAATACCTATCGTCCCAATTGTAAGAGTAAAACACAAGAATTTTAAATATGAATGAAACAACTTACTTCATTGGCAATGGGAAACTTCAAACATACTACTAATTGCAAAGTAATGCAATGTTATAAGACTTCTAGAAATAAAAATAATGAAATATGATGATGAGCTAGAAGGAGATAATGACCCTTGACTTGATGATGATGGCGTTGAAGGAGGACTTGGAGTGTGATGGTCATTCTCTGGCACACTTAGATCCTCCTCTGAACCATTAAAGCCCACTGATTTCTGCTGAACACTGCTACTGACTGCACTTTCCTCCCAATTCCAACCTGCATCTTCATCAAATACAACATTTCTACTGACAATGATCTTGCCAGTGAGTGGGTTATACAACCTATATGCTTTTGATTGAGTAGAATAGCCAATAAACATGCATTTTACTGACTTATCATCTAACTTGGACCTCATATCAACTAGTGCATATGCTATACAACCAAAAATTCTCAAGTGACTTACTGAAGGTTTCTTTCCTCTCCAAGCCTCCAGTGGTGTTCTGTTCAAGACTGCCTTTGTGGGTGAGACATTGAGAATGTAAACGGCTGTGGCTACATCTTCACACCAAAACTTGTTTGGCACACTCCTAGCTTTGAGCATACTTCGTGCCATTTCAACCACTATCCTGTTCTTCCTCTCAGCTACTCCGTTTTTCTCAGGAGTATAAGGAGCCGTTAACTCTCTTCTTATGTCATTCTCCTCACAATATGTGATGAACTCATTTGACAAGAATTCACCACCCTGTCTGTTCTCAATGCTTTTATAAACAATCCAGACTGTTTTTCAACCATAGCCTTAAAAATCTTAAAGCAATCAAAGGCTTCAGATTTAGCTTTAAGAAAATAAACCCAGCTCATTCTACTGTAATCATCTGTGATGAGCATGAAATACTTACTTCCACCGAGTGAAACTGTCTTCATTGGGCCACATAGATCTGCATGAAGTAGTTCAAGGAACTCACTTGCTCTCCATGCTTTACCTGTTGGAAATGATCCTCTTGATTGCTTCCCATAGATGCAACCTTCATATAGCTCAAGCTCTCCAGTTTTAGGCAATCCTAGCACCATATCTTTGTATTGCAGCAACTTCAATCCTTGCATATGTAGATGCCCATACCTTAGGTGCCACAGCTTGGCATCATCATCCCCCTTGACTATCAAAGCTGTGCTCATGTGGCTTGACAAGTCTAGAGGGAACATCATGTTTCTTCCCATTGGAATCTTCACAACAACTTCTTTGGTTTTCCTATCACAGATAAGACAAGACTCATTCTCAAAGAGAACATGATATCCAAAGTTGAGGAGTTGACCAACACTAAGGAGATTGTGAGCTAATTTTGGCACATACTGCACATCACATAAGACCTTGGTGTTGCCTTGCTCAGTTGTGATTGCAATCTTGCCCTTGCCTTCTACTTCAAGTTGTTTTCCATCACCAAGTCTTACTTTACTCTTTGCTGACTCATCTATCTCTCTGAACATTGACTTGGCACTTGACATTGTGGTTGAGCACCCACTGTCAACATACCAGATGCTACATCCTGCATCATTACTTGATGCATTTTGTGACAAAAACAGTTTCGCTTCTTGCTCCACAAAATTAGACTTTTGTTCACCTTTCTGTTCATCCTCCTCTTTCTTCCAACAGCTGGCTTCTTTGTACCCTGGTTTCTTGCAATAATAGCATTTGAGAGGACTTTTGTAATTTTGAGAAGACTGATCTCTTCCTTCATTACTTTGTCCCCTTCCACGGCCTCTTCCTCTTGAGCCTCCCTTGCCTCTGCCTCTTCCTGAATTCTATTCGAATTTTTCTTTGTTTGAAGACTCTCCTTTTGCTTGAAAATCCTTCTCTTCTTTCTTGTCATCTCCTCTGGACTGTCTCTCTTCATGTGCTGGAAGAGATCCCATGAGTTCATCAAACGTGTAGGTCTCCATATCCTTGGATTCCTCAATTGCTGTCACAACATGATCATACTTCTTTGTAAGGCTTCTCAATACCTTACTCACCACTTGCTGAGTTTTGACATCCTCTCCATATGACCTCATCTGTTGCACAGTGCTAGACACTCTGGAAAGTTACTCTTGAACTTTCTCTTTATCTTTCATTTGAGAAGTTTCGAACTCCCTTCTCAAGGATTGTAGTCTGACAGCAATAACCTTCTTGTCTCCCATATACTCTTGCTTAAGAGTACTCCATGCTTCTTTTGCTGTAGAAGCTGCTGCAATGCGTGGAAATACTTCATCATCAAGTGCCTGTTGAATGATGAAAAGTGCTTTGGCATCTTTCTTTCTTTTCTCCCTCAACGCTTGGTCTGGCTCCTCAGTTCCATTATCATCAAAGCCACTCTCAACAGTATTCCACAGCTCTTGTGATCTGAAGAGAGTATTCAATTTTAGGCTCCAAAAATGATAGTTCACACCTTTGAAGATATGCAACTGATTTAGTGAATTCCTATTCCCATTGTTGTTCTGCATGATGAATGATTCACTGACAGACTTGTGTTTCCCTTGTGTTTGCTCTCTCACGCGAAACACTCACCATACCCAAGAATTCTCTCGCACTCTGATACCAAATGTTAGTTTTTAAGAGGAAGAGTATTCAATTCAGAAAGACAAGGAATAAAGAATGAAAAATGTATTCTACCGCATTAAAATTCAAAACATTACAAAGCTTAAATAGAGACTACTAAACTTGGCATCCACGGCTACCAATGCCTAAAATAGTGGATCACAAATCGACTCAAACAGAAACAAAAAATAATCACCTAACAATCAGCTAAAAAACAGCAACTGAATTGACAAGATCTACATAAGAAATAGCTAAGTATTTCTGACTTATTCAGACTCAAAACACGTGGACATCAGGAGCTTGAATTAAATTGCAACAAAATATTCATTACTGGATGTGGTTTTTTGGTGATAGAAAATATGCATCTAAAACTTGTATGGTTTCACACATTTACATTTCACACCATGAAGTACAAATAATGAGTATTATATATGTTGTCAGATGTGAAAACTGTTTGAATAATAAGTATCAATATGAATAGCTTTTCAAAAGGACATGGAGCTGTACCAAGGAATTGGCATGTCATATTCTTCATGAACTTGGAGAAATAAGTGGGAATAAAAAATCTATTTCATTTTGTGAAGTCAGTGTGTGATATACTGGGCGATAATCATGATATCTGAAACTATAGCAATATTCACACTAAGAATATTAAGTGCAGAAGACTAATCAAGGTGATCTCATGTATTAAAAAACGTGTACTTGTGAAATGTGAATGATATAAAAGAGTTGCACTATAAGGATTGACGACTGAAGATTCTCTTATGAAAAGCAAAAGTTCTTGACAGTTGACTGGTAATATAGAAAAGGATGCATGTAAAAAAAATTTAGCCACACTAAATTTATTGTCTCATATATTCCATCACTATTCTCTTAAACTAAAGTCTATATTTATCTACTAAATTCTGGAAAAACTTGTAGGTAAGTAGAAATCCATATTTGCATTGGCCTGTACGGATTTAAATAAATTGAAATTGCTTACCTTTGCTGATACAAAATACAATATTGCATCAAAATAATTGCCTAGTCTTTAGTAGATATTGTCGACACATTACAACCAAGGATCCACCAAAGACTTCTGGCTACCATGTATAACTGAATCCCAAATGCAAACCATGGAAAATAATAATTTGTACACACCATATTTCTTCCCTGTGATCAATCTAGCAATAGTCTAACCTCAATAATACATACAAAATAGAACTCTACTATATGTTTGATCATTGGGCTATCTTTTGTTTAGTAGAATATTAACAAATATCAAACAACACGAAATTAAATTGAATTTTAAATAATAAGTGATTAGAGTAGTTAGTTTATAGGCTTACACTATTTAGTATTTAACTGGCTTATTTCAGGGTTTCTCTCAAGGTATATAATCTTGTTTTATATTTGACATAAACAACATAGGTTATCATAATATATGCCATTTTTCATTACATTGAGTAACCAATATGAGTTATATAATCTTGGACTTGTAACCCTTTATCAGTAGAGTGCATATTAACAATTACTTGTAGAATTAATGTTTGAATTTCTTTTGGTGAAAATCTGATGGTATACAATATTTTCATATTCAATGCAGTATATAAAATTGTGTTGAATTTTGGCGACACTATATGGAGAATTAAAGAGGTCGAAAGTAGCTTTATAATGGTGAAAACAGTTCGCAAATCGGAGCTCGGAGGAGGATGATATGGTGAAGTAAGTGGATGCTGTAGCCAGCACTAGGCGACAGATGTCTGTCATAAAGTGACAGACGTCTGTGATAGTAGGGTTTTGTAACCTAAGACTTTGGACAGACGTCTATCACTATGGGACAGACGTCTGTGGTTCCAAGCGATGTTTTCCCAAAACATATGATAGATGTCTGTCATATAGTGATAGACTTCTATGGCGTTTATCAGCCTATTTTTCGGATCGGGCTTGGTGTGATGATTTGTGATATTCGAAGGGACAATTCTGGAATTTTGTGTAGGTTTTCTACTCTTTTATATAAGCTATTATCATGATTCAGAAAAGGAAGAATGACAACAAGGGTTTAATCTAGGGTTTATCAAGCCTAATTTTCTTCAATTCTCTTCTCCACAAATCAATTCTATTAGAATTTTGATCATTGTAATCAATCTCTTGTACTCTTCTCATTGGTATTAATAAAGGCTCTCTCTCAAAATGGATGTACACTAACAAGATGTTAGTGGATCCACTATAAATTGGTATGTGTGATTTATTTTATCGTTATTGCTCTGATTTTCTATTGCTTGTTTGGTGATTGTGATTGTTTTGGATTGGATTGAGATATTGATTGGTTGATTTTGCACTTTTTACCACGATCTCGTCTTCCACTGTGCTTTGGGGTTTTGATTTGAGTGTCTCGAGTTAGAATTCCCACAACATTTGGTATCGGAGCTTTGATGTTGGTAGGTGGTTGTAGAAATTCCGAAATTAGATAATACCTCAGGTAGTTCCTTAATGGTTAGTCCAAGTGGTGTAGCACCTTATGTATGTGAATTGTACGCGGCTTCGGGATCACAATTGGTTATAGGCAAGTGTAATGACGATAATTATTTTGAAAAGTGGCAATGGAAGATGAAAGTGGTTCTTAGGCGGAATCGAGTACATCGGGTAGTGTTTGATACACATTTGTTGCCAGCAGACAGACATCTCGGATGTTGGGAGAGAGGAGATGGAAGAGTGAGAATTCACTACACTTCAACTTGCTATGGGAGAGAATGTTATCTTCGAAACTAGTGGTGAAACTACCACTAAGAGTATTTGGGACAAGTTGGAGGAGTTGTATATGAAGAAGTCACTAACTAATCGTTTGATCTTGTTGCGAATGTTCTTCACCTATAAGATGAAGGAAGGTACTTCGCTAAAGGCGCACTTGAATATCTTTGATGATATGCTAATGAAGATGAAGGCAGTAGATTTGAAGAGTGAGAAAGAGAAAAAGGTGATGATATTGTTGTGTTTATTACCAGACCATTATACGGGTTTCTCAAATAGTTTGATCTATAACCGGGATACTTTGACTCTAGATGATGTCAAAACAGGTCTTCTTAGCGAGAAGTTGTGGGATCAAATAAAGGAGTTGGGTGATGGAAGTATTGGTGCTAGTAGTGGTCATGGTTTATTTGTGGAGAAAGAGAGACATGAGAAGAAAGGGAACCATGGGCGTTCTAAATCAAGGAACCCCGATTGGAGAGGAAAGTCGAAGGAAAGAAGGGTCAAATACTATATTTGTAAGAAGCCCGGTCATTGCAAGAATGAGTGTCTGGACAAGGAGAAGGAAAAGAAGGAAGTAGCATCTTCATTCGTAGCGGTGGAGAGTGGAGTTGGTGAGGGAGACGTAGATGTATTGATGGTAGTAGCATTGGCTGTTTCAGGTAGCGAATGGGTGCTCGATTCGAGGGCGTCTTATCATATGACGCCGAATAGGAATTGTTTTTCTTTTTATATCGACAAAGAAGGAAATTCAATTGTTATAGGTAATGGTGCTATTTGTAAGTCAAAGGACATTAGTTCCATGCAAATTCGGATGTTTGACGGAGTGGTTCGTACTCTCACTAATGTACGCTATGTTCTGGGACTTCAGAAGTCTCTTATCTCTTTGGGGCAGCTGGATTCTTTAGGTTGAAGATCACTATTGAGAGTGATAGCTTGCGGGTTTCAAAGGGTGCGCTTGTGGTGATGAAGGGTGCTAGGACTCAAGTTGTTTATTTGCTTCAAGGTGTGACTATTGAAGGAGAAACTTGTGTGGGAGATGATAGTTCTCGTGGCTTGGATGTGACTAGGTTGTGGCATTTGAGGTTAGGTCATGTCTCGGAGAGGAGTTTGGATATTCTTCGGAAGAGGGAGACAATCGATGGAGAGAGTTTCAACAAACTAGAGTTTTGTGAGGAATGTGTCATGAGGAAGCAAACTAAAGTATCATTCGGTGAGGGAAAACATGATTCGAGAAGGGTTCTTGAGTATGTTCACATGGATGTTTAGGGACTGGCACCAGTAGCTTCTTTGGAGAGAGCTCGCTACTATATTTCTTTTATTGATAATTTTTCTCGAAAGGTATGAGTGTATGTAATGAAGGCCAAGTCAGAGGCATTTGTAAAGTTCAAAGCATGGGAAGCTCTTGTTGAGAATGAGAGTGGCAAGTCTGTGAAGGTTCTAAGGTCCGACAATGGCGGAGAGTATGTTTCCGGAGAGTTCTTGGAGCGTTGCAAGCATCATGGTTTTTGGTGGCATTTTACTGCACCGGGAGATCCGCAGTCAAATGGTGTTGCGGAGAGGATGAACCGTACTCTACTTGAGAAAGATCGATGCTTGAGATTGACATTGTCTAAGGGATTTTGGGCCGAAGCTTTGTCAACCGCGATGCATATTATTAATCGAATTCCGTGCTCAGCTATTGGTAACAAAATTCTAGAGGAAATATGGAAGGGAAAGAGCATCGACTTGACTTATCTTCGTGTGTTTGGTAGTCCGGTTTATGTGCATGATCCGGGAAATGATAAGCTTGAGCCTAGAGCTTTCAAAGGAATTTTTATTTGGCTATACGGATGAAGTAAAAGGCTATCAGATATGGAATCCGAAAATGAAGAAGGTTGTGAATTCTCGTCATGTTACTTTTGATGAGTCAACTTTGTTCAAGCAGAATGAGAGCTCAACGGATGTTCCGGATTTGGTTCATGGTGAATCAAAGGAGAATGAAGTTATTCCCACATTTTGTCCAAGGAGTAGAAAGAGTATAGTAGTTAGAGATGCTTGTGAGGAGGAAGCGGTTGATGTTCCATCACATAGTCCACAGGGTTCCTCTAGTAGTGTTGGTGATGTACATGATTATGGAGAGGATTTGGTTCGAGGTGGAGTCGAGGGAAGTTTGTGCCATGGAGGAAGAGATGCAATCGTTGTTAAAGAATCAAACTTGGGATTTGGTTCCACTTCCTAAAGGAAACCGTGCTATTGGGTGCAAATGGATATACAAGGTGAAGGACAATTGTAACAACCCTATATTTATGCAAATATTTTTAAATCATTTTAAATAAATTTTATTCCAATATTTCTATTTTTAAAACATTTTAGAAATATAGTATAATTTTTAAAAGTGAAGTTATAATTTTTCCAAAAGTTAAGTGTATTTGTTTGAAATTTTTAAAAGCTAGTTTCAATATACTAAGCTATTTCTTTATTTTTCTTCCTATTTTCCTAAAACAAATTCATTTATTATTCTTTTCACTTTATTTCAGTTTTGTTATTATTTTATTTACTGATTTTTATTTGCTTTTATTTAATTAAAAAGAATGGAAATTTAAAGAGACAAAAAGCTTTATAACATTTGACCTTTCACTTTCTAGTCTTTTCATTTTTGGCCGTTCCTTTTTCTATTGATGGCCGTGACTTTTATTTCCATTTTTCACGTGAAAACTCACTTCTCATTTCACAATTTTTGGCCATCATTTCAGATCTGAAAATTGGTAATGGCTTCCTCTTCCTTTTCTACTTTTTTTCTTTTTTTTCTATTGTTTTTCCCATTTTTGCCTTGATTTTTCCTCTACCTTTGCTCGGCCATCCTCTCCACCATCACCTCCGACCACCACTCCTCCTCCTCCCCATGATCTACGACAACAACACAGCCTCCTCCTCTGACCTATACTGGCAGTGACCATCTTGTCAACCAAACACCACAAAACAATGTCAAAGCTCCACAAAAGTGCATATAGCCGAGCCTAGTTCAACTCTACCCTTCATATCTTGCCTTGGTCGCCCCCTATTGCTCCACCACCACCATGATCTGACCTCTGACCATCCCCCTCTCCTTTGACCTGACCTGAACAGTGAATGGTAGAGCCCAAACCATGCATAGGCCGAGACCATTGTTGACCAAAAACCTTTGTTGCCTTGCCTTTTGCACTTCCCATGGTTGTAACTTCCAAACCCTTTGCATTCTTGACCTACCCATGAATTAGTGATCCAAACCCGACCCATTACAACCTGAAATCAGGTGTGGCCAAACCTATATAGTGTTGTGGTCGAGAAATAGTGTGAGCAAGTTAAGCAAAAATTTGTTTGGAAGCTTGGTGATGTCTTTAATAAATTTTATTTCAAGTTGTTTCAAAATATTTTGCACTGTATTTATATTCATACTTGTCTTGTTTTATTGGTTGTTACAAGATCAATAGCTTGGCTCTCTTCTACATCCAAATCTAGTCGTGCTTTCGTACTTTCTGGATTTCTGTTTGTGTGTTTTGTTTGCGAACTCCAGCTTTAAAGAGGTGAGTAATCACACCTGACATTCATACTTATATAACTATGAATTGATAGCAAGTGAAAGTGTAGAAATAATTATATCATGTTATACCTGCCTGTGATGTAAATTATATGATGTTAAACCCTGTAATTAACTTGTCACATCATCTGTTATGTTTATTTTATTTTACTATTTATTTATATTCTGTTTATCACACTACAAGTTCCTTGTAGAATAGAATCACTATGGGTTGAAATGATACATACCCGAACGGACTTTAGAATAGGGAAAGATCGTTATGGGCTGAAATGATAAGCCTGAGCGATTTTTATTTATTTTATTTACTTGGGATTGCGGGTTTGAAATGATAAAACCCGGATTTTCTTTGTAAATTACGGAATGAAATGATATATTATCCGTATCACTTGACTTAGGCTAGAAAATATTATACAGACCCATGGTTATTTTATAAAGTTTTCTGGAAATTTTTAAGTATTTTTAAAATGTAAAAATATAATAATTTGATTTAAATTTTAAATGATTTAATAAAGTGGAAATGATTTTCTATGTATTAAAAATGTTAAATAAAGGAATAGAAAATTTTGATTTAAATATATCTAAATTTGGCAATTTGTGATTTGATTTTTTATGGAAATTCAAGTTAATTAAATTAAAAATGGAAATTAAGTTTTAATTTGTAAAAATGGAAATTTAAATTTAAGTGTTAAAGAAAATTGTAAAAATGGAAGAATAAGAAAATGGTACACTTGAATTTAATAAATGAAATTGTTGGAAAATTTGGTTTTTATTGTAGAACTTTCTTTTATAAAAATCATAAGTTAAAGGTATTTAAATGAACATTTTTAATGTGGAAAAATATGATTTTTATAAGTTAAATTGATTTAAATTGAAGTTTATTTCTGGCTGGAATTCTAATTAAAATCTGGAAATTCATTTAATAGCACTTCAGAAATGCTATCGTTTTTGAATTTAACTTGAAAACTGAAGTAAATGATGCTGCAGCACTTTGTAAGTGCTGTGGTTGATACAAATGAACTAAAACCTAAAATTAACTAAGGCTATGACAACACTTTGTAAGTGCTGTAGTGGCAGGAACTAAAATTGAAACTGAAGCTGATGAAAGAGCTATTGTAGCTCTTGTTAAGTGCTGCAGTTGGCTGATATGTGATTTTTGAATATAATTGGACTACTGCAGCAGTTTTAAAACGCCGTCTTCGCTGAATTGAATAAAAATCTTTAAATTGAACCCTGAACTATTACAGCAGTTTTGTAAATGATGTCTTTTCTGAATTGAACTATTTTTCCACTAAAACTGAATTATTACAGCAGTTTTAAAATGCTGTCTTTGCTGAATTGAATTGTTTTCAAATATAACTTACTATAGCACTTTCTAAATGCTGTAAAAGCTGGAATTTTATTGTTTTAATGTTTTTAAGTGAATAAACGAACTCAGAAAAGGCTAAATTTTTGGGAATTGAATATTTGATTTAAAGGGATAATGACTTTAATTTTTAATGGTTTAAATGAAGTATTTTGATTTGAAATATAGACTGTTTTTAATTTATAACCACGGGTTATAATAACGATTGGTTGTTAAAGAGACCGGGATCGGATATGGACATACTCTCTGTCGATACCGAAAACCACTTTAACAACTGTGTACGCGGTGGAGTTTCCAGAATGAAGTAGGATGGTGGCGACGATCCTAAAGGTATATACATGGACCCAACTCCCGTGAGTTGGCATAAAGTGGCTAAAACATGAGCGATTGACGGGCCAATGAGGTAGTGTTTGTGACAAAATTGGTCACAAACCCTAAATATTGTGAAAGCACCAATGTATAAACACAAATCAGCAATATATTATCACGGATCACATATCTAAGTAATGTAGATGATAAAAGGTGAAGAATAATAAAATTAAAATGGAAAGAAATAGTCAGAGACACAAAATTTATAGTGGTTCGGCGATCTTTCCTACGTCCACTTTGAAGTTGATAACTTTATTGATGTTCATTTGCCAATTACAATGGATTGCGGTGAGTTATAGTTCTGAAACTTGAGTACAATAGCAGTGAAAATAGTTTGCAGCAGCAATGGAGTTTAGATCTGGATCCGGGAGAGTCTGGGCGTTGGAGGTCTCAAAGAAGAAGAAGAAGAAGAACCCCTTTTCTGTTGGCTTTGGGGGTCTATTTATAGGTGTAGGAGGCTGGTATTTCGCTCAGGTCTCGAGAGACCCTCTCTGGCACGTGACCAGGCCCGTGCGCCCAAGCCCGTGAAGTTTCGGTCCGATCCGTGATCGATACGAACAGATTTCATATCGATCAAGATTTCATCCAATAGAGTCGAAATTTGGTGTGGACATTCTTTAGCATGCACGTAGCCTTCTGTGAAAATTTCATAGCATTTGGACTTGTAGATTAGAAGATATGATCGATACGAAATGAGATTCTCGGTTGGCTGTTTCGTTCGACTCGCTCTGTTCGACTCGCTTTCGTTCAACTCGGTGACGTGGCGCTTGAACCTTTGGATCATCCTGCCTATGACGCTATTTTGATCGAGTCGAACTATGCATTGATTGAGCGAGTCGAAGTGGAGCATTCTGAGGGATTCGAACAGTGGCTTCGCCAATGGAGTCGAACTCGATGGAGTCGAACAATGGTTCGAGCGGAGCGAGTCAAAGTGGGCTTTCCTGAGGGATGCGAGCTGAGCGAGTCGAAGAAGGCATCTGATGGAGGCGAAGCGGAGCGAGTCGAAGTAGGCATCCAATGGAGGCGAAGCGGAGCGAGTCGAAGTAGTCACTTTTGATGGTTGCGAAGCGAGTCAAAGTAGTCACTTCTGATGGTTGCGAAGCGAGTCGAAGTGAGCGATTCGACCGGTGGTTGTTTTTTATCCAATTTTGTATCGTTCATAACTTGAGCATACGAACTCGGATTGACTTGAGATTTGGAACGTTACTCCCATGGCTTAGCTTGTCATGTCATATCAATTTTAGCTCGATCCGGACTCGGACAAAATTCGTCGAGATCCATAGTGAGCCTGTATATAACCGATCTCTAAGACGGACCGTCATTGGTTACTAGTCAATTCCTTGGTGTGACGGCCTTGCCAAAAGGTGGGATAACAGGTAGAACCTCTGATCGGATGCACTTCTTCGATACCATTCTATTACTTTGTGATTGATTGGGTGCACCCCTTGATTTGGGAGTGTTGTTCGAGGTGGGCGGTAGTGGCTGCTATGCGTTTCCACCAGCCCGGATGCGTAATTGGTATATCTACCCTGGCATTGCCTAGTTGTGCCATGTCACTTACCATATCGAGCTTTACTACGAGTTGTGATTTCTCCCGTAGCCTGTGGAGTATTGAGGGTAGCCCCCATTTTGGGAGTACGCTAATACGACTACTGGGACTATTACGTGTTAGGGTGAGTTCAAATTAAATGTAAAGCCCTAATGCTATTTTAAAATATGTTTATTTTATATTAGACATTATTTTAATAGCGCAATATTACTACATAGTAGATAGTTTAATGGATCCTTAAAGAATGGGCGATCCCAAGCATTCTTTAAGTTATTTGTACCATTTATTACAGTTCACTTGAGTTGGTTTACATTGTATAAGTATGTATGTCCTGACTCGAGTGTTTGTGTTTTATTTACGCTCGGGTCAGCTTGAGTATTCACAACTTTGGACTTCTATTTCTGGAGCTAGGAATCGCTGGAGTTTCAGCTTATCTAGTTATTCATCTATTTCAGTTTCAGTTGTTCTATTTTAGCTTTTGTATTAGAGACTTATGTATTTGGGATTTCTTCTGTACTTGTTTCAGAACTATGTTGTTTTCAAACTATGTATTTTGTATCTGTTTTTGAGACTCTGTATTGTAGTAGCTTCATGAACCACTATTTATTTTATTTTCCGCTGCGAGTTATTCTGATATTTCTGTGTTTGTGATTCTGTGAATGATTTTATTTGCTCCAAATTTTATTACAATCTGTTATTTTGTATTATTCAAGTCCGACATGTGTGGATTATTGTCGATTTGAATGGTCCAAAATAGTGGGTCATTACATTTGGTATCAGAGCTTTGGTTTTAGGCAAACCTTAGCATACGGAGCAAAAACTCATTAGAGATAAGGTAGAAATACCCTAGAATGAGTGAAATCAACCTCAGAATCATTTCTTTATGAGAGAATGTATTTTCAAAGTATAAAATGATTTTTAAATGATTTTTAAAGGATTTTTCAAAGGTTATTTTTATGTAAAATTTTCTTGTTTTAAAAAGCAATTTTTCTAAACTTCCTTCTTTTCGTATCTACCTTGTTAGAAATTTCTTTTATTAGGACATGCATCCAAGTGATTTTATCTTGTCTTGTCTTGTCTTATCTTTGTCTTCTCTGTACCTTTTTCCTAAATTCATTCTTGATATTTTCAAGATGAATCGTGGAAATGCTAGAGGTAGGGGTCGTGGTACTGCCCCAGCTCCTTAACCTGTTGCACCTGTTAGATTTACTATTCTATGTAAGGAATTCTCTCAGCTCGGTGGTACTAAGTTCACCGGTTCAGAGAGCATTATCGAAGCCCAACAATGGTTATGGAGTTTAGAGAGGATCTTTACTGGTCTTGAGATTACTGATGCCCAAAAGCGTCAGTTAGTAGCTTGGCAGCTGCAAGAGTCAGCCTTAGATTGGTGGGAGTCTGTTACAGCTCACACTAACGAGGGTGATATTTCGTGGGAGCAGTTCAGGTATCCTTTGTGTTATCTTGAATTTTCCCCATTTTCCTTTCTTTTGAATCTATCTTAAGGTTTGTTTTTGTATCTTCTTTCCAGGAAGGCTTTTGTGGCAAAATGGATGCCCGAAGCCGCGAAATATCAGCTTTATCGTGAGTTCATGGATCTTAAGCTGGGTACCATGTCTTTTTCTGAGTATGAGCGGAAGTTCAACGAACTTTCCAAGTTTGGTCCTGGTCTTATCGACACTCAGCTTAAGAAAAATGAGAAGTTCATAGCTGGAGCTCACCCAGAGTTCTACGATCATCTTATTTCACATGTTCATGGCACTTTTACTGAGCTTATGGATATGGCTATTCGTTATGAGAACCCTATTTCCAAGGGTCCTGTTGTTGCTAGTGCTTCTGCATCTCAGTCTTCCTCTGCTAACTCCAAGAAGAGAAAGCCCAATTTCCACCAGCAGAAGAAGAATTTGCTCAAGCATCCAGGTTCGGGATCTTCATCTTCTCCTTCTCAGAGGCAACCTATTGACTTATCTACCATTACCTGCTTCAAATGTGATCAGAAGGGACACTATGCTAATAGTTGCCCTACTTCAGTTGGTGCTGCTATTCCTCCATCTCAGATTACCAGGAACAACCTTTGTCATGTATGTCTTCAGCCTGGTCATTTTAAGAATGATTGTCCTTTGTATTAGAAGGGCAAGCCATCTGGTGTTTTTGGTATTACCTCTGCTTCTTTACCTGCTCCACCCGCACCTGCTCCTGCTCCAAGTGATGACCAAGGTACTCTTCAGGGCACCTTTTCTTTATTTAATCATCTTGTTCGTGTTTTATTTGATACTGGAGCTTCGCATAGTTTTATTTCTATGGATCTTTGTGATAAGTTTGAGCATCTTCTTTCTCCTGTTTATGCTGTTGAATCTCTGTGTGTTAAAAATCCGATTGGTGGTCCCGCAAATCTTAATAGGATTTGTAAGCAAGTGAGACTCTTCTATTATGGCCATAAATTTTCTAGTGATTTCTATGTTCTTGGTTTTGATGCTTTTGATTTGTTGCTCGGAGGTGATTGGCTTAATAGGCATGATGCCCGTATCTCTTGTAAATCCCGAATTGTTTCTCTTAAAGGTGATCGGGGTAATTCTTTGGTTATTCAGTGTCGTATGCCTCATGATTATGCTGGTAGCTTTATCTTTTCTCTGGATGCTTCTCCTGTTGATCTTCAGTCGACTCGTGTAGTCAAACTCTATCCTGATGTATTTGGTGAAGTCACTGCTTTACCTCCTAAGCGGGAAATTGATTTCCATATTGATCTTATTCCTGGAGCTCGACCTGTAGTTCTTCCTCCTACAAGAATGGCACCCCGCGAGAAGGTTGAGTTAGGGAAGCAAATTGAGCAGTTGTCTTCCAAGGGTCTGATCAGACCTAACTATTCTGAATGGGGAGCTGCGGTGATTTTTGTCACCAAGTCCGATGGTTCTCTCCGGATGTGTGTTGGTTATAGGGAGCTGAACAAGCTCACTATGAAAAACAAATATCCAATGCCTCGCATTAATGATATGTTTGATCAGCTTTATGGTGCCACTATTTTCTCTCAACTTGATCTTGCCACTGGTTTTCACCAGCTCAGAGTTGCTGAGGAAAGTATTCCTAAGTGCTTTCCGTACTGAGAATGGATTCTTTGAATGGTTAGTCATGCCTTTCGGTTTGACTAATGCTCCTGCTTTCTTTATTGATTTGATGAATCGTGTTTTTTCGTGATGTGCTTAATAAATTTGTTCTAGTCTTTGTTGATGATATCCTTGTTTTCTCTAAGTCCAAGGAAGAGCATGAGTCCCATTTGAAATCTGTTCTTGAAACTCTTAGAAATCATCAGTTAAAGGCTAAATTTTCTAAATGCCATTTCTGGAAGGATGAAGTCCGATTCCTCGGGCATATTGTTTCAGGTAATGGAGTTTCTGTTGATCCAGTCAAGATCGTTGTGATCAATGTAACTCTTTCTTTCCTTCTCTTTCCTTGTTTCATTCAATTTATTCTATCTCTTTTGTTGTCCTTATTTATCCCTATTCTGTGCAGGATTGGGAAACTCCTAAGACTCCTACTGATATCCATAATTTTCTGGGCCTTGCTGGTTATTACCGGAGATTCATTGAGAATTTTGCTCGGATTGCTGCACCTCTCACCGCTTTGACTCGAAAGAATGCTAAGTTTATTTGGAGTGATGAGTGTAAGGCTGCATAAAGTGAGTTAAAGCACAAGCTTACTTCCGCACCAGTTCTTACCGTTCCAAATGGAAATGAGGGATTAACGGTATACGCTGATGCTTGTTGTGAAGGTTTGGGAGCTGTTCTGATGCAGGATGGTAAGGTGATTGCTTATGCTAGTCATCAGTTGAAGACCCATGAAGCAAATTATGTTGCCCATGATTTAGAGTTGCTTGCTATTGTTTTTGCTTTGAAGCTTTGGAGACATCATCTTTTGGGTACTAAGTTCGAGCTTTTCATAGATCATCAGTCTTTGAGATATATTTTCACTCAGAAGGATTTGAACCAGAGACAAGTTAGGTGGTTAGAGTTTCTTGCTTCTTATGACCTCGACATCAACTACACCCCTGGGAAAGCTAATGTTGTGGCAGATGCTTTGAGTCGGAAGAAGGCTATGTTATGTAAGCTTGTTGTTTCTTCTCCTCTTTTGGATCGTATCATGGCTAAGCAGGATGAGATGCTTAGGTTGATTAAAGAGAATTTTTGAAGTAGAGTCAGAGGTAGTAGTCTTGATGGCAGTGGTGCTCAGATAGATGATAAAGGTGTGTTGAGGATTAATAATAGGATTTGTGTCCCGAATGTTGATGGATTGAGACAGGAGTTACTTTGGGAGAATCATCAGTCCAGACTTTCTATTCATCCGGGTGTGACCAAGATGTATCAGGATATGAAGAAGTTGTATTGGTGAAAGGGTATGAAGCGGGATATCTCCATTTTTGTTAGTAGGTGTGCGACTTGTCAACAAGTCAAGGCAAATCATCATAAGACCCCTGGTTTATTGCAGCCTCTTGAGATTCCCAATTGGAAGTGGGAACAGGTTTCTATGGATTTCATTGATGGATTACCGAGGGCTAGGAAGAGTAATGAGAGTATCTGGGTTATTGTGGATAGATTGACCAAATCAGCTCATTTCATTCTGGTCAAGTCTACCCGTTCTGCTTCTAGTTTGTTTGAGATTTACATGAGGGAGATTGTTTGTCTCCATGGTGTTCCTCTCAGTATCGTTTGTGATCGTGATCCTATCTTTACTAGTCAGTTTTCGAAAGCCTTTCAGGATTCTTTGGGTACTCGTCTGAATCTGAGCACTGCTTACCATCCACAGACCGATGGTCAAACGGAGAGGGTGAATCAGATTCTCGAAGATATTCTTCGTGCTTGTGTGCTTGATTTTGGAGGATCTTGGGAAGATCATCTCCATCTTGTCGAATTCACCTATAACAATAGTTATCAGGTATAATTTCTCTTTTCTATTTTAATCTTATCCTAATCTTATATCTATCTCATTTCTATCATTGAATTCAGGCCAGTATTAAGACATCTCCGTTTGCTGCTCTTTACGGACGACCTTGTAGATCTCCATCTTGCTGGATTGAATCCGGTAATCATTTGGTTCTTGGTCCTGAGATGATTTTAGAGGCTTCTAAGAGAGTTGAGGAGATTAGGAGGAAGATGAGGATTGCTCAGGATAGGCAGAAGAAGTATGCTGGTAGGCGTAGGCGGAGTTTGGAGTTTGCTGTTGGTGATTTGGTTTTCCTTAAGGTTTCTCCCTTAAGGAATGTTATTCGCTTTGGTCGTAGAGGGAAGCTTTCTCCTAGGTTTGTTGGTCCTTTCCGCATTGTGGAAAGAATTGGTTCTTTGGCTTATCGTATGGATTTGACTGAGAAGTTCTCTGGAGTGCATAATGTATTCCACGTTTCTCATCTTCATCGCTATCTGCATGATCCATCTCTTATTGTTCAGCCTTCTGCTCTTGATAGATTGGATATTGAGCCTAATCTGACTGTCGAGAGGAAGCCACTTCGTATTGTCGACAGAGGTACGAAGCAGCTAAGAAGGAAATCTGTTAGTCTGGTCAAAGTACAGTGGAGTACTGATGATCGAGACTGTACCTGGGAGATGGAGGAGAGCATTCGTGCTTCGAATCCGGAATTGTTTGTTTCGGGTACTATTTGTTTCTATCTTGCTTTTTCTTTGTTTTCCTTGTTCGTTCTTTTCGAGGACGAAAAGATTTGAGTGAGGGAGAGTGTAACACCCTATATTTATGCAAATATTTTTAAATCATTTTAAATAAATTTTATTTCAATATTTCTATTTTTAAAACATTTTAGAAATATAGTATAATTTTTAAAGTGAAGTTATAATTTTTCCAAAGTTAAGTGTATTTGTTTGAAATTTTTAAAAGCTAGTTTCAATATACTAAGCTATTTCTTTATTTTTCTTCCTATTTTCCTAAAACAAATTCATTTATTTTTCTTTTCACTTTATTTCAGTTTTGTTTTTATTTAATTAAAAAGAATGGAAATTTGAAGAGACAAAAAGCTTTATAACATTTGACCTTTCACTTTCTAGTCTTTTCATTTTTGGCCGTTCCTTTTTCTATTGATGGCCGTGACTTTTATTTCCATTTTTCACGTGAAAACTCACTTCTCATTTCACAATTTTCGGCCATCAATTCAGATCTAAAAATTGGTAATGGCTTCCTCTTCCTTTTCTACCTTTTCTTCTTTTTTTTCTATTGTTTTTCCCATTTTTGCCTTGATTTTTCCCCTACCTTTGCTCGGCCATCCTATCCACCATCACCTCCGTGTTAGTCCATGAGATGATGGTTTTGATGACAACAACCTTAGAATAGATTATAAAATATAAATGCTAACATTACAAGTTTAGATATATATGTATATGCAGGATCTAACCATGTAGGTATCAAGAATGAAGACTGTACAGTATAGAGATTCAAGATATAGAGATAGAAGACTCATGAGTATCAAGATTATCAAGAGTTCAAGAGTTCAAGGTTAAGTTTGTTTTATTAGGAATATTTGTTAAAACTCATAGAAAAGCACTGGCATCTTAATATCCAATTTATTCATGGAATGGAATCCACTTCGAGTCCGTTAAAGGGATGAAACCCTAAGTAGGATGGAACCTACGAAAATCTAGTGGGACATTGTTTTGTATGCACTAATTTTAATTCAAATGATTTTACAAAATTATCTTGTTTTCAAAATGATTTCAAAACTTTCCTTTTAAAAGATTCAAAACTCTCTATCCTGATTTTAAATAATTTTAGCCTCAAAAACATCTTTAATTTCAAAGTCAAATTACTCCTAATTTTAAATGTCTTTTCAAATAATATATTTAACTTTTAATATTTATACTTAGATTTAAATATAAAATTATAGTTAAATTATGTATATATTGTTCTTTATATTTACTTATGAATTTCAACTATATTCAAGTATATTTATAAAGTTTTAAATAATTTTTATATAAGATAAATATTATTTTTATAGAAATTCAAAATATCAATTTTGGCTGAGGGATGTCGACATGCCCCTAGGCACTATGTCGACATGGTGACATTTGAAGTTCAAAATTCAAATTTCAAAAAAAGTGTCTATTCGCCATAACTCTTCATGAATGGTCATGGCTGTTGATCTTCTATAAATATGGGTCAGTTTCAACGAATTTTTAATCACTTTTTTCTGGTTTTCACTCCTCTTCTTCTTCCACATTTCTTAATACAAAATCATACCATTACTCTGCCGAAATCAACATCGAATCACACTCGATTACTTCTAGTTTGATTCTCCATCATTATCTCTACAAGGTTCTCAGTGCTATTCAGAGTTATAGACTTTTTATAATCAATTGAGCGAGAAAAGGTGTGATTGTAGCCTTGGAAATCAATCAAGCGAGAGACGGTGTGATTGTAGCCTTGGAAATCAATCAAGCGAGAGACGGTGTGATTGTAGCCCTGGAAATCAATTGGGTGAACTTGTTGCCCCAGAAATCAAGTATCTCTACCCAGATTGTCATTCTAGAGGGTGTACCTCGTAGCCTTAAAACCGAGGGTTGTAATTGTTGAATTGTTGTTGAAAGGAAATCCGTACTTGTGTTGCGGGACTGGATGTAGGGTAACTCCGAACCAGTATAAAATCCAGTGTGTTCTTTTCTTTACTGTTTTTACTTTATATTTGCATCTGTGTTTGATTCTGTGTTCATATCTGTGTCTGATTAGTGTATACATTGTTAACAAATTAAGATAAACTCAAAAAGATTAACAAATTTCTTAAAACACTATTCACCCCCCCTCTAGTGTTAATTCTAGCCTTAAGATACTTAATCCGCATTTCTCACATTTGGTATCGGAGCAAGGTTTTCAACCATTCATAATCTGAATTTTGAAAATTTTGAAAATGGCAATTTTTTTTATAAAATTATTAACACTGTTTTCATATGAATATGTCATAGAATCATCATGATATTGTTGTTTAAAATTATATTTAGTTATTTTGAAAAGTCACTTGATTCTTTAAAAAGTTATTTTGTTTTGCAGGAGAAGAATTATGTCTAATGAATGTTGGTTAAAAGATTTCAGATAATCATTCATTGATCAAGAAGAATAAGTGGATATATATTGGAAATCAACAAAGAAATGGGTACCAGATTAATACAAAACTTTTGGTTCTCATCTACAACTTGATTTGATACTTTACTTCTCTCCATCTGCTTCGCAATGCCACTGGTTTCGTGTGAATTCGTCAAGAAATAACCAAGTTATGGTCAAATGAAGTTTTGGTGAACAAAGAGAAAAAGAAGGCGAAACTGTCAAAGGTATTCTTCAAATTGTATCCATAGATTTGAGTATTTTGTTCCCAATCCTTTTCAGATTGTAGTTCTTGTTCTCGCGGTCGTTTTGATGGGTGGATCATCAAATTCCGATCAAAATTGAGTGAGATATGACAGTTTGAAGTTGGCTATCCAAAACTTTAAAACTGTGTACGAGATCTTTTACATTTCTTCTACTGTTTGGCCTGTTGCATAACAATACCGTCCAAATTCGACACCATACTACTACTAGATCGTAGTCCTTGCCTTCCTCTTCGATTTGCCGCTGGTTTCATCCAATTCCGTTAAGAAACGAAGGAGATATGCCCTCTAGAAGTTTGATAGTATATAGAAAAACGGGAAGAAAAAGAAGAAGAGGAATTTTTATGAAAAGTGGTGACCGTTGGGCCTATTTATAGTGGTTGAAGTGTCCATTCATTCAAAATTCGAATTCAAAGTTTTGGCGCCAAGTTGATCGATCTACTAAATCATCCGTATCTTTCTCATACGGTCTTCAAATTCAGCAAATGAATATACTAAGATGATCAGAAAAACGAGCCCGTCGCAACAGAACAGATCTGGTCATCAAATTTGGAAAGATATAAATGTGTGGTTCACGACAATGGAGGAACATCAAAGTTAGAAAGATGGAGTGCAAAAATTGGTACGCTTTACTATTATTTCATCTTTATTTAGAAATATATATCTATGCATTTAGTTAGGTATAGAAATTTATCTCTTTTATAAGTTTTGATATTTTGGTCAATATATCGACACACCATAGTATAAATATCGTTATACAAGTCTAAATTTTTTAAAAAGTCTTTTAAAATGTGTTTTCTTTCAAATAAAATCTACAACTAATTTATTACAACTATACTAAGTAGAAAAGCATACATTCATTCATGATTTCAACTTCAAAACCCCTTGAGATACTTCATCTTGATTTATTTGGTCCATCTCAAATTCAGTCAATAAATCATAGTAAATATGTTTTTGTAATTGTAGATAATTATTCTAGATTTACATGGACAATATTTTTTGAAACATAAAAGTGATACTTTTGAATGTTTTAAGAACTTTACAAAAAGGATTCAAAATCAATTATCTTTAAAAATTATAACTATTCGTAGTGATCACGGTGGTGAATTTGAAAATGAAAAGTTTGAGGAATTCTGCAATAAGAAGGGAATAACTCTCAATTTCTCATTTCCAAGAACTCCACAACAAAACGGAGTAGTTGAACGTAAAAATAGAACGATACAAGAGTGTGCAAGAACTATGCTTTCAGATAGTAATTTACCAAAACACTTTTGGGCAGAAGCTGTTGCTACCGCCTGGTATATTTTGAATAGAATTTTAATTAGACCTTTAACTGATAAGACACCTTATGAACTTCTTCATGGAAATAAACCTAAGGTATCATACTTCAGAATTTTTGGAAGTAAATGCTTTATTTTAAATACAAAAGATAATTTGGATAAATTTGATCCTAAATCCGACAAATGAATCTTTATCGGACATTCTAATAGAAGTAAAGCCTATAGAGTTTTTAATTTAAGATCTAACACCATCGAAGAAACAATGCATGTTTCGTTTGATGAAAATTTAAAGATTTTGAAATTACAAATGATGAAGAAGATTTAATTACTCAAAATCAGGAATCAACCGAAATTAATAATGAAATTAATCATCCTAATAAAAGGATTAAACTTTTAAAAGATCATCCTATTGAATATATAATAGGAGATATGCAATCTATTGTTACAACTAGAAATCAACTAAGTAAAATGAGTAATGTAGCATTTATATCATCTATTGAACCCAAAAATCCTAAAGAAGTATCAACTGATGATTCATGGATTTTGGCTATGCAAGAAGAATTAAATCAATTCACTAGAAATGAAGTTTGGGAACTTGTTCCTAGACCTGAAGATAAAACTATAATTGGAACTAAATGGGTCTATAAAAATAAAATGAATGAACAAGGTGAGGTCGTTAGAAATAAAGTACGATTAGTCGCTCAAGGTTATTGTCAAGAAGAAGGTATAGATTGTGACGAAATCTTTGCTCCTGTAGCAATATTAGAAGCCATTAGGATTCTACTTGCTTTCGCAAATCATAATAATTTCAGATTATTTCAAATGGATGTTAAAAGTGCATTTTTAAATGGATTTGTAAAAGAAGAAGTATATGTTGAACAACCACCACTTTTTGAAGATGAAAATTTACCAAACCATTTGTAAAAGAAAGTTTTATATGGTCTAAAACAAGCTCCTAGAGCCTGGTATGATAGACTAAGATCTTATTTATTTTAGTTTTTCAATCTTTTTATTTAATTTTTTATTATGATATTTTTTAAATTTAAAAGATGTTTAAACATGTTTCTAAATATTGATATTGAGTGTGATTACTACTTTTCATGAATATGTTATAGTTTTAATACCATTTATTACCTTTAAACTCTTTCTTTACAACTATTTCAGTCCCATTCATTAGTTTCCTTAACTTAAGTCTAGTAATTGGTGTGTTTTACCTTTGTTTGGTTGAACTGATTTATAATAAATAGTTTGATATATGTATACATACATACATTTATAGACACACACATACACACACACACATACACAGATATATATATATATATGCTTGTCAACTAGATATTACTTATCACTCATGTTTATCTTATAGTCTGAACATCTCTTACCATAGTATATATATCATCATATCATTTTGCAAATTATTTTACTTCATTGTCATTTTATTACATATCATTATACATTCTATTTCATATCACATTTCATTGCATATTACATCATAAATTACAATGCATATCATAATCATTTGCATCACAAGTCGCACTTCATTTCGCATATTATCTCATGCTACATTGCATATGTTATACACTTCATACTGCTTTACAAACTACATATTACATACATGTATATATAACGAGTGTATATTATTTAGGAGGAGGTTGTAGTAATGTCTTATAATATAGGATTATTATTTTTTGATTGATTTGATTGACTTGATTGACTTGTTTGAATTGTTTGACTTGATTGACTTGTTTGATTTGATTGACTTGATTGATTTGTTTGACTTGTCTGACATGATTGGTTTTGATGTGTGTCTTGATTGTATTGTCTGAAATATATTTATACATATTTATTGAATAATTATAGTATAATTAAGTTAATATCTTTCACAATTCATTTACTATACTTTGTTCTAGTATTAGTTTAAGGGAGAGTTTTATAGTTAGTGGTTTAGGACTAAGTTTTAGTTTTAGATCTAAATGTTGATTATTTATGATAACACTATCATTATAATCACATGTCATAGAGTATTACATTAAGGGGGAGTTATATAGTTTAGAGATAGTTTTTGTTGATGACAAAGGGGGAGAAATATAAAATAGGATAGTTAGGCATAGATTAAGGGGGAGTTATTAGAAGTATTAGGATAGAGGTGATATTTTATAAACAAAGGTTGTCATCATCAAAAAGGGGGAGATTGTTAGTCCATGAGATGATGGTTTTGATGACAACAACCTTAGAATAGATTATAAAATATAAATACTAACATTACAAGTTTAGATATATATGTATATGCAGGATCTAACCATGCAGGTATCAAGAATGAAGACTGTACAGTATAGAGATTCAAGATATAGAGATAGAAGACTCATGAGTATCAAGATTATCAAGAGTTCAAGGTTAAGTTTGTTTTATTAGGAATATTTGTTAAAACTCGTAGAAAAGCACTGACATCTTAATATCCAATTTATTCGTGGAATGGAATCCACTTCGAGCCCGTTAAAGGAATGGAACCCTAAGTAGGATGGAACCTACGAAAATCTAGTGGGACATTGTTTTGTATCCACTAATTTTAATTCAAATGATTTTACAAAATTATCTTGTTTTCAAAATGATTTCAAAACTTTCCTTTTAAAAGATTCAAAACTCTCTATCCTGATTTTAAATAATTTTAGCCTCAAAAACATCTTTAATTTCAAAGTCAAATTACTCCTGATTTTAAATGTCTTTTCAAATAATATATTTAACTTTTAATATTTATACTTAGATTTAAATATAAAATTATAGTTAAATTATGTATATATTGTTCTTTATATTTACTTATGAATTTCAACTATATTCAAGTATATTTATAAAGTTTTAAATAGTTTTTATATAAGATAAATATTATTTTTATAGAAATTCAAAATATCAATTTTGGCTGAGGGATGTCAACATACCCCTAGGCACTATGTCGATATGGTGACAGTTGAAGTTCAAAATTCAAATTTCAAAAGAAGTGTCTATTCGCCATAACTCTTCATGAATGGTCATGGCTGTTGATCTTCTATAAATAGGGGTCAGTTTCAACGAATTTTTAATCACTTTTTTTCTGGTTTTCACTCCTCTTCTTCTTCCATATTTCTTAATACAAAATCATACCATTACTCTACCGAAATCAACATCGAATCATATTCGATTACTTCTAGTTTGATTCTCCATCATTATCTCTACAAGGTTCTCGGTGCTATTCAGAGTTATAGACTTTTTGTAATCAATTGAGCGAGAAAAAGTGTGATTGTAGCTTTGGAAATCAATCAAGCGAGAGACGGTGTGATTGTAGCCTTGGAAATCAATGAAGAGAGAGACGGCGTGATTGTAGCCCTGGAAATCAATTGGGTGAACTTGTTGCCCCGGAAATCAAGTATCTTTACCCAGAGGATTGTCATTCTGGAGGTGTACCTCGTAGCCTTGAAACCGAGGGTTGTAATTGTTGAATTATTGTTGAACGGAAATCCGTACTTGTGTTGCGGGACTGGATGTTGGGTAACTCCGAACCAGTATAAAATCCGGCGTGTTCTTTCCTTTACTGCTTTTACTTTATATTTGCATCTGTGTTTGATTGTGTATTCATATCTGTGTCTGATTAGTGTATACATTGTTAACAAATTAAGATAAACTCAAAAAGATTAACAAATTTCTTAAAACACTATTCACCCCCCCTCTATTGTTAATTCTAGCCTTAAGATCCTTAATCCGCATTTCTCACACTCCGACCACGACTCCTCCTCCTCCCTATGATCCACGGCAACAACACAGCCTCCTCCTCTAACCTATACCGGCCGTGACTTTCTTGTCAACCAAACACCATAAAACAATGTCAAAGCTCCACAAAAGTGCATATAGCCGAGCCTAGTTAAACTCTACCCTTCATATCTTGCCTTGGTCGCCCCCTATTGCTCCACCACCACCATGATCTGACCTCTGACCATCCCCCTCTCCTCTGACCTGACCTGAACAGTGAATGGCCAAGCTCAAACCATGCATAGGCCGAGACCATTGTTGACCAAAAACCCTTGTTACCTTGCCTTTTGCACTTCCCATGGTTGTAACTTCCAAACCCTTTGCATTCTTGACCTACCCATGCATTAGTGATCCAAACCCAACCCATTACAACCTGAAATCAGGTGTGGCCAAACCTATATAGTGTTGTGGTCGAGCAATAGTTTGAGCAAGTCAAGCAAAAATTTGTTTGGAAGCATGGTGATGTCTTTTATAAATTCTATTTTAAGTTGTTTCAAAATATTTTGCATTGTATTTATATTCATACTTGTCTTGTTTTATTGGTTGTTACAAGATCAATAGCTTGGCTCTCTTTTCGTGCTTTCTGGATTTCTGTTTGTGTGTTTTGTTTGTGAACTCCAGCTTTAAAGAGGTGAGTAATCACACCTGATATTCATACTTATATAATTGTGAATTGATAGCCGAACGGACTTTAGAATAGGGAAAGATCGTTATGGGCTGAAATGATAAGCCTGAGCGATTTTTAATTATTTTATTTACTTGGGATTGCGGGTTTGAAATGATAAAACTCGGATTTTCTTTGTAAATTACGGATTGAAATGATATATTATCCATATTACTTGACTTAGGCTAGAAAATATTATACAGACCCGTGGTTATTTTATAAAGTTTTCTGGAAATTTTTAAGTATTTTTAAAATGTAAAAATATAATAATTTGATTTAAATTGAATTTTAAATGATTTAATAAAGTGGAAATGATTTTCTATGTATTAAAAATGTTAAATAAATGAATAGAAAATTTTGATTTAAATATATCTAAATTTGGCAATTTGTGATTTGATTTTTTATGGAAATTCAAGTTAATTAAATTAAAAATGGAAATTAAGTTTTAATTTGTAAAAATGGAAATTTAAATTTAAGTGTTAAAGAAAATTGTAAAAATGGCAGAATAAGAAAATGGTATACTTGAATTTAATAAATGAAATTGTTGGAAAATTTTGTTTTTATTGTAGAACTTTCTTTTATAAAAATCATAAGTTAAAGGTATTTAAATGAACATTTTTAATGTTGAAAAATATGATTTTTATAAGTTAAATTGATTTAAATTGAAGTTTATTTATGGCTGGAATTCTAATTAAAATCTGAAAATTCATTTAATAGCACTTCAGAAATGCTATCGTTTCTTAATTTAACTTGAAAACTGAAGTAAATGATGCTGCAGCACTTTGTAAGTGCTGTGGTAGATACAAATGAACTAAAAGCAAAAATTAACTAAGGCTATGACAGCACTTGGTAAGTGCTGTAGTGGCAGGAACTAAAATTGAACCTGTAGCTAATGAAAGAGCTATTGTAGCACTTGTTAAGTGCTGTAGTTGGCTGAAATGTGATTTTTGAATATAATTGGACTACTGCAGCAGTTTTAAAACGCCGTCTTTGCTGAATTGAATTAAAATCTTTAAATTAAACCCTGAACTATTATAGCAGTTTTGTAAATGCTATCTTTTCTGAATTGAACTATTTTTCCACTAAAACTGAATTATTACAGCAGTTTTAAAATGCTGTCTTTGTTGAATTGAATTATTTTAAAATATAACTTACTGTAGCATTTTCTAAATGCTGTAAAAGCTAGAATTTTATTGTTTTAATGTTTTAAGTGAATAAACGTACTCAGAAAAGGATAAATTTTTGGGAATTGAATATTTGATTTAAAGGGATAATGACTTTAATTTTTAATGGTTTAAATGAAGTATTTTGATTTGAAATATAAACTATTTTTAATTTATAACCATGGGTTATAATAACGATTGGTTGTTAAAGAGACCGGGATCGGATATGGACATACTCTCTGTTGATATCGAAAACCACTTTAACAACTGTGTACGCGGTGGAGTTTCCAGAATGAAGTAGGATGGTGGCGACGATCCTAAAGGTATATACGTGGACCCAACTCCCATGAGTTGGCATAAAGTGGCTAAAACAGGAGCGATTGACGGGCTAATGAGGTAGCACCTTTGATCGGACGCACTTCTTCGATACCATTCTATTACTTTGTGATTGATTGGGTGCACCCCTTGATTTGGGAGTGTTGTTCGAGGTGGGCGGTAGTGGCTGCTATGCGTTTCCACCAGCCCAGATGCGTAATTGGTATATCTACCCTGGCATTGCCTAGTTGTGTCGTGTCACTTACCATATCGAGCTTTACTACGAGTTGTGATTTCTCCCGTAGCCTGTGGAGTATCGAGGATAGCCCCCATTTTGGGAGTACGCTAATACTGGATAGACTACTGGGACTATTACGTGTTAGGTTGAGTTCAAATTAAATGTAAATCCCTAATGCTATTTTAAAGTATGTTTATTTGATATTAGACATTATTTTAATAGCACAATATTACTACATAGTAGATAGTTTAACGGATCCTTAAAGAATGGGTGATCCCAAGCATTCTTTAAGTTATTTGTACCTTTTATTACAGTTCACTTGAGTTGTTTTACATTGTATAAGTATGTATGTCCTAACTCGAGTGTTTGTGTTTTATTTATGCTCGGGTCAGCCTGAGTATTCACAGCTTTGGACTTCCCTTTCTGGAGCTAGGAATCGCTGGAGTTTCTGCTTATCTAGTTATTCATCTATTTCAGTTTCAGTTTTTCTATTTCAGCTTTTGTATTAGAGACTATGTATTTGGAATTTCTTCTATACTTGTTTCAGAACTGTGTTGTTTTCAGACTATGTATTTTGTATCTGTTTTTGAGACTCTGTATTGTAGTGGCTTCATGAACCACTATTTATTTTATTTTCCGCTGCGAGTTATTCTGATATTTCTATGTTTGTGGTTCTGTAAATGATTTTATTTTCTCCAAATTTTATTACCATATGTTATTTTGTATTATTCAAGTCCGACATGTGTGGATTATTGTCGATTTGAATGGTCCAAAATAGTGGGTCGTTACAACAATGGGAGATGCAAACATAGGCTAGTGGCTAAGGGGTTTGCACATAGGAAGAGAAAGGAGTATGATGAGATATTCACACCGGTTGTCTGCCATACTTCAATCCGGGTATTACTTTCTATAGTTGCTATTCACGACTTAGAGTTAGAGAAACTTGATGTGAAAACCGCCTTCTTGCATTGTGACTTGGATGAAGACATCTACATGGAGCAACCAGAAGGTTTTGTTGTGGATGGTAAGTCAAATTTGGTTTGCAAGTTAAAGAAATCACTATATAGTTTAAAGCAATCACCTAGACAATGGTACAAGAGATTTGATCATTTTATGCTTAAAAATGATTTTGATAAAAGCATCAAGGATGCTTTGTATATTTCAAGAGGTTGGAAAATGATTGTTGGGTGTATTTACTCTTGTATGTGGACGAACTGCTCATTGCTTCTAAGGATAAGAATGAAATCAACAAGTTAAAACCGAGTTTGAAATCGGTGTTCGAAATGAAGGATCTTGGATAAGAAAGAGGATATTGGGCATGAAAATAGAAAGGGATCGAAAGCGTTTTGAGTTTAAATTGACTCAAAGGGAGTAAAAGAGAAACTGCTTTGCCGGTTTAGCATGGAGAATGCAAAGGCATCAAATTCACCTTTACCTTTGCATATGAAGCTTTCGAGTAAGGGATCACCTATCTTGGAGAAAGACAAGGCTTATTTGGCAAAGGTGCCATATGCTAGTGCACTTGGAAGTTTAATGTATGCTATGGTGTGTACAAGGCCCAATATTACAAATGTCGTCGGGATGGTTAGTCAGTATATGGCTAATCCGAGGAAATCACATTGGTAAGCTGTGAAGCTTATATTGATATACCTTAGAGGTACATCATCTCATGGTCTTGTTTTTTGCTATAGTAAGGGGATGAATTGCAAGTTGGTCGGTTATTGTGATTTGGACTACGCCGGTGATAGGGATCGAAGAAAATCAATTTTCGGATATGTCTTCAAACTTGGTGGTATGACCATAAGTTGGAGATCGAGATTTCATACCGTAGTTGCTTTATCCACTACGGCAGCGGAGTTGATAGCCACGGTGGAGGCGGCAAATGAGGCACTTTATTTGAGGCGATTGTTGTGTGACTTGGGATACGAACATGATAGTGTCGATGTTTGATGTGATAGCTAGAGTGCTATTCAATTGGAAGAGAATTTGGCGTTTAACTTACGGACTAAGCATATTGAAGTGGGAAAGTCATTTCAACTAGCCATGGATGAAGATAAGCAAGATATCTTCAAAAAGTGCACACAAAGGATAACGCGGTGGGCATGTTCACTAAAGCATTGCCGGTTGGGAAGTTCGAGCATTACTCGAACTTGATTCACTTGTTGAAGTGCTAGGTGCCACGGGGTGGCACAGTTGAGAGAGGAGCTTGGTTATGGATGATGAAGAGTATCGATGAGAGATTGTGGTTCTATCTTCTTGGTGAGTACTAGTTTACAATTCTTAGTGCTTTTGTCTTTTGGTGAGATGGTTTTGGATTTGGGCACTTTCAACACTTCGTTAGCTGAGTGGCTTTTCCTGAGCTTGTTGATGGAGTGGAATGGACAGTGGCTTTGCCGGAGCTCATTGGGAAAGCATTTAAGCTTGTTTGGTTGAAGGTAGAAATGGTGATAGTTGGTGCTATTGGTTGTTGATGATGGTATGGTACCATTGGAGTTGGAGATGGATATAGTGTCGAGGTGGAGTGTTGAATTTTGGCGACACTATATGGAGAATTGAAGAGGTCAAAAGTAGTTTTGTAATGGTGAAAATGGTTCCCAAATCGGAGCTCGGAGGAGGAAGATATGGTGAAGTAAGTGGATGTTGTGGCCAGCACCAAATGACAGACGTCTGTCATAAAGTGACATACGTCTGTGATAGTAGGGTTTTGAAACCCAAGGCTTTAGACAGACGTCTGTCACTTTAGGACAGACGTCTGTGGTTTCAGGAGATGTTTTCCCGAAACATATGACAGACGTCTGTGATAAAGTGACAGACGTCTGTGGCGTTTATCAGCCTATTTTTCGACTCGAGCTTGGTGTGATGATTTGTGATATTCGGAGGGGCAATTTTGGAATTTTGCCTAAGTTTTCTACTCTCCTATATAAGCTATTTTCAGGATTCAGAAAAGGAAGAATGACAGCAAGGGTTTAATCTAGGGCTTATCCTCCATTAATTAGGATTTATCAAAACCTAATTTTCTTCAATTCTCTTCTCACCAAATCAATTCTATTAGAATTTTAATCATTATAATCAATCTCTTGTACTCTTCTCATTGGTATTAATAAAGGCTCTCTCAAAGTGGATGTACACTAACAAGTCATTAGTGGAACCACTATAAATCGGTGTATGTGATTTATTTTATCGTTATTGCTTTGATTTTTTATTGCTTGTTTGGTTGTTTTGCACTTCTTACCGCGATCTCGTTTTCCGCTGTGTTTTGGGGTTTTGATTTGAGTGGTATCGAGTTAGAATTCCCACAACAAATTGTAGGTGTTATTAGATGTATTTGGTATTTCACACTCTTTCAAATGTATCATTAGTTCACTCTAGATTAACTAAAAGAAGGCCTTTAAATCGGGAATCTTTTCTCTTTTTTTCTTACAAAACTAGAAGAAAATAATAATCATCAAAACTTAATATACCTAAGCTCCAACCTAGCACGTTGAATTCTTCTCGTCTTGAATGAATGAGTGCCAGCAAAATAGCTTCGTTGTGCAAGCAGAAGAGGAAGCAGCAGCAGCAGAAGGGTAAGGATGGCCAGAAGAAGCCGAAAGACGAGGTGACCTACTACAACTGTCAACAGAAGGGCCATTTCTCGAAGGATTGTAAGAATCCGAAGGCACCGATGAAGTGTCACAACTGTGACAAGCCGGGGCATTTCAGAAAGAATTGTCCAGAACCGAGGAGGGACAAGCAGATTGTGCAAGCTTATGCTTTGGGAGCTGTTCCGTCGTCTTCGAAAGCTCTTATCGCTGAAGAGAAGGGAAAGAGTGTGGTGGTTCAAGGTACTCTTTTCCTATGTGGTGTTCCAGTTAGAGTTCTGTTTGATACTGGAGCGTCGCATTCGTTTGTTTGTAGTGAACTCGTAGGCCGGTTAGGTTTGGAACCGGATATTGTTGATAGGCCATTGGTTGTGACTAATCCAGTTGGGGGTTCGTCTTGTTTGTGTATGTTATGCCGTGGTCTGATTGTGTCGAGTCATGGTTGCTCTTTTGTTTGTGATTGTTTTGTTCTGAACTTTGCGGGGTTCGGAATTATTTTGGGTATGGACTGGCTTAGGAAGTATGCGGCAAAGGTTGATTGTGAGAGGCTGGAAGTGACAGTCGAGAATGTGGAGGGCCGAAAGATTGAGATACGATGTAAGCATGAAGAAGGCGTCTTCATGAGCTTCATGTATTCGCTAGTTGTTCCACGGGATGGACTGTCATCAGTACCGATCGCTAATGGATTCGAGGATGTCTTTGACGAAGTAAAAGGGTTGCCGCCGCATAGAGAGATCGAGTTTCGTATAGATCTAGTTGAAGGAGCCAGACCGGTTGTGATGCCTCTTAGGCGGATGGCGCCTAAGGAACAGCAAGAGTTGAGGGTGCAAGTTGATGATCTTTTGCAGAAAGGATTCATTCGGCGTAGTGTGTCCGAGTGGGGTGCACCAGTTGTGTTTGCAACCAAGGCAGATGGGTCATTGAGATTGTGCGTGGATTATCGTGAGCTGAATAAGGTGACTAAGAAAAACAAGTATCCATTGCCGAGAATAGATGACTTGTTTGATCAGCTTCACGAAGCCAAGGTGTTTTCTCAGATGGATTTGGCAACGGGATTTCACCAGTTGAGAGTGGCTAAGGATAGTGTGCCGAAGACTGCTTTTCGAACACCATCCGGTTTCTTTGAGTGGCTGGTAATGCCGTTTGGATTGACTAACGCGCCAGCATATTTTGTGGATCTTATGAATAGAGTGTTCAGAGATCAGTTGAACAAGTTCGTACTTGTGTTCGTGGATGATATTCTGATTTATTCCAGAACTGAAGAAGAGCACAAGACGCACTTGCGTATTGTTTTGGAAATCTTACGGAAACATCAGCTGAAGGCTAAGTTTTCGAAGTGTCACTTCTGGAAGAGTGAAGTGAGGTTCTTAGGCCATGTGATTTCTGGAAGTGGAATAGCGGTTGATCCCGCTAAGGTGGCAGCAATCCAGGATTGGGTTAGACCTAAGAATGCATCTGATGTGAGAAGTTTTCTCGGATTAGCAGGATATTATCATCGGTTTATCAAAGACTTCTCCAAGGTAGCTACACCGTTAACAGGATTGACGAAAAAGAACCAAGTGTTCAGTTGGGATGCTAAGTGTGAGCAAGCTTTCGGAATCCTGAAAGAGAGATTGACGAGTGCTCCTGTTTTGACTATACCAAGTGGGAATGTGTAACGACCCGTATTTTTACGGATCAAAACATTCTAAAATGATTGACCTTTGGTTGTATTGTTGTTAAGTCATTTCAGGTTTTAGCAGAATTTTTCTTAAGTCTTAAGTCGTAGCCGACTTAGGAAGTTTGGACGAGTTAAGAAATAAGTCTGGACGGGTTAATGACTAAGTGGTAGGTCGGCGACGACCTAAGGAAGATAGGGGAGTGGTTTAAGTCGGTTGATAGTTTAGGACGACCTAAGGGATTAACCGGGTTAAGGAAGTTAAGTCATAAGGTGGCTTAGGTCGAGTGACCGACTTAAGGGAGTAGCCTATCTAAGAAGTTGACCGACTTATAGTATTAACCGACTTAAGGATAGTGGTGAGTTAAGTGTTAAGTCGGCTGACGAGTTAAGATAGTGGTCGACTTAAGACCTGGACGACTTAGTAGTTAGCATGTCTGACAAGTTATTTGTTAAGTCGTTGCCGAGTTAAGGAAGTGGGGTTGACCGACTTAAGAGGTTAGGGCGACCTAAGGAAGAATAGTAGGCAGCCTAAGTATTCTGGAGTAGAGTTAGGTCGGCAACGACCTAAGGACATGTTGTGAGCGACCTAAGTGTTTGGGTGTTAAGTGTTAGGTCGGCAGTGTGTGTTGAGTTATGAGTCGGTAGGTCGTCTCCTGTGTTAAGTTGTTGAGTCGTCAACCGACTTAGGACTTGGGTTTTGCGGCAGTATATTGAGTCTGCTTCGTTAGGTCGGTCATATGGTTAAGTCGTAGGTCGGCGAGGCAGTTAAGTCGTTAGGTCGTTTAGGCTGGTTAACTCGGCATAGCAGTAAGTCGTAAGTCGTCTAACTAGATAAGGCGCGTGCGCATTAAGTCGTAGACAGGGTTCGTATATGCGCATGTGTTGAGTCGGAGGTTGTTAGGTCGGCAGAGGCTTAAGTGTTAAGTCGGCACCGACTTAAGGAGATAGCCGAGTTACGACTTAAGGGCAGTTTTCAGCTATAAATAGGAGGGGTTGTTCTCACTTTTTGGGATCCGGATTTTGAAGCGACGAAGTGCTGCCATTTTGAGAGCTCGACTTCTACACTTCTTCACTTCTTTTCTCCACTCTAATCTAGTGCTTCCATCCATCCAAATCGAAGATCAAGATTGAAGATTCAAGAGCTTAGATTGAAGATCTTCATCTTTTCAAGAGAGATTTCTTCGTTTGAAGTGAGATCTTGTCGGGTCTAGCTTAGTTCTTCGCTGTCCAGATCTGAAGTTGTTATCTTTTGGGTTTGTTTAGGTGATTTGGTGAGTGGTGATTATCTCTCACACGGATCCAAAGGAGTATATCGGATTGTTGGCTCGATTTGGTGTTAAAATAGAGATTTCCATGCATTTTCTTCATCCTATGTATAGATCCATATAGATCCATTGTTCATGATGATGTTACATCCATTTTATCATATGTTAACCTATGCAAGTTCATTCATCAAGTTTGTAGAGATATAATCCATGTTTTCATGCTTATTGGACTTTCAACTCTTTAATTACGAAAATGCCATTATTGTTATAATTGTCTACTTAGATCATTTTTGAATGCTTGTTTGCTTGGATTGATGTTTGATTTGATTGATTGTTATGAACTAGATGATTGATGATTAGATTTAGATCGAAGGTGATTCAAAAGCTAAGGGAAAGGCTCTTGAATTGGAAAAGCTGCTCGTGGCATAGGTAGCGGGATGATGAAGCTCTTATGCATAGATTTGATGATGTGATGATGAGATGAGGCTTTGCGAGGATGTAATGAAGCGAGGCAATCATATGATGAAGACTTGGTCTAATCCAGGCGGGATCATTCCAAGCATGTTGATAACTCGGTGATATGATTCGAGTTGAGGATAATGGATGCTCGAGAGGCGCTTGAGCTAGTATGGCAATAGTCGTCGAGGAGGATGACTAGGAGGTTGAGATCTCATCGTTGTTGAAGGTTCTAGCATGCTCTAAGCAAGAGTACATGGGGACGCCCAAAAGACTAAGTTGATGGTCAAGTACTCTGGGTAGATTCGATAATCCTAGGCACGGGTCACGATGACGTGCGGGAGTTATGTCTAGAACCGGGGTTACCATTAGCCCTTGACGGACGGCTGAAAGAATGTGCCGGTCATTCAATTAACGGTGATATCGCAACAATGATAACAGTGATAGCCGAGTCATAGATGTTTGGTTGTATCGTCATTCGGTCTCAAGAGCGGTATTTCCTGGGTGCTTATCTGACCTTGGTTTTAGACTTTGGGATTTGTACTTGGAAAACATCGCTCTTAACTCGAGTGACAATTGCTTTACTTTAAATTGTATGCTCTGCTATGTTTGCTTCTGCTTAGTGTGTCTCTGGGGGCTATCACTGTAGAATGAGGTTGGAGTGGGAGGGTTGTATTCCTATTCCTTTTCCTTTATGCTCTTTTGGTATGTTGTTAGTTAATTTACTGCTCACTAAGACTGTTGTCTGACTCAAGGCTTTATGTTTTAATTCTTATTGCCTTGGGCTGTTCGTCCATTTTGGGACGGGCAGACTAGGTAGCAGGTGACAGGTGCTGTTCTCTTCTCACGATGCTGATATCGAAGACGAGCTGGAGGGTTGCATATTATCTTCTTATTATATGTACTGGATATTCCGCTGTTTTGTTTTCTCTGAGAGATATGTAGTGAGGCTGAATGTATTGACTATATGAATGCTTGTATTCAACTATTATGGAGTTTTATAAGATGTCATTTTGTTCTGTAAAGCTTCACTATACATATGTTCTATTGTATTTTGTCCATGCGCTGTGAGTAATACGATAGATTCTGTTGTTTTAATCTTACCTTGACAATCGTCCATGGTCGCCTGGCACACTTTACAGCGCACTATCTTTAGATTCGGTGCAGGGGTCATGGGCGGTCGTCACATTTGGTATCAGAGCATTGGTTAATCGATTTTACCCAACGCTCGCCGTCATAACTACGTATGAGAGACGTAATTGTATTTTGATGGATGAATACTATATATAATATAGTAACTTAGTAGAGTTGAGTCCTTCATGCAGTTGTTTCTCTAGATGTTCTAATCATTCCTTTTTATAGATATTGAGAATGAGTCGAAGAGGGAGACCAGCTGCTAGGGAAGGCCGTGCTACTGAAGAGACTGCTGATTATGCAGCCATGTTCGAAGCTATGATGACTTCGATCATGAGAAGGATACCAGTTCCGGGGGCAGCAGTAGATGTTGGAGTTCAAGTCCAAGCTCCGAAACCAGTGGATTTTGCTAAGTTGTGCAAGGATTATACTGCTCTTGGAGGGAAGGTTTTCTTGGGAACAGAATCTACCATTGAGGTCCAGAGGTGGATAGATGCTTGTAGAAGGATCTTTGGTGATTTGGGAATTGATGATGCAACTAAGAGGAAGTTGGCATCGAGGCAGCTTCAAGGGAGAGCCTCTGATTGGTGGAACTCTATTACCATCACTACTCCGGAAGAAGAGATTACTTGGGAGCAATTCCAAGTCAGATTTGAAGCTAAGTTCATTTCTACAGCTCAGAAGTCTGTTCTATTCAAGAGGTTTGTGGAGCTCAAGCAAGGTGGAAGATCAGTTCTTGAGTATGTTTCTGAGTTCGAAGCTTTGTCCAAGTATGCCCGGTCATATATTGAATCTGCTTATCAGAAGAATGAGAAGTTCATGACCGGCTTGGATAGTTATCTTGGGAGGCAGTTGGTGGATCATTTGGACGATTCATTTGAGAAGCTTGTGGAGAAAGCTCTTAGGCATGAGAGTCTGTTTCCTAAGGAAGGACCTGTTGTTGCTGTTACCAAGGGAGAATCTAAACCACAGCAGGGTGGAAACCAGAAGAGGAAGCAGCAGCAGCAGAAGGGTAAGGATGGCCAGAAGAAGCCGAAAGGCGAGGTGACTTGCTACAACTGTCAGCAGAAGGGCCATTTCTCGAAGGATTGTAAGAATCCAAAGGCACCGATGAAGTGTCACAACTGTGACAAGCCGGGGCATTTCAGGAAGAATTGTCCAGAACCGAGGAGGGACAGGCAGATTGTGCAAGCCTATGCTTTGGGGGCTGTTCCGTCGTCTTCGAAAGCTCCTACTGCTGAAGAGAAGGGAAAGAGTGTGGTTGTTCAAGGTACTCTTTTCCTATGTGGTATTCCAGTTAGAGTTTTGTTTGATACTGGAGCATCACATTCGTTTGTTTGTAATGAACTAGTAGGCCGGTTAGGTTTGGAACCAGATATTGTTGATAGGCCATTGGTTGTGACTAATCCAGTTGGGGGTTCGTCTTGTTTGTGTATGTTATGCCGTGGTCTAGTTGTATCGAGTCATGGTTGCTCTTTTGTTTGTGATTGTTTTGTTCTGAACTTTGCGGGGTTCGGAATTATTTTGGGTATGGACTGGCTTAGGAAGTATGCGGCTAAGGTTGATTGTGAGAGGCTGGAGGTGACAGTCGGGAATGTGGAAGGGCGAAAGATTGTGATACGATGTAAGCATGAGGAAGGCGTCTTCATGAGCTTCATGTATTCGCTAGTTGTTCCACGGGATGGACTGTCTTTAGTGCCAATCGCAAATGGATTCGAGGATGTCTTTGACGAAGTCAAAGGGTTGCCGCCGCATAGAGAGATCGAGTTTCGTATAGATCTAGTTGAAGGAGCCAGACCTGTTGTGATGCCTCTTAGGCGGATGGCGCCTAGGGAACAGCAGGAGTTGAGGGTGCAAGTTGATGATCTTTTGCAGAAAGGATTCATTCGGCGTAGTGTGTCCGAGTGGGGTGCACCAGTTGTGTTTGCAACCAAGGCAGATGGGTCATTGAGATTGTGTGTGGATTATCGTGAGCTGAATAAGGTGACTAAGAAGAACAAGTATCCATTGCCGAGAATAGATGACTTGTTTGATCAGCTTCACGAGGCTAAGGTGTTTTCTCAGATGGATTTGGCAACGGGATTTCACCAATTGAGAGTAGCTAAGGATAGTGTGCCGAAGACTGCTTTTAGGACACCATCCGGTTTCTTTGAGTGGCTGGTAATGCCGTTTGGATTGACTAACGCGCCAGCATATTTTGTGGATCTTATGAATAGAGTGTTTAGAGATCAGTTGAACAAGTTCGTACTTGTGTTCGTGGATGATATTCTGATTTATTCCAGAACGGAAGAAGAGCACAAGACGCACTTGCGTATTGTTTTGGAGATCTTACGGAAACATCAGCTGAAGGCTAAGTTTTCGAAGTGTCACTTCTGGAAGAGTGAAGTGAGGTTCTTAGGCCATGTGATTTCTGGAAATGGAATAGCGGTTGATCCCGCTAAGGTGGCAGCAATCCAGGATTGGGTTAGACCTAAGAATGCATCAGATGTGAGAAGTTTTCTTGGATTAGCAGGATATTATCGACGGTTTATCAAAGACTTCTCCAAGGTAGCTGCACCGTTAACAGGATTAACGAAGAAGAACCAAGTGTTCAGTTGGGATGCTAAGTGTGAGCAAGCTTTCGGAATCCTGAAAGAGCGACTGACGAGTGCTCCTGTTTTAACTATTCCTAGTGGGAATGATGAGATGGTGGTTTACACCGACGCATGTGGCACTGGACTTGGAGCAGTGTTGATGCAGAAGGATAAAGTTGTTGCGTATGCCAGTCGACAACTAAAGCCGCATGAAAGGAATTACCCGACTCATGATTTGGAGTTAGCGGCGATTGTATTTGCTCTGAAGATGTGGAGGCATTATTTGTTGGGAGTTCGATTTGAGTTGTTTACGGATCACAAGTCGTTGAAGTATCTTTTCTCCCAAAAGGATTTGAATCTTCGGCAGCAACGTTGGCTAGAGTTTTTGGCATCATATGATTTTGGTATAGCTTATACTCCGGGAAAAGGTAACGCAGTGGCAGATGCGTTAAGTCGAAGACATGCAGGATTGGGAGCCATGTTTTCTGAATGGAAGAGTCTCGAGTATTTAGCTGGATTTGACTTCAGGCCTAGATGCGAACTAGAACCTGAAATGTTGGCAAACTTATCGATAAGACCTTCTCTTGTGGAAAGGATTGGCGAGGGCCAAAAGCGAGATGATAAGCTTGTCAAGATTATCCGTGAATTGGAATCTGGATTGGATCCAGAAAAGGATAAAGGATTCGAGGTCGATCGAGAGGGTTGGCTTCGGAAGCAAGGACGACTAGCTGTTCCCGATATAGATGAATTGAGGAGTGAAGTTCTGAAGGAAAGTCATCACTCGAAGCTGACAATTCATCCAGGTGGAAATAAGATGTATCGGGATATGAAGAGAACCTACTACTGGGAAGGCATGAAGAAGGATGTTGGAGATTTCATTTCCAAGTGTATGAACTGTCAGTTGGTAAAGGCTGAACAAAAGAAGCCAAGTGGATTGCTTCAGCCCTTAGAAGTTCCTACATGGAAGTGGGAACAAGTGTCGATGGATTTTATTGATGGATTGCCTAGAACCAGAACGGGAAATGAAGGGATTTGGGTCGTTGTGGATCGTCTGACTAAGAGTTCACGATTCATTCCTGTTCGATCAACTAGGACTGCATCAAAGTTGGCTGAGTTGTATGTTAAGTGGATAGTTCGATTCCATGGTATTCCGAAAAGTATAGTGAGCGATCGAGACCCGTTGTTCACTAGTGGATTTTGGAAGAGCTTCCAGGAAGTTTTGGGAACCGAGTTGTGTTTGAGTACAGCTTATCACCCTCAAACAGATGGTCAGACCGAGAGAGTCAACCGAGTTTTGGAAGATCTTCTTAGAGCATGTGTTTTGGACTTCGGAGGATCATGGGAAGATCACCTTCATTTGGTGGAGTTTGCGTACAACAACAGTTACCAGTCAAGTATTGGTATGGCACCATATGAGGCATTGTATGGAAGACCGTGTAACTCTCCGACATGTTGGTTGGAAACTGGGGAAAAGTTGATGCTTGGGCCAGAGATGATTCGTCAGACTTCAGATTGTATAGAGATCATTCGGCAACGAATGAAGGCAGCCCAAGATCGTCAGAAGAGTTATGCTGATAAACGTCGTAAGGATTTGGAGTTCGACGTAGGTGAAATGGTTTTTGTGAAGATTTCTCCACTGAAGAATGTTATCCGATTCGGGAAGAAAGGAAAATTGACTCCGAGATTTGTTGGACCATTCCCGATCATCGAGCGAATTGGAAAGCTCGCCTACAGATTGGAGTTACCAGAGAAGATGTCGAGTGTGCACAATGTTTTTCATGTATCATATCTACGGAAGTATGTGCACGACTCGAGTACGGTGGTTTCTGCTGATAGCTGTGAAGACTTAGAAGTTGATCCAGTCGATAGAAGACCTCGTAAGCCGCTTCGTGTTGTTGAAACCGACACGAAACAGCTTAGGAGGAAGATAGTTAAGTTGCTCAAGATACAATGGAGTGACGATGACAACGACTGTACGTGGGAGGTGGAAGAGAGGATGAAGGCAGCTCATCCTGAACTCTTCAAGGTATGGCCCTAAGGTGTCGTGTCATCTAACGAAATTGTAACTTGTTCTAAGTCTTAGAATTCTGTACGCTAAGCTAGAATTGGATGCATGGTCTATTGATTGTTATGGATGATAGGCGTACAGAATAGCTTTGATTGCCTTGTTTGTTTGGAATTTCGGGGGCGAAATTCCTAAGGGGGAGAGAATGTAACGACTCGTATTTTTACGGATCAAAACATTCTAAAATGATTGACCTTTGGTTGTATTGTTGTTAAGTCATTTCAGGTTTTAGCAGAATTTTTCTTAAGTCTTAAGTCGTAGCCGACTTAGGAAGTTTGGACGAGTTAAGAAATAAGTCTGGACGGGTTAATGACTAAGTGGTAGGTCGGCGACGACCTAAGGAAGATAGGGGAGTGGTTTAAGTCGGTTGATAGTTTAGGACGACCTAAGGGATTAACCGGGTTAAGGAAGTTAAGTCATAAGGTGGCTTAGGTCGAGTGACCGACTTAAGGGAGTAGCCTATCTAAGAAGTTGACCGACTTATAGTATTAACCGACTTAAGGATAGTGGTGAGTTAAGTGTTAAGTCGGCTGACGAGTTAAGATAGTGGTCGACTTAAGACCTGGACGACTTAGTAGTTAGCATGTCTGACAAGTTATTTGTTAAGTCGTTGCCGAGTTAAGGAAGTGGGGTTGACCGACTTAAGAGGTTAGGGCGACCTAAGGAAGAATAGTAGGCAGCCTAAGTATTCTGGAGTAGAGTTAGGTCGGCAACGACCTAAGGACATGTTGTGAGCGACCTAAGTGTTTGGGTGTTAAGTGTTAGGTCGGCAGTGTGTGTTGAGTTATGAGTCGGTAGGTCGTCTCCTGTGTTAAGTTGTTGAGTCGTCAACCGACTTAGGACTTGGGTTTTGCGGCAGTATATTGAGTCTGCTTCGTTAGGTCGGTCATATGGTTAAGTCGTAGGTCGGCGAGGCAGTTAAGTCGTTAGGTCGTTTAGGCTGGTTAACTCGGCATAGCAGTAAGTCGTAAGTCGTCTAACTAGATAAGGCGCGTGCGCATTAAGTCGTAGACAGGGTTCGTATATGCGCATGTGTTGAGTCGGAGGTTGTTAGGTCGGCAGAGGCTTAAGTGTTAAGTCGGCACCGACTTAAGGAGATAGCCGAGTTACGACTTAAGGGCAGTTTTCAGCTATAAATAGGAGGGGTTGTTCTCACTTTTTGGGATCCGGATTTTGAAGCGACGAAGTGCTGCCATTTTGAGAGCTCGACTTCTACACTTCTTCACTTCTTTTCTCCACTCTAATCTAGTGCTTCCATCCATCCAAATCGAAGATCAAGATTGAAGATTCAAGAGCTTAGATTGAAGATCTTCATCTTTTCAAGAGAGATTTCTTCGTTTGAAGTGAGATCTTGTCGGGTCTAGCTTAGTTCTTCGCTGTCCAGATCTGAAGTTGTTATCTTTTGGGTTTGTTTAGGTGATTTGGTGAGTGGTGATTATCTCTCACACGGATCCAAAGGAGTATATCGGATTGTTGGCTCGATTTGGTGTTAAAATAGAGATTTCCATGCATTTTCTTCATCCTATGTATAGATCCATATAGATCCATTGTTCATGATGATGTTACATCCATTTTATCATATGTTAACCTATGCAAGTTCATTCATCAAGTTTGTAGAGATATAATCCATGTTTTCATGCTTATTGGACTTTCAACTCTTTAATTACGAAAATGCCATTATTGTTATAATTGTCTACTTAGATCATTTTTGAATGCTTGTTTGCTTGGATTGATGTTTGATTTGATTGATTGTTATGAACTAGATGATTGATGATTAGATTTAGATCGAAGGTGATTCAAAAGCTAAGGGAAAGGCTCTTGAATTGGAAAAGCTGCTCGTGGCATAGGTAGCGGGATGATGAAGCTCTTATGCATAGATTTGATGATGTGATGATGAGATGAGGCTTTGCGAGGATGTAATGAAGCGAGGCAATCATATGATGAAGACTTGGTCTAATCCAGGCGGGATCATTCCAAGCATGTTGATAACTCGGTGATATGATTCGAGTTGAGGATAATGGATGCTCGAGAGGCGCTTGAGCTAGTATGGCAATAGTCGTCGAGGAGGATGACTAGGAGGTTGAGATCTCATCGTTGTTGAAGGTTCTAGCATGCTCTAAGCAAGAGTACATGGGGATGCCCAAAAGACTAAGTTGATGGTCAAGTACTCTGGGTAGATTCGATAATCCTAGGCACGGGTCACGATGACGTGTGGGAGTTATGTCTAGAACCGGGGTTACCATTAGCCCTTGACGGACGGCTGAAAGAATGTGCCAGTCATTCAATTAACGGTGATATCGCAACAATGATAACAGTGATAGCCGAGTCATGGATGTTTGGTTGTATCGTCATTCGGTCTCAAGAGCGGTATTTCCTGGGTGCTTATCTGACTTTGGTTTTAGACTTTGGGATTTGTACTTGGAAAACATCGCTCTTAACTCGAGTGACAATTGCTTTACTTTAAATTGTATGCTCTGCTATGTTTGCTTCTGCTTAGTGTGTGTCTGGGGGCTATCACTGTAGAATGAGGTTGGAGTGGGAGGGTTGTATTCCTATTCCTTTTCCTTTATGCTCTTTTGGTATGTTGTTAGTTAATTTACTGCTCACTAAGACTGTTGTCTGACTCAAGGCTTTATGTTTTAATTCTTATTGCCTTGGGCTGTTCGTCCATTTTGGGACGGGCAGACTAGGTAGCAGGTGACAGGTGCTGTTCTCTTCACACGATGCTGATATCGAAGACGAGCTGGAGGGTTGCATATTATCTTCTTATTATATGTACTGGATATTCCGCTGTTTTGTTTTCTCTGAGAGATATGTAGTGAGGCTGAATGTATTGACTATATGAATGCTTGTATTCAACTATTATGGAGTTTTATAAGATGTCATTTTGTTCTGTAAAGCTTCACTATACATATGTTCTATTGTATTTTGTCCATGCGCTGTGAGTAATACGATAGATTCTGTTGTTTTAATCTTACCTTGACAATCTTCCATGGTCGCCTGGCACACTTTACAGCGCACTATCTTTAGATTCGGTGCAGGGGTCATGGGCGGTCGTCACAGAATGATGAGATGGTGGTTTACACCGACGCATGTGGTACTGGACTTGGAGCAGTGCTGATGCAGAGGGATAAAGTTGTTGCATATGCCAGTCGACAACTGAAGCCGCATGAAAGGAATTACCCGACTCATGATTTGGAGTTAGCGGCGATTGTATTTGCTCTGAAGATGTGGAGACATTATCTATTGGGAGTTAGATTCGAGTTGTTTACGGATCATAAGTCGTTGAAGTATCATTTCTCCCAAAAGGATTTGAATCTTCGGCAGCAACGTTGGCTAGAGTTTTTGGCATCATATGATTTTGGTATAGCTTATACTCCGGGAAAAGGTAACGCAGTGGCAGATGCGTTAAGTCGAAGACATGCAGGGTTGGGAGCCATGTTTTCAGAATGGAAGAATCTCGAGTATTTAGCTGAATTTGACTTCAGGCCTAGATGCGAATTGGAACCTGAGATGTTGGCAAACTTATCAATAAGACCTTCTCTTGTGGAAAGGATTGGCGAGAGCCAAAAGCGAGACGATAAGCTTGTCAAGATTATCCATGATTTGGAATCTGGATTGGATCCAGAAAAGGATAAAGGATTCGAGGTCGATCGAGAGGGTTGGCTTCGAAAACAAGGACGACTAGTTGTTCCCGATATAGATGAATTGAGGAGTGAAGTTCTGAAGGAGAGTCATCACTCGAAGCTGACAATTCATCCAGGTGGAAATAAGATGTATCGGGATATGAAGAGAACCTACTACTGGGAAGGCATGAAGAAGGATGTGGGAGATTTTATTTCCAAGTGTATGAACTGCCAGTTGGTAAAAGCCGAACAGAAGAAGCCAAGTGGATTGCTTCAACCATTAGAAGTTCCTACATGGAAGTGGGAGCAAATATCGATGGATTTTATTGATGGGCTACCTAGAACAAGAACGGGAAATGAAGGGATTTGGGTCATCGTAGATCGTCTGACTAAGAGTGCAAGATTCATTCCTATTCGATCGACTAGGACTGCATCAAAGTTAGTTGAGTTGTATGTTAAGTGGATAGTTCGATTCCATTGTATTCCGAAGAGTATAGTGAGCGATCGAGATCCATTGTTCACTAGTGGATTTTGGAAGAGCTTTCAAGAAGTTTTGGGAACCGAGTTGTGTTTGAGTACAGCCTATCACCCTCAAACAGATGGTCAGACCGAGAGAGTCAACCGAGTTTTGGAAGATCTCCTCAGAGCTTGTGTTTTGGATTTCGGAGGATCATGGGAAGATCACCTTCATTTGGTGGAATTTTCGTATAACAACAGTTACCAGTCAAGCATTGGTATGGCACCGTATGAGGCATTGTATGGAAGACCGTGTAACTCTCCGACATGTTGGTTAGAAACATGAGAAAAGTTAATGCTTGGGCCAGAGATGATTCGACAGACTTCAGATTGTATAGAGATCATTCGGCAACGAATGAAGGCAGCCTAAGATCGTCAGAAGAGTTATGCCGATAAGCGTCGAAAGGATTTGGAATTCGACGTAGGAGATATGGTTTTTGTGAAGATTTCTCCACTAAATAATGTTATTAGATTCGGGAAGAAAGGGAAATTGACTCCAAGATTTGTTGGACCATTCCCGATCATCGAGCGAATTGGAAAGCTCGCTTATAGATTGGAATTACCAGAGAAGATGTCGGGTGTGCACAATGTTTTTCATGTATCGTATCTACGGAAGTATGTGCACGACTCGAATACGGTGGTTTCTGCTGATAGTTGTGAAGATTTCGAAGTTGATCCAGTTGATAGAAGGCCTCGTAAGCCGCTTCGTGTTGTGGATACCGACACGAAACAACTTAGGAGGAAGGTAGTTAAGTTGCACAAGATACAATGGAGTGACGATGATAACGACTGTACATGAGAGGTGGAAGAGAGGATGAAAGCAGCTCATCCTGAACTCTTCAAGGTATGGCCCTAAGGTGTCGTGTCAACTCACGATATTGTAACTTGTTCTAGTTTTATAATTCTGCATGCTAAGCTAGAATTGGATGCATGGTTTGCTGATTGTTAAGGATGGTAGGCGTGCAGAATAGTCCTTGATTGCTTTGTTTGTTTGGAATTTCGGAGGAGAAATTCCTAAGGGGGAGAGAATGTAATGACCCGTATTTTTACGGATCGAAACATCGAAGCAAATTTCGTCGAAAAAGTTTTCATGAAGACTGGCAAAATTTCTAAGTCCTAAGTCGTCCACGACTTAGTGTAAGTCGTAAGTCGTATACGACTTAGTGTAAGTCGTAAGTCGTATACGACTTAGGGGATATGGTTTAGGACGACCTATAGAACCTGACCGAGTTAGACAGTTCGAGTTAGCGACCTATGATAGTTAGGTCGGAGTATACGACTTAGGTAGGGTAGTGACTTAAAACGTAGACGACTTAAGAAAGCCAGCGACTTATAGAATGTAGCGACTTAGTATCTTGGAGCGACCTATAGGTTAGCGACCTAAGAAGGTTAGCGTGTTAGCGACCTAAGAGTTAGGCGACTTAAGGAGTTAGGACATAACCCAGTTAGGTCGCGTGAGTAGTTTTGTAGTATGGGTTGTTAGGTCGCAGGGGATAGCTTAAGTGTTAGGTCGCGTGATTTCTAAGTCGTAAGTCGCGCACTTGTTAAGTCGTAGGTCGCGCGAGTTGTTAGGTCGCCGGGCTTTGGCTTAGTAGTTAGGTCGCAGTCCAGTTGTTTGCGACTTATGTTAGGTCACGTGGCAGCTTAAGGAGTTAGGTCGTAACGCTGTTAGGTCGCTGGGCCGTTGAGGCGCGTGAGTGTTAGGTCGCGTAAGGACTTAACAGATAGGTCGTTGAGGTGTTATGTTGTTAGGTCGCTTCTCAGTTGGGTCATAGGCGCGCATGCTATAGGTCGTGACCGACTTAGGAGATAACCGTTAAGTCGTAAGTCGTATCTTTGTTAAGTCGAGAGCTGCTAAACTTTAAGTCGTAGGCAGGTGATTCTGTTAGGTCGAATAGGCGCGCGCACGTGTTAGGTCGAAGGAGAGTTAAGTCGTAGTCCTTAGGTCGGAGGGGTCTTAGGTCGTAAGTCGGAGACGACTTATGGAGATAGCTGAGTTACGACTTAGTGAATTTTCAGCTATAAATAGGAAGGGTTTTTCTCACTTTTTGGGATCCGGATTTCGAAGCGACGAAGTGCTGCCATTTTGAGAGCTCGACTTCTACACTTTTTCACTTCTTTTCTCCACTCTAATCTAGTGCTTCCATCCATCCAAATCGAAGATCAAGATTGAAGATTCAAGAGCTTGGATTGAAGATCTTCATCCTTTGAAGTGAGATTTCTTCGTTTGAAGCGGATTCGTGATAGATCAAGCTTGATCCTTCGCTGTCCAGATCTGAAGCGTGTTAATTTGGATTTGTTTTGGTGATTTGGTGAGTGGTGATTATCTCTCACACGGATCCAAAGGAGTATATCGGATTGTTAGCTCGATTTGGTGTTAAGATAGTGATTTTCATGCATTTTCTTCATCCTAAGTGTAGATCCATATAGATCCATTGTTCACGATGATTTGACAACCATTTTACTACATGTTAATCTATGCAAGTTCATTCATCAAGATTATAGAGACATTGCTCATGTTTTCATGCTTATTTGACTTTCGACTCTTTAATTACGAAATTGCCATTATAGTTATAATTGTCTACTTAGATCATATTTGAATGCTTGATTGCTTGGATTAATGTTTGATTTGGTTGATTGCTATGAATTAGATGATTGATGATTTGATTTAGTTCGAGGATGATTCAAAAGCTAAGAGAAAGGCTCTTGAACGGGAAAAGCTGCTTGTGGCATTTGTAGCGGATGATGAAGCTCTTATGCATAGATTTGATGATGTGATGTTGAGATGAGGCTTTGCGAGGATGTAATGAAGCGAGGCATCATGTGATGAAGACTTGGTCTAATCCAGACGGGATCATTCCAAGCACGTTGGTAACTCGGTGATATGATTCGAGTTAAGGGTAATGGATGCTTGAGAGGCGCTTGAGCTAGTATGGAAATAGTCGTCAAGGAGGATGACTAGGAGGCTTGGATAGCATCGTTGTTGAAGGTTCTAGCATGCTCTAAGCAAGAGTACGTTTGGGCAGATTCGATAGTCCCAACGGCCAACTGTTGATGGTCGAGTACTCTGGGCAGATTCGATAGTCCTAGGCACGGGCTGCGACGACGTGCGGGAGTTATGTCTAGAACCGGGGTTTCCATTAGCCCTTGACGGACGGCTGAAAGAATGTGCCAGTCATTCAATTAACGGTGATATCGAAGCAATGATAACAGTGATAGCCAGAGTCATGGATGTTCGGTTGTATCGTCATTCGGTCTCAAGAGCAGTGTTTTCTGGGTGCTTATCTGATCTTGGTTTAGGCCTTGGGGGTTTGTGCTTGGAAAACATCGCCCTTGACTCGAGTGATAATTTCTTTACTTTACATTGTATGCTCTGTTATGTTTGTTTCTGCTTAGTGTGTGTCTGGGGGCTATCACTGTAGAAAGAGGTTGGAGTGGGAGGGTTGTATTCCTATTCCTTTTCCTTTATGCTATTTTGGTATGTTGTTAGTTAATTTACTGCTCACTAAGACTGTTGTCTGACTCAAGGCTTTATGTTTTAATTCTTATTGCCTTGGGCTGTTCATCCATTTTGGGACGGGCAGACTAGGTAGTAGGTGACAGGTGCTGTTCTAGCTTTTCACGGTGCTGATATCGAAGATGAGTTGGAGTATTGCATATTGTTTCTTTCTTACTATATGTACTGGATGTTCCGCTGCTTTGTATTCTTTGAGTGATATGTAGTGAGGCTTGATGTATTGACTATTTGGATGCTCGTATTCAACTATTATGGAGTTTTATATGATGGCATTTTATTATGTAAAGCTTCACTATACATATGTTCTATTGTATTTTGTCCATGCGCTGTGAGTAATACGATAGATTTTGTTGTTTTAATTTACCCTGACAATCGTCCATGGTCGCCTGGCACACTTTACAGCGCATTTTCTCTTGATTCAGTGAAGGGGTCATGGGCGGTCGTCACAACACATATGTAACAAACAAATGCATCCACTAACATGCACATGAACTTATGTATACATACACATATACTTATACATTTAAAAATACATACATAAGACAAAAGTTTAAGATATTTTAAGTAAAGCTTCCTCCTTAAGCTAAAACAAGTCAACATATGCATACATGATGTAACAACCCAAAATTTGAGCTATAGTAATTAATTAATGAAATAATTAAATAATAAAATAACTTTGTGAAACTATCAGAATTGAGCTACGGGAGTTGCACTATTGTGTCCGTGGTAATTTTCTGGTTAATTTCCATATATAGATTGTCAAAATCCGGGCTAGAACGAAGGAGTTACGAAATAAACAAGAAATGAACAAAAGAAAGAAAAATATATACATATATATAGGGTCAGGTAGACCCCAGGGTCGACCTTCCCCATAGACGGGTCGACCTATAGGTCGACCCTCACCATACAAAGGTTGACCCGCGTAGGTATTTGGACGATTTTTTTTCCAGCTTCGTAGATGACATGTTTTGAAACTTTTACTCAATCCTATGCGTTCGTGCTTCCATTCGACGGTTCCCAGCGAGCCTATGATGTGGTTGCACCAGATTTCATCTTCAAATCCAACGGCCTAAGATCCCTAAGTGACACTATAAATAAGACACTAAGCCTAGCTATTTTTCTCATTTAGATTTTCTCCATTTGGGTTCATTGCCTGAAGTTGGACCTTAAAAGGAATATTTTTCCAAGGAGAAGATCTTTTTAATTAAAATATTTTATACCTAGAAGTGGATCCGAGAAGGCCAAGGAAAAGAGCTAAGGACCACATGTGAGTGTTTAGTAATTATTTAGATTTTAAAGTAATTTAAAATAATAGGGTTTTCAATAGTTGTAGTTTTTCTACAATTTTGGGATACCCTTTATGCAAGTTTATTTACAGTTTATTTATAAGAAATTTTTAGACTTTATTTCCAGTCTATTTTCTTTTAGCTATTTTATTTCAGTTATTTGCAATTATTTACTGTTATTTATAGTTTTTGCCATTTATTTACAGTCATTTATTGTTATTAACATCCATTCCTTTTTAGTTGAAATTTAGTCTGTAAATGTTAGTTTCTTTTTATTCCTTTTTACGCGAATAAATAAATAGAAGAGCATAATTTGCTAATATGGACTAAAATATAAGAGCACTAAATTTACAGAAAATTAGATGTAAAGTAAGAAGAACTGTAATAAATTGGACATAGACTGAAATAGGCAAATTTAAGACATTTGCAAGCATAGTTATAACATGTAATTATAACTAAAAAGAGAAAATAGAAGAAATAACAGAAGAATGGGTTAAGTTAATAAGCAAAATTATAACAAACATGTTATAATTAGAGATAACAGAAAAGGCTTATTTTAGAACTTATAATTAAGTTAATAAGCAAGCATAGCAGAGATAACAGAAGAGGCTTATTTTAAGACTTAGAATAAGTTAATAAGCAAACAGAGCAGAAATAACAGAAGAGACTTATTTTAAAGACTTACACTAAGCTAATAGGCAAAGATAGAAGTAGGACCCGTACCGACATCATTCCCCTTCAGTCAGGAACTGATGGTCTCATAATAAATTAGGTGAGGTTGGGACACGCTTATGCTGAAGTAATGGTAAATAAGAGGCCAATAGATAGAAGTTTAAATCGGGGGATTTGGGCAAGGGGCGCAACTAGATTTTGTTTGTTAGGACCCGTACCAGCAGCATTCCCTTTTTTTCAAACTAGGACTGATGGTCTCACAAACACTTAGGTGAGGCTAGACAGGACCCTGTCAGACTAGGACTGATGGTTTCACAACAGATCAGGTGAGGCTGGGCATGTTTATGCTGAAGTAATGGTAAATAAGAGGTCAAAAGAGGGAGCAACAGATAATGCGAGCCGATGGAGGCTGAGCGTGCGGCCTCGGAGTAGGTATATAAGTCGCTATTGAGTTCCAAAGTGCTAAACATGTGTCATTTTACTGTGGGACCCACCGAATGGGACTAGTGCATAGTGGCACAACAGAGATAGAAGGCCGATTGAAAGGTAGAATTAGGATTTCAGCCAAATTAAACTTGGATTGGGATTTCAGCCTAATCAAAGCAGTTTTAAAAAAGTGCAAACAATCCAATCAAAACTATATAAACAAAGCAAACAGTTAAAAAGTATTTTATCACAGCTTTATCTTTTCCTTTATTTCCTTTTATACTAGAACTGTTGCAAAGTCTATTATCCATATCTTGCTTAAAAATGCTAGTAATTACTTCCACTCACCAGCTTATAGTCCGACCCACTCCTCTATTTCCCCCTTTATCCCTCATAGGCCAGCAGAATCGAGGGTAATAGATTTCAGACTTGCTTGGAGATATTTCTGGAGTTCTTCATGTATTCTTCGTCTTTTCAATCTTCATTTCATTTGGATTTTGATGTACTGGTACTTATTGAGAGGGATGATTATTTTTATGTACTCTGATGCTGTGATTGGGATGGTATTTTTCGTAAGACATGTGTATTCGGTTTTAAGACATATTATGTATTTAGTTTTATGACTTATATTATGGAGTAATGAAGTTTAATTTTAAATATTTCCGCTGTTTTATTTATTTGCCTAGTGAATCTTAGTCTCTGTAAAGTTCTAGTTATACCTACAATGCACCATATTCTTTAGTGTGCCCTTTTTGGGTATACTAAGGGGTGTGGGGTGTTTCACTTGGTATCGGAGCCTAAGGTCATAGGATTCCTAAAACCTTGTTTTAAAAATAAAGTATTTTTCCAAAAGTAACCTATTTTTAAAAGTAGCGTATCTTCAAACTAGAAGTATTTTTCAGAAAGAAACTCTTATTATAGAAATAGTTTTTCAAGTATAAAAGTGAGTTTTTATAAAAATCCCCTCAAGGTCCAGTTCAACTTTCTTTCGATTCTTTTGAACTTAAATTCTCTTTTCTTTGCATAGTATGGCTGACTGGTTCCGTAGAGCTACGATACCAGAAGTGCACGGGCAAGCGCCCAATACCGCACCAGTAGGTGGAGATCCCGTTAATCCACCTACAACAGCCAATTTTTCTAAGCTATGCAAGGATTTCGCTAGTATAGGAGGCAAGACGTTTGCTGGCATAAAGGATTTCGAGGAGGCATGAGCTAGGTTGGAGGATACAGAGTGAATGTTTAGGCTGTTAGGATTGGAGGACCGACAGAGAGTTCAGCCTGCATCTTGGCAGCTGAAGGGAGAGCTTAAAGAGGTTCCTAAGTTAGAAAGCTCTAAGAAGCCATGGTGGAAGAACAAGAAGGATAAGGACAAGAGGAAAGAAGGAGAACCTCAGAAGCGGATCAAGAAAAGCGGGAAATGCAATAGCTGTGGATTAATTGGTCATTACGCAAGGGACAGTAAGAATAAAATGATGAAGGGAAGGTGTTTCAACTTTGGGTAGCCTGGTCACCTTAGTAGATCTTGTCCTTATAGGACAGGGCAGAGAGCAGGCACACTTATAGCGCAAGTACAGGCTTTGGATGCAGCACCTTCTAGTAGTGGACCGGATCGAGATAGGAAAGTCTCTATAGAAGGTTTGATCTCTATTTCGGATTTTCCCATTTGGACTCTTTTTTACTCCGGAGCATCGCACTCTTTCATTTCTAGTTCCTTGGTTGATTGTTTGCACTTAGATATCTCCTTAGTAGTAAACTCCATAGTTGTTTCAAACCCCATAAGAGGATTGACACATTTATCCATAATTTGTAGAGGTTTGACAATTTTCATGTTAGGTGTAGAGTTTGACTGTGATGCCTATGTATTGGAATTTTCGAGGTATGGGATGATTTTGGGGATGGATTGGGTATCCACCTATGGAACGATATGGGACTGCGAGAGGAGAGTTGTTAGACTAGAGACTTATAGCGGGTGGACTCTCGAAGTTTCTTGCGAGCCACAGGGGTCAGTCATGTTGAGCTTCCTTTAGTCCATTGATTCATCACTAGGAGAGCTAGATTCCATTCCAATCGTTAGAGATTTCCCAGACATTTTTAAGGAGGTTAAGAGACTACCCCCTAAGAGAGAGATTGACTTTAGGATCTATCTTAATGACAATGCTAAGCCAGTGGCATTACCCGTGAGACACATGGCTCCTAGGGAGAGGAAGGAGTTAATTAAGCAGATCAGTGAGCTATTGGAGAAAGGCTTCATCAGAAGGATCATATCTGAGTAGGGAGTGCCAGTCGTCTTCACTACAAAGGAAGATGGTTCCCTTCAGCTTTTCATAGATTATAGAGAATTGAATAAGCTCACGAAGAAGAACCATTACCCACTTCCTAGGATAAATGATCTTTTCGATCAGTTGGTTGGCTCTTCAGTAATTTCCCAGCTTGATTTAGCCACTAGATTTCATCAGCGTAGGGTCACTGACGATAGCATTGATAAGACCGCATTTAGGACCGATAATTTCTTTGAGTGGTTGGTTATGTCGTTTGGGCTAACCAATGCCCCAGCCTATTTTGTAGATTTGATGAGCCGTGTTTTTGGAAATGTCCTAAATAAGTTCATAGTAGTATTCGTGAAGACATTTTGATATTTTCCAAGAGTATGGAAGAGCATGATATTCATCTAGAGGAGGTTCTTCGTACGATCATCAATTGAAGGCAAAATTCTTAAAGTGTCACTTTTTGGCGTAAGGAAGTACGTTTCTTAGGGCATAGAGAAGGTCAACACATGGAAAGAGTTTAAGAAATGGTTTTGTACATTTAGGTTTAGATTTTGGAAATTCAAAGAGTTATAGGAAAAGATTGGAGATGTACAATAGATTCAACTGAAAAAAAATAAGTAGAGGAAAGCCCATGTGTAAATAATTGCAAAAATTATAATTGTTTCAGTTAAGTGGATTTAACGGTAGTGCTTTGGAAAAAATTTAAGCATAAAAGAGGAATAGGAATAAAAGACTTTAGTAAGGAAATGTGATTTCCAAGGTTTAGGAAGGGTACTGCTAGGGTAGTAAGAAGAAGATCCACTTTATGCCTAGCCTAATAAAATAAAATTGTTAGAATTGAAAAGTTGAAATATATAATTGTTAACATTTTTGAGGAAGTAAATATTGGGTGTTTGAAAAAAAGGTAGTATGAAATTTAAGTTGGTTTTTATACGATGTAAAAAGTGAAATTCTTTTTGAAGAATTATAGAGCATATATATAGCTTGCTAGTTTCTTTGTAGGTAAACAAAGATTTTAAATATAAAAACCAAGGGTGTATTAAGTATCGGAAACATAGGTTACAACATTTATTGTTGTAATAGATGTTTTCGTGAAAAATAAAGGGGGCATAGACTATAACACTACTGTTATAGTAGGTGACTCCCAAAGGAAATGTTTTTACATAGTATATGAGATTTATTAGTATTTATTTTAATTGAATCCATACACTAGTATTTTTGAGTTGTAGTAACGATGTTTTACGCAACATCTGTTTTGACCCAATTAAAAATGTGTTTTGAAAATAATTTCTAAGTATAGAAACAAAGTGGTTTGTAAGTACACTTATTATTTAAATAAGTATAAGGATGTTATAGACTAAAAAGAGATAAGAAGCCATTAGAAAAGAGGAGAGAGAAGAAAATGTTATTCACTATGATATCAGTTACATAGAGATTGATTAATTCAATTACATTACATAGGCTCCTTTATATATAGGCATTGGAGCATGAGATTGAACATATCCCATGATGTGGGACTAAATAGAAAAACACAAAAGCATATTCACTTTTAAATTTACATATATTATAACACTCCCCCTTGAATATGCATCCTCAGAATCTTGGATGCTCATATGGTAGCTAGAAATTGTTCCATTTGAAACGTCCATGGTAATTTCTCCCCCTCATTATTATCTTGCTTTCATACATCCATTCAGTCGTTATGAATATTGTCTGTTGCCTCATTAAAAACCTCTGTTAGGAAAACCTAATGGAAAAACCTTGAAGGAGGAAAAGAGTGCAACTTGAAATAATAGATATCATACAATGATATTCCTTTTAAAGAGTTTGATACTTTGGGATCAAAATAATGCCTCATTAAAACCTTACTAAGAAAAACCCAATGGGAAAAATCTTAGTGAAGGAAAAAGATACAATTTAACTTAAATAACATATTTGAGATGTTATTTCTTGAAAAGACGTTTGATTCTTCTAGATCAAGATAATGCCTCGTTAAAACCTTAGTAAGCAAAATCCAGTAAGAAAAATCTTAAATAAGGAAAAAGAGTATATTATAACTTATGTTCAAATGTTTCTAGGGAGTTGATACTTCTGGATCAAGATAATGCCTCATTAAAACCTTACTAATAAAAACCTAGTGTGAAAAATCTTAGTTAAGGAAAAAGAGTGCATTATAAAATACTTATGGATGATCCCCCTGATTTAAAATTTTCCTCTGAATTCGTAATCATCTTTCGATAACTCAAATTGGTTATATATACTTCTAGCTCCATAAATATGAATCTCATTAATAATACAATTTATTAATAATTTCCTTCGATACAATCAAATTTTCTAAAATTGTTTTTTTCCAAATATGATTTGCATTTTATGCATTTTGTATGCTACTTTTATGAAAAAACACTTCACGTGCTTTCATTTTTGTGCTTCAAATTGGTTTTGCATATTATAACTATACATTTTTGATGAATAATAAAAATTTCATTACAACATTACTAAAAAGCAGGAAGTAATCTACTCATCTTGAAGTATATCAAGATTTTCATTACAACAATGCTTAGAAGAAGGTTGTAATCTACACTTCATGTCTTTTTCATTCTTTATAACTACAAAAGTTATATATATTCTTCAGGAATTTGTATACTTTAATAAGTATTTGCATATCGCAAATACCACTTCAATGGATGTTAAGAGTTTTATTACAACAATACTTACAAATATGAAGTAATCTACTCATCATGAATTATATCAAGATTTTCATTATAACAATACTTAAAAGAAGTTGTAATCTACGCTCCTTACTCTTTACCTTCTTTATAACCACCGCAGTTATTTATATTCTTCAGGAATTTGTGTACTTTCATTGTTTATTATGATTTAAACAATATTTCTACCTTCAGGGTATTTTAAGCGTTTCAAACACTTTCACTGCTTCAATCAATTCAATCATCTCTAAAAACAACATGCTCATGGCACTTAACATGTTGTTGATACTATACGTGCTTTAATAAATTTAGTGTGCTTTTGCCACTTTATATACATGTTTCTAATTTTATTTTGTGGACTACAGGTCCACATTTTCTATTTAGGAGAATTTCATGATGGCCAATCATGTTTTTCTCTAATCCAGGATCTTTAATCCATTTATAAACATAAGCGCTTTATTATTTATAAATTTATAATCAATGATTATTTATTGTCAGTTCTAGATATGATTTATTGAGATCTCTTTATTTATCATATTTTAGGTACCTAAACCACTTCTAGGGTTATTTGACAATCATGTCATGGGTCTCTTTTAGAGCACCCTTAAGTGTTTCTTCAAGAACACTCACCTCCTTTATTTGGCATCGTTATTACTTACTCCAAAAATATTTTGAACTAACTTTACATTTCAGATGTGGTTTACACATTTTGATCCTTCAGGGATTCAAATCTATATTGGAGAAAGTCCACTAGGGATATTATTGATAATTTATACAAGTTACTTAATATTTTGCATCATTGCATATTTTAACAAATATTTAAAACTGATGATCAAAATGAGCTTGTATCCCTTTATCCTCCCCTTCAATGTTGACAAACATTGTCACGTTAAATAATAATCATCTTTGGATTCTCATTTTGATCCATTATGATATTGCTACTAGCAAATACACCATACATATTAGTAATAGGAGGATAATTCTTTTATCAGTTGATAAAATGCATTCAATTGATATTTCTTATTAGAGTTTGTTCTCATTTATTGATCTAGCCAATTAGAGGAATTTACTTATTGTGTAGATCATTTGAATACATACATGACTTCAGGTCATTCAACATTTATATTGATAGAATTTTAAATCACTAAATAATATCTATGCATAATCTATAAGATGAGCTTATAACAAACTTCAGGTTAGTTGAATATTTACATATATGGATGTATACGTACGTCCATGTATTACACATATATTATAAATTTTCATATTCTTTCTCATTTGAATTAGTGATTTTTTTAGAACAAACTATTACAAGGATCCAAACTGTTAATTTTTATTTATAAATCAATGTCAATGTGAATCCGTCAAAACCGCATGATAATGTTCAAAACATTTGGTTTGGAACCATATCGAACTTCTGGTTAGAACAAAATATACACACAACTTCAAGCTGTTAAGTTTTATTCCTCAATTATATCTCAAATATCAGTTGTGAACATTAATTATGATTACTTATCAAAGAATAATTTATATTGCATATAGACATTTCTACACATCTCTTTTGAGAGTTCTGCAAAAAAAAATTACAGCAAAAATAATAATAAGAGTATCTTATGGATACTTGGAATGTTACAGATACAGATCTCCTCAAGACCGTATGTATAGCTTGCATGAAAATTATGATATGAAATATAGACTATCTCTTTAGGAGAATATTTAAAGATATTTCTTCAATAAATGATTATGCATGTAATATTTCTTATGAAATAATAACTAGGAACATAACCTTTATGATATAATTAGACATATGAACATAGAACAATATATTCTAGAAATAATTTAATTTCTTACCTATTTGGAAGGTTTAATACAATTATAATGAAAATATGATACACGTTGTATAGCTCTCAAACTTTTAGGATCCAATCTAAACTAAATTAGGATCCTTCATAATCAAATTTTTATGCATTTATTTGGTTTAATAAAATTACCAAATATATAAACAAATCTCTTCTAGAGATATGTTATCATTTCCTAATTTATTAGTCTCTTTTAGGGATATTTTATTATCACCACTTCTGGAGTGAATTTATCTCTTCTAGAGATATATATGCATTATTGGAATGCTATATCAATGTACAATATTTCTTTTGTAGAAATTACATAATTACTATCTTTACAATAACATAAAACATCCCTACTGGAGATTTTTGTTGTAGCTATCTTTGAAATGACATATCAAACTTTAAATACAGTAACAAAATTAGATGCACCAAATGAAAGTAAGATGCGAAGATAAAACCACTACTTCTGAAGTGTAATATTGATATACAATTCCCTTTTTTAGGGATAAATGATTGTTATTACTTCGAAACTTTTATATGATATTCCTTCAGGGAATATAGTGTTTCCTTTTAAGGAATTGCAATGTAACAAAAATAAAATTCCTATAACATCTCTTCTGGGATGTTGGATTTTGCAATATAAATATAAATAAATCTCTAAAACATTTCTTCAAGAGATTAATATACGCACACATCCGTGTATATAAATAGCATGACATATAAATTATATATTATAGAGAATGTTAAAATGTATTTCTATAACTAAATAGCTAGCCATATGTACATAGAAGTAATTTGTCATAACATCGAGATTTTTTCCATGATTAGAAAAAAATAGATCTACTAATTATTTTGTAGTATTTATCAAACTTCAAGTTTGAGTTATTATAGATTTATCAATGAGAAAGCAACAAAGAAAATAATTAAAGTACAGTTAATCATTGAAATGAAATTAGACTTTTAGATTGCGCAAAACCTGTTAATTGATCATGTATACTTTTCCATAATTTGAAGTAAATAATTGGGAAAAATAATTTAAACTGACTACAACATATAAATTGAAATGTTATTTGAATTCATACCAAATAATAAACATCCCTTTCCAAGACTAAATTAATAATTACTTTTTCAATCCGGTGATGTTTGAAATATCATATAACATAGTATCTTCAGGATATTTGGTTAATATAATGTAAATGTGAAGATATAAGGTAAGGTATAACTCATTTGGAGATTTTTGTAATCTCTTGAATGCAGCATCATTATCTCATGTGATGATTTATTAATTTCCTTTAACTTCTTCAAGAAGTATAACCTTATCACTTTACACAATTTCAATAGAGCTTCGGGCTTCTAATTCATGAACTTCGAGTTCATTAATTTGTTATGAACTTCAGGTTCTCAAATTTTGTGTAAACTTCTCCTTGTTTTTTTTGGAATCTTGTACATTTTGACAAATTAAAAAAAAATACTGATAAGAATTTGAACTTGTAAACTTTATCAGAAAGTCTTTTCATAATTCAAGACTTCAGGTCTTGGACTTTGAGTTATACAACTTCTATTAAAATAATTTCTTGCACAACTTCAGGTTGTTGTCAAAACCTATTTCTATTTGACGATTAAATTTTCTGATCCTCTTTTTTTTTAGTTAGAACTTCTGGTTCTTTATTTTGAGGAAACTTGTAATTCACCGATTTATGTAAACTCAACCTTTTATCATTATAGAAACTGCAGGTTCTCAATTTTTATTTTCTGTTCCCTTTTTTTTAAGAAAATATATTAGAAGATATTAAGCTTATCGTGTAAGCTTCTATTAATGTTTCCATTCACTTCAGATGTGTTAAATCAAAATCAATGTTAGATCTAAACTTAATACGATCTTCTAGATACGTATTATCTTTATATTTGTTTCTCCAAGAAACAATAAAATATTTCTTCTGGAAATATAAATCATATATCAAAATAATTTTCAAAGCCTTCATTCAAATCTAAATCAAGTCAAAAGGTTTTCAAAATAAAAACTCCATTTACAAACCATGTTTGATTTTTCAAATCCATGTCCAAACTTAATATAATCAAATTCAATAATTTTCTTGAATCTACAATATCAAATTTTGTCAAGTTCAAACTTGCTTTCCAAAATAAATAAACCTAAAAACATAAAAATAAGCATGGTATTGAGATCTATAATATAATAAGATCAGAAAAATAGCAACAAGAAAAAATTAGATCTGAAATATAATAACTAACAAAATAAGAATGAGATGTTAAAGTTCAGATCTACATAAGATCTAAAGTTATAAGACTAATATAATAAAATCTAAAAGATAAGACAATAGATTCAGATCTGAAGAAGTAAATCTAGAATGGAATGAGATCTAAAAAAATTATTTGGAAGATTAGATCAATCAGATCAGAAAAATGACTTACCGTTTTGAGATCTATAATTGGATCTGGAAAAGAATAGATCTGATTTCATAGATTATCACAATTGTATATCTATAATTTTTTTTGTAGAGATCGTGCTGATAACGTATTATAGACTAAAAAGAGATAAGAAGCCATTAGAAAAGAGGAGAGAGAAGAAAATATTATTCACTATGATATCAGTTACATAGAGATTGATTAATTCAATTACATTACATAAGATCCTTTATATATAGGCATTGGAGCATGAGATTAAACATATCCCATGATGTGGGACTAAATAGATAAACACAAAAGCATATTCACTTTTATATTTACATATATTATAACAAAGGAGATGTTTTCTAGTTATGAAAATATTAAAACAGTTTTGAGAATGAGTTCTTCTGAAAAAAAGGAGTAAGTTAAATATTAGGAAATTAATAAATTTTATAGAAAATGTCTTTCGTAAGAGAATATATATTAAACATACTTTAATCTATTGGAATGAAATGAATAATGATATAATTTTCTATGAAACCAAATCACAAATATAGATGTTTTGTGCAAGTTATAAAGAGTAGGTGAAAGAGATGTACAAGGTATGGGAAGCACCATATTTTGTATAGCCTATTTCAAAAAATATAAAATAAGTTCCTTGTAATTTCACATAAACATGAAGTCCTCTTTTAAAGGATTCATATAAGGTTTTAGCGTTAATAGTTTCTTACAAAAGAAAGTAGTTCCAATATATTAAGGTATAAAACCATTAGGTGTAATAAGAAGTGTAATAAGTAGAGACAATGTTAGTTGGGAGAGATATTATAGAGAGCCTTTGTAGAAAGTCCCGATTTGTAGTAAGTTAGAAACTCCTCCAAGGTTAGGTGATTGGAAAGTTAAGGGGTTTTTAATAAAATAATTGTTCTTATCTACTCCAGTTTTTGAAAAATTGAAAATATATGAAAAGAAGATGTTTTGAAAATATGTGAGGACATTTTAAAGATATTTTAAAGAAAAATGGTTTGGTGAAAAAGTAAATAAGTTTTTGGAAGAGAAAAACTTAGAATAGTTAAATTTAAAAATCCAAATTTTTATAGAAAGCTGTAAAGGTCTTTAAAAGAAAACGAGGAATAAGTTTTGAACTTAGAATTTGGAAGTTTCCCCCTCTATGTTTGGGGAATATTGTAAATTCAAAAAGCTCTAAGGATGCAAGTCTAGAAAGGTAAAATGTTAAGTAACCAAGTGCCTTTGAATTTAATGGAAATTTGAAAATAACACTTTTAAGGGTAAAATGTTATGGGATTCGATGTTTTAAAAATTTAGAATCTTTAGTTTTTGAAATGATAAGTACCAAACCAAACTTTTAAATGGGAGTAGATAGGAATCATTTCCTAGGTGTGACGAAAAAAGTGTAAGGATATGTAGGAGATAGCAGTGATTACTTTTAGAAGTAATAATAGAAGTTTTCGTAAAGTGTATAGGACACTAGTAAGAACCTAGGACTGTTGCTTCATGTGTGTAGAATATATAGTAAGGTGATATTAGTAAGATAGTAAGACAAACGTGGTTGAGGATGTGTATTCTTAATTTTGGAGGAACTTGAAAGGAGCATCTTCCTTTAGTGGAATTCGCGTATAAGAATAGTTTTCAAGCTAGCATTGGAATGGCACCTTTCGAAGCTCTTTATGGAAGACCGTGCAAGTCGCCTTCGTGTTGGTTAGAGTCTATAGAGAGATTGCTACTTGGTCCTAGCATGGTTAGAGAGACTTCGGAGAAGATTGATTTAATTAGGAGAGAATATGTACCTCTTATCCACATCTCTTTGATAATAAATTTTGAATTTCCTGTTTTCATCTTTAGTTTTGAATAGGTTCTTTCCTTTATTATCCTTAGAGAGGGTAGACCTTAGGACTTAACCTATGGATGGTAAGACTGAATGTAAACATGTTACTAAAACATGTTATGTATGCTGGACGCTAGTGGTTGCAAGTGTTTGCAAGTGGATGCTAATGGACGCATATATATACACTAGGCACTATTATCTCTTAGGGATCGACCTAACTAGGTCTCTAAAGCATATGCATATGGATGTGTGCGCATTTTATTTTATTCCATGGTTGCTATAAATGGATGATTATCATATGATTGTTGCATTTGGATGATGATTGTAGCATGCATATAGAACTATCAGTTATCATTAGGAAATTTGCATTCATTTGGATACGTAGCATGGACATGATTGCATAAAAAGGAGGTCGACTGAATAAGTAGACTGCCTAATCTTTTGCATTAGTTAGTTACATTGACACTACACTATTTGCATATATATCATGAATTGCATTAGAAAATCCTAAGGATAATGGATGTAATGGGTGATGGTTGAGTAGTTGGTTGCAGAACTTGGATGAAAACATTTATTTCATTCTGCTATCCTTAGAGATTTCAGGAACGAAATCCTTTAAGGAGGGGAGAATGTAACAACCAAAAATTTGAGCTACAGCAATTAATTAATGAATTAACTAAATAACAAAATAACTTTGTGAAATTATCAGAATTGAGCTATGAGAGTTGCACCGTTGCGTCCATGGTAATTTTCTGGTCAATTTCCATACATAGATTGTCAAAATCAAAGCTAGAACGAAGAAGTTATGAAATAAACAAGAAATGAACAGAAGAAATATATATATATATATATATATAGGGTCAGGTCGACCCTAGGGTTGACCTTCCCCATAGATGGGTCGACCTATATATAGGTCGACCCTCACCATACAAAGGTCGACCAGGTGGTCGACCAGCGTATGTAGGACGATTTTTTTCCAGCTTCATAGATGATGTGTTTTGCAACTTTTACTCAATCCTGTGCATTCGTGCTTCCATCCGATGATTCCCAGCGAGCCTATGACGTGGTTGCACCAGATTTCATCTTCAAATCCAATGGCCTGAGATCCCCAAGTGACACTATAAATAAGACCCTGGGCCTAGCTATTTTTCTCATTCAGATTTTCTCCATCTGGGTTCATTGCCTGAGGCTAGACCCTAAAAGGAATATTTTTCCAAGGAGAAGATCTTTTTAATTAAAATATTTTATACCTAGAAGTGGATCCGGGAAGGCCAAGGAAAAGAGCTAAGGACCATAGGAGAGTGTTCAGTAATTATTTCAGACTTTTAAGTAATTTAAAATAATAGGGTTTTCAATAGTTGTAGTTTTTCTAGAATTTTGGATAACCTTTATGCAAGTTTATTTACAGTTTATTTGTAAGAAAATTTTAGACTTTCTTTCCAGTCTATTTTCTTTTAGCTATTTTATTTCAGTTATTTGCAAGTATTTACTATTATTTACAGTTTTTCCTAATTATTTACAGTCATTTATTGTTATTTACATCTATTCCTTTTTAGTTGAAATTTAGCCTGTAAATGTTAGTTTCTTTTTATTCCTTTTTATGAAAATAAATAAATAGAATAATTCACTAATATGGACTAAAATATAAGAACACTAAATTTACAGAAAATTAGATGTAAAGTAAGAAGAACTATAATAAATTGGACATAGACTGAAATAGGCAAATTTAAGACATTTGCAAGCATAGTTATAATATGTAATTATAACTAAAAAGAGAAAATAGAAGAAATAGCAGAAGAAGCTTATTTTTAAACTTAGACATTGGGTTTAGTTAATAAGCAAAATTATAACACACATGTTATAATTAAAGATAACAGAAAAGGCTTATTTTAGATCTTATAATTAAGTTAATAAGCAAGTATAGCAGAGATAACAAAAGAGGCTTATTTTAAGACTTAGAATAAGTTAATAAGCAAACAGAGCCAAAATAACAAAAGAGGCTTGTTTTAAAGAAGTACAATAAGTTAATAAGCAAAGATAGAAGTAGGACCCATACGTGATCTGAAGCAGGGATGTCTTTATTAATGTAGCTCGACTTTATATGTTAAGATCCTTTTATTTAAAAAAAAAAGTAGGACCCATACCGGCACCATTCCCCTTCAGTTAGAAACTGATGGTATCACAATAGATTAGGTGAGGCTGTGACACGCTTATGCTGAAGTAATGGTAAATAAGAGGTCAATAGATAGAAGCTCAAATCGGGGGATTTGGGCAAGGGGTGCAACTAGATTTTGTTTGTTAGGACCCGTGCCAGCAACATTCCCTTTTTTTCAGACTAGGACTGATGGTCTCACAAACACTTAGGTGAGGCTGGATAGGATCCTGTCAGACTAGGACTGATGGTCTGACAACAGATCAAGTGAGGATGGGCACGCTTATGCTGAAGTAATGGTAAATAAGAGGTCAAAAGAGGGAGCAACAGATAGTGCGAGCCGACGGTGGTAGAGCGTGCGGCCTCGGAGCAGGATATAAGTCACTATTGGGTTCCAAAGCACTAAACAAGTGTGTTTTCGTTATAGGACCCACAGGATGGGACTAGCCCACAGTGGCACAATAGAGATAAAAGGCCGATCGAAGGGTAGAATTAGGATTTCAGCCTAATTAAACTGGGATTGAGATTTCAGCCTAATCAAAGCAGTTTTAGAAAAGTGCAAACAATCTAATCAAAACTATCTAAGCAAAGCAAACAGTTAAACAGTATTTTATTCCAGCTTTATCTTTTCCTTTATTTCCTTTTATACTAGAACTGTTGCAAAGTCTATTATCCTTACCTTGCTTAAAAATGCTAGTAATTACTTCCACTCACCAGACTTATATTCTGACCCACTCCTCTATTTCCCCCTTTTTTTCTCTATAGGCCAACATAATCGAGGGCAGTAGATTTCAGAATTGCTTGGAGATATTTCCAGAGTTCTTCATGTATTCTTCTTCTTTTCAGTCTTCATTTCATTTGGATTTTGATGTACTGGTACTTTTTGAGAGGGATGATTAATTTTATGTATTCTGGTGCTGTGACTAAGATGGTATTTTTATAAGACATGTGTATTCGGTTTTTAAGACATATTATATATTAAGTTTTATGGCTTATATTATGGAGTAATGAAGTTTAATTTTAAAAGTTTCCGCTGTTTTATTTATTTGTCTTGTGAATCTTAGTCTCTGTAAAGTTTTAGTTATACCTATAACGCACCATATTCTTTAATGTGCCCTGTTTGGGTATACTAAGGGGTGTGGGGGTGTTCCACATGAGTGGATGGAAGTGATGTGCACATGGGGGAGGAGTTATTTCCATGTATAATGAAGGGGGAGATATGTTGGAGAAGCATGGAAAAACTGGAGTTTACAAATCTTCCTTTACACACTTCTTTTTTCCTATAAATACCATACCCTCTTCTCTTTTTTTCCATTCATCTTCTTCTTCATATTTCTCAAGCTTTTGCTTCCTCTTTAATGGCTTTTAAAAAAAACGAAATAATGTCAAAAATTATTTCAAAAAAAAAACTAAAACCAAAAACTATAGTCATATATAGTAAAACACCTCAAAAACGATCCAAAAGCTCTTCATTTCCCTTTATTCTTCATAAACCCCTCTTCATTCCACCCTAGGTCGAGCCTAACCCAAGCCACACCCTGGGTCATGCCCTCTTTGGCTTCCACAAAGCTTGGTCAAGACATTTAAGAGATAAAATCCGAAGAATAGCGAGCTTCAGAACTCGAATAGCCGAGCTATAGCAATTTTTTGTGAATCATTGGAAATCTAAGGTGAGAAATCCTAAATTATTATACTATATGTTGGATGATGATATGATGTTGCAAATGGATGTTTAATATGCTTTGATCATCAAGTTTGGTTGTTTTTATATGAATGTTGAATATATATGCAAGTCACGATTATACACGTCGATAAGCACAAAAGGAAATCACTTTCCTTAGATTAATAAAACGGTGTATATGGAAGTATTAAACCTCTTATAAATGGTTTATAATGTATTTGAATTTTTTTATTAACATTTAAAAGTATTTTGGTGAAGTTTGGAAAGAAACAGAAAATTTAGTCAAAAATAAGCACGTCGCGTAACGATAGTTCGCGGTTTTGCGCTATAAAAATCAAACTAGTGTAAAAGTTGGAATATAGGTCGGAATTCTTCGAGATAAAAAATTTCCATACTATTATATCCATAGTTTACCAAAAAAGAAATAAAATCGAGATTCCGATAAGTAGATTTTAAAATATGAGTAAAACAAGTTTGGGAAAAATCTTGAATTTGTAGTTCGGAATCCAAAATTGGATTTCTTTGGAAATGATGTTTTAAAATTGTTTAAAAATGTTAAATAAATCTTATAAATCTTTTAAAATGGTTTATAAAGAGATTTTAGAAATAAAAGTGAAGTTTCAAATAATAAAAAGTTGTTTTGAACAATATAGCTTTAAAAAGCACTTTTCGCAGCACTTTTTTGTAGCACTTTTTATAACTTTTGAAAACTAGTTTTAAACTTGACTATCCTTTTACACATCTTTTGTAAATGTTTTTAAATGATTTATAAAGTGTTTTAAAGATGATTTAAAGAATTTTCGGAATGATTAAAGATTTAGAATCGATCAAATAACTTGACCGCCTTATGGGTGTTAGAGAGATAGTGTCTTGGCTTGAGTTTGGAAAACCAGTTTCATGCTCTCCTGGCTATCCAGACTAGCCCAATGGAGGGAATGGTGAATTTGCTTTACTCCGATCAATAACTTCCTAAATGAAAAATGAAACGATTTCGAGTTGATTCCTAGTAAAAAGAAGTTTAAAAGTTATTAAAGGATTCTATAAAGGAAGTTTGATAATTCCGTATATACCGAAAAGAATGTTTTTAGAAATATATATCTCTGAGGGAGATTTTTGATAAAAGAACTTAATAAATTAAACAAAGATTCCTTATTCACTTGACCTCTTTTATCGATGATTGGTTCGGAGAAACTGGGGTCGAATCTGGGGAAATCCCTATCAAAAAACCACTTCGAACCAATGTATGTGTTCAAAAAATAAAGATCTGATAGAGAGACTGAAGGATGAAGACCAGGAATTTTCGGGATGAATGGACTGCTTGTTGATAATTCTGGTTAGCCCCCAAATACTAAAGTTGTATTGGTCCTTTCATTTCTGGAGATCTTTGGGTTGCAAGGACTTCTTGCTACTAATCCTAGGGTAGATTCCCGACAGGATGCGGTAGGAGAGTGCCTTCTGTTTCGTTCAATCCAAGAACGAACTTGTATGGACGGATGTTTGACATTACATTCTTAAGATTTACGTCGTTGACTTATATAAACGTACATCTGTTTGGTGGAAGGGAAGGCAACTTCTCTTCGCTTAACACCTTTCTCTGAGACGTACGAGATCGGAGGTTGTATGTTTATGGAAGTCGACAAGTGATCGATAGAATGGTAGTGTGACATTCAAAGGAAGATGATGTGCTATGTAAAAAGGTAATCTTTACCTCAGGCCTTATAGTCGATAATAACCAAAACAGGGTTGGATGCGGCAAGGCTATGTAGTTCGCAACCATTAGGGTATGATCATCCCCTTCTAGATATATTTCTTCCCGCTATCACGTTCAGGATATAAATTATTGTGGATGTATGCTATGAGATGTCTCGGTTAGGTCTGTAACGATTGGGCTGATGACATATTTGGTATTATCTAAGGAAAGGTAGGCTGGTCTTGTGTTGGTAGAGGTGCAGCTGTGCCGTTGACCTCGGTACATTCCTCTAGAGATGTACTGCTGAAAGGTAGTCCCTTCACCTGGTCATTTGTATGGAATCCATTCTCTAATAAGTGCCTGCCATTTTGTTTGTAGAGCCTAGCATGTTGGAATTTAATAATGGTAACGATTTCGGCTAAGATTAATAAGTTATTTGCAAATATTTTCAAAGGTATGTCATTAAAAATAATATCAAGTATTTTTTGACGTAAAATGTTTTGGTTATCATAAGGTAAAAATCGTTCCATGTTTATGTGCGGCGTGGTCTTATGAGATACCTTTTGTTTTTAAAACACGTATTTTGAGTTCTCACATCAGTCCCATGACTGACCCGGAGTTTATTTATGTTTTCCCTTTAAACTCCAGATACTCTATTTTCTCGAGCAGCCAAGTAGTTAGGATTCTGTTTAGAGTATTTTGGGAGGAGCATGCTGGAGGAGATTTTTGGAGCATGAAGCTAGAGCATTCGATGGGGATATCCATCTATCTATTTTTGTTTTCCATAGTGTATAAGTTAGTAATGCCAGCAAGTGTGGAGCAGGAACTTTTAACTGTTCCTGGTTGGGTTTGTGCATACAAAACTCTGATGTACCCTGATGATGGAAAATGTATGTACTATTTACCTATTCTAACATAATGTGAGAATTTGTGTTTCTATCTTTTACTTTACTTTACCCCTGAAAATTTTCCTGCCCGACACTTGAATTTACGGCACGTGAATACCTTGGATGTATTAGTGTCGATTTGCGAGAATCGAGGAGACGAGTCCTCACGTTTGGTATTAGAGCTGAAGGTTAAGTGAGAACCTTGGCTTTGGTGAGGTATAACTCACTAGAGATAGGGTTAGTAATGCCCTAGAATGAGTTTAAATCTTTGAGAGTGTGCATTTATAAATCTCTAAAAGGTGTATATTGTTTCCAAAGATAATTTCGTCTTTGTATTCTAAAGTTAGCTTACTAAATTCAAGTAGTAAGATATGAGTACTCGTAGAGGACGAGGACTAGGAAATAGCAGCACCACAACAACCAACGGTCGAGCTCCAATCGCCGCTGTAGAAGTAATAGCTCCCTTACAACCCCAGTTAAATTTTTCCACTCCATGCAAGAATTATACCAGCTTAAGGGGAAAACCATTCAATGGTACAGAAGCTATTATTGAAGTACAAGCTTGGATTAAATCGTGCGAAAGGATCTTTAAGCTGTTGGATACCATTAATGAGCAAAAGAGGTTTTTGGCCTCGTGGCAGGTACATGAAGGGGCTTTGGCTTGGTGGGAGTCCATTACCCTATGTGAATTGGAGGATACTTTCTCTTGGGAAAGGTTTAAGGAGGTTTTGGAAGAGAAGTACATGGTAGCATCGGGGAAATCTCATCTTTGCCGAAGCTTTATGGATCTTAAGCAAGGCGAAATGACTATTAGGGAGTATGCGAATAAGTTTAATGAATTATCTTGTTTTGGGCCGGGATTAATTGACATGGCTTTAAAGAAGAATGGGAAGTTTATTTCTGGGATGAATGAGAAATACCAGATCAGGATGACTGCCTATGTTAAAGGGTCCTTTATAGATTTGCTGGATATGGGATTCCGTTATGAAACATTGGACAAGACGAAGCCGGTAGTAGCTCAGACCAACAACAACAACTATAACGCCAACAACTGGAAGAAAGGGAAGTTCAATAACATTGGAAAGAAGCCGTGGTCAGGAAAACCTGGAGAAGGATCTCAAGGAAACAACTTTAAGGGATACACTTTTCACAATTGCAAGAAGAAGGGCCATATTGCGAAGGATTGTAGAAGCCCAAAGGTCTAGGATTTAGTCTCTCATGTGGTCCAAAATAGCCTTTGCTATAATGGCCATCAACCAGGGGACATAACCAAGGATTGTGCGATCATGAAAAAAGGAGAGCATGCCAGAGTCTACGTAATAAATGATGAGCCTTCAACCTCTCAGGATGTGAAAGGCAAGGGAGTTTTGTAAGGTAATATTTTTATTGAAGATATTTTAGTTAGATTATTGTTTGATACAGAAGCTTCTCATAGTTTTATTGCTAAGAAAACTGTAGAAGAATTAAAACTTGAACCTAAAATAGTGGATACCCCAATCTGTGTGACAAATCCTATAGGCGACACTACTAACCTTTGCATGAATTGTGAGAAAGTCCAAATTTCCCACTCTTCCCATAAATTTCCTTCCGAATTATTTATCCTAGATTTTATTGGGTTTGAGATTTTACTTTGTATGGATTGGTTGACTAAGTATAAAGCTGTTCTCGATTGCGTTAGGAGGACGATAACCATATGGACCAATTTCGGGAAGGTTATCGAAATATCTTGTAAAGATCCTAGTCCTAGAAGGGGAAGTTTTCTTTATGCATTAGACTCATCCCAGGAAGGATTAGAAACCATACCCATTGTTAAAGAATTCTCAAATGTTTTTGATGAAGTGAAAGTTTACCCCCACATCGAGAAATCAAATTTCGTATCAATTTGATTTCCTGTGCAATGCCAATTAAACAACGAGACTGAAGGATGGCTCCGAAGGAGATGAGAAATGATTAAGAAAGAAGGTAGCAAGGCTAGTTAAAGATCAATGGAGTGGTGATGCTGAGGATTGCACTTGGGAAACAGAGGATAAAATGAAGAAGGCATATCTCGAGTTTAGAATTAAAGAATGAACTGTATCATTATAGTATACTCACCACCTATGGTGTAGTCACATATAAATACTTTTGTATATGCTCCATCATATCGAATATATTTCCTTTTGAACTATTCTCTCTTATCTTAATTTCGGGGACGAAATTCCTTTAAGGAGGGGAGTCTATAACGACCCGGAAATTTATCACTTTGATAAATTTTATTTATTTTTAAATAAAAGGTTGATAATACAAATAATATTGTTTTTAGTGATAATGAGTAATAGTAATCTTATTTTGAATAAATATTTGCAAAAATATTTCCCTCGAAATCTAAATCGATAAAATGGCCGAAAACTATTTTATTAGTAAATAGCTCTATAATCGTAAAATGTCTCGTACAGAGCTAGATACATACACTTATTTAAATAATTAAACAAGAATATGAAATAAAATCAATTGATTTGTTTTTTGAAAATAAAACCGGTTTTTAACATTGTTAATAATGCCCTTAAATATGATAATTGATTTATTTACTTTAAATTGAGATTTAATGATTAAATAATTATTATAATTATTCAAATAATGATTTTGAAAAGGTTATAATTCATTTTGAATAGTTATAAAGTAATAATAAATCATTTATAATAGTTTTATAAAGAGATATTTTTGATTTGAAAATATAAGGAAAAATCGATATCGCTTTATCGATATAATAGCGATTTTTGTAAATAATTGCTAATATAAATTTATATGGTTTTATAAATGAAGTGTGATTATTTTAATTCATTTAAAATGATAAGAAATTTATTTTGAAATTTTGTTTACAAATATATGTACGTTAAAATATAAGTGAAAATGTGACCGGGAATCGGTTCTCCGATCAACAACGGTTTATCGAACGAAAGTTGTTCGAAATCAATGCAACATTGTTTATATGTCATGTACATATATGTAACATACAAATGCATCCAATAACATGCACATGAACATATGTATACATACATATATACTTATAAGTTTAAAAATACATAAATAAGACAAAAATCTAAGATATTTTAAGTAAGGCTTCCTCCTTAATCTAAAACAAGTCAACATATGCATACATGAGTGGATGGAAGTGGTGTGAACATGGGGGAGGAGTTATTTCCGTGTATAATGAAGGGGGAGGTGTGTTGGATAAGCTTGGAAAAAGTGGAGTTTACATACCTTCCTTTACACACTTCTTTTTTCCTATAAATAACATACCCTCTTCTCTCTTTTTCCATTCATCTTCTTCTTCATATTTCTTAAGCTTTTGCTACCTCTTTAATAGCTTCTAAACTAAAAGACATAATGTCAAAAATTATTTCAAAAAGAAACTAAAATAAAAATTATAGTCATATATAGTAAAACACCTCAAAAACGATCCAAAAGCTCTTCATTTCCTTTTATTTCTCACAAACCCCTCTTCATTCCACCCTAGGCCAAGCCTAACCCGATTCACACCCTAGGCCGTGCCCTCCTTGGCTTTGACAAAGCTTGGTCGAGAAATTTAGGAGCTAAAATCTGAAAAATAGTGAGCTTCGAAACTCAAATAGCGGAGCTATAGGAATTTTATTGTGAATCATTGGAAATCTAAGGTGAGAACACCTAAATTATTATACTATATGTTGGATGATGATATAATGTTGCAAATGGATGTTTAATATGTTTTAATCATCAAGTTTGGTTGTTTTCATGTGAATGTTGAATATATATGCAAGTCACGATTATACACGTTGATAAGCACAAAAGAAAATCACTTTCCTTAGATTAATAAAATGGTGTATATGGAAATATTAAACCTCTTATAGATGGTTTATAATATATTTTAATGTTTTATAAACATTTAGAAGTGTTTTGGCGAAGTTTGGAAAGAAACAGAAAATTTGGTCAAAAATAAACGCGTCGCGTAACGGTAGTTCGCGATTTCGCGCTATAAAAATCAAACTAGTGTAAAAGGTGGAATATAGCTTGGAATTCTTCGAGATAAGGATTTTTCGAACTATTATATCCATGATTTTCTAATGAAAAAAGAAAATCGATATTCCGATAAATAGACTTTGAAATATGAGTAAAGCAAGTTTTTGAGAAATCTTGAATTTGCAATTCGGAATCCAAAACCGGATTTCTTTCGAAATGATGCTTTGAAATTGTTTAAAAATATGAAATAAATCTTATAAATGTTTTAAAATGGTTTAGAAAGAGATTTGAGAAATAAAAGTGAAGTTTCAAATAATAAAAAGTTGTTTTACTCAATATAGCTTTAAAATGCACTTTTCGTAGCACTTTTTATAACTTTTGAAAACTAATTTTAAACTTAACAATCCTTTTACAAATATTTTATAAATGTTTTTAAATGATTTATAAAGTGTTTTAAAGATGATTTAAATAATTCTTGGAATGATTAAAAATTTAGAGTCGATCAAATAACTTGACCGCCTTGTGGGTGTTAGAGAGATAGTGTCTTGGCCATAGTTTGGAAAACCAGTTTCATGCTCTCCTGGCTATCTGGACTGGCTCGATGGAGGGAATGGTGAATTTGCTTTACTCTGATCAATATCTTCCTAAATGAAAAATGAAACGATTTCGAGTTGATTCCTAGTAAAAAGAAGTTTAAAAGTTATTAAAGGATTTTATAAGGGAGGTTTGATAATTCCGTATATACCGAAAAGAATGTTTTTAGAAATATATATCTCCGAGGGAGATTTTTGATAAAAGAACTTAATAAATTAAAGAATGATTCCATATTCACTTGACCTCTTTTATCGATGATTGGTTCAGAGAAACCGAGGTCGAATCTGGGGAAATCCCTATCAGAAAACCACTTCGAACCAATGTATGCGTTCAAAAAATAAAGATCTAATAGAGAGACTGAAGGATGAAGACCAGGAATTTTTGGGATGAATGGATTGCTTGTTGATAATTCTGGTTAGCACCAAAATACTAAAGTAGTATCGATCCTTTCATTTCTGAGGATATTTGGGTTGCAAGGACTTTTTGCTACTAATCCTATGGTAGATTCCCGACAGGATGCGGTATGAGAGTGCCTTCGGTTTCGTTCAATCCCAGAACAAACTTGTATGGACGGATGTTTGACATTACATTCTTAAGATTTACGTCGTTGACTTATATAAACGTACATCTGTTTGGTGGAAAGGAAGGCAACTTCTCTTCACTTAACACCTTTCTCTGAGACGTACGAGCTCGGAGGTTGTATATTTGTGGAAGTCGACAAGTGATCAATAGAATGGTAGTGTGGCATTCAAAGGAAGATGATGTGCTATGTGTGGTTCGCAACCATTAGGGTATGATCATCCCCTTCTAGATATATTTCTTCCCACTATGACATTTGGGATGTAAATTATTGTGGATATATGCTATGTGACATCTCAGTTAGGTCAGTAACAACGGGGGTGATGACATATTCGGTACTATCTAAGGAAAGGTAGGTCGGTTTTGTGTTGGTAGAGGTGCAGATGTTATGTTGACCTCGGTACATTGCTCTAGAGATGTACTGCCGGAAGGTAGTCCCTTCACCTGGTCATTTGTGTGGAATCCATTCTCCAATAAGTGCCTGCCATTTTGTTTGTAGAGCCTAGTATGCTGGAATTTAATAATGGTAACAATTTCGTGAAGATTAATAAGTTATCTGCAAATGTTTTCAAAGATATGTCATTAAAAATAATATCAAGTATTTTTGATGTAAAATGTTATGGTTATCATAAGGTAAAAATATGTTCCGTGTTTATGTGCGGCGTGGTCTCATGAGATACCTTTTTGTTTTTAAAACACGTATTTTGAGTTCTCACACCAGTCCCATGACTGGCCCGGAGTTTAATTTTGTTTTCCCTTTAAACTCTGGGTGCTCTAATTTCCTAGGCAGCTAAGTAGTCAGGATTCTGTTTAGAGTATTTTGGGAGGAGGATGCTAGAGGAGATTTTTGGAGCATGAAGCTGGAGCACCCGATGGAGATATCTATCTATCTATCTATTTTTGTTTTCTATGGTGTATAAGTTAGTAATGCTAGCAAGTGTGGGAGCAGGCAGTTATTACTGTTCCTAGCTGGGTTTGTGCATACAAAACTCTGATGTACCCTGATGATGGAAGTTGTATGTACTATTTACCTATTCTAACGTAATATGATAATTTGTGTTTCTATCTTTTACTTTACTTTACCCCTGAAAATCTGCCTCCCCGGCAATTGGATTTATGGCATGTGAATACCGTGGATGTATTAGTGTCAATTTCCGAGAGTCGAGGAGATGGGTCTTCACATAGTTTAACTCAGAAATATTTTTTTCCTAATGCGACAGGAATGACTGCCAAAGCACCAATATAGCCTAAAATGACGTTAATTACTTTAGTTTGTTCCATGTTCCACCATCCAAGGGAAAACATTGTTTTGTTTCATATTTTGCCTAAGAAGAGTTTATTTTGATTAGAATTATATAGAGATGTGTAAAATGAAATAAAATCAACAAACGTTGTTTCATGAACGATCTAAAGCAATATCAATTTCCACAGCTATATGTATACAAAAATTTGACAAATAATAATTAGGCTAAAAGTTTGAAACTAAAGAAATATCAGAACAAATTGAATTTATCCTAATTTGAACTAATCTTCATGCCAAATTTCAAAACTTATCCTAGTTTTAACCGATCTACCATCTCGTATAGAGCAATAAGCTTAATATGCGCAACTTATCCTGGTAGATAGTAATGGACTAAGCAGGTAAGGTAGAAGCAAGGCCTAAAACCCTAAACTGGAAATTAACTCTCTCCTAGGAACAATATAAGGCAGGTCGAGTATGAAGTATTAACACGAAAAAATCCGAAGTAAATCATTCAAAAGAAGTGAAGAAAAACCCTTTTCTACCTTGGGGGAAAGAAGTGCCTAGGGGAATCGATTAGTTGGTTAAGGATGGTGGAGTTCGACATGGGAGAAATTGATTCGTGGTCATTCCAAACAAATATAATTATATAGTCTGTAAGAAAAACCTAAAAAAATAGTAACAGTGGATTATCAAAATTTTATAAATCGTGTTACAGGATTTTTGCGTTCTACGTGTGGCAGGCGATGAAATCAGGTGACGAAATCAACAATTCATTTTTATTTGAGTTGGTGGAGAAAAGCAAGGAAATCGGCAGGCTGTTACGGTTGTTGGTGCCATGGTGGTGGATTCATGCTGTAATAAAAGGAAATGAAATGGGGAAGTGTCGCATAAGGATCTGAAAACGCTAAGAGTATTTTGGGCAGTTCAAAAAGACACGGTTGAAATTTAATTCGACGAATTCTCCTTATTAGTAGTAGAGATATGAAACAACAATATACATCAGCCTTTAACACATTCCCAAAAAAAACATCAGCCTTTAACTACATAATTTTATATACATATCAATGTATCATTAACAATAAGATTTATTTATCAGTGGTCAAATCGTTTGCCATTAAAATAATCCGGTTATATCAAAAACCATATTAGAATCTCGGTTAGTTGAGTGAAATAGTAGACTGCTTACTAAGATATTAAACTATGCTATATAGCTACATAATGTTATTTTGTATACCATTATAGAGCATGTTTGAAATTTGGAATTTAAATTGTAGGTTACACTTAGACTTTTGCACAGGACGCATTCAGGTACATGTCGCACATGCACGTACCGTCAAGTGTCAACATAGATATTAGTTTGACCAGCATCATATGTTTGTTAACAAACTAGGTTGGTACATTATTCAAAGTGAGATGTAAATCAATACCTTAAAATTTTGGGGAAACTATATGTAGAGTTGAAGAGGTCGGAAATAGGTTGATAACGGTGTGGATGGTTCGCGAATCGAAGCTCGAAAGTGAAAGATATCGCGTTTTAAAGCAAGGGTGCTCTGTGTTATTCACATCTTGTCAATTCAGATGTTTGAGCTAGTATTCTCAGACATCTGAGTAAGAGGTCAGATATTTGAGAGGACCACTCAAACGTCTGAATTGGGTGTTTTATGGACCAAAGAGCAAACAATGTATTTTTGGACATTTTCAGACGTCTGATTAAGGGACTCAGACGTCTGGTTTCCTGTTGCATAAAATATTGATTATTGAAATCAGACGACTGAGTTATGGGATCAGATGTCTAGTCGGGTTTTTAGGACAGTTTTTCCCATGCTGCTTTGTATTCTTTGTGAAGGCTTCAAGAGGCAAATTAGGTATTTGCCAGGACGAAAATTCTCCTTATATAAGCTATTTTTAGAACTCAAAGGATTAAGGGTTTATTCAAATTGTAATAGTATTTTCAAATATAATTTCTTCGACTCTTAATCCCCACAAATCAATATCTATAGAATTTCAGTGATAATTGTAATCAATCTCTTGTACTCTTTCATTGCTAGTAATCAAAAGGCTCTCCTCAAAGTGGATGTATACTTACATAACTTTAGTGGGACCACTATAAAACTTGTATATGATTTACTTTCGTTATTGCTTACTTTTATTGCTTATTTAGATTGTGATTTGGTTTTATATAGATTGGATTGAGATTTGGTGTCGAGATATTAATTGGTTGTTTTTGCACATTTTACAACGTTCTCTCATTTCCGTGGCCTTTGGATTTTTGTTTAGAGTATTCTCGAATCTAAATTCTATAACATTTGGTTTCAGAGCTTTGGTGTTTGTAGAAATGCCAGAATCGAATAATACCTCAGATAACCCCTCATTGGTTGGTCCAAGTAATGTAGCATAGTATGTATATGGATCGTATGCGGTTTTGGGATCACAATTTGTTATAGACAAGTGGAATGGCGATAATGATTTTGAAAAATGGCAATGGAAGATAAAAGTAGTTCTTAGGTGGAATTGTCAGGTTGTGTTTGACTCGCATTTGTTGCCGGTGGACATCTTGGATGTTGAGGGAGAGAAATGAGAAGAAGGGGAATCATGGGCGTTCTAGATCAAGGAAGTCCTGTAACGAACTAGAATTTTGGTTATTTGAAATTGGAATATTTAATTGATTTTAAATATTTAAAAGTTAATTTTTAACTTGAATTTCAAATATAACGATTTATTGGATAATTTAATTATTGAATTTAATAATTGAAAATTTGTTAAAAACATTGAATCTTGAGTTTTAAGCTTGATAAAAATAATTTAAAGGCTTATTAAATTTATATTAATAAGAATGAAGGTAATAGAACTTTTACATTGAATTTAAAAATGATTTGTTTGATTTTAAAGATATCTCGTTTAAATTAACATATAAAAATAGCCTTCCGAAGCACAGTCTCGAATTTCGACGAAACCAGTTCAATTGGATCCGTAATAGTGTATTATTATCGGATTTCAAAATTTTGTAGTGTTTGGAGTTATCGTTTGATCATACAGTATAGAAACGTGTTGAAATTAATATCGAAAATTCAATAAAATAATTGGGTTCAAAAAGCTATCTTCTCCATACGATCAAATAGGACTCGAAATCTTTTCCATTGCGATCAGAATAGGGGTATAACATTATAAATGCCTACCGGCACGCCTCGATAGGGGTTCGAGATTTTAAGTTACGTAAATCAAGATATTTTAAAATTTTAATTAAAATATTGTCTAGTCAAACCTTCCTTTCAGCTGTTATTCACCGTACCATTTCCCACTTCAACATGCAACTTTCTCCTTTTAAACTCAACACAGCCGAGCATGCAATAGTTTAGTCAAAAGATAAAAAATGGTGGATTCAAAAATTTATAACTCCTTATATACTCAACAGAAAATTCTCAAATTAATTTTAAAATTCCTATTTCACATAGAGCTTTAGACATGAGGAGTTTTAAACTAGGGTTAGAATTTTATCTTGATTTTGAGGACGATAAGGAGATTGGGGGTTAGATTCGAGTTCGTGGTGGCGAATAGCATCGGTGGCAAAATTTTGGCGAGGTCCGACCATGGTTTAGGGTGTGCGATTTTTTCTTGGTCGAGGGGAGGTCCGTGTGTCGCGTTTTGCTGCGACGTGGTGAAGGCGACGAAGTGATGTGCGATCAAATGAGGATGGTGAGGCGGTTGCGTTGGTGAAGTCGAATTGATCGTTGGTGGTGAGGGTTGTTCGTGCACGTGCACGGTGGTGTCGTGGAAATGGGTTTCAAGCGAATAGGAAAAAAAGAGGAGAGGGGGAAGGGAAGGTACTATAGCAGGCGAGCCGGGTTTTGTATTGAATGGTTCTGGGTTTTCTTTTGAAAATAAAAATAGTTTATATAAAATTATTGTTAAAATAAAATCATTAGATTATAAATTCCGTATCTAATTATTTTTAGATCCAAATCCAACACGGTCAGTCGCGTTGGGTTCGTATAAACGAGATCTTGGCTATGGAATCAGTTTGGTTGAAATTAGAGCTTGCTGAATTTTATATAAATTCAAACGCATTCGAACTTAATTGAAAACAGAACGTGAAAGCGGCAATAAAAATCAAGGTGAGATAATCTCACTCATTTTTGGATTACTAGTTTAATTTTAAACAATAAAATTAATTATTGGATGCTTGATTGAATTTGATAATTATTATCAGTTGGATGTTATAATATATATAGTAGTATATATTGGTGGTTGGATTGATTTTTCCCGCCTATTGGAGCGGATGAGACCCTATGCGCCCCGCATAATAGCGGATGACCTTTTATTACCGCGATATCCTACCTCGAAGTGGGATTGGTATTTTTATGTTGTACTAACATTTGTGGTTACAGGGAAACAGGTTGGAGGGATCTAACAGGATTCCTCAAAAATGTTGAATTTAATTTCATATATAGTGATATATGATATGTTTGAATAATCTGTGATAGATTATAGTGTGATTTGAATTTATTGGATGCTATGGTAATACTAGCCTAGATTTTGGTATTTTAAAATACCATAAATATATATGTGTATATATATATATGTATATATATGTATATATATTGAATTTGAAAAGAAATTAAAAAGGGATTTTGAAAGTGAAATATTTATATAAAGTTTGGATTAGTTAGAAGAAATTGACTTGGATAAAATAAATGGTTTGACTTGTACTTGACTATTCCATGATATTTAAAATGGAGATTTTGGAATGATGTATATAAAGGATTTTAAATAATAATTCTTAAGCGATACTTGCTTAAATATAAAAGGTTTTAAAAATTGAGATTTTTAATAGATTGGGAGAATAGAAGGGAATTTGGAAATAGATATAAAATTGGTTATTCTAGATCTTAAATAAGATATCTAAATTACGAAATGGAAGTGAAATCGAGATTTTGGTGGTTTTGGAATATAGTTGGGTTATTTAAGAGATTGAATTATAAATGGAATTTAATTTAGAAATCTATGTGATGTGAAACCATTATAAACTGGAATTGGGACTATGGGATTTATAAACAATGTCTATAAATAAAGCGAAGTGGTTATCAATTGATAAATTGAAGATATAAATTCACGGTAAGAATTTATAATGAGTAGGGTAAATCGGTTTAGAAAGAAAAGATAGATTTTACTTTGGGAAATGTGAAAATGGATTTATGTAATTGGGGACGTAAATCGATTGGTGGTAAATCGAGAAAGATTTATAAATATCAGATTGGTTATTTTGGAATTGAAAAATATATTTTTATCGAGAAGTTGAGTTTGTTTTAAAAAGAGGATTTTTAATTACTAAACTAGGTAATTCAAAAGTGTTTAAAAATATTCTAGAAAGTTAGTTATTTAAATAATTTTAAATTTTCAAAATGAATTATAAGATTATATAAGTCTTGAAAATCGATTATAATTTTATTAATAAATAAGAACTAATTATTGTTTCAAAGTTATGTAATTATCTTAACTGTTTAAAAGTATATGTAATTATTAATTTAAGTTATTTATAATGATTTGATTTAAAGATAATTATTAAATGATGTTTTCGGAAAGTAATGGTATACTTTCATGGCAGAATCGGGAGGCAGAGAGTGCCTACAGTTAAGTTTGGATTTCGCTGGGATATAGACATAATCATTGAGCTACGAATCCATGGTAGATACCGCGGTGGTGCTTTCCATACTTATTTTAAAAAGTTTTCAAATATTTTTGAAAAGGATGGTTTGTGAATATACTAAATTCGGTAAGATAAGTATATACTTTGAATAAAGAGATTTAAGTTATTTGAAATTTAAATTGAATAAGACTTAGTGAATTGAGTAGAAATGGAATCTTTGATTGGATTATTGTTTATTTGATAGTTAATAACCGACTATCAAATTTGGACTAAAAACATAACTTTGGAAATATCTAGGAGAAACATGGGAATTATATGGTACAGTTACCGTCGAATGTGCTATAATGTACGTATAAACTCGTTTCATTCTTCTAGGACGATGATAAGAAAATCCGTCCACTAACGGTTAGAAGGTGGTCTCCGAAGTTATTTTCGTATGTTTGTTCCCTAAAGAACCGAGGTTGAGTTTACCGGAAATATCAAACGTTGTTTCGAAGAGACCAGGATTAGATAAGTTATCAGAAAACCACTTTGATCCAAAGAATACGTTTTCAAAGTGAAGACAAGAGCATGTAATCGAAGATGGAGCATTGAAGTACAAGGGCTAATCGCTACTAATTTTGAGGATGATTCCAAAATGGATGTAGTAGGAATAGTGCCTTCGGTTTCGTTCAGACCCAGAACGGACTTGTATGGATGAATACTTTCAATACATTATCATTGGAGGACAATGAGCATCCCAAGTATAAATTCCTTTAAAAAGGTAATCGCAGCCTCAAGCCTCATCAACCGAAATGACTGAAAATCAGGGGAGATGCAGCAAGGCTAAGTGGGTCGCACCCAATTAGGGTATGTTATCACCTTTCAAGATACCCTCAAATATATTATTAATTATGGATACGGTGGTGCATGGAAAAGAGCTCTCGATAAGGGTGGGAACACCCGAGGTGGTAACATATTCGGTACTATCCAGGTTAGGGGTAGAACCGGTCTTGTTTTGTAGGGGATCCCGGCAAGGTCCTCGTTACATTTTTCTAGATGTGTACCGTGATAGGTGGTACCCCAGTGCCTAGTCATTGTATGGAAATCCATTCTCCAATACGTGCCTTTACGGTTTTGGTTGTAGAGCCTAGTATGATGGAATTTAATAATGTAACAATTTCGGCTATTTGAATAAGTATTTGTACTTAGACACTATTAAAATATCAGATGATTTTGATATAAAATGTTTTGGTTATCGTAAGGTAAAAATCTATCGTGTTTATGTATGGCGTGGTCTTACGAGATACTTTTGTTTTTCAAAGGATTTTGATAACTTTAATAATTCAAATTGAGTGTGTTTTTCTCACGCTGGTTTTCCAGAATGAATCGGGTGTTATTTTATTATAATGCTCGGGTCAGACCGAGTATTACAGGTTCAGGTTAGGATGCTATGGAGCTTAGCAGACGAGTTGGATGGCGAAGATGTATTACATGTACTTGATTGTATTCCGCAGTGTATTATAACCTGTATATTCAGCACTTGTGAGGACAAGTTATTATAATTGTCTAGTATTGAGTTGTTGATTTGTTGTCCTCTGATAATGGTATGTATAAATAACAATTATAGCTCTTTTTGTATAAAGATATGTTATTACTTATTATATATTATTCTGCCGCGATTGTGAGATTCTGTGTTGTTATTTCTCTTTTCCTCTACCTCTTCCTTTTCTTTTCCCCTAACTATCGGGTTTTTCGGCATTCAATTGCTCGACATGTAATACAGTGGATGTATTAGTGTCGATTTTTGAGAGTCGAAAATCCTGTTTGTGACAAGCCCGGTTGGAGAGGAAAGCCGAAGGATAGAAATAACAAGTGCTTTATTTGTAAGAAGCCCGGTCAATAGAAGAATGAGTGTTCGGACAAGGATAAGAAGAAGGAAGTAACATCTTCATCGGTGGCGGTGGAGAGTGAGGCTGGTGAGGTAGATGAGAATGTACTGATGGCAGTAGCATCAGATATTTAGGATGGAGAATGAGTGCTTAATTCGGGTGTGTCTTATCATGTGACACCGAATAAAAATTGTTTTTCCTCTTATGTCAACGAAGTGGGAAATTCAATGGTTATGGGTGATGGTGTAATTTGTATATTGGGCATTAGTTCCATGCGAATTCGGATGTTAGATGGATAATTCGTATGCTCACTAATGTACGCTATGTTCAGGATCTTCATAAATATCTTATTTCCTTAGGGAAATTGAATTCTTTAGGATGTAAAATTACTATTGAAAGTAATAGCTTGTGAGTTTCGAATGGTGCACTTGTGGTAATAAAAGGTGCTAGAATTCATGGTATTTATTTGCTTGAAGGTGTGACTATTGAAGGTGAAACTTGTGTGGGTGTTGATAGTTCTCATGGCTTAGATGCAACAAGGTTTTGGCATTTGAGGTTGAATCATGTCTAAGAGAGTAGTCTGGATTTTCCTCGGAAGAGGGAGATGATCGATGGAGAGAGTTTGAACAAACTTGATTTTTTGGAAGGAACGTGTCATGGGGAAGCAAATTTAAGTTTCATTCGGTGAAGGGAAGCATGATCGAGAGATGTTCTTGAGTATATTCACACGGATGTTTGGGGGTCGGCACCGATAGCTTCTTTGGGTGGAGCTAGTTATTATATTTCTTTTATTGGCGACTTTTCTTGAAAAGTATGGATGTACGTAATGAAGGCCAAGTTGGAGGTATTTGAAAAGTTCAAAGTTTGGAAGGATCTTGTTGAGAATGAGAGTGGTAAGTCTTTGAAGGTGTTGAGGTTCGACAATGGCAGAGAGTATGTTTTCGAAGAATTCTTGGGTTTTTGCAAGCATCATGATATTCAGAGGCATTTTACTACACCTGGGATCCGTAATCGAATGGTGTTGTGGAGAGAATGAAATGTACTTTACTTGAAAAAGCTTGATGCTTGAGATTGACATCGGGTTTGTCGAAGGGATTTTGGGCCGAAGCTTTCTCAACCGCGGTGCATATTGTAAATTAAATTCCATGCTCGGCTATTGATAACAAAATTTCAAAGGAAGTTTGTAAGAGAAAGAACATTGACTTGAGCTATCTTCCTGTGTTTGGTAGTTCTGTTTATATGCATGATCCGGGAAATAATAAGCTTGATCTTAGAGCTTTTGAAGGGGTCTTGCTTGGTTATACGGACGGCGTCAAAATCTACTGGATTTGGAATCTAAAAATGAGGAAGGTTGTGAATTCTCATCATGTTACTTGCTTTGTTCAAGAAGAATGAGAGCTCATCGGATGTTCCAGATTTGGTTTGTAATGAATTAAAGGAGAAGGAAGTTGTTCTCATCTTTCGTGTAAGGAGTAGAGGTGTTGAAGATGCTTGTGTTGAGGAATGGGTTGACATTACATCACATAGTCCACATGTATCCTCTAGTAGTGTTGGTAATCTTCATGATTCTAGATATAATTCGGTTCAAGGTGGAGCCCAAAAGAGTTTGAGTGATAGTATTGCAACTCGGGTTGGTCGTCATATTATAAGACCATTCGAAATATGTGGTGATTGGAACTATCTTAGCTTTTGTGATAACTTGAACTATGCTCTTCATATGTCTAAGATGAGCTAATAGACCATGATGACGTCATGGATTCGAGCGATAACTAGAATTATATTTGTTCCATGGAGGAAGAGGTGCAATCTTTGTTTTAAAATCAAACTTGGGATTTGGTTCCACTTCCTAAAGGAAACCATGTTATTAGGTGCAAATGGATACCCAAGACAAAAGATGATGGGAGGTACAAAGAAAGATTAGTGGCTAAGGGGTTTGCATAATGGAAGGGAAATGAGTATGATGAGATTTTTGTACCGGTTGTGCGCCATACTTCAATCTAGATATTACTTGCTATAGTTGCTATTCATGATTTGGAATTGGAGCAACTTGATGTGAAAACCGCCTTCTTGTATGGTGACTTGGATAAAGACATCTACATGGAGCAACCAGAAGGTTTTTTCATAGATGGTAAGTCAAATTTAGTTACCAAGTTGAAAAAATCATTGTATGGTTTAAAGCAATCATATAAACAATGGTAAAAGAGATTTGATCATTTTATGCTTGAAAATGGTTTTGATAGAAGCATCAAAGATGCTTGTGTATATTTCAAGTGGTTAAAAAATGAGTGTTGGGTGTATTTACTTTTGTATGTGGATGACATGCTTATTGTTTCTAAAGATAAAAATGAAATCAACAAGTTAAAATGTATTTAAAATCGGAAGTTGATATGAAAGGGCTTGGAGAGGCAAAGAAATTTTGGGCATGGAAATAGAAAGGAATCAAAAGTTTTTGGAGTTGAAATTGACTCAAAAAAGTATATAAAGAAAGTGCTTTGGCGGTTTAGAATGAAGAATGCAAAGGCGTCAAATACACCTTTACATTTGCATATGAAGCTTTCGATTAAGGGATCATCTACTTAGAGAAAGACAAGGATTTTATGGTAAGAGTGCCATATGCAAGTGCGGTTGAAAGTTTGATGTATGCCATGGTGTGTACAAGGCTCAATATTGCAAATGCCATCGGGATGGTTAGTCGGTATATGGCTAATCCGAGAAAATTACATTAGGAAGCAGTAAAGGCTATTTTGAGATACCTTAGAGGCACTTCATCTCATGTTCTTGTTTTTGGTGGTAGTGATGGAAAGGATTGCAAGTTAGTTGGTTGCTGTGATTCGGCCTACGCCGGTGATGTGGATCGGAGAAATCAACTTCCATGTATGTCTTCACTCTTGGTGGTATAACCATAAGTTGGAGATCGAGATCGCAAATCTTAGTTGCTTTATCCACTATGGATGCAGAGTTAATAGCCACAGTGGAGGCGGCAAAGGAAGCACTATACTTGAGGCGATTTTTATGTGACTTTGGTTTTGAACACAATAGTATCGATTCAATGTGATAGCCAAGTACTATAATTTGGCGGAGAATTTGGCTTTTAGCTCTTGGACTAAGCACATAAAGGTGAGTGTGTCTTTCTTGTAGCTATGGATGAAGATAAACTTATTCATCTTTGGAAATTGCACACAAAGGATAATGCGGTAGATATGTTTACAAAAGCATTACCGGTTGGGAAGATCGAGCATTGCTCGAACTTGATTTGCTTATTAAAGTGTTAGGTACCACGAGGTGGCACGGTTGAGGGAGTAGTTGGTATATTGATTATGAAGAATATCCATGAGAGATTGAGGTACTGTCTTCTTGGTAAGTACTTGTTTGCTCTCCTTAGTACCGTTTTTTGTCTTTTGGTAAGATGTTTTTGGATTTGGATGCATTCAACACTTCGTTAGCGGATGATGGCCTTATCGAAGCTCGTTGGCGAAGTATAATAGGCGATGACTTTGCCGAAGCTCATTAGGGAAGTATTCAAGCGTGTTTAGTAGAAGGTAGAGGTAGTGATGGTTTGGTATCATTGGTTCTTAGAATATGTAGATAGATATAGTGTCGAGGTGGAGTGTTGACTTTAGGCGACACTATATGTAGAGTTGAAGAAGTTGGAAACAACTTGATAACGGTAAAAATGGTTCGTGAATCGGAGCTCGAAAGCGAGAGATATCATGTTTTAAAGCAAGGGGGCTCTATGTTATTCACGTCCTGTCAATTCATATGTATTTTTGGACCAGAGGGCAAATAGTGTATTTTTGGATACTTTCAGACGTCTGAGTAAGGGACTCAGATGTCTGGTTGCCTGTAGTAGAAAATATTGATTATTGAAATCAGACGTCTGAGTTATGGGATCAGACGTATGGTCAGGTTTTTTAGGGCAGTTTTGTTCGTACTGCTGTGCATTGTTTGTGAAGGTTTCAAGGGGCAAATTGGGTATTTTCTAAGACAAAAATTCTCTCTATATAAGCTATTTTAAGAATTCAAAGGATTAAGAGTTTATTCAAATTATAATAGGGTTTTCCCAATCTAATTTCTTCAATTCTTAGTCTCCACCAATCAAATTCTATAGAATTTTGATGATTATTGTAACCAATCTCTTGCACTCTTTTATTATTAGTAATCAAAACGCTCACCTCAAAGTGGATGTACACTGACCAGTGTTTTGAATACCGGACCGTGAGCACTGCCATTGTGGCTCATGGTCATTGGCTCTGGTGGTCCAGCAGGTCGGACCGTCAGTCCTCGGCAGGTGAAATCAAAGGTGGAATTAGAGGTGTTTAGAGATCAGCTGGTCTAATGGCAAGTAACTTGGTACAAAAACTCAAGTTGAAGGCAGAATTAGGTATTGCAAATGAAATTAAACATGAAATGAGGTTTATTTTCTGATAATGGTAGAGAAGAGAAAGGGGAAGAAGATGGAGCGGCCACCTTACTTCGCGATTCTGGGGATCCTGCCGACGGTTTTGGGTGTAAAACCACGATTTGGCACAAATTGCGGCTCTTGATGCCTCCGGAATGGACTGGTCAACGGTTGACAGTTTTCGAGGTGGAACCAGAGGTCCGGTCCGGTCTTCAAAACAGTAACACTAATACAACGTTAGTGGAACTACTATAAATCTTGTGTGTGTTTACCTTCATTATTGCTTGTTTTTGTTGCTTGTTTGGATTGTGATTTTGTTTTATTTGGACCAGACTGAGATTTGATGTTTAGATATTAACCGGTTGTTTTTGCACATCTTACGACAATCTCTCATTTCTATGGCGTTTGAAGTTTGGATTAGAGTGTTCTGAATCTAAATTGCACAATAAATACCACTTTATTTTCATCTACATGAGTATTTTTGGACTAAAGTTTGGTACACCTAAAATACTAATGGCTTTTATTATAGATCTATGATTGTCATTAAATCAATTATTCGGTTTTTTTTGGCCAATCTTAACGGCTAGAACAAATTTGTTATATAAAAAAACATATAGATGAATAAACTTTGTGTTTCATATGAAACAGTTAACAATTATCAAGATGTAAAAGAAGTGTTATACTCAAGATCACTGCTTACAGTCAAACCGATTTTAGAAAATTAATTTAATAAATTTTCAGTTGATAAATTAATTTCTATTTTTTTCACACTAAACAACCACTCTTACTTTATTATACACAAAGTATATATATTTGAAAAAAAAACTCATATTCATTAATGTTGATATATTAATTAGGTTTTACCTATTATGTGTATACATGATGCTTTCACAACTTTCTAACTTATTTCCTACACGTATATGTGTTGATAGTTTATTTGGTGCCTAGAACTTTCAGTTTGATGTACTTAAGCTAGCATGAAGTGACTTCTTTGATTACGAGGTGAGTTTCATTCTACACGAAGTCGGAATTTATTCTATTTGTTCAACCTGGACTAAACTATTTTGAAGTTCTCTGGACAAACTAACGGTGTTTCATTTGCGGTAAAATTCTTCATTTTAGGTCATTCTTGTTAATTGAATTGTCCACGTCAACTTGGTGCTAATTATTATGGAAAATCAATCGTTGGATTGTACATTTCTTTGGGGATCTTGATTGTTAAAAAAGCAGACTTATTTGTTAGGTTCACCAATGCAGAAGGTAATAATTATTCTACCTTTAACATGCATTGTTTGAAAGCAGGCCATATTTCGGTTGGTTGATTCAGCAACAAACTGCCTTCCTGCTCCAACCATCGATCTCGTGCGTATGATTGGTAAGCTTTCAGTTGTATATCTTATTCTTCACTCTGTGTGAACTTCTTTTTTTTTTTTTTAAATGAATTTTAATATTTTCTGATTTTAAAGATATCATGGGTCTTACTATGATGGTTGAAATTAATTTTTTACTTTGGTCCTGTTGTTTAATATTTATAGACGATGCCTGCTGCATTTAAAATTAAGCTACAAATTCTTACGAATAACTTTAACCTACTCAAGATTTCTTTCATTCATTATTCCAGCCACTATATAGAAATGCATTCACTGCCTTCCCGAATCCCAATCCTTTTTTCTTCTACCGTTCAATACTTTTTTTTGCTTGACTTAATCCATTAAATCCAATTATTTGTGAGTTGGCATAAACTGTTTATTTTTAGTTTCTCATGTTTATATTATTATAGAATCCAAGAAAACATATTTTCAACAAGAAATTGTATGTTACACTTGATACTTGCATAGGACATGAAAGAAAGTTAAAAGAAGAAGTTTGCGATCGTTTGATATTATTTTGATAATAATGATACAAGGATGGTTGCTATGTATTTATAACAGCAGCAATACAAGGATAAATTGCTTTACAGGTTAATGGGCCTTGGGTTCACAACATACCGGCACCATTCACATACTTGTTTTAATAAATACATTATGCTAGCTGACCGGTTCGACTACTTTCTCATTTCATCTAATATCCCTCTTTCAATCGAGATTAGGGTTTTCCAGCCACCTTCTATTCCTCTCGGATATCTACAAATTCTTCATGAATCTTCACGGAAAAATTAGGCATCCTTGCAAACTAGTGCTAATTTGCATTAGTTTGTTAGCGCTCTACCGTGACTCGTCTGTTTGGTGTCGATCTACAACATACCCGCACCATTCACATACTTTGTTTTAGAGATTGCTTTAAAGATGTTGATGCTTTGCATCCTTGCGGTTATTTGATGGTGTTTTGTCTTGATTTAAACTGCTTTGTGTTGATCTGAGCTTCTATGTCAGTCTGAACTGGAGCTTTGTGTCTATCTGAGCTAGGGTTTCCTGACTTGAATTGGAGGTTTGTGTCGATCTGATTTAAACTACTCTATGTCGATCTGAGCTTCTGTGTCGATATGAACTGGAGCTTTGTGTTAATCTGAGCTAGGGTTTCCTGGCTTGGTTGAATTGATGGTAAGATCTTCAATATTCAGCTCTTGCTTCAAATGATAGAAGTGCTTGGTTGACAATGCCTTGGTAAGTATGTCAGCCCTTTGGTAAATATTGGGTAAGTGGTTTACTTGAAGCTTCCCTTTTAAAACTTGTTCTCTGACGAAGTATAAATCCTATTCCATGTGTTTTGTTCTAGAATGTAGAATAGGATTGGTTGTTAATGACACAGTGCTCAGATTGTCACACCAAATCGTAGTCTTGTTGATAGTTTTGATTCTTAATTAACTTAATAATGATTCAATCCATATTATCTCTGCTATTGCAGTTGCCGCACATCTATATTCAACTTCTGTACTATATTTTGAAATTGTTGACTGTTTCTTTGAGCACTGTGATACTGGATTTTTTCCTAAGTATATATAGTATGCAGAGGTTGATCTTCGATCATCTAGATCAGTTGCCAAGTCAGCATCTATAAAACCAAATAAACTGAGATTAGTACAGGTCTTTAAAGTTAAACCATGATTTATTGTCCCTTTGAAATATCTCAAAATCCTCTTTACGGCTTTCAATGTTCGTCAAGAGAATTTTGCATAAATTGGCTGACTTTATTTACACTGTATGCAATCTATGGCCTTGTAATTGTTACATACTGTAGTGCTCCAACAATACTTCTATACTCCTTTATATTTGTGATAGGATCACCTTTATTTTTGATAAATGTGGATTGGTTGTCATTGGAGTAGGTAGACTATTTGCTTTGTCCGTCTTTGTTCTGATGAGTATTTTAGAGATATATTTCTTTTGACTTAGTTGAATTTCTGAATTTGATATCTTTCCGATTTCTATTCCAAGGAAATAATTTAGTCACCAAGATCTTTAATAGAGAATTCTTTGTCTAGTTGCTGAACAAGATTGTTGATTTCTAAATTGCTACTTCCAGTAATGATGAAATCATCTACATATACAAGTACATAAGTCACTGTACCTTTACAAAATTTAGTAAAAAAGGAATTATCTGACTTTGTGAGATTGTAGCCATGTTTGATCATAGTAGCCTTTAATTTCTCAAACCACACTCTTGGTGCTTGCTTGAGACCGTAAATTTCTTTGTTTAGTTTGCAAAATAATGATGCATTTCCTGATTATTTGTATCCATCCGATTGTTCCATGTATACTTCTTCTTTAAGCACTCCATTTAAAAATGCGTTATTTACATCCAATTGCCTTATACTCCATTTTTTGTGTACTGCAATTGTGAGGATGATTCTAATTGATGTTGGCTTTACTACTGGTGAAAAAGTCTTATTGAAGTCAAAACCTTGTTGTTGTGAAAACCCTTTTGCTACAAGTCTGGCTTTATATTTTGATATTGTCCCATCTGCATTCCTTTTTATTCTATATGTCCATTTATAACCTATGATATTCTTGTGATTTGGTAAAGGTACAAGGCTCCAAGTATTGTTTTTCATAAGTGCATTGTATTCATCATTCATAGCTGCTTTCCATTTTTCACTTTGTATTGCTTGTTGAAAATTGCAAGGCTCCTCAATATCTAAAATTGCTGTATATACCTTTGGCTTGAATATTCCACTTTTTACCCTAGTGATCATGTATGAGCAGTTGTTGTAGGTACAGTTGGATGATTTGTTGAATTGTCTTCATTTTTAGGTTGAGTACTTGTTGATTGTACATTATCATACCCTTGATAGTCATCTGTTTGATAATTTGTACTCTGTTGAGATGTTTGATTGGGACTTCTGAATGATCCTGTTGACTCATGACCTGACTCAGGATTGAGTACTATGAGTTATGGTCCTGGATCATTCAGTTGATTCTCCTCATGCAGTTTCATAATTTCCTCATGATTTAGTGGTATTGGAGGTATAGAGAACTTGGAGTTGCTGATCCTCTGAGTAGTTTTGATTTCTTTTTCATTGAACGAAAACACATTTTCATTGAAGACAACATGTCTTGAGATAAAAATTCTGCCTTTGCTATCCAAGCATTTATATCCTTTTATATTATTTGCATATCCTAAAAATGTACATAAAGAAGATCTGAAATTTAGCTTATGTGCATTATATTTCCTCGGGCATGGATAGCATAGACAACCAAATACTTTCAAGCTTTGATAGTTTGGTTACTTGGTGAATAACACCTCTGTTGGGCTCTTTCCTTGTAGCACCTTAGTTGATAACTTGTTGATCAGAAACATTATTATGGCAAAGGCATCAGGCCAGAACTTCAATGGTAATGATGCTTGTGCCAGCATGGTGAGCCCAGTTTTCATAATATGTTTTTGCTTTCTTTCTATCAATCCATTCTGTTTTGATGTATATGGGCAGGTAATTCTTTGAACTATTCCTCTCTTTTGAAAATATTCTTTAAGTGGTTTGAATTCTACCCCTCCATCAGTTTGCATAACTTTAACTTCACAGCTTGTTTGTATTTCAACCTGTGCTACAAATTGTAAAACTACATGATATGTTTCAGATTTTGCTTTTAAAAAATTAATCCAAACAAATCTAGAATATTCATCTATAAAAGATATGTAATATTTGAAACCATAATCTGTAGTGATAGGAGCTGATCCCCATAAATCAACAACAACTAGTTCAAGTGGTTTTTGATAATGAGTTTCAGAGTCTTAAATGCTAATTTGTGACTTTTTCCTAGTTGACAATATGTACAAACATAAGGAAAGGATATACTGTCAAAAGAATTTTTATTACTATTCAAAATCATTTTTACAACATCAGCACTTGGATGACCTAATTTGTAATGCCACAAATCAAATTTATTCATATTTCCTCTACTCTGAGTTGTTTCAAAAAGATTACAACATATTTTTGCATTTTCAGAACTTCTTGAATCAACTAAGCTAAACTTGTACAGTCCCTTCTCTATTTTACCCTGCAAAAGAACTTTGTCAGTGTTTGTACCAAAATTGGGCACAACACTCTTCGGAAGTCTTTGAAGAGATAAAATGAAGAAATTAAATGGAAAAAGAGGAATTATCTAACAAAAACTCCAAATTTCAGAAATAAGAAGAAGTAAAGTGCAAGGAGACACAAGAATTTAGAGTGGTTCAGCGTATCGCCTACGTCCACTATGAAGTTGATAGCTTTATTGATCTTTCTTTGAAGATTACAAGTGAATTCAATGAACTACAAGAGGTGACTATGATTTGCAGCAGTGAATCTCATTGGTAGCAGCAGCAACTGAGTTCAGATCTGGATCTGGAGGAGTCCGGGCGTTGAAGATCTCAAAGAGGAAGAAGAACCCCTTTTCTATTGGCTTTGGGGGTCTATTTATAGGTGTAGGAGGCTGATATTTCGCTCAGATCTCGGGATACCCTCTCTGGTACATGATCAGGCCCACAGGCCCTAGCCCGTGAAGTTTCGGTCCGATCCGTGATCGACACGAGCAGTTTTCAACTCAGTCAATATTTCATCCAATGGAGTTGAAATTTGGTGTGGACATTCTTTAGCATGCACGTAGTCTTCTATGAAAATTTCATAGCATTTGGGCTTGTAGATTGGGAGATATGATCGATACGAAATGGAGTTTTTGGCAGGCTGTTTCCTTCAACTCGCTCCTGTTTCGACTCGCTTCCGTTTAACTTGGTGACGTGACACTTGATTCTTACTCTGTCCTGGATGTTGCTTCGAGCGAGTCGAACTGTTCACTAATTGAGCGAGTCGATGTGTGCCCAGATCGAGCGAGTCGAAGTAAGCACTGGTCGAGCGAGTCGAAGCAAGCATTGGTCGAGCAAGTCGAAATGGGGCACCCTGGGAGGTTTGAGCAGTGGAGTCGAAGTGTGCACTTTTGATGGTTTCAAACTGGAGCGAGTCGAAGAGAGCAGCTCTAAGGGATGTGGAGCGAGTCGAACCTGGTTGACTCGAAGTTGGCCTCTGAGCGAAGTGAGTAGAAGTTGTCACTCCTGGGCGTTGCGAAGCGAGTCGAAGGAGCGAGTCGACCGGTAATTGATTTTCATCTAGTCTTGTATCGCTCATAACTTGAGCATACGAACTCGGATTGACTTGAGATTTGAAAAGTTGGCGCTCATGGCTTAGCTTGTCATGTCCTACCAATCTTAGCTTGATCCGGACTCGGACAAAATTCATCGATATCCGTAGTGCGCCCGTATATAACTGATCTCTGGGATAGGCCGTCACTGGTTACTAGTCAATTCCTTGGTGTTACGGCCTTGCCAAAAGGTGGGATAAAATTTTTCCCCCAAAGTACGTCTTGTGGAAACATGATGTGCTTTGAAATACTGCCATTTTTACTCTGAATAGTTATCGTCTTTTTGATGAAAGCTGTAAGCTTTGACCGTTCTTCTTAATAATGTAAACTGTTGACTGTCGACTGCAGTACTATGTATTGTTGCAACTGATTGTTGTATGCTAGTGGTTACCCATTTGCTGTTGTAATCGTTAATGGATGAGTTTCTGATTCCTGAAAATCAAGAATATGGAATACTAGTCCGTCATTCATGCATATATGTTAACCTGACTCTCGTTGATGTTCGTACGTCCACAAGTCATTGTTAGTTTATTTTACTTTTGAATTACGTATCGATCCTCTCCTGAACCGATGTGAAATTCGCTGCAACAACGCTCGATGGTTGCTTTTGCATGCTCCTTCGTAACGATCCTCTCCTGAATCGATGTGAAGGGTTGAAACATCAAAGATGATTTTTATTGGATTTATGGATGCGAAGTAAGTATGTCGAGTTGACGGAGTTGGCCTCTGTAAGCCATGATTTGATGGATTCGAATTGCTCGTATCGATGCCCTAGTGAAGGAGTTGGAAACTATGGACACGAACAAGAATTTTGCATCAATAGACGTAGGGATCGGTGGATACGAAGTGCTTGTTCGACTCGATGATGGACACGAACTGAACGAGTCGAAGTGGAACGAGTCAGAGTAAACTTCCCTGATGGTTGTGAGCTGAGCGAGTCGAAATAAACTTCCCTGATGGATTCGAATTGTTCGTTTGACTGCACTGGAGACGGAGTCGAAGACAAGCGATACGAAGGGGATCTCTGCATCAATGCATTAAAGAGGGAGTCGAAGCACGCGTTCGACTCCACTGGGATTTGAATCGTTTATTCCCCTTGCTTTCGACTCCATATAAATACCTGGCACTTAGCCATTTTTTCACTTTTTACCTTTCATCTTTATCTTCCTTGCCTTCATATCGCTCTGAGACTCGAGGAGAAAGAACAACAAAAAACACTCTCGTCCTCGAACTGATTTACATCTTCAATTACTCGAACCAATTAACAAATTTAGGTAATCCAATAAACGAATCTACACGTAAACGAGGAGACTCGATTCTTAACATCAAACCCATCAGTGTCGCGATCGATCAAAAAGCCCTTGGCCTTAGCTTCGTGTCGATCTGGAGCAAGGGTTTCGAGATGATGAGGCGGAGGCTTTCGTATCGATCGATGGTGGAGCTTGGCTTTGAGTCGAACGCTTGGCATCTGTGGATCGATACGAAGGGGCTGTGTCTGATGAACTCAAAACAATGGCCCTGGATTGAGTCGAAAAGTACGTCTTTTGATCGAGTCGAAATAGTGACCTTGGAATGGTTCAGAGTGGAGTGCCTGGGGATTGAGTCGAATTGCGTAGTTTCTTATCGAGTCGAAATAGGGGTTTTGGATTGTGTCGAAGCAGAGGCTTTGAAGCGAGTCGAAATGCGGGGCTATGAACCGAGTCGAAGCATAGGCTTCGAAGCGAGTCGAAACGCGGGGCTTTGAACCGAGTCGAACTGCGCACCCTGAACAATCGATTCGAACTCGCGCCTTAGTGAATATTTCGAACTTGAACCGGAGAGATTGTCTTGAACTTGAACTCTTGATGATTGACCACTGATTAAATTTTGACGATATCGAAAATCCTAGTGTCCTTGACTACTTAACCCCGACGAGCTTCAGATTTGCTTAATTGGACTTAATTGTTTCACCGTACACCTGATTACCTATTGAAGTTCGTCGATGAAACTGGAATTTACTAAAATAATAACACATTTTAACTCGGACTGATAGCTAACAACTGGATGGCATGGTTGTGATGGTCAGCGATGACGGTCCCTCCAACTGAATTCCGAAGTCTCGTCGTTTACACGTTTTCCTTAATCCGGTTGATCTTCCCAAATAATATACAATACTGCACTGCACAACACGCTCACACACTTTACACTAGGGGATGCACGAGTGTTATTTGTCAGTTTAACAATGATTTTTTATAAGCTAGCCAGTCATGGACCCTTCAAGTTCTCAGCAGCCGGATTCGGTTCCTCCCACTATAGAGATACCGGTTATAGAAGCCGAAATTATTGAGGAAGCTCCGGACGAGCGTCTAGGGGCTCGGTTTATTTTCAGTCCACCAGATTCGGTGCCGTCAGGTATCTCCGAAGACATGTTAGCCCGGATTTGCTTAAGGCACGGTTTGTCGCTTGACGACGTGCTACTTCTTGGGCCGAAGGACAAGCCACATTATCCCCCAGAAGGGTTTACTGCTTTCAACCATCATGCTTGCACGGCGGGGACACTTCCTCCCTTCAATGGCTATACCAGGGAGATTTTATCGTTTCTTGGCATAGCTCCGTCTCAGCTATACCCCAGCGGGTATGCCTTGTTGAACAGCACCTTCATCCTGTTTATGGAGATCCTCTTTCGACCGCCGAAGCCGATCGAAATAAGATATTTATTCAATGTCAAGAGCCGCGGAGATAGCCCTTCTTTCACCTTCCTGGAGGCAGTCAGAAACTGCCACATTGTGTTGGGTTCCTAGGGGAGGCTAAGTTATTACAAATCCAAATGGTTCTACGTTCGGTGCCCCCCTGGATTTGCTAGGCGGTGGTTAGATAGACGTAAGTGTCGCCATCCCCTCTTGAATTACTGAGATGTTAGTGATCGACTTTAAAAACTGACATACTTTTCCTTTATTATAGCCGCAATCTCTCGCCCCGATGTCGCGTACTTCAGAGAGCTTGTTCGAATTCTTCAAGCGTTTCCGGGCGAAGAGAGGCACATAGACTTAGTCCTGACCGACAGGAATTTGAGGGCTGTCGGACTGATAGAACGAAGACAGAGCATACACCTGGATGTGATACATAGAGAGCCCCGAAGAAACGCGTGAAGCGCAAAGCGCCCGCAGTTGCGATCATCGAAGAAGTTGATCCAGAAAGAACTCCCACCGATACTGAGCTCTCGGTCGGGCCTCCTTCCGATGTTCAGGATTCCGAAGGAAAAAGACAAGGCAAGGCTACTGCTCACAAGCGCTCTAAATCTGGGAGATTTAAATCCATGGTCGTGTCTTTGCCCGTCAAGGGGATTAGAATTTCGGAGGCTTCTCCCCCGCCGGTTAGGAATCTTTTTGAGGGACTTGCCAATGTTTCGATTTCGAACATTGTGTCGTCTCAACACGACGTCGGGATGAAGGAGCTCGATAGTGTTCATGAACCGAGCGGGTCGCTTGCTACGAGTGCAGCCGACATTTCCGGTTGGTCGGGGGATCGCACATGCATACACTTCACTACACTACATGATTCACAACTGTACTTCGTCCGTCTTAGGAAGTTACTAACTCTTTCTTTGTTTATCATTTTTTAGGTACTATGTCTGGAAGGGGATCGATGCTTGGTAATCTTCGCTCTGCCCGAAAAGCTTCTGGTTACTATGATTCCCGTAGGAGGGATTCGAACAGAGATCGCGATCGCGATTATTTTAACCAGGACAGGCATGGGCGTGATAGAGAGTATAGACATCGATCCAGATCATGCTCTCCTCCTCCTAGACTTCCGTCTCCACCCCCTGTTTCTGCCTCATATCCATCTGAACCTCCTCGTCACAGGCCGTCTTCCCACTCTTCCAGATCTGAGACTCATCTTCAGTGAGTCGAGACTACATCTTCCATGGTTACAGAGCAGGTCCCCGTTGATCCCACTGGAGAAGGGGCCCTTAAGTTGGATCAAATGAAGAAGGATTTTCCGAATATCTTTTTTGACGGCTATGTCTTCCCACCACACTTAAAGAGAATTCCATCTGGGGTGGAGAATATGATGCATGACTACGTTCATGATATATACACCCAGTACAGAGAGTGGGCAAAGGTTGCCGAAAAAGCTTCTAAAGTGGCCTTCGAGCAGGCTAAAGAGATCGAGAAGATGGAGACCGAGCTCGCAAAAATGGATCGTATTATTCAGGTACTCTCTGCTGAGTCCGAGTCTTCTCGGAAATCTGAGATTGAGGCCATTAAGAAGGCTGATGAAGCGAAGGCGGAGATTGAGAGGTTGGAGCAGACACACGTTGCCCTGGTGGAGGAGATGGGCCACCGGAACACCAAAGTTACCGCTGAGCGGGATGCAGCGGTCAAGGAGCTTAATGAACTCAAGGCCAAATTCGCTAGCTTGGTCAAAGAAAAAGATGACGCGAATAACGTAGCCCAGGAGCCGTGCGAACAGGCTGTTCTGCTCAAAGGAGAACGAGATGCGGCGGTGGCTAAAGTCCAGAAGGTGGAGACTGAGGTCGAGGAGAGGGTAAAGTTTGTCGAGTCCAGGCTAGAGGCCGACATTGAAGACCTCCTCATTGTCTATAACGCTAACGTGCTGAGGCACAGGGGTTTGGCCTGGCTCGATGATTATTCGACGCATCTCCACAGTGCTTGGGGCCGACTGGTTGAGGAAGAGAAAGAGGCGCACCAGGGTGAGTCTGTGGATGAATTCGAGCTCAAGAATCATCTGTTAACTGATGACGAAAAGAAGATTCTCCATGATTCAATGATCTCTTATGAGAAGGAGAGACTCGGCACCCAGCACCTGGAAGTAGGAGAAGGCTCCGGGGTTAGACATCACGATGCAAGTCTTGATCTTCCGGTGTCAACCCAGCCTGAATCTTTGCCTGCGGTTGATCCTCAAGCTGTTCCTACCTATAATCCGGATCAGCCGCAGATGTCTCCGACTACAGCGCAAGCGACTAAAGCCGCCCCATCACTTACAAGTCAAACTGAGGAAGGTACTCCGAACATTCCACATGTCTTTCATGAGTCGAAGTCTTTGATCGAGTTTAAGTCCTAACAATTCTCTTATTCTTTGTCCAGTGATCGACGTTGCACCACACATGCCTCATGTTACTCAAGAATTACATCAAACGTAGGAGGCTATCGTGACCAAAGCGATCACCTTGAGCGCAGCTGCCCCGATTGATGATATGCAGGGGAGTTCAATGGCGTTTGACGAGCAACTGATGGATGAATTCTTTCGTCGTCACGGCGATCCTCTTGCTGACTTGCCACCTGTCATGAGCGGAACTGATCCTGCTACAAGTTCCTCGATGCCAACTGCCGATGCCCCTAGTGGGGCTCGAGCGATAATCGAAGAGGATATGTTCGCTCAAATTGACGCTGAAATGGTAGCAGCGGCTCAGGGTAGAAGCTTTGGAGGTGGGATGGCAGCATCAGGGTCTGCTCCGCTTAGAATGATATCTCCCGGTGGTGCTGTTTTTCTCACCGGCATGCCCGTTCCGCCTTCTGTATTCGATCCTGTTCCTCCGACTCCGCCCGCAGGGAGCGTTCCTATTCACGTAAGTTCGGAGGAGGATGTCGACATAATGCCCTTGCCTGAAGACCAACCTCCGAAAAGCACAGGCTCGAAGAGGAAGATTGGCGATGGCTCCAGCGGGTCCACACTGAGGAGGAAGCCAATGAAGAAGAGAGATTAGGCATGCTCATCCGGTGTATTTTTGACTTACATTTTGTTAGCCGTGTATAGATGCGGGTTCGGCTCCTGCTAGTAGGAATTTCTTGGGAACAAACTTGTATACGAACTTCTTTTACAAACAATAGAAATGAAACTTCTCTTTCTCGGTTTCTTTTCTGTCATTGCGTATTTGTCTAAGTGCTTAAATATCTGGAGTGCACTTGTGAAGTTTCAGGTTCCGAATCAAGTTTGTTTTGGTTTGCCAAGTTCGGAAACTGTGGACATGGCTTGTGACCGGGAAGCGAGTTGAATTACGATGTCGCATCGCTTCAATCAATGGTTGATGCTGCCCCCAGTCTTAGGGATGAGTTGTAGACTGTCAGTTGATGATCGCTTCTTACTTATAACATGTTGAGTCTTGTGCCACCGAACGGATGTCTGAGGCAAGCGGAGATTGAGTAATGCATCCATGCTTATTTGATTGTCGATGATCATATCCGTACTCCGGGGATTCTTACTTGCTTACGGGCGGTTGGTCATGCCGGCTTAAGTTTTAATCATATGTCCGCGATCTGGGGGCTCGGAATTGACCTTTGTACTCCGACTAACGCTCTGGGAGTTTGGAACTGATACTTTTATTTTGATTCACGCTTCAGGAACTTGGAGTTGGTGTTTACGCTCCGTTTCGCACTCTAGAAATCCGAAGTTGATGCTTATACTCCGCTTCGCACTCTGGGAATACGGAGTCGGATGTTTATACTCCGCTTTGCACTCTGGGAATACAGAGTTGATGTTTATACTCTGGTTCGCATTTTGGGAACTCGGAGTTGGATGTTTATACTCCGCTTCGCACTCTGGAAATACAGAGTTGATGCTTATACTCCGCTTCGCACTCTAGGAATATGGAGTTGGATGTTTATACTCCGCTTCGCACTCTGGGAATACAGAGTTGATGTTTATACTCCGGTTCGCGCTTTGGGAACTCGGAGTTGGATGTTTATACTCCGCTTCGCACTTTGGGAATACGGAGTTGATGTTTATACTCCGCTTTGCACTCTAGGAATATGGAGTTGGATGTTTATACTCTGCTTCGCACTCTGGGAATACGGAGTTGATGTTTATACTCCGGTTCACACTCTGGGAACTCGGATTTGGATGTTTATACTCCGCTTCGCACTCTGGGAAGACGGAGTTGATGTTTATACTCCGCTTCGCACTCTGGGAACTCGGAGTTGGATGTTTATACTCCGCTTCGCACTCTGGGAACTCGGAGTTGATGCTTATACTCCGCTTTGCACTCTGGGAATACGGAGTTGGATGTTTAAACTCCGCTTCACACTCTGGGAATACGGAGTTGATGTTTATACTTCGGTTCACGCTCTGGGAACTCGAAGTTGGATGTTTATACTCCGCTTCGCACTCTGGGAATACGGAGTTGATGTTTATACTCCGCTTCGTACTCTGGGAACTCGGAGTTGGATGTTTATACTCCGCTTCGCACTCTGGGAATACGGAGTTCATGTTTATACTCCGGTTCGCGCTCTGGGAACTCGGAGTTGGATGTTTATACTCCGCTTTGCACTCTGGGAATACGGAGTTGATGAAAGATTGTCGTGTATCAATCCTTTTTTGACTTTTATGTGATGGCTTGCCCCCGAGCTCGGGTTTCACTTAGCGAGTGATTGGTTGCATCGCAGTCACTCTCTATTTGAATAAATCCCACCGTATGATGAGACTTAGCTCTCCGTGCATAGTGATGGTCATATGAAGTATTTCAAGTAAATCACATCTCTGGCTCGAAGAGGTTGCATTTTATTGCTGAAATAAAAAAGTATGGCAAAGTCAGTTGCCTTATTACAAGTTCTAATTTCGAAATGCATAAACAAATTGCAGAAAAGGAAAGTAAGCTAAATGGATAAAGATAGCCTATTAGGTGTAATAGCGGCAAAGGCTCTCGCTATTCCAAGCTCTTGGCAGGGTAAGACCGTCGATGGTTAATAATTTGAATGTGCCATCTCTGAGCCTTCGTTCAATAACATACGGTCCTTCCCATGTCGGCTTCATATGTGAAGGAACCAGATAGATTCTTTTTAAGACGAGATCGCCTAGTTCGAAGTTTCGCGGACGGACCTTGGCGTTGTACAATCGGGCGACTCGACTTCGATGCACAACTGCCCTTAAATCAGCCTCTTCACGCTTTTCACCCAGTAGATCGAGAGATTCAGCAAGTAGTATAGCATTCGTCTTCGGATCATTGTATGTCACACGATGAGAAGGTACTTCTAGCTCGACTGGAATAACGGCTTCTGAACCGTAAGAAAGAGAGAACGGAGTGTGACCGGTCGCAGTCTTGTGAGTAGTTCGGTAAGCCCATAAAGCCATAGGAAGTTCGTCAACCCACTTGCCACCGACCTTTTCCGGTCGTTTTTTCAGAATGGATTTTATGACTTTGTTAACAACTTCGACCTGTCCGTTTGCCTGAGGGTGTGCAACTGCAGAGAATTTCTTCTGGATGTGAAATCATTTGCAGAAATCTTTAAATTCAGCACTGTCGAATTGGGTTCCGTTGTCCATAATAATGGCGTGCGGGAGACCAAATCGACAGATGATGTTACGAACCACAAAGTTGATTGCTTTCTTCGTTGTAATGGTAGCGAGAGCCTCAGCTTCAGCACACTTTGTAAAGTAATCGACTGCGACGATGGCGTACTTCGCACCACCTTTTGCCAGAGGTAGAGCACCGATGATGTCGATGCCCCACATTGCGAACGGCCATGGGCTGACCATTTGTGTTATTTCGGTAGGAGGAGCTCTAGGAATTCGGGCATATTTCTGACACCTGTCGCATTTCTTTGCATAATCCAACGCATCGCGATTCACGGTTGGCCAGTAATATCCATATCGAAGTATTTTCTTGGAAAGTGCTTGCCCCTCGGTGTGATCACCACATTCTCCCTCATGCACTTCGTGCAATACTCATTTGATTTCATCGTGGGCGATACCCCGGAGTAGAGGAACAGAGTACCCTCTTCTATACATGACCCCATCCTGAATGACGAATCGCGAGGCCTTTCGGAGGACTTATCTTTTTTCACTCCTACGTTCCGTGTTTGATGTAGTTTCTGAGTGGATTCATCCATGAATCCTTTTCGAGGATGGTTTCGTATACCCTGTCTATTTCTGCCCGGTCAATGCTTGGGGAGGATAACGCTTCTACGGGAACGAGTCCCATTTGTTGAGCTTCACAGGTGCTGGCTAGTTTCGCCAATGAATCGGCTTTTTGGTTGCGTTCTCGAGGTATGCAATAGATGGCATAGTAATCAAACTGATTTCGTACTTCCCGAACTCGAGCTAAGTAAGCAGCCAACCTTCGATCTCTTGCCTGATACTCTCCCCGTACCTGACATACAACCAATTGTGAATCACGGTAAATTTCCACAGTGATGATTTTCAAATCTCTGGCGAGATTCAAGCCAGTTAAGAGGGCTTCGTTCAGCTTCATTATTGGTTGCATGAAAGTCAAACTTCAAAGCGTAGCATATAGATCGACCTTCAGGGGTTTCGAGCACAACACCGGCGCCTGAACATCGGTCATTCGATGCACCATCGGTATACATCTTCCAGACAGATTCAGGGGATTTGCTGGTTTCGGGCAAGTCCTCTGGAATGGTGAATTCAGCTATGAAATCAACGAGGACTTGTCCTTGGATTGCTCGTCTTGGAGTGTAAGTAATATCGAACTGACTCAGTTCGATGTTCCACTTGAGTAACCTACCAGACGTCTCAGGCCGTGAAAGGACCTGTCGTAACGGCTGGTCGGTGTAAAGAACAATGGGATGCGCCTGGAAGTATGGTCGGAGTTTTCTCGATGCGATCACAAGGTAGTAGGCCAACTTTTCTAGCTTCGGGTAGTTCCTTTCAGCCCCAGTCAATCGTTTGCCGACGAAGTATACCGGCTTCTTGAAATGACCCACCTTCTCATCCTAAAGTTTTTTTTATATATAAAGTGGTCATTTAATCAAGAAAATATTACACTCTAATTTTCTTCTATCCAGGATCTTTATGCCAATATAAAAATATTGGTTTTCTCAAATCATCTTAAACTTACATATGTGAAGATATATAAGTACCTTCTACTTGAATCAGAGTATAAAAGTTTAGAAGTAGAAATATGTTTAGGAATAATTAAAAGAAATAACTCCTACATAGCAATAGTGTTTCTAAAAACCAGATTTTCCAAGCATACTTAGATTTATGCATAGTAGTTGGTTTCCTGTCTCAAGACTTAGCATTTTGCATGTATTCCCATAATTTTGTTACTGTATGAACTATGCTCTTGCATGTGCATGTGTGTGCATGTGTGTGTCAGTTGATGAGTTAAGTATCTAATTTTTCCTCTTCTTGTTAGCAAATATGTCTGAGTCTACCCTACATTTAGGTTGTACAACTTTACTGAAAATTTAACTTAAAACTCTTTAGTGCTGGCTTAACCCAGGCTCAATAAAATGGTCATGTTAGCCATATTCAACTTGCATTTTTCTTAAGCAAAATACATGTCATTTTTTTTTCTTTTCAAAGCAACTCAAACCCTCATTCTACCAGATTTTATTTCAACTTAAACATGAATTTTCCTATGTCAAATATTTGGATATACATTCAATCCACAAATCCTTTCAATCTCAGATTTTCAACCATTTAAACTAACTATTATTGAAGCTTGAAAATTCCATTTCTTAGGAAAGCATTTGCAAAACAAATCACATAAGTTTCAGCTGATATACATACTTGCAAAAAAGTAGTTCTAACCATACATTAGTTTTCTAAGCAAATTTAAACAAAACAGCTTAACATAATTCAGCCTAAACATCTATTTTAACTTCAACAAATCTTTAAATATAGCATCCAATTCCTTAAGCAGCTAAACATCCAAAGCCTGATCAAAGCAATTCCTACTTTCCTGCAAAATCACCATGAACTTTCCCATGTAAACATGAGACACCCAATGGTGCATAAAACACACAAGGGTCAGACTAAAGTCTGGTATGAGTAATCTAACTGAAAACATGATTTATATGACACTTATTCATATTCAAATAACTTCAAAATGGATAAAGGAATTCAATACTATTCTTGTGCATGTTTCTGTGATACATGTGCATATACATCAGTGCACAACAAATCATACATGATTCAATGGTTTAGTTCAGTGATAACAATCATAGGATCCATCCATAACATTATAAACCAATCAACATATTCATCAATTCAATCATCAAGTCTTTTCTACCAGATTACTGGCCATCAGGGATTTTACCCAAGCCCTCTCATGAACCTATTTCTATTGTTCACTATCAAGTATATTATGGTCTTTAGCTACTTTCTCTTGTTAAACCCACACTGCCTGGGACATATCTCTGTTAACCCAACACACTCAGGCCTTTGGGTATAAGCATACCATGTGTGAGCTTGCAATGTTCACCTTGCCAAGCCATATTTTGTAGCCCTAAGATCCAAAAGTCCTTAGTTAAATTACTAAGTGTTACTTTCCCTTTCTCATTCCTATGCTAATCCTTTCTGCATATCATATTTCAATCAGAGAAATAAACATTCAGCCAACATGTATTCATCCAGAGATTGGTAAGTCATGTTCTGATAAGCAAGCATTTTAATCATGCAAACAGATGTGATTTCTAAGCATATTATTTTTGTCTATGGGTTTCAATGGCTCAAGTTACAAACATATGGTCATAGATAGTTTTCTGGTGGTCTCCTTTTACCTCTGGTTCAATCAGATCTTTGTTAATTTAAGATCTGGCTAAACCATAAGTATATGCTTTGATTTGGAGAGTTCATAAAACATAGAAGCTCAGCACATGTATAACATTGCACCTCTACATTTATCTTCATTTTAGTGGATATGAGACATAAGCAACAACACAATGTTGCAGCCCCACATTTTCTTTCATTTTCAGACCATATATCTACAACATAAATCTTGAGTTTTTAAATAAATAAATGCATAAAGAAAACCCATAAAAGTCTACTTCATCTCAAAGTTAAACCACAACATAGATAACCATATTCAAACATGAAATCCATGACTCTTGTATACTGGATAATGTCTGAAAATGTGTACGCTTGTGCACACTAATTATGGATCGTGTAATATGGACTAACAATATATGCAGAATGTTATTTACAATTGCTATACAAGTAAAAATTCAATAAACTAACTATATAGCAATTCACAGATATAGAATAGTAAATGCTGTAAACTGTAAAAATCACACCAGGGATTTTTATACTGGTTCGGACCTCCTGTCCTACGTCCAGTCCCAGACTTCTATCTGGATTTTCACAACCAACTACCTCGCTTCACCTGGAGGAACAGGTTTACAACACCCGAACAGCCGAACGAGATTTCGTGCCTCTTACGACACCGAGGACTTCAACAAAAACAAATACAATTGCCGTTGACAACTTGTGCTCTTGATAACACGGATTTGTCACTTGTAGTACACCCTTCCTATAATCTTATCCTCAAAATATGTGAATGATGTTTGTGAAGATTGAAGGAAGTATATTACTTATTGAATCAAAAGATATGAAATAATTTCAATGATTCAATAAGCAATTGAAATGTTTGCGAGCTTTTAGAATGCAAGAGTATTTAGAAAGTAAGATAAGAAATTAGAGCAAGAATTCTTATTTTGAATCAATGATTTAGACGTGTTTATATAGAGAATAAATGGTTGTAACTCTTTGTGAAGAGTAGCCATTAATAGATATGATCATTGATGAAAGGTAAGAGATGCAACCATTGGAGAAAGAAGTGTCTTTTGGGAAAGGTTGCTCTCTGTTTAAAAACGGTCGACAGGTCAAAAATGGCCAATAGACAGGATTTCAAATATATAGACGTTATGTGCATGTGTGTACGTTCATTGTGCATTTTACACAGAAACGGTCGACCGCATGGTTTATAACCGGTCGACCGGTCCCTGTAAAATTGCACAATGAATGTGCAATGCCATTCAAACGTATATATATTGATTATATTGAGGTGCATGATTATTTGAGGATAGATTTTAACAAGTTTAACACTATTACAACATCAAATAATCAACCTATAATCTAGAGTACCATATGTAGCTCTTTTGTGCCTCTTTATAGCCATGATGTCTTCGTTTTGTCGATCGCCTTTATTTCTTTGTCAGAAATCAAAACTTCATAGAATCTGTGACTCAACAATGTCATTATAAAGGGTTTTACACTTGAGCAGAGCATTGACAAGCCAAAGTTATCAAATCATAAAATGAACATAGCTTGCAAAAGTGAAGTATAAATTTAATTAGGCTGCCTCAATATTCAGGACTTATTGCCAAAGTTTCCAGTGAGGTTACTCACCTTAATCCTTCTTTTTCCTAAGCTTTTGAACCATTTTAGTCTTCTTCCTTCTTTTAATTCTAATGGCTGGTGCTCCTTGTTTTTTTTTCTCTCTGGCTTTTTTTTTTTAAATGATGAAGAGCAAATTCTGTAAGGTCTCACTACACTAAGCCTCCTTATACAAAATCCCTGGTTGCTACTAGGGTTTAACAAAATTACCCAATGTCATTTTTACCCTATACAAAACATGGTCTGCCTCTCATTTGATTCAAGAGAAAAAGGGTATGTGGTCCTTGTTTTATTTTCAGAAATAAGCCTTATCCCTTTACCCCGGTCATGTTATATGCATGACTCTCATTTTTCCAAATTAAAGGAATTGCTGGAAATGGATAAAGTGTTTGCTTAAGGGTTCATGCCATTTCCATGCAATTTTTGTTTTCTTCCAGCAAGTGTTTGCTTGTGCACATGTATATGTATGCCTATTTTGCCTAAGTCCTTATTTTCTTTCTTTAAATAATTTTTAAGTACTAAACATTTTTTTCTTGCATATATTTATTCCTGCCTAATCATTTATTTTCTTTGTGCCAGACTTAATAAAGACATAATCATATCTTCATACATATGTATTTATAAATTATTTACTCTAATTTATATATTGATTTCTGCCTATTTTATTATACAGAAAACTGTGTGCATGTGTGTGCACTATCTTGTGCACATGTACATGCTTAAACCATACATTTGCAATCAGTTTCCATTCCTATCTTTCTCAATGCAATTTTTAAACAAATATAAACTAATTTAAATCATGAAATTGCTCACAAAAATCAGGGTTATCACATATACCCCTCCTTTTAGGAATTGTGTCCCACAATTCTCTCATACTTAACCTAAGTATCATCAATCCAGAAAATCAACTTTTCTGATCTCAAACCATTCTCAAGCCAATCACTTGATTAACTTTATGCATATTAAAACAAAAATCATAATGCATATTCAATCAAAAAATTCATTAGTATATATAAATTTACCTTTCATTCAATCAAACAGTTATGGATAATCATTTCTGATTTTATCCTCCACTTCCCATGTGCAATCATTTGGGTCAAGACTCCATTGCACTTTTACTAATTTAATTTCTTTGTTTCTCAATTTCTTGATTTCTCTAGCAACTATGCCCACTGGCTCCTTCTCATAGATCATCCTGGGGTCAATCTGCACATCCTTAGGGGATTCTAGGATTGCCTCCTTATCATGAACCCACCTTCTCAGTTGAGACACATGAAAAACATCATGCATTGCTCTCATTTCTTCTGGAAACTCCAGCTTATAGGCTACAGTTCCTATTCTCTCTAGAATTTTATATGGCCCTATGTACCTAGGAATCAACTTTCCTTGTTTCCCAAACCTTAGAACCTTCTTCATGGGTGATATTTGATAAATACATAATCCCCAACACCATATTGTACTGCCTTCCTTCTCTGATCTGCATATTTATTTTGCCTATCCTGGGTAGAAGCAATTCTTTTTCTGATCAAAGCTATTTTCTTTGAAGTTTCCTTCACACTCTCTGGCCCTAAGACCACTTTTTCCCCAGATTCAAGCCAACTTGAGGGTGATAAACATGGCCTCCCATAGAGAGCTTCAAAGGGTGCCATGCCTATGCTACTATGATGGCTATTGTTGTATGCAAATTCAGCTAAAAAGATATGATCCTCCCAACTTCCTCCCCAATCCAATACACAAGCTCTCAACATGTCTTCAAGCAATTTTTTCACAATTTCTGTTTGACCATCAGATTAAGGATGGTATGCTGTGCTTAATCATAAATCAGTCCCCATTGCCTTGTGAAAACTCTGCCAAAATTTTGAAGTGAAGATGGTGTCTCTATCACTTACTATGGTCTTTGGTATACCATGTAGTCTAACCACTTCCTTGATAAACAACTGGGCTAGTGTACATGCATTTCTCTCTGACTTTACTGGTATAAAGTGGGCTGACTTGGTTAACCTATCAACCACTACCCAAATGCTATCATTTCCCCTCCTAGTTCTAGGCAAACCATCAATGAAATCCATTGATATATCCTCCCACTTCCACTGTGGTATTTGCAAAGGTTGAAGCATCCCTGAGGGTTTTTGATACTCAGCCTTAACTTGTTGGCAAACCATACATTTAGATACATAGGTTGCCACTGCACTCTTCATACCACTCCACCAATAATCCCTCTTGAGGTTGTGATACATCCTTGTGCTTCCTGGGTGTATAGTGTATTTTCTTTTGTGGTAAGCATCCAAGATTTCTTGCTTCAACTCATCAATTGCTGGAACACATATTCTTTTTCCTTTCTTCAAATGGCCTTGATCATTCAACTGTAAACCTTCCACTACTTCACCATTTAATATCCGAGTTTTCTTTTCAAACAAAAATGGATCTTGGTCTTGTAACTTTACAACTTTGTTTTTCAATTCTGACTCCAGAGTGATAAAGCTTAACTTTCCCATTTCTACATGTTCACTGCCCAGGCTCATGTTTTCTACATTATCACTTTCTATCTCTAAATAAGTTAACAATGATAAAGTGTTAAACTCTTCTATCATTAATCTAGCCACTTTAGCATGTTGTCTATTTAGGGCATCTGCTACTTTATTAGCCTTACCAGGGGTATATAATATTTCAAAGTCGTATGAGGCTAGGAGTTCAATCCACCTTTGTTGCCTCATATTCAATTCTCTTTGTGAAAATAAATATTTAAGTGACTTATGGTCTGTGTAAACTTCAAACCTTGCCCCTAACAATTAATGTCTCCATAGCTTAAGAGCATACACTATAGCAGCTAATTCAAGGTCATGAGTAGCATATCTTACCTCACTTGGTTTCAATTGCCTAGAAGCATAAGCTATCACTTGATGTTGTTGCATCAATACTGCCCCAAGCCCTTGTCCACTTGCATCAGTATACACCACCAAGTTTTCATTCCCTTCAGGTACTTTGAGGATTGGAGCTTGCACTAGTGCTTCCTTTAATTTCCCAAAGGCTTTCTCACACTCTTCAGTCCAAGTAAACACTTGATTTTTCCTAGTCAATCTGGTTAATGGGATTGAAATTTTTGCAAAATCTTTTATAAACCTTCTATAGTAACCAGCCATTCCCATGAATGATCTGACCTCAGTGACATTGGTAGGCCTTTTCCAAGCTTGCACTGCAATGACCTTATTGGGATCCACAGATATTCCTTTTTCTGATATAATGTGGCCTAGAAAATTCACTTCATTTTGCCAAAAAGTGCATTTTGAAAATTTTACTTTCAAGTCTTCCTGCCTCAATTTCTCAAATATCATATGCAAATGATTTTCATGCTCTCTAATTGACTTAGAATAAATTAGTATGTCATCAATAAATATCAATACAAATTTATCCAAGTATTCTCTAAAAATCCTATTCATCAAATCAACAAAATAGGAAGGAGCATTTGTCAAGCCAAATGGAATTACTAAAAATTCATAAAGTCCATATCTTGTGTTAAAGGCTGTATACTTAATGCTTTCCTCTTCTACCTTCATCTGATGAAAGCCTGAAGCTAAATCAAGCCTAGAAAATATTTTTGCACCACTCAATTGATCAAATAGATCATCAATTCTTGGTAAAGGATATTTATTTTTAATTGTGACTTTATTTAATTCCCTATAGTCAATACATAACCTAAGGGATCCATCTTGTTTCTTAACAAAGACTACTGGTGCTCCCCATGATGAGCAACTGGGTCTAAATAAAGCCTCTTTCTTCTAATTCAACTAATTGCTTTTTCAATTCTATCAACTCCTTAGGCCCCATTCTGGTTGGTCTTTTAACCACCGGGCTAGCTCCTGGAATTATTCTGATTGAAAACTCAATTGGTCTGTGGTTTGGAACTCCCCTAACTTCACCAAACACATCAATATATTGATTCACTATGGGGATTTCTTCTAATGCAGGCATGGGTTTTTCACTAGATAATGCAAAAAGGTTGGCTATATTTCTATTCTTGTCTGCCTCACAAAGAATAACTACCCTTTGTCTATCAGAAATTTTCAATGATATGGTGGATGTCTCCATATTTATGATAGACTTATATTTACTCAACCAATCAACTCCTAGAATAACCCCTATGCCCGGATATTGCAACACATATAGGTCTGAGTTAAACACATGTCCCCCTATATCTAACCCCAGTTGCATACACATCATACCCAGAACACATGAGCTACCTATAGGGCTTTTAATAAACAGTGGCTTATCAACAATCATACAATTCAATTTTAATTGTTGTGCAATATCATGGGAGATCAATGAGTGTGTAGCCCCAGTATCATACACTACTGCAAAAGGTATTGAGTGAATAAACAAAGTACCTTCAACTTGGCCATGCTTCTCAACATTTGATCCCTCAGTTGCCTTGCCTTTTCCTTCCAAAGCCCCTAATTTTCCTTGCTTAAAATCTGGACAATTCCTCTTTATGTGACCTTCCTTCCCATAATGGTGACATTTGAAGGATGCTGGCCTAACATTTGTGCACCTGTTCTTCATATGCCCCTCTTGGCCACAGTTATAACAAGTAATCTTCTTCTTAATTTCAGTAGCACTGGCTTCTTCTGGTTTCTTGGTGGAAGCTGTGTCTACTTTCTTCTTTTCATAAGGGTGAAATTTGCCCTTTCCTTTCTTGTTTTGGCTATTCTTGAATGCCCTAAAATTCTCTCTAGCCTTATCATGTTGTTCAATGCTCAAAGTCAAGTCCAAAACTTGATCAAAAGTCCTATTCTTGTATGGTAGCATGGCTCTACTAAGGCTAGGGTTTAGCCCTTGAATATATTTTCCATTCTTAGCTTCCTCAGTGGTGATGAGTACTGCACCATACTTTGCCAATGGTTCAAACCTCTGAGTGTACTCAGTGACATTCATAGTCCCTTGCCTTAATTTGATGAATTCCTCTAGCAAAGACTCCTTGGCTGATGCAGGGACAAACCTACCTTCCAGCATTACTTTAAATTGATCCCATGTCACTTCTCCTTCAGGTCTTCCAGCTATGATAACCTCCCACCAGTCCAAAGCTGCTCCTCTCAATTGCCTGGATGCAATTTGCCTCTTCCTTTGGTCTTCAACTTGCATGTCTGCAAAGATTCTTTCCAAAATCCTAAGCCAATTTTGAACTCCCATAACTCATTCTGTGCCATCAAAAGTTTTGCCTCCAAGGTTGGTAAAAGTCTTGAGTAGTTTGGAAAGCTCCTCATGTGGATTTTCCTGCCTATTGCCCACTCCATCCCTTATGGCTCTCACGAATTCTTGCACATTCACCATGGGTTGTTCACTTGTTCCTACATTTTGATGTATGGGTCCTACCATAGCTCTATGGATATAACACTTAGGTTAGTCCATTTTGCCTGACACTCTATAGATTAATTCATTTCAATCTATCCCTATTCAGTTATAATAGATATTAGTAGTATAAGCACTAACAAAACAAAGCATCCAAGGCAGTCAACACCTCCATACATCTAATGCAAACAAGTTCATACAAAATTTTTGCTATGTTATTTAACAACATAGCTCTGATACCAAATGAAATGACCCACCTTCTCATCCTAAAGTTTTTTTTATATATACAGTGGTCATTTAATCAAGAAAATATTACACTCTAATTTTCTTCTATCCAGGATCTTTATGCCAATATAAAAATATTGGTTTTCTCAAATTATCTTAAACTTACATATGTGAAGATATATAAGTACCTTCTACTTGAATCAGAGTATAAAAGTCTAGATGCAGAAATATGTTTAGGAATTATTAAAAGAAATAACTCCTACATAGCAATAGTGTTTCTAAAAACCAGATTTCCAAGCATACTTAGATTTTTGCATAGTAGTTGGTTTCCTGTCTCAAGACTTAGCATTTTGCATGTATTCCCATAATTTTGTTACTGTATGAACTATGCTCTTGCATGTGCATGTGTGTGCATGTTTCTGTGCATGTGTGTGTCAGTTGATGAGTTAAGTGTCTAATTTTTCCTCTTCTTGTTAGCAAAAATGTCTGAGTCTACCATACATTTGGGTTGTAAAACTTTACTGAAAATTTAACTTAAAACTCTTTAGTGCTGGCTTAACCCAGGCTCAATAAAATGGTCATGTTAGCCATATTCAACTTGCATTTTTCTTAAGCAAAATACATGTCATTTTGTTTTCTTTTCAAAGCAACTCAAACCCTCATTCTACCAGATTTTATTTCAACTTAAACATGGATTTTCTTATGTCAAATATTTGGATATACATTCAATCCACAAATCCTTTCAATCTCAGATTTTCAACCATTTAAACTAACTGTTATTGAAGCTTGAAAATTCCATTTCTTAACAAAGCATTTGCAAAATAAATCACATAAGTTTCAGCTGATATACATACTTGCAAAACAGTAGTTCTAACCATACATTAGTTTTCTAAGCAAATTTAAACAAAATAGCTTAACATAATTCAGCCTAAACATCTATTTTAACTTCAACAAATCTTTAAATATAGCATCCAATTCCTTAAGCAGCTAAACATCCAAAGCCTGATCAAAGCAATTCCTACTTTCCTGCAAAATCACCATGAACTGCCCCATGTAAACATGAGACACCCAATGGTGCATAAAACACACAAGGGTCAGACTAAAGTCTGGTATGAGTATTCTAACTGAAAACATGATTTATATGCCACTTATTCATATTCAAATAACTTCAAAATGGATAAAGGAATTCAATACTATTCCTGTGCATGTTTCTGTGATACATATGCATATACATCAGTGCACAACAAATCATACATGATTCAATGGTTTAGTTCAGTGATAACAATCATAGGATCCATCCATAAAACATTATAAACCAATCAACATATTCATCAATTCAATCATCAAGTCTTTTCTACCAGATTACTGGCCATCAGGGATTTTACCCAAGCCCTCTCATGAACCTATTTCTATTGTTCACTATCAAGTATATTATGGTCTTTAGCTACTTTCTCTTGTTAAACCCACACTGCCTGGGACATATCTCTGTTAACCCAACACACTCAGGCCTTTGGGTATAAGCATACCATGTGTGAGCTTGCAATGTTCACCTTGCCAAGCCATATTTTGTAGCCTTAAGATCCAAAAGTCCTTAGTTAAATTACTAAGTGTTACTTTCCCTTTCTCATTCCTATGCTAATCCTTTTTGCATATCATATTTCAATCAGAGAAATAAACATTCAGCCAACATGTATTCATCCAGAGATTGGTAAGTCATGTTCTCATAAGCAAGCATTTTAATCATGCAAATAGATGTGATTTCTAAGCATATTATTTTTTTCTATGGGTTTCAATGGCTCAAGTTACAAACATATGGTTATAGATAGTTTTCTGGTTGTCTCCTTTTACCTCTGGTTCAATCAGATCTTTGTTAATTTAAGATCTGGCTAAACCATAAGTATATGCTTTGATTTGGAGAGTTCATAAAACATAGAAGCTCAGCACATGTATAACATTGCACCTCTACATTTATCTTCATTTTAGTGGATATGAGACAAAAGCAACAACACAATGTTGCAGCCCCACATTTTATTTCATTCTCAGACCATATATCTACAACATAAATCCTGGGTTTTTAAATAAATAAATAAATGCATAAAGAAAACCCATAAAAGTCTACTTCATCTTAAAGTTAAACCACAACACAGATAACCATATTAAAACATGAAATCCATGACTCTTGTATACTGGATAATGTCATTATAAAGGGTTTTACACTTGAGCAGAGCATTGACAAGCCAAAGTTATCAAATTATAAAATGAACATAGCTTGCAAAAGTGAAATATAAATTTAATTAGGCTGCCTCAATATTCAGGACTTATTGCCAAAGTTTCCAGTGAGGTTACTCACCATGATCCTTCTTTTTCCTAAGCTTTTGAACCCTTTTAGTCTTCTTCCTTCTTCTAATTCTAATGGCTGGTGCTCCTTGTTTTTTTTTCTCTCTGGCTTTTTTTTTTAAATGATGAAGAGCAAATTCTGTAAGGTCTCACTACACTAAGCCTCCTTATACAAAATCCCTGGCTGGTACTAGGGTTTAACAAAATTACCCAATGTCATTTTTACCCTATACAAAACATGGTCTGCCTCTCATTTGATTCAAGAGAAAAAGGGTATGTGGTCCTTGTTTTATTTTCAGAAATAAGCCTTATCCCTTTACCCCGGTCATGTTATATGCATGACTCTCATTTTTCCAAATTAAAGGAATTGCTGGAAATGGATAAAGTGTTTGCTTAAGGGTTCATGCCATTTCCATGCAATTTTTCTTTCCTTCCAGCAAGTGTTTGCTTGTGCACATGTATATGTATGCCTATTTTGCCTAAGTCCTTATTTTCTTTCTTTAAATAATTTTTAAGTACTAAACATTTTTTTCTTGCATATATTTATTCCTGCCTAATCATTTATTTTCTTTGTGCCAGACTTAATAAAGACATAATCATATCTTCATACATATGTATTTATAAATTATTTACTCTAATTTATATATTAATTTCTGCCTATTTTATTACACAGAAAACTATGTGCATGTGTGTGCACTATCTTGTGCACATGTACATGCTTAAACCATACATTTGCAATCAGTTTCCATTCCTATCTTTCTCTATGCAATTTTTAAACAAATATAAACTAATTTAAATCATGAAATTGCTCACAAAAATCAGGGTTATCACACTTCTGTATTTTGTCTTCTTCTCGGATTAATGCAGCGCTGATAGCGTTCTCTGATATCACCAAATATACGAACAGCTTGTCATGGTCGATGGGCTTTGATAGGATAGGTGGTGTGGACAGATGTTGGACTAGCGCTCGATAAGCGCCCTCGTACTCCGTGGTCCATTCAAAGTTGCGTTTTCCTTTTCGGATTAGATCGAAGAAGGGAATGCATTTGTCTATGGACTTTGAAATGAACCTGCTCAATGCTGCTACTTTCCAATTGAGACTTTGGACTTGCTTTATGGTCTTAGGAGTTTCAAGATTTCCGATTGCCCAAATCTTTTCAGGATTAGCTTCCATTCCTCGAGCGTTAATGATGAACCCAAGGAACTTCCCGGATGCAACTCCAAAGTGACACTTCAGTGGATTTAGCTTCATTTTGTATTCTCGGTGTATGTCGAATATAGTCTCCAGGTCTTTAACATGGTCAGTGGAGAGTCGTGACTTCACAAGCACGTCGTCTACATATACTTCCATGGTTTTTCCGATTTGATTGGCAAACATCCGATTAACCAATCGTTGATAAGTAGCTTCGGCATTCTTGAGTCCGAATGGCATAACCTTGTAGCAATAAAGTCCTAGATTGGTCACGAAGCTGGTATGTTCTTGATCGGGTAAATGCATCAGTATCTGATTATAGCCAGAGTACGTGTCCATGAAGGATAAGAGTTCATGTCCGGCTGTCGAATCTACTAGCTGATCAATTCTGGGAAGTGGGAAACTGTCTTTGAGACATGCTTTATTCAGGTCGGAATAATCGACACATGTTCTCCATTTTCCATTCGGCTTTCGGACAAGCACGGGATTCGACACCCATTCAGGATATAGCGTATCTCGAATGAATCTGTTTGCTTCAAGCTTTTCTACTTCTTCCTTAAGGGCGGCAGATCTCTTTGGATCCATACCGTGCCTTTTTTGTTTGAACGGGACATGCCACGGGTCGATGTTCAGAGTGTGGCTCGCAATGTCCGGCGAGATCCCACACATGTCGGAATGTGTCCAGGCAAATACGTCAAGATTTGCCCGTAGAAATTCAACCAATTCCTCTTGAGTTTGCTGGCTTAGTTGAGATCCAATCTTTATCATTCTCGAGTCATCGTCATTGTCAACTGGGACATCAATCGTCAGCTCGGCCAGGGAGGCTTGACTTTCTTTAAATTCTCCTCCGTCTTTAGTTTCTCTTGGGTCAAGATCCCTGAGGAATTGGCTGGGGTGCCCGGGCGTGGGCCCGGGCGTTAATTGTCAATTATCGGTGAAACGGACACAGAGAGATTCCTCTACGCCCTTTCCTTTCTCCTTTCGCTGCGCCTCCCGCGGCTCGGCAACATAACAGGCTCTGGCAGTAGCCTGATCTCCCTGAATGATTCCTATCCCATGATCTGTGGGAAACTTTAAAGTCAAACACCACGGGGCGATGGCTGCCCTGAATTCAGCGAGGGCCGGTCGGCCCAAGAAAGCATTGTAAGGGGAGTCTATGTCCAAAACAATGAACTGAAGCATCCGTACTCTCCGTCGTTCTCCAGCTCCCAACTCTACTGGCAGTTCCACCATTCCAGTGGGTATAGTTGCACTTCCGTTGAAGCCATGGACTCGGGATTGACAAGGCTTCAAGTCTGTGGCTTCCATTTTCATTTGATCATAAGCTCGTTTGAACAAAATGTTCATAGAGCTTCCAATGTTAACTAAGATCCTTTTCATCCAAGCGGGACCTATCTGTGCTGAGATGACCAGTGGATCGATAGTGGGAGCTTCAACTTTATCAGCGTCTCTACTCCTGCACACGATGTCATCTATCATCGTCTTCTGTTGCTTTGCCGGAGCCTCTTCATCAGAGTTACTATAACATTCGAAGTCTGCGTGCCTGATAGAACTAGCATAAGAATCCATTTTCTTCCAGCTTCGATCTGCTGGGTAAGGACCACCACTTATTGTGTTGATGACCAACCTCCCACTTGTACGAGCGGGCTCCTTCTGTCTTTCCTGATTCGGCGCCCGATTTTGATTTGATGAGCCCGCGCCTCCGGACTGCGGCGCCCTCACATACTGATCCAACTTCCGTTCACGTATCAGTTTTTCAATGAGGTCTTGTAAGTGACGACACCCGTTGGTATTGTGGCCATAACTCTCATGGAATCTACAGAATTTTCCTGTTTGAATTTGTCTCTCAGTTGGCAGTTTCGGGGCAGGTTTCTTGAATTGCATGGTATTGTAGATCTTCAAATATACATTTTCCAGCGACGTGTTTAACGGAGTGTAGTTTTCATACATGGAAGCTCTACGCCGTGGACCGCGATTCTGATCGCGTTTCTTGTTTTGATTCCCATTGTCCCTCTATTGATTTTGTTTATTTTGTACGTTCAACTGAACTTTCCCAGAACTATCTCCGGACTATTTAATAGCGATGTTACTTTGGATTCCTTCGATGTTGGGCCCTGCATCATCCTGTTTCCTAGACTGTCTCGCATCCTCCCTTCTCAAGAATTGGGCTGCCTTGGAATAGAAATGGTCCAATGATGCAGGTGGTTTTCCAGCTAACCAATTTCCGAACTCGGAATCAGCATCAATCCCCTTAGTTAATGCCATCAGGATAGAATTATCATTGGGATTGCTTATTTCTGCACACGCAGCATGGAATCGCTCCAAGTAACGTCTAAGTGTTTCTCCGGGAGCTTGTGTAACGCTAGACAGAGTGTTAACGTCCTTAGGCCTCGCCACGTGCATACGGAACTGTTCGACAAACGTGGTGGCCATCTGGTCAAAGTTAGAGATGGATCGCGGTGGCAAACGAGTGAACCACATAGTAGCGATGCCCCCTAGGGAAATGGGGAAACTACGACATTTTACTACGTCACCAGCTCTAGCAGCATTCATCAGCCATTCGTATTTCAAGACATGTTGATTGGGGTCAGAACTTCCTTCATAAACTGGCAAAGCTGGCATCCTGAAGTGCCGAGGTGGTTCAGAATATAATACGTCATCGGTGAAAGGGGTATGACATCGGGAGATTCCCCAGTCGTCATTAGAGAGACCCTGACTTTCACGGATCATTTGGCGGATCATTGCTGGTATATATATCCAGCGTTCGGGTACTTGGAGCATGTTAGGCCAAGGTGTGGTCGGGTTCCACAGCGCGAGTCTGGACTGGCGGCGGTCGAAGGTCCGTGACTCGCCTCCTTGGTTCAACATTCTCAGGGCATAAGGCTCGGGGGTCTGCTCCCGTTGGCTACGTTGAGGATCAGCTTGGTTTCTAGCATCACCTCCCCGTTCGGCAGTGGTGGTAGTAGCAATGTTGCCAGTAACATGGTAAGGAGCAGCTCCTTCTCGAGTTGACGGCTCCGTACGGAGACTAGCGGATGGTCCAGCTCTTGGTTGCCCAAGGTTCGAAGCAGGCTAGTGTCCCGTGGCTTGGGCGTAGCTTACACCTAGCCGTGGACGTGTAGATCTGGTTTGGCCATCCGAGGAGGCTGAACTTTCTGTGGAAGAATAGGAATCTTGGTCTCTCCTAGATCTTCTGCGTCTTTAGCGGTTCAGCTGGTTGGACAATTCTGCGTTGGCGCACAGCTGTTCAGTTAACTGCTGTCGACTTTGGGTCAACTCTTGAAGCAATGTCTGGAATTCTTGCCTAGTGATTGGACCGGATGGATCTGAAGGTCCTGCAGCATTTTGGTTGGAGGGAGATGAATGCACGGGATTCTGTCGGTCCCGTGCTCCTTGATCAATGGTTGTAGCAGTGGTATGTGTGCTCACCATAATGAATTGGTGAAGTCCTTTCCTAGATCTGTTTGCAAATCTGAATAGAATGGAAGTGCTTCAAAGTTCTAGATCTGGATCTTCTTCTTAGATTTATGCAATCCAATATAGATAGGAGATCCAAAGAGCAGGAGAATAATTAGTTTTCTCAGTGAAAGCACCAAAGTGTTTGTACCAAAATTGGGCACAACACTCTTTGGAAGTCTTTGAAGAGATAAAATGAAGAAATTAAATGGAAAAAGAGGAATTATCTAACAAAAACTCCAAATTTCAGAAATGAGAAGAAGTAAAGTGCAAGGAGACACAAGAATTTAGAGTGGTTCGGCGTATCGCCTACGTCCACTATGAAGTTGATAGCTTTATTGATCTTTCTTTGAAGATTACAAGTGAATTCAATGAACTACAAGAGGTAACTATGATTTGCAGCAGTGAATCTCATTGGTAGCAGCAGCAACTGAGTTCAGATCTGGATCTGGAGGAGTCCGGGCGTTGGAGATCTCAAAGAGGAAGAAGAACCCCTTTTCTATTGGCTTTGGGGGTTTATTTATAGGTGTAGGAGGCTGATATTTCGCTCAGATCTTGGGAGACCCTCTCTGGCACGTGATCAGGCCCGCAGGCCCAAGCCCGTGAAGTTTCGGTTCGAACCGTGATCGACACGAGCAGATTTCGACTCGGTCAAGATTTCATCCAATGGAGTTGAAATTTGGTGTGGACATTCTTTAGCATGCACGTAATCTTCTGTGAAAATTTCATAGCATTTGGGCTTGTAGATTGGGAGATATGATCGATACGAAATGGAGTTTTTGGCAGGTTGTTTCCTTCGACTCGCTCCTGTTTCGACTCGCTTCCGTTCGACTTGGTGACATGGCACTTGATTCTTACTTTGTCCTAGATGTTGCTTCGAGCGAGTCGAACTGTTCATTGATTGAGCGAGTCGAAGTGTGCCCAGATCGAGCAAGTCAAAGTAAGCACTGGTCGAGCGAGTCGAAGCAAGCACTGGTCGAGCGAGTCGAAATGGGGCACCCTGGGAGGTTTGAGCAGTGGAGTCGAAGTGTGCACTTTCGATGGTTTCAAACTGGAGCGAGTCGAAGAGAGCAGCTCTGAGGGATGTGGAGCGAGTCGAACCTGGTTGACTTGAAGTTGGCCTCTGAGCGAAGCGAGTCGAAGTTTTCACTCCTAGGCGTTGCGAAGCGAGTCGAAGGAACGAGTCGACCGGTAATTAATTTTCATCTAGTCTTGTATCGCTCATAACTTGAGCATACGAACTCGGATTGACTTGAGATTTGAAACATTGGCTCTCATGGCTTAGCTTGTCATGTCCTACCAATCTTGGCTCGATCCGGACTCGGACAAAATTCATCGATATCCGTAGTGAGCTCGTATATAACTGATCTCTGGGATAGGCCGTCACTGGTTACTAGTCAATTCCTTGGTGTTACGGCCTTGCCAAAAGGCGGGATAACAGTCAGTTAGTATATCTCTAATCAAGCAATAATTAGGATAAAATTCAAAATATACATTATTATCCCTTGCAAATTGAGATACACTTAGCAAGTTTTTCTTTATTTGAGGCACTCTTAATAGATTATTAAGGTTAAGTATTCTTTTGCCTTGTATATAACCATTTCCAGTATGTGTTATTTTGGTGGATTCGCCATTACCCATGTGAATACGCAATGTACCTTTGTACTCTTCATTTCTAAGATTTAAATTGCTCAAATCATTAGTAACAAGGTTAGTAGCACCAGAATCTGGATACCATGCTTCATCTTGAGTGTCTTCCACTTTGGCTGTATCATTGTGATTGTCTCTTGTAAATTCAGAGTGACTTCTGGATTCATGCTGTAGGTTTTCTAGATTTGCACTTGGGTTAAAATTCTTTTGAGTAATCTGTTGCCCAGGTCTGTAATCAGCATCAAATCTAAAGTAACATCTATTTGTTGTGTGACCAAATCTTTCGCAAATTTGACATCTAGGTCTATTATTGCCATTGTTACTCCATCTTCCACCTCTACCTCTATATTTGTATGACTGAATACCTCTCTGACTTGTATTTGAATCATTCTTGAATCTTTCTTGATTCTTGATTTTATTATTAGCAACATAATTGACTGAAAAATTAGAAATTATGGGTTTCTTCTGTTCTATTCTACTTTCATGAGCAAGAAGTGTAGAATGAACATATGGTATGGATGGAGTAACTTCCTTTGATGAGATCACTGCCACTACTGCTTCATACTCATCATCTAATCCACTTAGAATTGATAAGATTTGTTCTGTATAATTTACTACATGTCCTGCTGCACCAAGTAAATCACATAATGTCTTAACTTTTGTTAGATACTCTCTCATAGACATATCACCCTTCTTTAAACTCTATAGTTATCTTTTATAACGCATCACCTTTGTTGTAGATTGATAATTGAACACTTGTTCTATGGTAGACTAGATTTCTTGAGAAGTATTACACCCTATCAGTTGTGGTAATAAGCTTCCACTAATGGTTGATAACAGCCATGAACTTAAAAAGATTGTCTTGTCTCTAGTGTATTATATATTCTCTGTTGATCACTGGAATTCCTTCATTGTTTTTCACATATTGCTCTAGTGTTGTTTTTGACCCAAGAATGTATGATTCCAGTCCATATCCTTTCACTGCTGTCTGAACTTGAAATTTCCAAAGTAGATAATTTGTCTCATCTAACTGTGTTTGTATCAACTGACTTTGAGGGTTGATTAAAATCTTTGATATATTTTATGTTGTGGTTTGTTGCATAGGAATTGGTGCTGGATTTGGTGAGGATGATGAGTTGTTGTCTATATCTCCTTCAGCCATGATTGAATTACAGCAAAGATTGTTGATAAATGACTCAAATGAAGGAGAAAGGTTTCAAGAATTGGATACGACAGATCAAGATCACCCGGATGAGTAAATTTTTGATTTCCGTATATATTCTGAAAGTAGCCAGAAGATTGGAAGATGATATCTCTGACAATCTTCTAGGCACGACTTGATGATGAACTTTGCCCCAAGAATGAAAATTTACAGCAGTATCAGATGATGAGATTGTTCTCTGATGAACTTCGGCAGTTGCAGCTTGCCCAAGTGATGAGAATCACTCTGATGGGTAATGGCATGAAACTGTTATGTCATTAGACAATTTTAAACTGCTCTAATACCATGAAAGAAAGTTAAAAGATGAAGTTTGTGATTGTTTGATATTATTTTAATAATAATGATACAAGGATGGTTGTTGTGTATTTATAACAGCAGCAATCAAAGATAAATTGCTTTATAGGTTAATGGGCCTCTGGTTCACAACATACCCGCACCATTCACATACTTGTTTTAATAAATACATTATGTTGGCTGCATGCTTCGACTACTTTCTCATTTCATATAATAGGATGCATCCATGTACATGTCCCATATGCATGTACTATCAACATAGCTATTCCTTTGGCTAGCATCATATGTTTGTTAACAATCAATGTCAGGCCATTATTTAAAGTAAGATGTAAGTCAATACCACTTTATGTTCATCTACATGAGTATCTTTGGACTACTGTTTGGTATGCATGAAATATTAATGGCTTTTATGATATGACTATGATTGTTGTTGAATCGATTATTTTATTTGATTTTCTAACATTGTGAGATTATAGAACTCCTATATTATATGGCTCTATATGCTGCTTGATTTACGTTCCTGATGTTTGAGATTTATTCATCATTCTGTGAAGAAATAATTAATATCAATGAGAACTGCATCCATGTGTTGGTATGTTTCCAAATATGTAAAAAAAATAATTAGTTTCTAAAGTCTACCCGGATGGGAATAATGCACTAGAAGCTTTCTAAAGAAAAGCAATAGTAACCATTATTTTTAGTTACTGCTAAAAGAAAATCACTTTATGGTTTTGAGCATGTATTTATGTCCCACCTCGTCTATATAAACTATATGACACCAATTTCTTCTAAGTTAGTTTTTAGCGGTTTGTCCAATCTAATTAGGTCTGTTACACTCATTATAAACATTCTAACACATCAACCATTGTTAGCTCCAAGATTGTCTATTATTCAACTGTTTTTCAAATACACATACAATATAAGTATGCTAGATAATATACAACACTATTTATTTGCATGAAAACACACAGGTATGCGAGTAAAATACAACAAAATATTTGTGTAAAATATTTAAAGTAGAAATATGTTTTTATCCATGTGCGCTGCTATTCAAGCAAACAGTACCATGCAATACCTTCTAAGTAAGAATATAATAAAATTTAAGCTTGATTGTTTATATTCAATTTTTCTACAAATGATTATTCTTGTACCTGTTAATTCAATTATTGTGCAAGCTCATTCTCCAAGCTTTCATTCAAAATTGGTTTCCTGCCTACAACACACCTATACTTAATAGTTACCAAAATCAACAATCCATATAAAGAGTATGCGAGAACAATCACTATATATGACTGTTAGTAGTTTTAATAATTTAGTGTTGTTTGATAAGTCAAGCCATGTGCACTAATTTTATGGTAGAAGTGGTATCTGTGATCTTGTTTTTAGGCAAGTTTCTTGAATTGCTTTTAGTTCCTTTGTAGCATATTGTAGATAGTTCCTTTATGAAATATAGTGAAAGTGTGTGCTTTCGATTTAAAAACACTATCAGTTCTAATATTCTGTTATCATAGCCGTATATCTCATCTTTTAATCTTCGACCAACAATACTTATTAGAGAGCTTATAAGAAAATAAGCTTCTTTCGGTCGGGCTAAAATAACACATGCATATTTTTTAAATGTGCATTTGTTATTTTCACAGCCCAACGTGTATATTTTCAAAATGTATATTGTTGAATTTTTTTATGGGATTTAAATATATGGAAAATTTTCTAATTTGCAATTCGGAATATATGGAAACTTTCATAAATTGCAAATTTGGAATTTATAGAAACTTTCCTTAATTACAATCTTACCTTATTTAAAACTTTCCATATCTCCACTTATATCCAACGGCTCTCATGAATTAGAGAAGACTATAAATAAAGGGTTTGACTCATGGAGTTCATATCCACACAACTCAGAAAGAAATAATATGAGTCAATGAAAACAAATTGTAACCTTATTTAATCAAATTAGATATTTTTATTATTTTTCTATAATATCCTATAATCTCTTTTGTTTATTGAAAGTAATAAGGCCCATCTTTCCCAAAGTGGATGTACATTATCATGACAATAGTAGAACTATTATAAATCTCTCGCGTCCCCTTTTCTCTTTTGTAGTTATTTACTATTACTTTTGGAATAGATGTGATCTGATTGGAGAATTGATTGATCTGTTTGTTTTACCGCACCATACCACGATCCTATAATTAGGTTTTTTTCACTATGAGGGATTGATCACCCCTCTACACATATGTTATGTTTTCTTCTTTTTATTACGTTTTCCTACTAGAATATTGTGAAAATGCACAGATAAAAAGGATTTTATCAGGAAATTCGCTTGAGAACCCATCATATTTCTTCCTCTTCTCGACTTTTAGTAAAACCAGACCAAAACTCTAAATCCCCAATCCAAATACCACTTAAAACTTCAATTTTCTTTCTATTGTAACTTATAACTCATAAGTAGATGGAAGGCTGTAACATCTCTCTTCAACCCTTGTTACATATTTTTTTGAATTTTGCTTTATTTATATTTGGTAATCCATGTATATTGATTTTATTGGATGAAGCTCTTATAAATAAGGGAAAATTCAAAAAAAAATACATAACGAGAATTAAAGTGAGATGTTACAAAGGTCATCTTCACCATCTCAAACTAAAGATATAAAACTAAAATTTTAACATTGCTTTGTAATGTAATTTGGTACTTTGTTATGTGGTATTGTAGATTTGATATTATAATTTAGAGTAGTATAATGGTTTCAAAATTTTAAGTTTCTACAAACTAATAAAATAATAACTTACAAAACATGAGCATATGAGTGTTCTTTATCTCCAACATAAGTATATGAGTGGAAATCATTCACTTATTCGGGTATAATATTACACAACATTAATTCACTATCAATTATATATTTAAAATCAAATTATATAATTTTGTTCTGTCTTGAATTTTATATAATAGGCAACTACCATAATTCATCATGTGGATCATTCAAGTAAGATTGCTAATAGATTGTAAAGATCCCTAACTCGATAACTTAAAAACGGCTTACTTTTGATAATTATTTCAAATCGAGTACATTAGATTAGACCATCATCTTCTTACCGCATTTTGTTATAGGTGGAGGCTAGAGACAAATAGGTATCATTTTAGAGTAGAGAAGATGACTATTACTTTAGGTGTTGTAGAGAAATTAATAGGTCTTGATGTTGAAGGTTTTCCGATATACTTTGATGATTCCAAAAACGGCTACATTGAGTTTATATGTCATGATTTATTGGGTACAATTCCTCTTGTGGAGTAAATAAAATTTTAATATGAATTTAGCATGAGTTGATTTATACATGAATTCAAAGATCCCCTTCCACAAGAAGCAAAAGTATCGAGATAGAGCAATGAACTCGTATTGTAATCTTATATTATATAAACTCTCAATATTTTGCAGGTCATGTGAAAAGACAATGTCGTTTGAAAATTTTACCATTTTAAAGTGATTTATGGAGGATTGGTCATTATTCTTAGGGTAGCACAATGCTTTCCAGTTGGCATAGTGAATTGTCAAACGTTATGTTGTAGAAGTCCAAATCATTAGGTGATTGTATGTCTTTATTATAGGTATGTCATATTCTTAGCAAGTTTACGATCTTCTATTATTTGATATTGTATTAAAATGTTTAATAAAATTTTACGGTAACGGTCTTGGACATACTTGGTAATCAGACATCCAAATATATCAATCCTAAGTAATTTGGATCTAAACCTTATGGTTGCAGGCAAGTATAATTCGTTGGTTGAAAAAAGTATATTAACATGATTAATGCCAATTAAATATGAAATATATTTTTTAGATGTAATACCTCGAAAAATTGGAGTAAGACTCCTAAAAATTTCAATTCCATCATAATAAACTTTACATATTTTTATTTGGAAGTGTAACTTGGGATCCATATGCCTTAAGTCTAGAAAAATGGGATTTTTCTTTAATCCCATGAAAGTTGGCTTTGTAAAGCTCGATTAATTTGTTTTGTGTGCTTTGAAAATTATTTTTGGATGTGTGATGACACAATTTGGTCCCTTTTAACATATTCCCTTTGATTTTATTCCAATAAACAACTCCTAAACAGGAAGAGTGTTGATAAATGAAACTTTAGACTTATGGAATATAGGGCGTGCTTATATGGTTTGTGAGTATTCCTCCAATTTCATTAGGTGAATATGAATATTGGTATTGACGAATAACTTGTTGGTTTTCGTTGAAACAATCTTTAAGATGACTAGTTGCTTATATTCCTCGAGCACCATTAAAATGTGATGAGGTTAGTATTCTATAATTTGTTAATATTTGTCTTTGTTATACAATAAAACATTCATGATTTTTTAGGTGAGTGGAATTTATAGTGCTATACTGTGGGTGATATTAAACTTAATCGTCTCAATCCTAACAAGGTGAAAGTGAAATATGTTAGACTTAAACATTTACTCAACACAATTTTAGGAAGAAAAGAGTTATATTAATCTTCTGCACATCATATTGGTAGCACTCATACTCAAGATGATACCGCTAAAGTGAAAACTCATTCATGGTCTCATATTGAAAATGAAACTGCTCATGTACTTGAAACTCACTCATCACCTCATGTTGCAAATGATACTACTCATATGGAAACCCACTTTATACATGGTCAACAGTGACCATAATGGGAAGCTAATGTGAAAACTTACTCCATGCATAAACAAAAATAGCCAGAATGGGGAGTGTTGCTCATATTTCTTGCAACAAGGAAGTGGGTCGACCTACTTAGACACCTATGTTTCCCTTGGCCTACATACCACAAAGATCCAGCTCTTCAACTAACCCAACTCGGAAAGTAGCAATTAGCCCACACATCGCTCATGCCGAAGTTTGGCTCGTACACTTTTCTTTTCGCTTATTGGCCCAGCCATGCCTACTCAAGGAATACCTCATCCGCCTCAGTAAGATTGACGGGCTTATCTCCCCTGTAGACACCAAGTGGCAAAGTTAGGACAGGTTACTTTTAAAGCTTAGGACCCCTTAATGGTCAACTTAGTCAATCAACAATCCATCAAACATCCCTCTCATTTGTCGTCATTCTTGTTCTAACCTGCCATCACCCATAAGGATCCTCTAGTTACCTTCGACCATGTCTACAGGTGTCAATCTCCCTAGGCTTAGGGGAAGCCCCGCATATATTGCTCCTTTTAAAGGCATACATTCACTGATGTAGTTCATTTGACAAAGGCGTCATTGTACAACAACCTCCTTTTGTACTTTACTGCCACCTTAGCACCTCTGCTATAGTCTACTCCCATGCCATTAGCCGTATTTTGGGCATGTCCACAACATGACTCACCAGCTGTCTTCATCTGCACCATACAAACCATCTGGTGCCCCAACTGCCATGCACATCAACTTCATACTCCCATCAACGGCCCAGAGCATTTCCTAGGCTTGTTCAACTCAATCTCATCCGTCCAAGCATTAACTTTAGCTGCTATAAATATATCATACATTGCAACTTCACAATGGTTGAAAAACATTTAGCCTTCAGTTATCATTATATTTTCAGTTATTTTACCTTGTAATCTTGGCCGTTGTAATCAAAGTGGAATAATAAGAAATTTCAATAGTGGACATAGACCACCTTTGGTCGAACTACTTTAAACACTTGTCACTTTACTTTTTAGCATATGTTCCATTTTTCATTTTTTATCGATATATTAGTAACCAATCTTTGCTAATATACCCTCGTGAATATACTTTCTAGGTTGACTAAAAATCTAGTCAACATTTTGATGCTAAAAGAAGGGCCTTCCCCTAAAGCTCACTTTTCTTCACTTATTCTCCTTAAAAACTTATTCTAGTTCGCTACCATGGAACCAGCACCAGGACCTAATGGTAACAACTCCAACGAACATGAAACTAATGGCAATACTATGGTTTGTGCTACTTGCCTTATCCTAAGGCTCAGCACAGATATGTGCCACAACATGATGCAATAACCGATAAACATGGGAAAACGATCAGCTTTGCTCCATTAGTTCCACCAATGGATGTGCCGAATCCTCAATCGCCCCTCCCCTCCCCCTCCCGAGTTGCATACAACCTTATGAGAATTGCCTAAGCCATGGAAAGGGCAGTTTTGGAAACTCCACTCAGGGAGGTCTTTGTCCACCATAGGAACATTCACCCCACTCCAATGCAAGGAGACATCTGTGCAGTACCAAAACCACTACTGCATCATCAATCTCCACCAGTCGAGAGAGTGTCCGCTTTTCATCATTTATAGACAACCGACGGAGGCTGAGATCTTTGTTTTGAACGCATCAGTAGTGGAGAACAAGGAAGGGCCTAGAGCATCGAGAGCCATCATTCCACTCTCGATTATAGGGGCAGCTACCCCGACACAGACAAAGATCTTGAGAAAGGCGACCACATCCGCCTAAGCCCCATCAATTGTCAGGAGCACGTCCCATACTCCCATAAGGCATTTCTATTCCTTTTCGCTATATTACGACCATCGGTCTCAAATGCCAAATAGGCATCAAAGAGGCCTCTCTCTTGTAAGGGGACACCATCACCCGCAATAAGCGAAATCTGGCCTCCAAAAAGAAATGGCTTCCCTAAGCCAGAAAATGCACAGGATTCAGATGATGAAGCTTTATGATGATAAGGGGTTAGATGACAAGAAAAAAGACCCATTCTCCGAAGAGGTATTAGGCATTTACATCCACTGTAGGTATGTCTTACCTCATATGGGCAAGTAGGATGGGAGTGTCGACCCATCCGATCATATCATTGTCCTCAACTCAATAACCTAACTCAGATAAATATCCAACCATGTTAAATGACTCATGTTTCCTTCCACTCTGAACGGGTAATCATCTCAATGGTTCCTTCATCTGCAAGCCGATAGTTTCCACTCAAGGGCCCATCTATGTTTTAACTTTAAGGCTCACATCTTCGAATCGAAGGCAAGAATAATGATGGACAGCGAGTTGGACAACATAAGGCAGGGTCTAACCGAGTCACTTCGCTCATATGTCAACTGTTTTAAAAAGGAATAGACAAGGGCAAGGAATAGATAAGAGCATCTTTATAGTAGCCCTTTGTTCATGAGTGATATATCAGTCCCGTATATGGAAAGAATTGGAGAAACAGTCTACTTTGTCCTTAATGGACTTCCTCTAAAAGGTGAACAACATTATGAAGGTAGAGGAAGTAGACATCTCCAATAGCAATGAAGAAGGCAATCCAAGAAATAATACCGACCAGAGAGAGGATAATCGCTAAAATAATGGTCGGTAGAAAATGACAAGAAGCATTCCCATGATGGAGCATGCTTCAAGCCTAGGTACACAAATTATGCAACCCTAAACCATGACATGAAAACTATTTACCTCGCCAGGTGCCGCCGCATCAAATTTCACCGAGGTAGAAGAAGGAGCCATAGGCAATGGTAAATACTATGAATTTCACTAGTTCAATGGTCACTTGACCAAAGAGTGTTTGTACCTCAAAGATGAGATAGAGCGGCTAATCCATAAAGAAGTGTTGGTTTAGTATGTTAGGCAATAAGTGGAACAACGCAACGCTCAACAAAATCCCTCTACCATACCGCAGCAAGCAGTGACAACTATATAGCTACAATCAACAACTAAATCATGTCAATCTATGGTGGCCCATACGTAACCGGGAGCAGTCGAGGTGCTCAGGCCGACTGCAGGAAGGATTTCTCGTATCACTTTTACTCAATTGACCTTCGGCCCCGAAAGGTCCCTCAGGTTGAAATGGACTCCACCGATATTACATTTACTATAAAAGACAAGATACGGACTGGTTTCCCCCATCATGAGCCTATTGGCATTTTAGTCAGCATGATCAATATAAAGGTCCATTGGGTCTTTTTTGATGTGTGCAGCTCCGTCAATGTGATGTTTAAATATGTTTTCGACAAAATGAAGTTCCCACCTCCAGCGTTGCCCCTTGTACCTTACCCATTTACGGGTTTGGAAGCGTTGGCATAGTACTCTTGGGGGTTACTTCTCATGTAGTCACTTTTGGGGAGGAGCCGCTGGTAGCCAAGATCCAAATTCAGTTCATTGTGATGGACTATCTATCCGTCTACGACATTATAATAGGTAGGCTAGCCTTATCCAACATTGGTGCAATAATATCCTACCAACGTCTGACAATGAAGTTCCCGACCGAGGAAGGAATAAGATGTATCCAAGGCAACCAGCAAGCCTCCAGAGATTGCGACGCTCTCATTTTACAACACGCAAAGAAGGGAATACTGATATTACCGTAGGAAATGACAACCGTTCAGTGGTGACCTACTCGAGAAAGCGTGTGAGCAACTCAATGCTCTCGTTTATGCCGGAATCACCCAATTTACTATGAACAAACCACATGGATTGACTGTCGTTCAAAATCAAGATGGCATAGTTGATGGAAATAATCCTTGGCAGCCCAAGCAAGATCATAGAACTTAACGCTACATAGAATGTACAGGTTCACTCCCATTGGTATGCAGAAGTAGAAGACACCACTACTACTTCCTTTCCAATGTTGTAGGACTCGTCTATGAGTGGCGGGGGAGGCAACGGACCTTCGGCCCGAAAAAACATATTTGTAACGGTCGAGGATGTTATTGAACGCATGATATATGCATTGGACCAGTGTGACTTGGAATTGGAGAAACGATGATTCGCTTGATCCTCGGATAGGGAACTCCAGCCCCGACGGTGGGCTAGCCACACCGCTCGAGGCATTATCGATCGATGACCCTAGCAAGCTTGTCCATATAGGTAAGGAGTTGAGTCCAAAAGTAAGAGATGGGTTGATTTTCTTCCTAAGAGAGAGCAAAGACATGTTTGCCTAGGGGCATGCTGTCATGACTGGCATCGAACCCTCAATGATATGCCATGCCCTCAATATTGACACATCGACTCACCTAGTCTGGAAAAGGAGGAGACTCCTAAATTACAATGGTATAGAGCACTCAAAGAGGAAGTGGAAAAGCTTTAGCGAGTGGTTTTTTCAATGAAGCAACATACCATGTTTTGGGTAGCCAACTCGATACTCATTCAAAAACCTAGTGAGGCTTAGTGAACTTGCATCGACTTCTCAGACCTCAGCAATGCATACCTTAAAGATAGTTTTTCTCTACCCTGCATTAACCAGCTCATGGATACCACCAGCGGACACGATACTCACATTCATGGATGCCTACCCCGCGTATAACAAAATTGCAACACATGGGCCGATCAGGAGCATACCTCACCCATCACCAATCCTAGGCTCTACTACTACCGGATTATGACTTTCGGCCTTTGCAACGTGGTGCTACATATCAACGACTCATTAACAAAATGTTTTTCCATCTAATCGATGGTTAATGGAGGTCTACGTCGATGACATATTGGTTAAGTCTGAGAAGGCCGAAGGGTGTGTGAAGAAATTGGCCGAGACTTTTGGCATCCACCGCTATATAACATAAATATCAAACCCAAAAAATGTTCTTTTGTAGCATGATTCGGGAAATTTCTTGGCTTTGTGGTAAGCAACCAAGGGCATTAAGGCTAAGCCTGAGAAGATTCAGGCCATTCAAGAGATGCAAGTACTGCGTACAGTCAAGCAAGTGCAAAGTTTAAATGGAACGGTTACGGCGCTTAACCACTTTATGTCAAAAACCACAAACCCCTATATACCCTTCTTCAACCTCATCAAGAAGGGAAAGTCATTTGTGTGGAGTGAAGATTGCACCAAATCTTTTGAATAATTAATGAAACACCTGACCATACCTCCCATACATTCGAAGCATGTTGACTGGGAAGACTTGTGCTTATATCTTATGATGACTGGCCATGCGATCGGTGCCACCTTAATCTTTGATAAGGAAAAAGTCCAAAGCCATGTCTACTATGTAAGCAAGAGGTTAATGGGCCCCGAATAAAGGTATTCCAGGTTAGAGAAGTTGGCCTACCGCCATATAATGGTCGTCCATCATTTACAATCGTATTTCCAAGCTCGCCCTATCAAGGTTTTCACCAATCAACCACTAAATTAAGTATTGTGCCAGCCCAACATAGCTGGTCGACTATTAAAATGGTCCATGAAGCTTGGACAGCATCACATCACCTTCTACAATAGCACATCAATCAAGGGCAAAACTGTAGCTGATTTCATAGTAGAGTGCTCTGGTTTAAAAAATGGTAATCAAAGGGTAACATATAACTTGCCTTCCTATCAACTTTATGTTGATAGCATGTCTAACAAGAAGGGCACTTGGACAGGAATGGTTTTGATCACACCCGATAATAAAGATTGATTCGCCATCCGTCTAGACTTCAAGGCCATGAACAATGAAGCCAAATATGAAGTCGTCATGGCCGGTCTCATGATGGCTAAGGAACTACGAGTGGAATCATTGCATGTGTTCAACGACTCTTCGTTGGTTGTAAATCAGATTAGGGTGCGTTTTTAGGTCAAAGGTAAGGCATTGGCCCTCTATGTGGCAGAGGCCAATATTGTTACTTGCACCTTTGTGAGTTTCAAGGTTGAATAGATCCCCTACAAGCAAAATGCCAAGGCCGACCAACTGGCCATGGCAGCTAGCAATCTTGGAGAAGACATCCCCTAGGTCCCAGTGGAGGAATGGCTGGCCCCTTACTTTGAACTAGGGGTAACCTTCATGGAAATCGATAAATTCTATTGGGACTCTTTGATGACCCTATTGATGAGGTATCTCACAAGCGACGATATGCGTACTAAAAGAAAAGAGTCTCAAAGGATCCTATACCGGGCACCCTACTAGACCACCATGAATGTAAATTTATATCAGAGGGGATACTCGACTCCCCTTCAAAGTTGCATGACCAACGAAGAGGTAGCCCACATACTATAGGATTTGCACGAAGGTTTCCATGGAGATCATGCTAGAGGTAAAGCCTGGAAAAGAAAGCTGTCCATCTAGGGTATTACTGGCTCACTATGCTTAAAGATGCGATGAGTTATGTTAAGAAATGCGCCTACTTTACAAAGTGGGTCGAGGCGGAACCTCTCGCTGGGGCACCGCACCCAAAACCCTTAATTTTTTAATTAAGGACATCATGTGCCGATTTGGACTCCATAAGAAGGTCATAACCGATAATCAAACCTAGTTTAAGAGTGGAATGCTCCAAGGATTTTATGATTTGAACAAAATAGATAAGTGCTTCTCCTTAGTCATCCGTCCATAAGCCAACGGGCAGGTTGAAGCTATAAACAAAACTATCAGGTCTATGTTGAAAAAGTGCCTCATGAAGGCCAAGGGAAACTAGGCCGATGAGCTACTGCTTGTACTTTAGTCATACCACACTACCAGCCGCACATCAATCGGGCACTCTCCCTTCTCTTTGGCTTATGGGTATGAAGCTATGCAATCATTGAGGTCGACATACCATCCTTGATGCATCTCACTCACGACCCTAAGCAAATGGAGAGTTACTTGAGGTCGAACTTAATAGTTTGGAAGAAAAGAGAGCGGATGCTAAACTACGTATGGAGGCGTACGAAAGAAAAATATCCAAGCACTATAATGCAAGGGTAAAGCCTCGCTAGTGCAAAGTCCAGAACTTGGTTTTGTGCTGTGTCGTTGCCAACACTAGGGACCCGACCAAGGTAGTCCTGGGGTCGAAATGGGAAAGCCTATATGTAATCATTATTGCACTCACCAATGGAGCATACCACATCTCGAATCTCGATGGCTCCAACATGTCCTGTGCATTGAACTCAAAGCACCTCTGGGTATATTATGTGTAAAGATTGTAAGCCGCTGTTATAAGGCAGTGAAGTGTTGTTGTGGTTATAAGGCAATAGGATTTGTATCAACTCTTTTGGGTATATGGACTGTAAAACAAGAAAACTTGTGTGCCTGGACCCCCACCATCGTTGGGGATCCCTACGACCGTGGCTATTTAGAGAAGTCGGGCCTAAGACCCACCTCTATGACCGAGGAATGCCTATAAAGCCACTCTATAGGAAAGCACAATCCACTCAATACCTCCTTCCTCACCAAGATATTGACGAACCGATTACGAGACCACACCCTTGGTGGACGCGATTTGTTTGCATGTGATGTTGCCCTTCTTACTAGTAACACATAGAACTTGTGCTTTGGAGGCATAGTTACCCATGTTGTAACTCTGAATCGGGCATCCATGGTCCTGCTCCGTGGGGATGTGCAGTCCACTCAATGCTTCCTTCCCCATTGACTCATCAAGGAATCAATGACAAGACCACCCTTGCAGTGGACCTGATTCATTCACCCATGATATTGTTCATCTCCCTGGTAGGACGGGTTATTGGGGCACAAGGGGTGCAGTTACCTACATTGTAACCCCAAACCAGGCATCCGTAGTGGTGCTCCATGGGGGCAGACAAGCCACTCAATGCTTCCTTTCTCGTTGAGAAATCGATGGCAAGACCACCCCTGTGGCAGACCTGATTCATTTGTCCATGATGTGGCTTATCTCCTTGGTGGGATAGAATGTTGGTACCCTGGAGGTGCAGTTACCCACATTGTAACTCCAAACCAGGCATACTTAGTGTTGCTCCATGGGAATGAGCAAGCCATTCAACGCTTTCCCCATCACCAAATGCATCGAGTGATCGCCTAAAGGCACCACCTCCTAACTGTTCACACCCGTTGCATAAAAATACAGACCATCAACTTCATTGAAAGATGAGTTTTATTTTGCTTAGATTACCTGGTTTCATCATATTTTCTTATGCTATCATATACATAGACTGTCTACATGCTTACTAGAGAATGCCGAGGATCAGAGCCGTTTGGCTTCTAACTATAAAAGGTAAGTGTGGGGGCATTCATTTATACATTCATGTATGCATGAGGATCAACAAAAGAAATACGAGGCAGGTACATAAAATTCACATAGATAAGCCGATCAATAATGAATATTTTCAACACAAGCTAAGGCAGTAGTAATGTTCATTGTTTACAAACACAGTCACAACCGACCAATACATCATCTAAAAAAAGGATGACCAACTTAATGGCTTAAGGGGGAGAGAGAACCCCCATGACATGGCAATCATCATTGTAAACCAACTCCTTGTCCATCAATGGAGGATCAGGAGCAACATGCTCGTTTGGTCCTCCCGTTAGTGAGGCAATCTGCTCTAGAGAAAGGACTGGCAAGGAACCACCCCAAACACCACCATCTTTTTCACAACCTCGGTTTGGACCTCTACACACTTATCTGGGGTAAGGTACGAAACCAACAATATGAAGTGGTAGTTAACAAAGAAGATCGACTTTAATTACCTGATCAACTTCTCCTCTTACTGCTCATTTAGGGGATCTTTCTCCTTCGTGATCTCCTCCCAGGTCATACAGTGCATGTGTTATTATAGCTTCTCCCTCAGCTCATCTCCTTCACCCTCCTCCCACCTCCTCTCACCGGCTTAGTCGTTGATAGTGATGTCCTTGGCCTAATTGGTTGTATTATGAGCGGCCTTCGCTTGCAAAACCCTTCTATCGTAAGCCTCAAGCTTCCCCTTGGCATCTTATGCCCTTTTTTTCAGCACCTCCTTCATTACCTCCACCCTCTTTTGCATGGCCTTCTCCTCCTCTACCTACTTAATCAGGCATGTCAAACCCTAATAGATGTGAAAGGATTACGTCACCGACTGCAAAGTTAGTAGTTTAGAGTCTGTGTTGTGGAAAGAAAAAAATTTACCAAGTATAAAGATCCTTACCAAATAAGCTTCCGTCGATTAGGAGTTAAGAACATCATTAAAGGGATGAGTCACCCAACACGATCGAGCCTACGCTTGTTGTACATAGACTTTGATGCAACGCTGGACAACACATGTGCCAACATCTGAAGACCGTCATCCACCTCAATCACCTTCAAAATGGTTGATCCCACTACCTCAAGCTCATCCACCATTGAATGGGGCCTGATCACTTCCACCTCTTCGGAAAATCTGTATGTCAACCCACTTTCAAAACCCTCTAGCTTTGAAATTCAAGGTCTCTTAGGCATCCTCCCCTTCTTTGCTTCTTCCTCTCTTCGGTATCCCTCGGTCGGCGCCTTATTGTGCGATGTCAGGTCAGGCAGTGAAAAAATAGGGCCTCTCCCTATAAGTGGTGGAGGCCTTGTCGGCATATGCGGTAGGGTAATGGAGTCAAGTTTGTAATATCCCGTAAAATTAATAGGAAATTAATTAAGAAAAATCAATTAATTAATAATGATGCTAAAAATGAAAAAAATTCAAACATCAAAATTCAACCATGACACTTGTACCATTGTGTTCGTAGTGATCTTTTAAGAAATTTTCATATACAAAGCTTTACGATCGGAGTTCAAACAAAGAAGATATCAGCATTTGAAAATTTCGGATCAAAAATAATTCAAAATGAATTAAGATAATAAATATTATTAAAATCAACGTTAAAATAAATGGTTAATGTTAGACTTGACATTTGAGTAATTGTTAACATTTAAATTAAAATAAGGTAATAGAAATTAATGAGATAACGTTAACAAATATATGACCAAGAACATTAACAGGTCGACCATCTTTATAGGGTAGGTCGACCGCTAGCTGTCGACCTCATATGAAGGGCCGGTTGGTTGATCTTTATGTGATGGTTAGGGTTTTCCTAGGCTTAAACGACCTCGATTTAAAATTTTCAAATATTCCTCATCTGATGGTTCTAACATATCTAAACTACTATAAATAAGAGGCTAGCCCCCTCATTCTTTTCCTAGATATCTGAAGCTGTCAATGACACTCTGCTATTCTCTTTCTCCATAATAAAATTTCTCAAACTCTAACTTAAAATACAAATACATAGGTCCGAGAACTGGAGGAATATTTAAAAAGTTCTAGCAGTAGAGAAAGGTAATTATATATATATATATATATTTATTTATTTATTCATACACACACATATTATATATCTCTCATCTTCCCTAATCTATAATTTCTAAATCTAATATGTGTAAACAAACTTATTATATAATAAAAATGAGATAATTTAGAGAAAGGGAAAGTCTATCGCATAAAGCAAATCCAAGCTGCTTCATCAGGAATTATCTATGAGTGGGAATCTTGACTTTTCCTTAATAGTATTGTATAATTTGATATTTGGATTTGTTTATGCCTTGGGAGATTTTGTATGCGATAACTATCAACTTAAACCATAAAATCTCCCCATAATATATGAAATTAATGAATTGGTTGGAATCTTTGTTGTTTTATTTTAATGTAGTAGAATATAATTCATGGATATTTAATGTATAAATAATTTGTATTCCATTTGATTTCACTTTTCTATTTATGATTATAATGGCAAAAAATTCTAAACAAGAAGGTAGAAAGAGGTGTGCAAAGTAAAAAAAGGGTGATTCTTCTTCTCTTGTCCATAGTTTGCACCACCTATTTCAACAATTAAGAATAAGTGCGAGTTTTTGTCATTGAAACATTATTCGTTTAGAAGCTTGAGTAAGATACAAAAAGATTTATATTATAAATTAGCTTCTCGAAGAGGGAGGCATAGTTCTACTGTATTAACGTAAAACAAATCATATGTTTTGGATTCTTCATTTTTATGTATAAAAGTCTATTTTATGTACCCAATTTATTAATGATGTTGGTTGTTGTGTAATTGTGGTAATGTACCGACTTGTATAATTATTGTAGTTGGGAATATTAAATAATATAACACCCAAATAAGAAGTGGACAAGTTACCTAAATATACATAATATAAACTAGGCATAAATATAATAATAACATTGTTATCCGGCTTTCGGTTAAGTGGCAAAGGATGGTAACTGATGATATTATAGGAAGAGGGATTCTGATGGAGTCAAAGCGCAAACTTTCGACCCCATGGTAATTACAGCTATTATTGGCCTGACAACAGTAAATTGTGTCTTGGTGGATAATGGAAGTTCTATAAATATTTTATTTAAAAGGGCATTATATAAGATGAAAATTAGTATGAAGCATGTTAAGCCTTGTAAATCCAGGATTTAAGGATTTATGGGCGAGGCAAAACAACTGATTAGGGCAATTGACTTGTCCGTGGAGTTAGGTGATGGGGACCGCTAGGAAGTGAGGATCCATAAGTTTGTTATAGTGGATGAATATTCAACCTGTAATACCTTTATGGGCCAACTGACTCTTGTTGATTTCACGATAATACTGGCTCCTTGTTTCTTAATGATGAAGTTCCCCATGGATAATGGGATCAAATCGATTAGAGGAGATCAAAACGCTTGATGGAAATGTTATGTCAGTGAGCTAAGAGAAAAAAAATATGGGAAAAAGGTAGTAATGTAGAGAAAGGGCTCTCTACATTAAAAATTTAGAAGCATAGAAATTAAAGCCTATGCCCTAGCTTTGGAATTATAAGAGGTTCGATAAGTTATGGATCCCAATAAAGTCAGAGGAAGTGCGAGCGGTGCAAACTGAGTCGACGATCAATGTTCCGATCGATATGGAAGATCCTACTCGGATTCTCAAGATCGGATCTCAACTCAGCGTAGGATTGAGGAAAGAGTTGGTTAGTTTTCTACGAGCAAACTTGGATATGTTTTCTTGGACTCATTAAATATGTGCAGAATATCGCTGGAGATAGTGTGCCATGCACTGAATGTAGACCCGAAATTTACACCAGTGAAGCAGAAGAGACGTTGTCTGGGTCCAGAGTGATCCGCTGTATGGAAGAAGGAAGTTGACAAGTTGAAAGTGAACAAATTTATTTTTGATGCTTTGTACCCTGAATGGGTATCAAACCCCGTGTTAGTTAGGGAATCAAACAAAAAGTGGGGACATGGATAGATTATTCGAACTTGAATAAAATATGCCCAAAGGACAGCTTTCCTTTATCTAGGACTGACTAGATGGTAGACAGGACTGCAGGACATGAGTTGCTCTCTTTTATGGATGCTTATTCTGGTTACATAAGCTTTATAACAGATTTAGGATTGTACTGTTATCAAGTGATACCATTTGGTTTGAAAAATGCAAGAGCTATATTAAAAATATTAGTGAATTCTATGTTTAAGAATCAAATTGAATGGACGAAGGAAATATACGTGGATGATATGCTCATGAAGTCATAACTATCAAGAAACCGCGTAGATGATCTTTTGAAGATGTTCGAAGTACTATGAAAATATGAAATGAAGTTGAATCCGTTAAAATGCCCTTTTGGTTTAGCATCGGGGAAGATTTTGGGATTTATTGTGAATTCAAGGGGCAAAGAGGCTAATCTAGAATAGATTAACACTTTGAGGAATGTAATTTCCCCGACCATGAAGAAGGAGCTGCAAAACTTGAACATGAAGATTGCCCCAATGAGTCGGTTTATCTCAAAGGAAATGGACAAATGTATATCGTTCTTTGATGTCCTTAAAAAGGAAAAAGAATTTTAAATGGAATAAGGAATGTCAGGACAGCTTCGAAGAATTTCTAAGGCGCATGGAAACACCATCGGTTATCCTATCCGTTGGACGAAGAGGACTTGTTTGTCTATTAGACAGTGTATGCTCATGCAATAAGCCCAACCTTGGTACATGAGGAAGCGAGGATTCAAAGGCTAGTTTATTACACTAGTAAGTAATTTACTAGAGCTGAAAATAATTACCTATTATCTAGCCTTGTGACTAGGCCATATTCGGATGAACCTGATCAGCCGAACTTGAAGGTTATCAAGGAAAAAAATCCAAAATGATAACTACCAAACTCAGATGCCAAGTGCGATCAATGGATCAAGCCCAAAAATAGCGAATGATCTCTGAGAGAAGACCTACACACCCTATACCTATGAGCAACAATTCACAAGCCAACAACACAAGAAGTGATGGATCGGTATCGATCCCTGATCAGGGTTCAATACCGATCCCTAAATACTCACCTAGATTTCCATTCATCTCATACACCACCAAGCGAAGATGTTTACAACCAGCTCCATGCCTTTTAGGATGGTTCGCAAGCACGTATCATCAACCACCATCAACATACATGTCACACACTATTGTTCTACCCTCGAACCAAGCAATTCACTCAGATCCAAGCCCCTAGCAAAGCATATAAAACAAGTGAATCAGGGATACAAACATGTTGAACTTTCGTAAGATCATGGAAGAGGCCTAGAAGGCAACTTCACAAATCAGTATCGATCCCTGAGCATAGATCAATACCGATCCTTGAATATTGCTTATGTTCCCATGATCTTCCTAGCATGACACCTTCTGGACGTGGGAAACGTAGGCACGAATGTGGTGGAGAGGATTTCGACAACATGCAACCATAAATAGAGGGGTAAGCGCATGGTTTTAGGGATCTTTCTCGATTGTTTACAAATTATCCAATCACTTTTGTATTGAGGATCATTACTGATCCGTAAGAATAGTTTTTGTAAACAGCTATTAAAATTATTAACAAAGTTAAGCGGACATAGGCAACGACTAGCCAAACCACAATAAATTTTGAGTGTTTTTTTCCTCGTTTTAATTTACTTTCTTCATTTAGTTCTTCTACTTTTTATTTCTAGGTGTTTGTGACACTTTTTAGTACAAACATTTTGGATTTTTCACTGAGAGCATTGATCTTAGTCTATTAGGATCTATTTTCCACTTTTGGACAGCCCATATCCATGAGGTAGATCCATTAGTTTTATTATTGCAATCCATGACTATTCAGATTCCAGTAGAATCTATCGAAAGATTAATCCAAGCTATGGCCAACAAAAAGAAAATATACAGCTTCCAGACCTGTCAATGATGCTGAGAATGTTAGTTCTCAACATGTTAAGGAAGTTGTGCAACCGGATACTATTGAAATTCAGGCCCCGTTAGATATGGTAACAAGGGTCGAAATGGATCAGATGTTGAAAGAAATTAATGATAAAGTACATGAGAGTCGGAATGAGATGAATATGCAGATGAAGGAGAGCCTTGATTTGTTAAACCACTTGACATATTGTCATAGATGAAGTAGGAGAGACTTATCGCCTTCTAACTTTGAAGATAGTTCCTTGTTGTATGTTGGAAGACATCGAGATGGAAAACATAAAATGAAAAGAAAGGAGGCAGGTGCTTCAAAAGGGAGATTAGATGTTGTTTGAAGTGGAGGCTTGGGGATTAGCACCGAACCTAATGCATGGATTGGTACCGAACCCTCCGTACTCGACCTAGTCAATGAACGTTTTGATGTCTTGTATGATGATGTTAGCGGTAATGTAGGTCGTGTTGCTGACGGCTAGAATGTTGGAGTTTAGGCGGCTACCGCTGATCCGCCATGTAGAAACAATAAGGATGCACCAAGTGAACGAATGGTTCTTCTAAAGCCAAGGGAACCTATATATCATGGAACTAACCGAGAATGTTTGTAAAGTCAAATGCCTGGGGCAGGTCATAACTATCGTCGTCTGATGGATCATGTTAAGCCAGATTCTTTGGCGAAATGGTAAGTAAGCTAATAAATGAGGCCCAATATAGAAGTAATGATGAATGGGATACTTCCCTAGCAGGAACCCATTCACTAAGGAGATTATACGTGAGGAATACCCCTGAAGGTTCATGATGCCGACAATGTTGTCCTATGGTGGCATGATGGATCCAAGGAAATAGTTGTTGAAGTACGAATGGCACATGGACACTACTAGGCCAACTAATGCCATCAGATGTCGATATTTTCCAATTTTTCTTGAAGTTGTAGCAACAATGTGGTTTACTCGGCTTTCGCCAAGATCCATATCATCATTTGATCAACTGGAAAGGATGTTGAGCGGTTCCATTTGCATACAATTCATCTGAAAGTTATGATGTCACTATCAAATCTCTTCCAAGAAGTGGGAGAGTCATTGGAAGATTTTTGCGCAGATTCAATATGGCAGTGACAGAAGTGAGTAATGAAAAGGAAGATATTGCATTAATTGAAAGTGACTGTGCTATATGATCGAAATGACCAACGGTTGTAAACAATGCAAATGCAGTGGTAGTGCGATATAAACTAAGTTATCTACTGATGCGGAATATGAGTATAAAAAATAAATAGTAAAGTAAATGGCACCATAGATTTTTATACTAGTTCGAACTCCCGTTCTACGTCCAGTCCCAGACTCCTTCTGGAATTTAAATATCAACCCTCACTTAACCTGGAGCAATAGGTTTACACCGCCTGAGCAACCGAACAGGACTTTGATTACAAAGTAGATTGTCTTGACCTTGTGTGTTCTGATAACACGGATTTGTCACTTGTAGTACACCCTTCCTATAATCTTTTCCTCAAGTATGATGTGTATAGTTGTGTGTATATGAAAATTAGGAAGTTTCAAATTGCTTTAGAGATATGAAATTGAGATTGTAAGCAATGAATGTATGAATGCAAGAAAGTAATAGATTCAGAAAATATGATTCAAGTATAAGGAAGTAAGTGAAGTAATTTGAACTTGAAATTCATGCAAATATATAGTAGTTAAGGAGTTGCAACTGCTGGTGAAGAGTTCTCAACGAATAGCAATGGCTGCAACTCTTCGCGAGGAAGAAGGCTATTCAAAAAGGAAGTGTCTTTTCAAAAAAATAGCAGTTGGAACCAGGTCAGTCGACTGGTCTATGAACTTCAGTCGACTGAATTTGAAAATATAAACATGTATACATATGTGCACAAGTTCAATAGGTTATTTATAGATATTCAGTCGACTGAATGACTTTGCTCAGTCGACTGAATTCTATTGATAATCAAAAATCACCATAGCTCATTTGGTTAAAGCACTTGCCTTCTAAACTAGTGACCCGGGTTCAAGCCTCGCTCCATGCATTTTTTGAAAACTCAATTTTGATTAAAATATGCATGCAAGTTTATTTGAATGTGAATGATGATTCTTGAGGAAAGATTTTAACAAAGCACTAAACTAGACTCTATATACATATTTGATGACTCTTGTTAAAATATATAACTATATGAACCATACTTTGAGTCATTGAGTCTGGATGTTGTCATAGTCGTAGACTCGTGAATTGTTGTGTCTTGTTAGCAATCAAAACTTATGATCCAACATTCTCCCCCTTTTTGATGATGACAACTCCATTTGCTACGGACGAATCTTCGACAAGCTTTGTTGAGTTATCTCCCCCCATGAATATATTCCTGTAATTGTGCTTTAGATTTCTCCCCCTGAATCTATGCTATATACTCCTGTAAATAATTAATCTTTTCTCCCCCTTAATCTGTGCTTGCATTGTTTATTCCTGCAAAAAGTGTTAGAGCAATATCTTTCTCCCCCTTTGTCATCGACAAAAAGGAGAGTTTATATGATGACATAAATTATATTCCGTATAAGTGTTAACATAGAACAATATAAAACAAAATAACTACTACTTATAATGTAAGGTATCAAAAAAAATTTAACATTTAAAGCATGCGATACCCAAGGTTCTTATAATTTCCTAATTTTTAGGAAAACATACCCATTTGGTTGTGGTTGAACCTTTAAAAATATAATTTTCATTATTAACTACCATATCAAAATAATCATCAATGTATTTTTCTCTATTTTTCCAATTAACAGGAACCCATATCAAAATAATCATCTATTTTTCTCTATAATTTCCTAACCCACTTTTATCATGTAAAGGTCTAGAACTAGATAAAATCATGTTTAAATCGTTTTGACCTTTATTAAATTTTATGACTTCAGTGTTAAGTTTATCAAATTTAGCTTTAAAGTCACAATTATTATTTTCAAAAGAAATATTACTAGTATTCAAAATATCAATTTTCTCATTTAATTCAGAATTCTCATTTTTTAACGTACAGTTCTCATTTTTTAGAAGGAAATTTTGAGATTCTGAATTATCTAAAGAGGATTGTAATAAATCATTTTGTCTTTTCAAATCAAAAATTTCTTTTGAAAATTTTTCTCTTTCCTTTTCAAATATGGTGTTTTATTCACCTAGAAAATCTTTAACGGTTATAAAATTATTCTTTAAAACACCAAGTTGATTTTCTAAATTTAACTTCTCGATTTTCAATTTCTCATTTTCAAGTTCAACAGATTTCATCTTTTCTAAAATAATAAAATTAAGCTTTGAATTCTTATTGCTTATACTAACTAATTCATTATTACCTTTTACTGAAATTTGTAAATTAGAAAGTACCTTTTTGTAGTCCTCACTGGTGGCTTTGACAGGGATTTTGCCGGTTGTATTTCGATTGGATCGTTTTCTGGCCATTATTCTATGATGTTGTGACGATCGATAGAATTCCAGGCTTTGATACCAATGAAAGTGCTATGATACCAAATGAAAGTGACTGTGCTATAGGATCGAAATGGCCAACAGTTGTAAACAATGTAAATGCAGTGGTAGTGCGATATAAACTAAGTTATCTACTGATGCAGAATATGAGTATAAAAAATAAATTGTAGAGTAAATGGCATCAGGGATTTTTATACTGGTTTGAACTCCCGTTCTACGTCCAGTCCCAGACTCCTTCTAGAATTTAACTATCAACCCTCACTTAAGCTTGAGGAATAGGTTTACACCGCCTGAGCAACCGAATAGGACTTTGATTACAAAGTAGATTGTCTTGACCTTGTGTGTTCTAATAACACGGATTTGTCACTTGTAGTACACCCTTCCTATAATCTTTTCCTCAAGTATGATGTGTATAGTTGTGTGTGTATGAAGATTAGGAAGTTTCAAATTGCTTTAGAGATATGAAATTGAGATTGTAAGCAATGAATGTATGAATGCAAGAAAGCAATAGATTCAGAAAATATGATTCAAGTATAAGCAAGTAAGTGAAGTAATTTGACCTTGAAATTCATGCAAATATATAGTAGTTAAGGAGTTGCAACTGCTGGTGAAGAGTTCTCAACGAATAGCAATGGCTGCAACTCTTCGCGAGGAAGAAGGCTATTCAAAAAGGAAGTGTCTTTTCAAAAAAATAGCAGTTGGAACCAGGTCAGTCGATTGGTCTATGAACTTCAGTCGACTGAATTTGAAAATATAAACGTGTATACATATGTGCACAAGTTCAATAAGCTGTTTATAGATATTCAGTCGACTGAATGACTTTGTTCAGTCGACTGAATTCTGTTGATAATCAAAAATCACCATAGCTCATTTGATTAGAGCACTTGCCTTCTAAACTAGTGACCCGAGTTTGAGCCCCACTCCATGCATTTTTTGAAAACTTGATTTTGATTAAAATATGCATGCAAGTTTATTTGAATGTGAATGATGATTCTTGAGGAAAGATTTTAACAAAGCACTAAACTAGACTCTATTTACATATTTGATGACTCTTGTTAAAATATATAACTATATGAACCATACTTTGAGTCGTTGAGTCCGGATGTTGTCGTAGTCGTAGATTCGTGAATTGTTGTGTCTTGTCAGCAATCAAAACCTATGATCCAACATTAATGGCCTAGATAAGGTGGTGCATTGGGATACTGATTTCGGGAGATAGTTAAAGATGAAACCCCCATCGATAATGGATGATATTTATAGGAAGGCAAATCAGTTCTTGCATTTGGAAGAGGCGACACTATGACTAGGAAAGCTAATGCCAGACAATCCACTAAGGTTGTTCAGAGTAATGTTACTGTGAAGCAAGCCGGGAGAATTTCTAGCAGAATTGATGTGAATGTGGAGAACAAAGGTTGTGCACAGAAAGAAGTTAACCGAGGAAGTGGAGATAGGAAAACGGCTTCTAAAAAATGACCGAGATTCCTGAGATTCGAAGATTACACACAACTGAATAACTCGATTGAAAATATTTACCTTGCCATATAGAATGTTGAGCATTATAAGAAACCACCTCTAAGGGAGTCAACAGAGAAAGAGAAGAAATCCTATAAGCACTGCCGCTTTCATGAAACCCACGGTCATAACACGAATGAGTATTAACATCTACGTGATGTGATAGAAGATTTAATTAGAAAACAGAAGTTGAAACAATTTATTAAAGCCTCGTAGGATGGCGGGAAAGGAAATGCTCATCCCCAGGGACAACAAAACCAACGGGGCCAGGCTAGGCCTAGTGACGATGAGTCTAAACAGCATGGGAAAATATTGGTCATAAACATATTTATGGTGGACCTCATCTAGTTGCAAAGATCTAGAATGAGATGGAGAGATATGGTAGTTCGTCGAGGCACGCTGTGAACAAGAGTTGCTTTATCGCCAAAGCGGGAGCTCCGGCAAAACAACTTAAGACAATGACTGATGATACTGTTTTCAGAAACAGAGATGAAAAAGGGTCGTAGCGCCTACGCTTGACCCTCTGGTGATATCGGCCACTATTGGGCCAGTAATTGTGAAGGTGTTAATCAACTATGGTAGCTCGGTAAATATCCTTTTTACAAAAGCTTATGACCAAATGAAGATGGATAGTCAGGAACTTAAGCCATGCAAATCCTAGATCTAGGAATATAACGGACCGACGATAGAACCTGTAGGATGTGTTGACCTCCTAGTGATTTTTGGTGAAGGTAACCGCAAGTGAGTGCGGGTTGTGACCTTCTTGGTGTTGGACATTTTCTCAGCATTTAATGCGTTTCTAAGCCGACCGGCCATTACCAGTTTTCAGGTGGTCATTGCCCTATGGTGTTTGACGATGAAATTTCCTATGCATAACAGAGTAGGAGTTATCTAAGAGGACCAAAATGTTAGGCGTAAGTGTTACATCACGGAGTAGAAGGAGGCAAAGCGGCGTGAGAAAGGAAAGGATGCGAAGAAAACTCTCTACATTAAGTCATTGGATGCATAGTAACCACCACCTATGCCCTGGCTCGGTAGCGTAGCCTGTTCCATAAGGATATGGATCTGAGGAAAGAGACAGAGGATGCGAGGGCGGCCCCCATAGAGTTGACGATCAACATCATGGTCAATCAGGACGATCCTATACGGGTCCTGAAGATCGGATCTCAACTTAGCATGAGGATGATGAAAGAGCTAACAGGTTTCCTCTGAGCGAACCTGGATGTGTTCGCGTGGACGCATTTCGACATGTGTAGAATATAGTTGGAGATAACATGCCATGCATTGAATGTGAACCCTAAATGTGTTCATGTAAGGCCGAAATGACGTAGCCTGGGTCCGGAGCAATTCACTACACCGAAAGAGGAAGCAAACAAGCTGAAAGATAACGGCTTCATCCTCGATGCTTTATACCTAAAATGGGTATCCAATCTAGCTATGGTCAAAACGTCCAATGGGAAATAGAGGACGTGCATCTACTTTCAAATCTGAATAAGATGCCTAAAGGACAGTTTCACATTACCAAAGATCGATCAATTGGTGGATTTGGCTGCTGGTCACATGCTATTATCGTTTATGTATTCTTACTCTGGCTACAACTAAATTCCAATGCATGTCCTAGATCTGGAACAAACTAGCTTCATAACCGACCTAAATCTGTATTGTTATCTTGTTATGCCCTTCGGTTTGAAGTATGTAGGAGCGACTTACCAGAGACTGGTGAACTCGATGTTTAAGGAGCAGATTGGATGCATAATGGAAGTCTGCGGATGATATGCTTGTGAAATCATGATGATCAATGAACCACATAGAGGACTTAGCAGGTATGTTTAGCATGCTCTACAAGTATAGGATAAATCTTAATCCAATGAAGTTTTCATTTGGAGTTGCATTGGGAAAGTTCTTGGGTTCATAGTGAACTCAAGAGGAATAGAGGCAAACCTAAAAAAGGTTAAGGCATTGAGAAATAACGAAGCCCTAAAGTCAATGAAAGAAGTTCAGAGCCTGAATGAAATGCTTTCCGCCTGAGCCAGTTTATCTCAAGAGCCACAAACAACTGCATATCTTTCTTTGACATTCTCAAGAAAGGGAAAAGGAACTTTGCTTGGACATATGAGTGCAAATATGATTTTAAGTATTTGGTAGATCACTTGGAGAGGCCATCTATCCTATCGAAGCCGCTGGAAGAAGATGACTTATTTTTTTATCTAGCAGTGTCGATGCACGCTTTGAGCGCTGCACTTGTTCAAGAGTAGTCATGGATCCAAAGACCAGTATACTACATTAGCAAACAATTGGCAGGGGTAGAAAGGAACTACCTAAAGATCGAAAAGTTTGCGTACTGCCTATTGATCGCTTCAAGGAAGCTCCATCCAGACTTCTAGGCTCATTCGATTAAAAGTATTGACCGACCAACCTTTGAGATAGGTCCTGCAATGACCTGAGACCTCTGGAAGGCTATTGAAATGGAACATTGAGATGAGTCAGTATGATATAACGTATCATCCTTGAATGCCGATTCACGGTTAGGAGTTGGCATATTTCACAACCGAGGACACTGCTCAAGATGATACTCCGAAGGGCAGTGGAGGGTGGAGTGTTAAATGGAAGATGTATACTGATAGGATATCCAACGAGCATTGCTCGAGGGCAAGTGTTGTCCTAGTAACCCCAGAGGAATGCTCGATCTGCTATACCTTGAAACTCGATTTTCCCGCGATGAATAACGAAGCCGAATATAAAGCACTAATTACAGGACTCAATATTGCAAAAGAGTTGGGAGTCAAAAGTATACATATTTTTTGTGATTCCCAGTTGTGGTGTGTCATGTAAGGAAGGAATTTCAGGAAAAAGGAGAAAGGCAAGTTCCTTACTTAATCAAGGCCCTAGAGGTTTTGAGCGACGTTGAATACTATATGATAATGCATATTCCCAGAGAAGAAAATGCGAAAGCTGATTCATTGGCCAAATTGGCTAGTTCAGGAGATGCACAACTCATAGACTTGGTTTTGATGGAGATATTATCATCTCCAAGCATCGACCAAATAGATGTCGATTGGATCTTGGAGGCTGAATGTGAAAAGGAGTCGTGGATGACTCTGATCAAGGATTAACTACTGAGGGGAATCCTTCCAGATAAGAAGAACGAGTGATGGAAGCTTCTTCGCAAATCTTCGAGATTCGTCACGCATGAGTGAGTGTTGTATAGGAAAGGATTCTCAGTCCCCTTGCAGTGGTGTGTTGTAAAGATGAAGCCATGCAAGTCCGAATGAAAGTACATGAAGGGCCTTGCGGTGACCATACCGGGGGGAAAACATTAGCAAAAAAGGTTCTCCACTGCGTGTATTTCTGGACAACTGTCAACCGTGATGCGGCTGATTACACCAGAAAGTACGATAAATTTAAGAGGTTCGAGAAGATTCGTAAAGCCCCATCGATAAAGATTAAGCAAATGGTCAGTCCTTGGCAATTTGCCATTTGGTGAATCGATATCTTTGGTGTGCTTCCAATATCTAAGAGAAGTGCGAAGTACGCCATCATCGCCGTCGACTATTTCACAAAGTGGGCTGAAGTGGAACCACTAGCCACGATCACTATAAGGAAGGTGATCAACTTCATAGTTGTTATCCAGCCTTTTGACCAGGCAGTATTCGAACAAACTTAAACAATCGAATCCACTTTGGGTTATAAAAAGGCAAGAAAAAGGAAATATAAAAAATAAACGAAAAAAGTTGAAAATTTGGAAGTTCAAGTTTTTGGAAGGGTCGAATCAAAGCAAACCCACAAAATCCTCAGGTCAGACTCAAAGCAAAATAGACTTGAGAATTCCCTCAGTCAGACCCGAAGCAATCCATAAAAAACTCCAAGCGTGACTCAGAGCAAACCACGTAGGAACCACAAGTTAGGGGTCGGTGTCGAGTCCTACCTGGAGATCGGTACCGACTTCTGATAACTCGAGTGAAACACTTAGAAAATTTGGTACCGACATCCAGGCATGACTCGAGACCGACTTCCAAGCATGACTCAAAACTGACTCATGATAACTTAGAGCAAACACTCAAAAAACTCAGGTTTGACTCCAAGCAGGTGAAGGAAAACTCAGAACATGAAAATCTTGAAAAATATCTGGTCAAGCCCCAAATAAACGCTCAAATTTCTCGGGTAGACTCCAAGCAAGTTCAACCAAATCCAAAATAACCAAAACCAAGAAGAACAATAATCTCCCAAGTTGGGGATCGGTACCGACCCCTAAGTAGGGATCGGTATCGACTCCCAAATCCTCCTTGGGTAGAACCCATGTTCTACCTATATGCCTAACTTGACGTCAGGAGCCTATTTCCAAAGTCACTTTGTTGGTTCAATATAATTCACCATCGATCTCCATGAACAATTGAGACTGCAACTTTGTTCTCCCAGAACTTCATCATTTGGATTCAGAAATAAGCTAATATTGGTAAAACAACTATGGAATCATGAAGCTAATTACAAGACGATCCGAAATGAAGAGTTAGAGAAGGCCAATTTGGCCATCTTGGGGATCGGTACCGACTCCCACTTGGCGATCGATGCCGAATCCCAACTCCTGTTGATGTTGCACCTATTTTCATAGAGAAATCAGTCAAAATTAGGTATAATGGCTAGGAAATTTTGTATCCGAGATTTCAGGCACCCTACCTCTATAAATAGGAGGGTGGGGCTCATTTTTGAAAATATTTTGGCTCTAGCTCTATGATTTCTTACATTCTTGTAACTCTGTAATTCTAAGTGCTAGAGTTGTACCGAGTCCTAAATACTTCTGCCTCCATGTCAGAAATCAGCAATAAAGTATTAAAGTGGACGTAGGCCTTACTTTGCTGAACCATTATAAACCTCGCGTGTTCATTATTTACTTATTTCTCGTCCATTTTTCATTTAATTCTTTACTTTTATTCCCTTCTTAAATCGTTGGGTGTTTGTGCCATTTTTGGTTCAAACATTTTGATGCTTTCACTAAGAAATCGATTCTCAAGCTATTTGGATCCTTATTTGCTATTCGATTGCCCAAAATCTAAGGAAGAGATCTAGCTAGTTTACCTACTACTCACATTTGAACAAAGTCTAAAGGAAGCTATCTTTAATGCCCCCAAGAAAGACAAAGCTATCGCCTCCCCAAGAGCCACTGATAGAGCAAAGAACGCTAATCGTCAAATTTTGGACGAAGCTCCACAGTAGGATCCCATGGGTGCCCAGAATCCCTTAGATCTCATCACCAGGATTGACTTTGCACAAATGATGAAAGAATTACAAGACAATCGTGTAGAGCTGAACCAGCAAATCCAAAAGAATAGGAAATTGATGAACTAGCTTAACACTGGATACAGAAGGACTAGGAGAGAGCCAACTCCTCTATACACAAAATTAGGAAGTTCCTCATTATCTGGCCATTCTCGAAGGAGCAGAAGGCAACAGACAGATGCATAGGAAGCTGGGACATCAAGGGAGGTGTTGAGAACCGACCAAAACTAAGGCACGGGAGTCGGTACCGATCCCACTTGGAGGGTTGATGCATAATCCGTTCACTTGGGTTTAGGTCTTTGATTTGGTGATGGCATGCAGCATGGGCGTACTGTGATTGACCATGGTGTCGAAAGTCAAGGGTTAGCTGTTGAATTGCAGCCAAGGAATGAACACGGAGCTTCCGGGCACACAGTTCTTCTAGATTTAGGAGAACTTAGGAGACAGGGCACGAACCGGGATCATTTACCGGGCCATGCATAAGGAATAGATTACGATTACCACAACTGGTAGGTTTTCAAGGGTTGAACTTGGCTGAGATGGTAAGGCAACTTGTGAGAGAAAATCAAGCCTAAACTAACGACGACGACTGGGGCACTTCTCCTAGTCAAAATCCCTTCACTGAAGCCATTCTGCGTGAAGAGTATCCATAGAGATTCACTATGCTAACCATACCGGCATATTCAGGAAAGACTGATCCTAGACAACATCTTATGAAATACGAGTGGCATATGGACTCCGCTAGAGCGTTAGATGCAATAAAGTGCAGGTGCTTCCTAATCTTCCTAGAAGGAGTGGCGACCATGTGGTTTACTCGACTACCATCAAGGTCCATCTCATCATTTGACCAATTGGAAAGGAAATTTATCGAGCAATTCAAGATGCACAAAACTAGCCCCAAGAGTGTTATGTATTTATCTAACTTATTCCAAGGATCGGGGAAGTCACTCAAGGATTTTCTACAAAGATTCAATACGACAGTGACTGAGTTGAGCAACCCTCACAAGAATATCATCTTAATAGCTTTGATCAGGGGAATCCACCCCGACTCGGATTTCGGAGAATGGTTATCAAGGAAGCCTCCCTCCACCCTGGATCGCTTTTACAACAAGGCAGCCTAGTACTTGTGTAAGGAGAGGCTCTATGAATTGAACAAGGAGATAGAACATGCAATCAGGTCGAAGGCCGCAACAAGGCCCTAGACGAGAATTCAAATTCTAGGAGACGACCGAGAATCTCGAGATTAGACACCTACACCTCCCTGAATGACTCAATTGAAAACATCTACCTAGCTACTCATGACTCGGATAAATATACGAAACCATCCCCAAGAGAATCGACTGAAAACCCAAGGAAGACTGGAAAATTCTGTAGATTTCACGAGACCTATGATCACGACATAAACGAATGCAGACACCTCCGAGATATGATTGAAGAGCATATCCGAAACAAAAGGCTCAAACAGTTTGTGAAAACCTCACAGGATGACGGGCAGGGGATATCCATCCCTCAACAAGGATAGACTACCCTTAGTACTGACAGACCTAGATGGCCAAAAAGACAATTGGTCATCAACTAGACCACGGACTGTCATCTCCTAGTTGAGAAGGGATGTAGCAGCATGGAATGCCGAGCATGACGTCATTTCACCTTAGAATAAACTCTTTTCCTTATTTGTTTTGAATTTTCTCATAAGTCAGACTTTATCATTTCTCTATTTTCAATAGATTTGCTTTTTCAATCATGCAACCTTGTCTTTGGGTGTTGTATGAGTCATGAAACGCGACCGACTCGAATGAGATTTCATATAAACAATGCAGGTGTTCAGGTACCTAGAGTCAGGTGCCCACCAAATCTCCACGGCCCATGGCCCAATCTTTTGAGCTCTACAAAGCTAAGCGTGATTCGACCACTCCTTAGCCAACTCTTCTCTCTGACTCGAGGGCAAGACCATGATTCAAATTGGATGTGACTCGACCATCCATTCTCAAATTCATGCCCGTAATTTTTGCCAAAGCACTTACGCCCTGCCTGAGGCTCAGCAAGCTCAAAAGCCAATCCAACGTGGACGTGACAAGATCGTCCACGCATTACACTTGCCTCCATACGGGGCCCAAAACGTAATCTGAGATGGATGTGACTGATCGTCCATCTCCTATCCATTTCCCTTGACTCGACAGGAGGTACAAAACATAATCCGAGATGGATGCGACTGACCATCCATTTCCTATACCTTTCCCTTAACCCGAAAGGGGAGCATGAAACATAATCTAAGATGGATGTGACTGACCGTCCATCTCCTAGACCTTTCCCTTGTCCCGACAGGGGGAGCACAATGCTTAATCCAAAATGTATGTGACTGACCGTCCATCTCTTAGCCCTTTCCCTTCACCCAACAAAGGTGGCACAATACTTAATCCAAGATGGATGTGAATGACCGTCCATCTCCTAGCCCCTTCCCTTGACCCGACAGAGGGGACACAAAACATAATCCGAGATGGATGTAACTGACCGTCTATCTCCTAGCTCTTTCCCTTAACCCAACAGGGAGGCATAACCAACAAATTATCAGATGTGACTAACCATCCGTCTCCAAACTCTTTCCCTTGAATCGACAGAGGGAGTTCAAACCAAAATGGATGTGGCTGACCATCCATCAACTTAACTCTTTCCCTTAATCCGATTGGGGGAGTTTAAACACAATAGGACATGATCCGACCGTCCATCGTTGAACTTGGAACAGATGTGACTCGACCATCAAGCTCCTAGCTCTTTTCCTTGACTCGATAGGAAGAGCACAAATCATAAAGTGGGCGTAACTCGACCGTCCGATCTTAGATGGATGTGATCCGACCATCCATCGGCCTACACTCCCTATTGATCTGATAGGAGGAGTATGAAATTAGAATGGATGTGACATGACTGTTCATTCACCAACTTTGACCATCCAAACAAAAGGACATGCCCAACTGTCCATTGTCAACCCTAAAATGGATGTGACCTAACCGTCCGTCTCCTAACTCCTTCTCTTGATCCGACAAGGGGCTTGGGAGCCAATGATAAAAGTATATGCATGAGCGTACGAGCGTGTGTGCATACTCAACATGGAATTTCCTAAATCGATGGAAATCGAATCCTTACATAGAAATTTTGAAAAGAAACCAATTCAGATAATTGAGGCCTACTAACTCAATCAACTAGCTCAATGGAATCGAGAACAAAAAATTACTAAGGGAATACATTCCGATTTTATAATGTTCGATATCGACCAAGCATTGCAGTAGACAGTTAGAGATACGACTCTTCGTAAAATCCACATGATGGAAGGATGACGATAATTTGAGGTATTGAGTGAAATCCATTCCAGCAATCCTAACTTGTCTTGATTCAAAGCACATCATGTTTGCAACAAGATGTACTTTGGGGGCAAATGTTATCCACCCTTTTGACCAGGCAGCATTTGAAAAAACTTAAACAATCGAATTAGATGAGCGAACGATGGAGAAATGACCCAAGGACTTTAGAAATATCATAAAAAGGCAAGAAAACGAAAATATCAAAAAATGAGCGAAAAAATTGAAAATATGGAAGTTCAAGTTTTTGGAAGGGTTGATTTGAAGCAAAACCCACAAAATCCATAGGTCAGACTTGAAGCAGAATATACTTGAGAATTCCCTGAGTCAGACCTGAAGCAATCCATAAAAAACTCCAAGCTTGACCTGGAGCAAACCATGTAGAAACCCCAATTCAGGGGTAGGTACCAATTAGGTACCGAGTCCTACTTGGAGATCGGTACCAACTTTTGAAAACTCAAGTCAAACACTCAAATAACTCGGGTTTGACTCCAAGTGCAACCCAGTATCGACTTCCAAGCATGACTCGATACCGACTCCTGATGACTCAGAGCAAACATGCAAAAAACTCGGGTCTGACTCCAAGCAGGCGAAGGAAACTCGAAACATGAAAATCTTAGAAAATCTCCGATCAAGTCTCAAGTAAATGCTTAAATTTCTCAAGTCAAACTCCAAGAAAGTTCAACCAAAGGCAAAACAACCAAAACTAAGGAGAACAATAATCCTCCAAGTTGGGGATAGGTACCGATCCCTAGGTAGGGATCAATATCGACTCCCAAATCCTCCTTGGGTGGAACCCATCTTCTGCCTATAAGCCTAACTTGATGTCGAGATCCTATTTCCAAATTCACTTAGTTAATTCAGTGCAATTCTCCATCGATCTCCGCAAACACTTAAAACTGCAACTTTGTTCTCCCACAACTCTATCATTTGGACTCAGAAATAAGGTAATATTGCTACAAACAACTATGGAATCACAAAGCTAACTTCAAGACGATCCGAGATGAAGAGTTGGAGAAGACCAATTTGGCCATCTTGAGGATCGGTATCGATTCCCACTTGGGTATCGGTACTGACTCTTAACTCTTGCTGATGTGGCACTTGATTTTGTGGAGGAATCAGTCAAAATCGAGTACAACTGCTATGAAATATTGTATATGGGATTTTAGCCCCCTACCTCTATAACTAAACGGGTAGGGCTAATTGTTGTGGATCTTTTGGTTCTAGCTCTATAATTTCTTACATTCTTGTAACTTCAAAATTCTAAGTACTGAAGTTGTACCGAGTCCTAAGAACTTCTGCCTCCAAGTTAGAAATCAGCAGTAAACCCCATGTGTTCATTATTTACTTGTTTCTTTCCCATTTTTCATTTAATTCTTCACTTTTATTCTCTACTTAAATATTTAGGTATTTGTGCCATTTTTGTTTCAATCAATAGTCAAAAATAACATATGTCGTTTTGGGGTCCTATAAACATTTACCTTTGATAACAGAACCCGATCTGATAGCGATAAGTTCAAGAGCTTCTACCATAGGTATTGCATTGAGAAGAGATTTGCGGCGGTAGTGCACCCATGAGTGAATGGAAAAGTAGAAGCTGTGAAAAAAATAATTAGGTTCATTCTCAAAAAGAGACTAGAGAAAGCCAAGGGCAAGTGGGTCGATAAATTACCATCGGCACTTTGGGCTTACAGAATGACACATAAGTCCACAACCGACACACTCCATTTGTCCTAGCCTACGGATTAGAGGCTATGATTCCAATTAAACTAGAAGTAGCTTCTCATCAAGTGACCCTTTACAACCTCAAAACGAACAAAGAACTCGTATCGGAGTCACTTGACATGATAGATGAGAATCCTGATGAAGCTGACTTGAGAGCAGCTGCACATTAGAAATGAGTAGCCCGATATTACAAAACTAAGGTCAGGAGTCAAACCTTTGAGATTGGTGGCCTCGTCTTTAAATGTATCTTTCTTGGCCCCATGATATGGGCCCGAGCTGGGAAGATCCGTACGTCATTGAACAGAAAGTTGGAGATGGAACGTTCCGGTTGGCAGCTATGGATGGGATCTCACTCCTACGGCGTGGAATGTCGAATATTTACGATGCTATTTCACTTGAAATCTGGCTTTATAAATATTTGATTGTTCCCATATAACAAGACATAATCTATCATTTCTTGTGAATATAAAACGAAATGACTACCAAATTTGTGAATCCGTCTTAACATGACTATGAACTAAATCATGGCAAACGCGAATGAATCTGCATGTGTATAATGCAGGTACATGGGTACCCAGAGATAGGTGCCGACCAAACTTCTACAGTCCATGATCGGACCTGTAAAGTAAAATCATTCTAGGTATCCAAAGTTGGATACCTATCAACTCCTCTTACTCACAACCCGAGGGCAGGAGCATAAACGTCTAAGGGTGGAACGAGATAGTTTACCCTAATGGCTCATGCCTGGAGTTCGGTAGAGCACCAACACCTTATCCGAAGTCGGGCGAGGTCTCGTACAAATGTCCTAAAACGGACGCTTAAATCACCGTTTCAGGTGATCAACCCCGATCGATGCACGAAGTTGGGCATGGTCGCATGCAAACAACCTAAAAATGGATGTTCGAATCACTAGTTCAAATAGCCATACTCAGTCAAAGCCCGGAGTTAGGCATGGCTGAGCAAGGGTGCCAGGAGATGGGCACTATAACACCCCTAATTTTTAATAACATTATTCAGGAAATTTAATTAGATAAATTTGTTGACCTAAAAAATGGACCAATACCCTGGTTTGAGTTTGAAAGCACCAGCTCTATTCTAACAGAGCAATATCACAGATAACAGGTATAGAAATAGAATAGTAAAAGAAAGAAGACAGAATTTTTATAGTGGTTCGGCTGTTAATGAATCCTACTCCAACTTTATAGCTTTAATATAGACTAGTTGCTGTTACAAGAGTTATTTGATTACAAGGCTTTGATTGTTTCCTAGCTAGATTGGATCTCCAGAGTAGGAATCCACCGGAGAATCAGAGTGTATTCCTTTGGAGATTGTTTTGAGGGAGGTAGAGAGTGAAGAATAATTCCAACAGAGCTTCAGCCACCATTCCGGATAAGGCCCCTCTTATGTTATAGGTTGGATGTTATTTATATGGAACAGAGACCTTCTGGGCCAGGCCATGTCTTTATCATCTCGCAGGTGAGTAGTAGACGACCTAGGGAGAGTTTGGCTTGCAAAACGAGGCAAAGCTATGGGTCGCTGGCAAACCATAGTCGATTGGTCACTAGCGACCCATACACTTGGCTCGTTTTGCAAGCTAAGGTCTTGGCCTCCTTTCGTAGTATTCTTTGGCTGTCTTGGCCTTCTTTCATAGTATTCTTTAGCTCTCCTGTTTGAAGGCTGGAGAAGAAGCATGGGTCACTGATGGTCCAATCACTTAGGATTTTTCTGGAGTCTAGAATTGGGGATGTTTCCATAGCCTTTTATCATAGTTGTTATGTTTCGATGGCAATTCACTAGCTGTTTACGTTCATCCATTGATTGGACTAAAAGAATGTTGATCTCTCGGCTTCATTGATCCCAGTCATTGTCTCAGCCATATAGCTTGGACCTTGTCGATCCCTTGTCTTAGCTTTTCTGGTTAACTCCTAAACCATTCTATCTACACACGGTTGTTCTGTTTTCTATTGGCTTCTGTTGGGTTAAAAAACCGGATAACAAAATTAAATAGAATAATGTAAATAATTATAGTGATAAGGGGATTGAGATTTGAAAATAAAATTATGGGCCCTGCTTAATTATTTAAATGGGCTTAAGAATGGTTTATAAGCAAATTAATTAATATAAGGGCTTAATGGGAAATAGCCGCACATAACCCATTACGTTTATATATTCTCGTTTCCCTTTTTTCATGTTCATTTGTGCAAAAAAAAAGCAAAACACAAACATAAGAAGAATAGCCGGCCATTACTAGGAAAAGAAGAAGAAGAAAATTCAGGTAAAGCTTAGGATTAAAGCAAGGGGAATTAATCTCAATCAAATCTCAAAGTCCTTATCATAATCAAAGTGAATAATAATCTATCTCATCTCTATTTTGTTTTTATGATCATTTGTTTTCGGGTTTAAGAGTAAATCCCTTTTTATGTTGATTTGGATGATGATACGCTAGATCATGACATGTTTGATTTAAATAAGATTGTTTAAATATGATTTTATGCGGTTTTAAGGGTAAAACCGATTAAAAGTAATTTCGAATGCCATGATAAAATTTTATGTCATGTAAAACATGATTTTGGATTTGGGTTTTAATTTTCATAATTTTCCAGGTTATGGATAATTTATTATGAATTTTCAAAGGAAAATATGGTTAACTGGGTTTAGAAATTTATTCCAAAAATTATATTGAGAATTTGGGTCTGAAATTTAGATGTGTTAGATAATATATTAAAAGTGAATTTCTATGATTTTTGGGGATTTTTCCTAAGTGATTTAGTATGGGAATTAAATTATTTTGAAAGGAGGACCTAAATGATTTAATTGTTTTGCTAAATGGAAGAGCTTATTTGTTAAATTAATCTTGGTTTAGATCTGAAATTATGCAGCAGTTATTTTTGTAAAGAATTTGAAAAGTTGAGGCAACCAATTACATGTTTACAAGTAGACAGGTTAGTTAGAAAGTATTTGCTTTAGTTGGCATTAATCAGCTTTTACCCAGAAAAGTGGGTTCCGCCTCTGTTAGAAGCACCTTTTGACTCATAGCTTCCGCCTTCAATTAAGTCGAAACCCCACAAATCCAAAACCAATACACAAGGTATTAACATTGGTACGTAGTGGATTGGAGAAAGGCGGAAAGCATGGTGTCGAAACATAGCTTCCGATGGAAATGAAACCTATGTTTTGTTTTCTAAAGAAATGCGCTTGCCTGTTTTATTATATGTTTTCTAAGGTGTCGAAATATATGCTTTCGAAGGTGTGAATAACTTTTGAAAGATGGTTGTCGCCTTATTGTTTAAAGTATAACTTTCGAATAAGTTACTAAGTTTCCAAACTAATGAATTAAAAAGGAGTAGTTTCTGTTAGTTCCTGAGATGGTGGTTTTGATGACAACAACCTTAGGACTTGTTATAAAATATAAATACTAATATTCTTGTCTAGATATATATGCATATGCAGGTATTGAAGAATGAAGACTATACAGTATAAATATTCAAGACCGAGTATAGAGGTTCAAGATTGACGAATTCAAGATTGAAGAAACCAAGATTGAAGACTCATGAGTATCAAGAGTTCAAGATTTCAAGAGTTCAAGAGTTCAAGTAAGAAATAGAGTCTAGATTTATGTTAAAACTTCATAATTGCATTAAAATCTTTATTCGGATTTTAATTGTGGAATGGAATCCACTTCTCGCTTTAATAGTAGGATGGAACCTACGACCCCTTTAGTGGGATGGAACCCACGACCTTCTTTAGTGGAATGGAATCCATGAAATTTTCAAAATGATTTATTTTAAATATCTTTCCAAAAACTTTTTAAAGTCATCTCTCTTAGTTTAAATATTTTAGCCTTAAACTATTTTTATTATCTTTTATATTTTGATTCAAAACTTTTATTTTTATTATCATTTATATTTTGAATCAATCTATCTTTACTAAATTTAGAAGAGAACTAGGTATTTGCTCTGTAACTGAGATATAGAATATAGATATAGTAACATATATATTTAAATAAATAAAGAAAAATAAAATTGTCAAAATTTCCATAAGGATGTCGACATCTCCCTACCCCCTATGTCGACATACAACGGTAAAATTTAATGTTTTGATTTTCCCTCTAAAATCAGTTTAGTGGTTATATAAGCCACAATATTTCAAATTCTTCTGTCTTCTCTCTTCATTTTCTTTGTAATAAACTTCTGAAAATATAAAATAATGGTATGCTCTCATAAATCAAACCAAAATGCGACCTTTTCTTTCCCTTCTCTTAATACCGGTCCATTTCAACTAACTACACTAGCTCGAGTCATGAAGATAGAGGAAACTTTGAAGGACTCTCTGCAAATGATGACTGAGTTGCAAGTCATGAAAATAAAGATGGCTAAGGAACAAGAGAAACATCGCAAAATCCTTAGAAATTTGCAAAAATTTCTAATGGATAATCATGCGGACTCGATCGTGATTGAAGATGACTCCTCTAACATTCATATTCATAATCCATTAGAGGAAGACGAAGAAGAAAAGAAGAAGAAGAAGAAGCACAAATGGACGAAAACGATAAAGTTATTTGCGTTGGAGAAGTCTGTTTTGATAAAGAAGGTAATTTGGTCGAACTATGTGGAAATTTTTGTCTCCATTACCCAAATTGTTCGATTCACAAGTCACCAATTATCAAAGACTCTCATTAGATTGTTTTTATGTTAATGTTTTTATATATTGTGTGTATTTGTATATATTTGTGTTTATAGGTGTAAAATAACATATATATATATATAATAAAATTATATTTATGTTTCGCTTAATTATACTTCGTTATTAGTATTTAGTTCCATAGTATTAGTTTAAGGGGGAGTTATGCTTAGTTTTTGTTGATGACAAAGGGGGAGAATTATAAAATAGGTTAGATAGGCTTAGATTAAGGCGGAGTTAGTAGATTAAAGGGGAGTTGTTGGAATAAGGGAGAGTCGTAGTAGAATTAAAGTTAGGTGGAGTATATTTTATAAACATAGGTCGTCATCATCAAAAAGGGGGAGATTGTCAGTTCCTGAGATGATGGTTTTGATGACAACAACTTTAGGACTTGTTATAAAATATAAATACTAATATTCTTGTCTAGATATATATGTATATGCAGGATATATATGTAGGACTCCAAAAATTCATCGACGCTAAACATAGCCAAGTTTATACTTATTTTGCCCACGTCAGAAAAGAGAACTCAACTACGAGTGCTTCGAGTACCAATTCATCCATCCCTGAAAGTCAAGTGCAAGGTGTGTTCTTTTAATTAACAATTAAATATTTAAATTAATTATTTAAATACTGAATCATAAAAATGTTGATTGTTACATGCTCGGCCGAGGATAAGCAAGAATAATCATTGAAGTTTGAAAATAGGTGCTACCGGACTCCTCCGGTCTAGGACCAAGGCTGGGAGAGTTAATCAGATTGAGGGCAATTAGATAATTTGCCCCACGTGGTTAATCTCCGACTAATACATATAAATAGGAAACATCATAGAATAATGCCTAAATTCAGGCATTTGGACCAGTCCCAAAGATAGAACTTCGTATGTCATAGAGTCACATTAAGGGCATGGTTTCACTTGCTGCTTAGCGGGATACGCTTCGTAGAGGTTAAATAGTGAAAGTCTATGGATAACATCGATCATACCCGATTATCGACAAGATCGAAGACGCCAGGAATTAGACGTTCAAACTGTTGTTCCTTGCAGATAAGGAATGACATGGAAGTCGAAATACTTACTACTAGTTATAGGTAGAAGGAAACTCGATCGAAAAATAAGCAGGAATAACCACTGAGTTGCTTAATAATATTTTTGTTTAGCCAAGTGGAAATACTTTGGAAACCGTAAATAATATAATATAAGTAAAGAAATTGTAGAAAATTTATTTATACGCACAAACTTGTAGTAAATGAAAGCATTGCATAGGCACAGGCATGTTCAATACAAGTAGTTATGTTATATGAGCGGGCAGTTGTATATAGGCATGAATAGAGTATAAAGTGAAAATTTTAAATGGAATAAAGATTGAAACAGGAAAAAACAATCTTTTATTTCATGCAAACTTTATACGTAATGAATGCGGGGGATGATCCCGCACAAACACGGCTTATGTACAATGAACTGGGAAAAAAATGTACAACCCAAAAGGAGCCTATTTCTTATGACCCTTCCTTTTCTTCTTTCCAGGCTTGCTACCTGAGCCATCATAAGGCCTACTCTAGCCCTTTTCATCTCTTGGTGTGCTGCCTCTAAAAGGGGTGGCGTCTTCATCAATGGTAATGGTGGTAGGGTCTTCAGGATGGTTCGTAGGGGGATACAACACTTTGTGATGACACTGGTGCTACTACCCTTCGGAGGCCTAATAGTGATAGGAAGAAGTCGAAGAAGGTTTCAACTCCTCAGTACCCGTGGGCTTTTCGAGTTCATGCTCAATTTTAATCTTGGGCTAGTTAGGCCGGAGGCCCTGGTAATGGTAATGTCTTCCCCTTGGGACTGAGAGGTGTCGTCCAAATCCTCCAAAGCTACGATCCTCTCAAAATCATGACCTGAAATAGAGCTGGAGGTAGGGCTTGGAATGACAAGTCCTGTGGTCCTGGAGGTTGACTCGGTTGTAACTGCATCCGTGCCTGAATTTTGAGTAATTTCCAGTGGGGAGGTGGAATAGAAGGTTGACCTATAAGGTCACAAACAAATTAGTAAAGGTTATTAATGATCTTAGGCGAGAACTAGATGACTTCGAATACTAGGAAAACGAGGGATATACTTTCGCCAGATGGATCTCCTTGGTAGGAGATGCACCAATCTCACCCTCTTTTGGGGTTGATAGGATGGGCCGAGAGATGGTAATTGGAATATACAGTTCAACCGAAATAATAGTTGTGGAAGCTGGAATCACATGAGTGGCTTTGGAGTTTGCCCTCTCGACCGTAGGAATTTTCGATGTAATCTCTTAAGCTTAGGAGTTGATGATTCTGCCAAACTCGATGCACTTGGGTCGGCAGAAGCTTCAACGGCAGCATCTTCTGCGGCTAGGATAGTCCTTCCCTCTTTAAGTTTTTCAATATCTTCAGCATCGAGGTACTTGGCCTTTAGCTCATCTTCGGTGAGGCCTTCACTGGATACTTCTGCATGACATAACACTTCCTCCTAGGCATCGGCAACAGTAATGGTGTATGTACTTCACAACCACTTCAAGTTCTTGTATTGAATAGTGTTAGCGAAGAATAGCTGAAGGGTGGTGTTTAATTCTTATCTTTCCTTGGCATTCTACTCCTTTAGCTCATTCAGGTCATGCACAACTGCAGTGTGATCGACTTGAGGCTCCAGTCTATCTGTTTTCACCAGGAGCAGCTCGGATTCAAGCCTCTCTTTTTTAACAGGGACTTTCTGGATTTCAGCTGCCCAGTCTTTGATAATTTTGTCCTTTGCTAGGATAGTGTTGTCCTTCTCATGGACAAGTCCTTATCAGCAAGCTGTGTCTTGAGAGCTGCATTTTCCTCATGAGCAGTACTTAACAAATCTTTTATCACGATCTTAGCTTGGTTATGAGCTCTCTTCATCTCCTCTATCAGGTTTATGACCTTTGTCTCGGATTTCAGAGCCACGGTTCTTTCTTTTTCGACCTTCTCCAAGTCTCTTTTATAGCCTTCTATGAGGCTGTCATGCGTTTACTTTTTAGATTCTAATGACTGGATATTCATTTGGTTGATTTGGTTAACATTGGAAAGGGTATGGAAAAGCTTCTTCCACTGATATCCTTGGTTGACAAGCATCTGAACCCATCCAACCTTGTGGCCTGTAACATCCCCTATTCTAAGTCCTAAAACTAACTACTACAGATGCTACAATCATCCATAGTTACGGCTATATTAATCATATCAATAATCAGAAGCATATGAATATGAAAAAAAATTCAACACCGTTTAATAACAAATTTTCACATCTTATTTCGCAAATGATATTTCATATTCATTACATAATCACATTCACAACCCCATGTTTAGAGAAAATATAATTATTACAAAATACTCCAAGAGCGACATATAAAGATGCCCCCATGGTTGATCAGAGTCAAATACTGGGCAATTATACAACTTTGCCATTATGTCTAAATAGATAAACTTAAATAACACAGCAGATTAGAATAGCAATCCTACATAGCTAGAATACCTCATGCACGTCTTCGAAAGCTTATTCGTCCTACTAGGAAACTTGAAAACCTTTACTCTCAACCTACTCATATTTATTTTGAGCACCCAAGAGTTTAAAGGGAAAATATAAACTTCAAGTCAGACAAAAAGTCTAGTGTGAATAATAACCTACCATCTCGAACCAATAGATATCTAGTGAGACCACACCGTTGAGCGGAATGAGTTTTCCTTCACTAGTATCTTTACCAAAATACATTAACCATATACTATGCTCCTGCATCCAAAATGGTTAAAACATAATAATATATGATGATATGCAAGAATGCAATATACCCTGGATTACTCATCCCAACTTATCTTACTATCTATCCAAGTTTATAGTTTTTTTAGGGTCACATGAACTTATTAGTTTTCATGGGCAGACTAATAACTTGTCTCAATTCTTAGGGAAAATCTGTCCAACTTCGTAGTTTTTATAGGATCACTAAAAACCAATTGGTTTCTACCAATAACCTTCTAATCATAATTTTCAAGGGCTTACTATGAACCTATTGGATTCTCTAATAACATCTCTCACATCATAGTTTTCATGAGATCACTATGAACCTATTGATTTCTATCAATAACATCATCCGGACATAGTTTTCATGGAATCACTAGGAACTTATTGGACCCTTCCAATAACATTTCTTATGACATAATTTTTATGGGATGATCATTAACCTATTGGACTTTTCCAATAACATGTCTAAAAAATAATCTCTTGATCAGTTCTAGGCATTTTATACTTTTGATCTACTCGATCTTCTGGATGCATTTCTACTCACTTAGGAGTACATTCTATTTTCTCACTACTAGGTCAACCTAGCTGGTTATTATGCCCTTTACCCCTCAAAAAGTGATTATGGATCATAAATGATGTGAGTATCATAAGGACGACATGCATAATAACCGATCTATTAAACAATAGAACATATAACATCCATCATTCAATTATATTTAATAAATAATCTTTCATGTCGCATAATTACTTAATCTTAAGTAATATTCTCATTGGAAATTCAACTCAAAACTTGGGCTATTTCAAATTAAAATCCTTGAAAACCATTTTCATAGATGATTAATCCCCTTTAAATCATATTCAAACAAGAAAACACTTAGCCCATTCCATAGTTTAAAATAGATCAACGTCGACGACATTGATGCTGTCAACGTAAAAGCTTAATGCTCTCCACCCCTAATAAAATATAATTTAACTCATGCGACATTAACCTATATCGACCTTCATCTGGGTCGAAGACAAAAACTTAAAACCTTTTATAAGTTATATGGCTCATTGCCAAAGATATAGGGTCGTCGATCCTTTAAGACCTAGGCCTCATCGGCATTTAAAAGATAAAGTGTGGCGTCATGGCCAACCAGCATCGACACTAAAACATAAGGTCATCGACCGTAATGCTCATTGACCCCAATGACCTTCAATGACGTCATAAAACTTTTACACTTAAGTTATTTCGGCTACTATGCCGCTTTTTTATATAGAGTCGAATACATAATAGCGGGTAACTACCTTGATTTGGAAAAAAACGAAGAGGTATGACATCATTTAAAACAGTAATGAAAACATGCGACGTCATTAAGGTCGACACTAAAGCTTTTTAATGTTTAAATGAATCATGATAATGCCTTGTTGTCCATAATGGTTTGCCGCCTTGGTTGACGTCGACGAGGTTGAAAACACTCCATAACTAACTAAGTAGTTATCATGTGCTTCTTCTCATCATTGTCGACAATGCTATATTAGGCGTGACGACATTAAGGTGGCATGGTGTTATCGTAATTCTGCAAAAACTGTTTTATTACTACTAAAAGCATAAACTTTTCACCAAATCTTAGTACTTGACCAATTTCTATTAGATAAAACAGTCTTTTTATATTTCCTTTTCAAGAATTACTACCGCATTCAAAATTTAAAGTCCCAAATACATTTCAAATTAATTAATTAATATCTTTAATTAATTATTATTTTAAATGCTTATCTAACATAATAATTTCATAGTAAATCGAAATCACTAGGGAAAAATCGCAAAAATTCACAAAATAAAGAAATATGATATTCTTTATCATATAAAAATTTCAGTGCCAAAATCTATATTTAATTATTTTAAATAATTAGACCCGAAATTAAGCACTTCCCTTCTTAGGAATTCGTAAAATAATCTATATAACTTGGAAAACTATGAAATTGAAAATCCGTCTCCAAAATAATGTTTTATACAACATATCAGAAAATCAAAGCATTTGGAGATTAAAATATTAGGTTTTACCCTTAAAACCCATTTAAACAATTCCATACATCATTATTTTCTTTAACAATAATAAGATCAACATGGCTTATCATATCAACATAAATGAACCAAAGACCCATAAGATTCAAAATCAACAAGCAGAAATGAGATGGTTTCACCATTATTCACCTTGATTTCATTTCCCTTAGCTTGAGTTATGGTTAGCCTCTTAACTTCCTTTCTTAGATTGTTTTAGTTTGTGAAAAGTGAGAATGATATGAGGGGGAGAGGGTTTAAGGCAAAGATTAGGTCTATTTCCTAAATTGCCCCTCTCATATATTCTCTTATATGTTAAGTTAAATAATCTTAATTAATTAAGTATGGCACGACCTTATTAAGTTTCAAATCTCATTCTCCTTAACCCTTTACATTATTTTATTTAATTTATCCAACTAAATGTCCTGAATAATGTTCAACTAAAATTGGGGTGTTACATGCTCCTCTCTTTAAAGGATTTCATCCTTGAAATTCAGTAAGGACTACAAAACAAGCATATCAAAGATTGAACCAATGCTGGTATATCCTATCAGCTACTAAGTATATATACAATCCAATATAGAACAAACCATCATAATAGCTCAAGATGAGTAACCCTAATCTTGTCCTCTATTTTCCAAGTATTGTCTTTCTCGTTGTCACTCAACTGGACTTTCACTAACTTGACTATCTTGTTCCTTCATCTATTCTCTTCTCTTGCTACAACTCGAACTAGTTATCTCACAAAAGTCAGATCTAGTTCTATTACTAAATCTTCCAATGCAGTCGGAGCAAAAGTTGTCTCTAGATCATGCACATACTTCCTAACATGAGAAACATGGAACACATAATGGACTCCTGCCAAACTACCAGGTAACTCTACTCGGTACACGAGCTTTCTGATCCTCTCTACAATAGGGAACGGTCCAACATATTTGATGCTAACTTTCTCATCTTTCCGAATTGTACGACACCTCTCATCGGTATACTCTGATAAAAACCTTCTCTCCAACTGAGAAATACAGATCTTTATGCCTCTTATCTACGTAACTCTTTTGCTTGGACTGAGCCTCTTTCATCCTACCCCGGATTGACTTAATTTTCTCTATTGCATCTTTCACCAAATCTGGTCCTAGAACTAATTTGTCTCTGGTCTCTAACCAACACACTGGCAATTTGCATAGCTTTCCATACAAAGCTTCGAAAGGCGCCATTCCTATACTGGTCTGGTAACTATTATTGTAGGAAACTAAATCAATTGCAAATGCACTTCCCACGACCCACCAAAGTCCAGTACACAACCGCTCAATAAACCTTCAAGTACATTATCGACTCTCGCTGTCTTCCCATCCGTCCGTGGGTTATAAGTGGTACTCATCTTAAGCTTAGTACCTAGTACTTCCTGTAGACTCTTCCAGAATTCACTAGTGAACAATGCATCCTTGTCACTGACTATACTACTAGGAATCTCATGCAGTCTAGCTATGTTCTTCACAAACAACTAAGCCAATACATGCACCATCCTGGTTAACTTAATGGAAATGAAATGTGCACTCTTGATTAATCTATCCACTATAACCCAAATAATTTCATTTCCTCTGTTTGTCCTTGGCAACCCATCAATAAAATCCATAGATATTGAATCTCATTTCCAAACTAGTATATCCAAAGGCTAAAGCAATTCACTCGGCTTTTGATGTTCAGCTTTCACTTATTGGCAATTCTCACATTGCCTTACCCATGTGCCTACATCCCTCTTCATACCTTCCCAAAAGAAACTCCTCTTCATATCTTCATAAATCTAGGTTCCTCCAGAGTGAATAGTAAACTTCGATCGATGACATTCCCTCTCTTTCCTTTGGTCACCAACATTGGGAACACACAATCGTCCCTTCTTTCTCAATCATCAATCCTTGTCAACATAAAAATCCTTCAAATCATCAATCTCTATTCCACTTTCTAATCTTCTAATTCTTTCAGCTAGCAATGGATCATATCTTTACTTAGAAGTAATTATGTCGATCAATACTGGTCAAACTTCCAAGCAAGATAACATTACGTATTTTGACTTGAACTAGAAGTCGATCTTAAGTGCACACTGTAGATAGTCAATGCCTCGAGATCCTTCCATTCCGCCAACATAGCTACACCACATTCTAATGTTTCCTGCTAAGTGCATCAGCAACTTTATTTCCTTTCCTTGGCGTATACTCAATACCAAAATCATTAGCCACCTCTGATGTCTCATATTCAACTCCTTCTAAGAGAATAAATACCTCAAAGACTTATGATCCGTATACAACTCAAATCGCTCTCCTAAGAGGTGGTGTCTTCATACTTTCAATGTGAAAATCACCGCTGTCAATTCCAAATCATGAGTCGGATATCTAACATCATGTGGTCTAAGCAGTCGAGAAGCATAGGCATTCATGTTACCCCTCTACATCAATACAACTCCTAATTCTCTTCCACACGCATCCGTATACACCATCAAATCTTGATTCCCATCTGGAACAACTAGCACGGGCGCATTGGTCAACAAATTCTTCAAATTAAGGAATGCTTCCTCACATTTTTCGGACCAAATGAACTTCACGTCCTTTCTGGTTAGCTTAGTCAAAGGTGCTGATATCTGCGAGAAATCTTTAATGAATCTTCGGTATTAACCAGCTAATCCAAGAAAAATTCTTATCTTGGTCACCATCTTGGGTCTTTTCCAATTGTTAATAGCTTCGATCTAGGCTGGATCGACTAACAAACCTTTTTCGAAAACTACATGACCAAGAAACTTTACCTCTTTCTTCCAAAAACGACACTTCAAAAACTTCGCTTTCAGCTGATGTTGCCTCAACGTCTCAAGCACTATTCTAAGATGAACCTCATGTCTCTTTCATCCTTAGAATATATAAGGATGTTGTGAACGAACACCAATACGAACCTATCCAAGTGCTCTTGGAAAATCTGATTCATCAAATCTACAAAGGAATATGACGCATTAGTTAACCCAAATGGCATTACTAACTACTCGTACGAATCATACCTCATTCGAAATGTCATTAAAGGAATATTGTCCTCTGCCACTCTTAATTGATGGAACCCTATCACCAAATCTAACTGGGAAAATACTTTGGCTCCACTCAAATGGTCAAACAAATCATCAATTTTCGGCAAAGGATATCAATTATTTATCGTCTTTTCATTTAACTTACGATAATCGATGCACAATCTTAATGACCCATTCGGTTTCTTCACGAACACCGAGGCAGCTCCCTAAGGTGAACTGCTTGGTCTAATAAAGCTCTTTCCATCTAAGTCCACTATTTCCACCTTTAACTCCTTTATCTTGGTTTGTGTCATCCAGCTAGTAGTCTACTCATGGGTTCAGCTCCAAGTACAAGATCTATACGAAACTCACTAGCTCATTTTGATGATAGTCCTGTAACCGCCTCAAAAACATCTGCAAATTTTCTTACAATTAAGACTCAATTCAATTCGTCTTCAATTTCTGTGGCATCCAGTAAAGCAAAAAAATTTAGACTAGTGTTCTCAACTGAGTATACTATTCAGTCACTACTATCCAGGTGTCTCAATGATATTTTCCTGTCCTTGCAAAATATCATAGTATCGTATCTCCTTAACCAATTCCAACAGAAAATAATCACAAAACCCGCGAACTCAAATACATACAAACTGCAGACAAAAGTATAACCTAACAACTTAAACTCTTGATGGTCACATCTCACCCCTAGAGTTGTATACCCTTCCATTGGATTAGCTATCCTTAAGGAAATAACAATGTATGATGGTTCTAAATATAATTTATCTACCCAACACTGGGAGATAAATGAATGCGATGCACTCGTATCAAATGATACACTAAATGTTATGCTATGAATCAAAAGTGTGCTTTCCATCATAGACTTTTCTTTCTTAGTAGTAGTTGGTTTTAAAGATGATGGCACTAAAGCAAAAACTTTTCCTTTGTCGGCTTTGACCGGCTCTGAACACTAATTCTTGAAGTGCCCTATCTAGTCACAGTTGAAGAACTTCACACTTTTCTTTTCTGCTACCTTCTTTCCTTTACTCATCTGATAATCATGAGCATAATGTCCTTTCTTATCACATTTGAAGCAGGCAACATCATATTTCCATTTCTTGGCAGCTCCGCCTTTCTGAGCTCCCTTCTTCTTAAAGAACTTCCTCTTCTTTCCTTAGGAATCCTTAATCTCTACTGACTTCTCCTTCCCAAAAGTAGAAAGCATTTCTTCATTCCGGATAGCCATTTCCACCACTACGTTCGATGGATCTCTAGGATGCAGTATGGTTGCCTTAGCAATCTCCGAGTTCAATCCTCGGATAAACTTCTCATTCCTCTTGACAATATCTATGACGGCATACCCATACTTAGACAGATTGTCAAACTTAGTAGCATACTCTAACACCTTTATATCGCCTTGTTTTAGTTCACCAAACTTCCTGAACAAGCTTGACTTGGCCACTTCAGGTAAAAATCTCTCCTCGAATCACCTTCGAAAATCTGCCCAAGTTGTTAGAATGCGGATTAAGGATCTTAAGGCTAGAATTAACACTAGAGGGGGGTGAATAGTGTTTTAAGAAATTTGTTAATCTTTTTGAGTTTATCTTAATTTGTTAACAATGTATACACTAATCAGACACAGATATGAACACAGAATCAAACACAGATTCAAATATAAAGTAAAAGTAGTCAAGGAAAGAACACACCGGATTTTATACTGGTTCGGAGTTACCCTACATCCAGTCCCGCAACACAAGTACAGATTGCCTTTCAAAAACAATTCTTACAAATACAACCCTCGATTTCAAGGCCACGAGGTACACCGCTCCAGATTCACAATCCTCTGGGTAGAGATACTTGATTTACCGGGCAACAAGTTCACCCAATTGATTTCTAGGGCTACAATCACACCTTCTCTCGCTTAATTGATTACAAAAAGTCTATAACTCAGATTAGCACTTGGATCTTGTAGAGATAGTGGAGAGAATCAAAACCAAAAATTATCTAGTTAGATTCGATATTGATTTCGGTAGAGTAATGGTGTAATTTGTAAATAAGAAAGTGGAGAAGAAGAAGAGAAGTTAAATCAGAAAAAAAGTGATTAAAATTCGTTGAAAACACCCTTTATTTATATTAGATCAATAGCCATGCCCATTGGTGAAGGGATGTGGTGAATAGACACTTCTTTTAAAAAACAATTTAACTGTCACCATGTCGACAGGGGTACATGTGACCATGTCGACATACCCTTGTATTTTTTGGTGATTTGTTTTTCTTTGAAAATAATTTCTATATTATATTATACTTATATTTAAACTTTAAAATATACTTATATATAGTTATAATACATAAATAACTATAAAGAACAATATTAAAATATATATAATAATTTTCTATACTTTTATATTTAAATCTTAAGTATAAATATATAAAACAGCTAAATATATTAATATCAAAATTGTAGTTTAAAAACTTAGGATAATAATTTAAAATCAAAGATATTTAAAATTAAGGATATTTAAAACTAAGGATATTTTTGAGGCTAAAATATATTGAAAAACCAGGACAGATGATTTTGGTTGTTAAACAAGAATATTTAAAATCATTTTGAAAAACAAGCTATATATTTTGAAAATCATTTTGAAATAAAAGTAAGTGGATACAAAAAGATGTTCCACTAGATTTTTCGTAGGTTCCATCCTACTTAGGGTTCCATCCCTTTAACGAGCACAAGTGGATTCCATTCCACGAATAAAATAGATTTTAAGATGTCAGTGCCTTTCTATAAGTTTTAACAATATTCCTAACTATATAACTTATCTTGGAAACTTGAACTCTTGAAATTCTTGATACTCATGAGTCTTGAATCTTGATATCTTCAATCTTTGATCTTGAATCTTTATACTGTACAGTTCTTCATTCTTTAGTACCTGCAAACATATCTATATATATCTACACAATAATGTTAGTATTATATATTTTATAATCTAATTCTAAGTAAGGTTGTTGTCATCAAAACCAACTCCCCAGGGACTAACACAAGTCAAGTCCTCCTCTGGTACACCTACGGTCACCATGTTCCACCAGAACAAAGCAGCTCCTTGCAATTGTCTCGAAGCCAATCTCCTTTTCTATTCATCATTCAAACTCAAATCAGCAAAAATCCTTTCACGATGCAATAGCCAGCTCTCCGCTTCTATCGCATCTTCAGTCCCTGGAAAAGGCTTCCCACCCAGACTGGTGTAATCTCGACTTGATTTGGCGTAGTTATTACCAATGGCATACGGGATCGACTCCTCCCATATTAGCAACATTTCCTACCGCTACTCTTGCAGCTGCTCCAGCTTGCATCAAATTGATAGGAGAACTGATACATAGTCCCCATATCCACTGGTAGGGTCGCATCACTTAAATTGGCATTTGCATTTTGAATAACATTTGCCTGTCAACCCTGGTTCCTCCTGGTATTGGGTAAAGCATTTCCATTAGTTGTGGTGCGTCCGCCACCTAGATTCTCTCTTCCGTTTTCTGCTTCCATATCTTTTTTTCTCGTAAATTTGCATATAAGCCTTAGTAAGGTAGTGAAGAATGGTCTAAGAGAGAGGGGAGAATACATACTTATATATAGAAAATACAAGTGCGTTATTATAGCATTATCCCATAACCCCAATCTTATTCTTTGATTCATTAGGATTAGGTTTTCAAAACCCTTTAGGTTAAAAATTCTTTTAATCATAAAAATATGCACTGATACCAACTTGTAACATCACATATTCTGAGGTCTAAAACTAACTGCTATGGATGCTGTAGTCATCCATAGTTATTAATTCTCGATGACAAAATGCGGCTATGTTAATCATATCAATAATCAGAAGCACATGAATATGAAAAAAAAATTCAATACCGTTTAATAATAAATTTTCACATCTCATTTCGCAAATGATATTTCATATTTGTTACATAATCCCATTTATAACCCCACGTTAAGAGAAAATATACTTATTATAAAATACTCCAAGAGCGACATATGAAATGCCCCTTTGGTTGATCAGAGTCAAATATTTGACAATTATAAAACTTTGCCATTACACCCAAATAAACAAACTTAAACAACACATCAGATTAGAATAGAACTCCTACACAGCTAGATTGCCACCTGCAAGTCTTCAGAAACTTATTCGTCCTAGAATAGAACCAATAGATATCTAATGAGATCACGTCGCTAAGCAGAATGGGTTTTCCCTACACTGGTAACTTTACCAAAATACATCAACCACATACTGTGCTCCTGCATCCACAATGGTTAAAACATAATAATATATAATGATATGCAAGAATGCAATATAACCTTGAATTACTCATCCCAACTTATCTGACTATCTATCCAAATTTATAGTTTTCTCGGATCACTATAAACCTATTAGTATTCAACGACTGACTAATAACCTGTCTTGATCCTTCGAAAAAATCCGTCTAACTTCACAGTTTTCATGGGATCACTAAGAACCTATTGGTTCTACCAACAACCTTCTAATCATAGTTTTCATGGGCTTACTATAAACCTATTGGATTATCTAATAATATATCCTAAATCATAGTTTTTATGGGATCATTATAAACCTATTGATTTCTATCAATAACATTATCCGAACATAGTTTTCATAGGATCACTAGGAACCTATTGGACCATTCCAATAACATTCCTTATGATTTAGGTTTTATGCGATGACTATTAACCTATTGGACCCTTCCAATTACCCGTCTAAATTAATAATCTTTTGATCAATTCTGGGCATCCTATACTTCCGATCTACCTGATCTTCTAGATGCAATTCTACTCACTTAAGAGTTAATTCTATTTATACTCACTACTGGATTAATCTAGCTGGTTATTCTACCCCTTAACACCACAAAATGCAGTTATGGGTCATAGATGATGTGATTATGACAAGGACAACATGCATAATAATTGATCGATTAAACATAAGAACATATAACATCCATCATTCAATTGTTCAATAAATAATCGTTCATGTATCATAATTACTTAATCTTAAGTAATATTCCCTTTGAAAATTCAACTCAAAACTTGGACTATTTCATAATTAAAATCCTTGAAAACCATTTTCATATATGATTCATCCCCTTTAAATCATATGCAAAACAAGGAAACACTTAGCCTTTTAAATAGTTCAAAATAGATCAATGTCGACGACATTGATGATGGCGACATAAAAGCTAAAGGATCTCCACCCTTAATAAAATGGAGTTTAACTCACGCGGCATTAACCCATATCGACCTTCATCTGGGTTGATGACAAAAACTTAAAACCTTTTATAAGTTATATGGCTCATTGCCAAAGATATAGGGTCGTCGATCCTTTAAGACCTAGGCCTCATCGGGATTCAAAAGATAAAGTGTGCATCATGGCCAACCGACATCGACACTAAAACATAAGTTCATCGACCTTAATTCTCATCGATCCCAATAACCTTCGACGACGTCACAAAACTTTTACACTTAAGTTACATCGGCTACTATGCTGCTTTTTTATACAGAGTCGAAGATTTAATAGTGGCATCACTACCTTGATTTGGAAAACAAACAAAGAGGTATGCCATCATTTAAAATAGTGATGAAGACATGCGACGTCGTCAATGTCAACTCTAAAGATTTTTAACATTTAAATGAATCATGAGAATGCCATACTGTCCACAATGGTTTGTCGTCTTGATTGATGTCGACGAGGTTGAAAGCACTCCATAACTAACTTAGTTATCATGTGCCTTTTCTTATGGTCGATGACACTCATAGGGACGATGCTGTATTCGGCGCGACGATATTATGGTGGCATGGCGTTATCGTAATTCATGCAAAAATTGTTTTATTACTACTAAAAGCATAAACTTTTAACCAAATCTTAGCAGTTGTCCAATTTCTATTGGATAAAAAATCTTTTTACAAATCCTTTTCAGAAATTACTGCTGCACTTGGATTTTAAAGACCCAAATACACTTCAAATTAATTGATTAATATCCTTAACTAATTATTCTTTTAAATGCTTGTCTAGCATAATAATTTCATAGTAAATTGAAATCACTAGGGAAAAATCCCAAAAATTCACAGAAATTTAGAAATATGATATTCTTTATCGTATAAAAATTTCAAGGCTAAAATCCATATTTAATTATTTTAAATAATTGAACTTGAAATTAAGCAATTCCTTCCTTAGGAAATTCATAAAATAATCTATATAACTTGGAAGATTATGAAATTAAAAACCCATCTCTCCACAATAATGTTTTATATAACTTATTAGGAAATCAAAGCATTTGGAGATTAAAATCTTAGGTTTTACCCTTCAAACCCATTTAAACAATTCTATAAAATTCCAATAAATCATTATTCTGTCCAAAAAACAATAAGATCAACATGGCATATCATATCAACATAAACGAATCAAAGACCCATAAGATTCAAAATCAATAAGAAAATATGAGATGGTTTCATTATTATTCACCTTAGATTTAGATGTTGGAGTTGAGATTTGATATGGCTTTAATCTACCTAAGCTTCTTATCCTTTGAATCTCCTTGATTTCATTTCCCTTAGTTTGAGTTATGGTCGGCCTCTTAAGTTCCTTTCTTAGATTGTTTTAGTTTGTGAAAAGTGAGAATGGTATGAGGGAAAGAGGGTTTAAGGCAAATGATAGGTCTATTTTCCAAATTGCCCCTCTCGTATATTCTCTTATGTGTTAAGTTTAAACAATCTTACCTAATTAATTAAGTATGGCACGACCTTATTCAGTTTCAAATCTCTTTCTCCTTAACCCTTTACAATATTCTATTTAATCTATCAAATCAAATGTCCTAAATAATGTTCAAATAAAATAGGGGTGTTACATGGCCCGCTTATTCTTTAGGGATATTTTTGTTGTCACGGTCAAACACACCACCAGTTAAGCAAAGGTCAAGGAAGGCGGCCTGCATGTGATTTGATGGGCCTGGAAGAGGAACTAAAGGAATAGAAATGTCTTTGTATTGGTGAAGAGGAGGTGCAGTTATAGACAGAGAGAGTGATGCTGGAGTCTTTTGCTGCAAAGGAAGTTGGGGTTGAGAATAAAGTGAGGGAATGCCAAAGGAGGAACCGCGACAATCATGTGAACCTTTATGCGTCTTTCCATAGTTGTAGGGTTGTCGCTCTTCGGCATGCCTCTTCTTTTGATCCCTTTCAGCCTGGGTCTCTTTCCACATCTCGCTCTCTAACTTATCTACGAGGCCTCTCCTCTTCTATTCATGCTCCCTTCGATAGCAGGAGTGAGGCAAGTACGGATTGGCAGTATCCTTTCTATCCTAAAAAATAGCGTATTGAAGATTACTACTATCTTTACCTATTTTTCCTAAAATGAAAGAAAGGATTATATCGGTTTTGTAGTATTGGAATGCGTGCAAATGTAGGAAGTGTGTGTTCATGATCCTAGAAGAGTGTAGAGTACCACTAACCCTCCAAGTACTCTATGGACCATGTTCGGAAGGAAGTAATGATGGAGTCTTGCCTTCTTCGACAAGGATGCCCTCGGAAGTGAAGTAGAAGCCTGGAGAGTACTCCTTAAGAAGATCGATGATTGGAATGTCAAAATCGCACAATGAAGCAAATATATCATTTGAAGAACTAGCCGAAGGAATCGCCTCGGCTATTGATGCTGCGCTCGGTATTGTAGTATTTTTTGCGGTCATGATGACTATGTGCTTTGGATGTAGTGAGGCAGGAAGTTTGATGCCCTCAAGAGATGTTTCTCCATACGATTCATCTCCCTCTTGGCCGACATCGTCATCACCATCGCTTCTTTCATCGCAACCTTCTTCTTCTTCCTCTCTTTCTTCTTCCTTATCTCCTTCTTTCTAAATCTTTCCAATCTCGACTCTTTTTTCTTCTTCTATCGGTATTTCACCAACAACGTGTTCTTTTACTATTCTATCAAATTGGTTCATCAACCTTTACCATGCAAGATAGATCTTCAAATTCCCCTTGGATATTGTCGTTAAAGCTACGAGCGGGGGCAGAAGACCTAGTAGGCATCTTGGAACTACTCGAAGGAGTAACTACGGGAACAGTAAAGAATTTGGGATATAGGAGATTGCATCGACAAAGGTTTTCAATCGTTGGAAGATAAGAGGTGGTGCAATGTCGAACGGTGATTATCTAAAGGGCCTTTATAGTTTTGGTATGTTCATCACTTTTGTCTTAAGCAAGAATATCTATGAAGGGATTAGATAATAAATTAAACACTTGGATGGCGAGGATTCAAGTATGAGGAAGATTGGAAAGAAAAGAAATGTTAATCCTAGAAAGCCAAGGCCTTTAGAAGCCGCATGGGCATCAGACAAAGAAATTCTTGTTCTTGAAATATGAATGTTTATTATGAGGCGCCTCAATAACCATACACCAGCACCAGGCTTTGATGATCATATAAGATGGCATTTCACGTTGCTGCTTAAAGCAAATGATGTGTGTTAGCTCTTTGAAGTTCAGGGATCGTTGAAACTGATTCATCACATACAAGAGAGCTCAATAATGCATACCCATTGGGAAGGACTTGGGTCGGAGCGACCCAAGCTCCTGGATAAACATATGCAAAAATGGACTAAAAGGCGGTATGACACTGCCTAAGCATATGTATTTATTGCAGGCTGCATAGCCAATTGGAGAATTATGTGCTCGTTGGACCTATGTAGGAAGCAAGACATTGTTTTTAGGAATCCCGTGTTGCCGGCAGATGGTACGATGTGATTTGGGAGTTAGAACCATTGGCATTTGTTTGGGCGAATCATCCCAGACTCTTAAGCCATTGTGTTTATTTAAAGGATGAGGCTATTCTTGAATCAGTTCTGTTGGTATATCATTCACTGCAAATCAACAGTAATTAAACACCTAGGTCCAAAAGCCATGGAAGTTGAAACCTAAGTAGTAGAAGACCCATTGCCAACGCTGAATATAGGAGAGTGAAGTGTCATTTTGGACATGAAAAATTAGTGTTCAACATGGTCACGTATATTTTATTTCAGAAATTTTAGTTTAAACGTGAACTCGTGTGACCATAGCTTAAAATCTAATGAATGTCGATGTGTGTTGGCTAATCAGATTATGAACATCGACCAGGGCAATTAGAAGTGTCAACATGTGCAGTGTGAGTCCCGTGTCTTGTACATGACGAACAGACCATCCTATATAGATAGCCCACTCGTGCTAATAAACAACCCATGCCACACGAAGGAACTGTGCATCGGATTTTACCCGTCTCAGATAGTCGATAACAGAACTGTTGTCCTAAGCGACACAAAATTTTTGTTTTTACAGGAATCCAAGATCGTGTAGTAGTTGGAAATGCTATGCAATGGGATCATTTGGATGTTGGAATTCTTGAACAATAGCTTTTGATCGACCATTTATTGGCAAAGTGTGTTTGCAATCAATGAATGGATGGAAATATGAGGTTTTTTAAAATTACGAACTCGCAAATTGACCCGTAGCATGGTAGACAAAAACACAAGATTGACTCGAAGTTGGAGTTCGAATTCCCAAAGCTAGTTCAAACTCAATGTTGCTTTAGGTCTAACTTGGTATAGGGATTAGAAGGATTTGGATTTGGCAAATACTTTGGTCCAAAATGTTTTGGTCAATCACGAGTTATTGCTCTATTCATCCACTAGTCGTAGGTGAACCCTAGGCTCGACCATCGACAACCATGACAATCACTATATAATGGTAACCACCCACCTTTAGAGTTCAAGATCTTAACAGAGACTTGGATGAAGTCGGGGACAAATTGGCTCGAGGAGGTCGGTGACGAGATCCCTAGATTGAACGATAGTGGTCAAAATAGATGTTGGGTTGCGATGGCACTTCAAGTAAATGGCAGTGGCAATAAGAAGGCAGTGACGATCAGTTTAAGTGAAGGGGTCGAATGCACTTTAGGTCGGCACCGGATAGGTAGAAGCAAAAATTCAAGAAAATGAGGGCGTGTGGAGGAAAAAGTATTAAGTGTCGACTTATATAGTATCACTAAAAAAACCAAGAATTCTACTAGTAACGACTAGAACATCTCGGTACTTAGACGAGTTTCTTCCTCGAAACAAAAAAGGTAAAGAAGGAAAAATAATAGGAAGGTAGCACATACTTATTTAAGCCATGGAATAATCATTAGAACATAAATTTTATCATTAACATGGAGAATGGAATTTCAGAGAGTCAACAGAATAGGGATCATAAGGCTAAATTAACACTAGAGGGGGTGAATAGTGTTTAATGGATTATATGGTTATTATTCAAATTCTTTATAATTTTACTTGGAATGATGGAATTAACAAACACAAAAACAATCACAGAATCAAAGTACAAATAAAGGTAAATGCAGTAATGGTAAAAAGGAAAGAATGCACGAGGATTTTATACTGGTTTGGAGTTACCCTACATCCAGTCCCGCACAATTCCTTGTATGGATTTCTTTTCAACTAGTAAATGCAAATACAATTTCGATTTCAAGGCTAAGAGACACATCCTCCATAATCCTGGCCTCTAGGTAGAGCCACTTGATTTCTGGGCCATAAGCACAACCACTAGATTTACAGGATACTAAGCACACTCAATTGATTTAATCAAGCTACAATCACATCTACTTGGATTTTAGGGATACCAAGCACACCAAAGAGTATAAGAGTATGATTTGATAGAGTTTATAGACTCGGATCTTCGATCTTGATTACAATTGATCCTATAACCCTTGAATAGCACTTCATCTTGAGAAAGATGAGAGAAATCAGAAAGTATATGAAAGAGAATCAAACTGGTAATGATTGAATTTGATTCTGGTTGAATTTCGGTAGAGTTTCGATAGAAATTACTTTAAAAATCAAGAGAGTGAAAAGAGGAGAGAAAAATAAGAAAGTAGTTAATGAAAATTCATTTGGAAGACAGGTACATATAGGGAAACAACGATCATGTCCATTCGTGATGAAATACGATGAAAAGACACTTCCATTCAAATTTGAATTTTGAAAAATACGGCTAGTATGTCGACATACGTGCAGAGGATATGTCGATATATCCCTTTGTATTTTGAAAAATTACTTAATAAAAACTGTTTTGAAAGTATTAAGTTTTATAAAATATTTCGAAACTTTGTACAAACATTTGAACATAGTTTATACATATTTTAATCATATTAAAACTTAATGAAACTTTATAAAATAAATTTGAAAGATTTAATAAGAATGTTTAATATAATGTAAATAATATATATAAAATCAATATAGTTATATATTATTAAAGTATAAACAATAATTCAATATATATAAACTTAAAAACACTAAAATAATATCTTTATAGGTATAAGAGATTTGAAAATCATTTTGGAAATATTTTGAAAAGATTATTTTAAAAATAGATATTTGAAAAACAATTTAAAACAAAATTTGAGAAGGTAAGAGAGACCAGGAAAGTGCTACACAAATTCTATAACTCTATAACTTATTTGGAATATCTTGAAATTTTGAACTCTTCAATACTCATGAGACTTCATTCTTGAACTCTTGAAACTTTATATCAGCATCTTGAATCTACTCTTGATATCAGCATCTTGATACTGTACAGTCTTCTTAATCAATACATGTCTAATATTCTGCACTATATACTATACATATCTTAATAAAACATTAGTAACTATATTTTATATAATGTCCTATAGTTGTTATCATCAAAACCTATAACAATCTCCCCCTTTTTGATGATGACAACTCTATATATAAAATATATTATAAGCCCCCCTGAGTTACGAAACTTCCCCTTAATCTATGTCTAGATTTTATATATTTCTCTCCCTTTGTCATCAACAAAAATAATTAACTAACTATAACTCCCCCTAACTATGATACCATAGTAATAATGATAAGAATGATATATAAGAAATGATGAGTGATAACACAAATCATTAATAGTAACCATACCAAACTATATATTCATTCAATATCACAATACAATGTAATCATAATCCAACCAAACCTTATACTATCCATATATGTACAGAGTAAAACTCTCAAATCAAACAAATTTACATACCACACATTAAAACAATCAAAGGAAGTTAACTAGTATCCTAACATGATTTCCTAATGATCGGGGATTTGTGAATAGGGCGGTGAGGATAATGAAGGCAAAAGTTCCCTTTTTGTTGGACGAGATTTCCATCTTGATCGAAACATACTACTCCGACGCATCGAACTTCGCCATCTTCTTCCATGTGTTTGTCCTCTTCTTCTTCCTCTTCTTCCTTGTCATCGCTGCATTGAATGGGGTTATGAATAGCTAAATTTGCAGACTCGTCTTTAATTACTATTGGATTCGTGGGATAATCCAATAAATGTTTTTGCAAATTGTGAAGAATTATGCTTTGCTTCTCTTGTTCCTTGGTCATACGAAGTTGTACCACTTGAATTTTAGTGAGCATTTGCAGATGTTCTTTATTTCAAACTCCATTTTAGTGATCTTGGCTATAATAGTGCTTTGGAAGGGGCCTTGGGTAGAAGAAGGGAAGTAAAACGATGGATTTTCTTCTCTAGAACGTTTCAGATTAGAGGAAGCCATGATTTGTTTGTTTTAGAAGTATAAAGCATAAAGAATACATAAAAATGAAGAAGAAAGTCGGATTTTGGTTATTATAACCAACAATTTGAATAGAGGGAAAACAAAAAAACAAATTTTACCATTATATGTCGACATATAAGGATAGGGTATGTCGACATACATAGTATTATTTTGGTTATTTTTTTTTATATTTTGTATATTTTACTTCATTATTTTTATATTTTCGATAGAGAAAAAATTCCTAACTCTCTTTTTAACTTAGTAAAAGAGTTTGATTTAATGGTTTTGTTAATATATCGGCTATTTGATTTTCAGTGTTTATAAATTCAAGTGATATCATTTCTTTGTTTACATTATCTCTTAGAAAATGGTGTCTTATATCAATATGTTTAGTTCTAGCATGATGAGTTGGATTTTTAGATAGATTGATCGCACTTATATTATCACAGTATATTGGTGATTTAGTAAAATTTAAACCAAAATCTTTTAATGTCCGTTGCATATAGATAACCTGCGAACAGGCTAATGCTGCTAAAATGTATTCTGCTTCTGTCATAGACAGAGATACAGAATTTTGCTTCTTACTAAACCAGAGAGTGTCCCAAAAAGTGACAAGTTCCACTTGTACTTTTAGGTCTGATTTGCAACCGGCATGGTCAGCATCACTATATGAAATCAATTCAAAGGAGTCTTTTTTTTGGGTAAAAGAGTCCATAATCTAATATGTTATTAACATATCCCAAAATTTGTTTTACGGATTTTAAATGAGTTTCTTTAGGTTGAGGTTGATATCTTGCACAGAGACAAACACTATGCATTTTATCAGGTCTACTAGCGGTTATATAGAGCAGTGATCCAATCATTCCTTTATATAATTTTTGATCTACATCTTTTGAATTTTATTTTTTATTTAATTTGTCATTGGTTGCCATGGGAGTTGGTTTACCACTAGTATTTGACATACCAAATTTCTTAACTAAATCTTTAGCATATTTTTCTTGACAAATAAAACTCCACTACTTAGTAGTTTTATTTGTAATCCTAGAAAATAATTTAGTTCTTCCATATGACTCATTTCAAATTCATTAGTCATTATTTCTAAAAAACATTATTTAGTTTATCGTTGGTAGATCCAAAAATGATATCATTTACATATATTTGTATTACCTGAATATTGTTTTTATCTCTTCTAATAAAAAGTGTACTATCTACTTTGCCTATTTCAAGATTTTGATTGTAATAGATAGGATTTAAGTCTATCATATCAAGCTCTTGGAGCCTATTTTAAACCATACAAAGCCTTCTTTAATTTATAAACATGATTAGGTAGTTTTTCATCTTCAAAAAGTGGGGGTTGTTCAACATATACATCTTCTTTAATAAAATCGTTTAAAAATGCACTTTTAACATCCATTTGATATGACTTAAAATTATTATGATTAGCAAAAGCAAGTAAAATTCGTATAGCTTCTAATCTTGCTACGAGTGCAAAGGTTTCATCAAAATATATTCCTTCATCTTGACAATAACCTTGTGCAAATAATCTAGCTTATTTCTCACAACCTCTCCTTTGTTCATTTATTTTGTTTCTATATACCCTTTTAGTTCCTATTATGGATTCATTCTCAGGTCTTGGGACTAATTCCCATACATCATTTCTTGTAAATTGATTCAGTTTCTCTTGCATAGAAAAGTCCATGAATCATTAGTTGATGCTTCCTTTGGATTTTTAGGTTCAATAGTTGAAATAAAAGCAACGCTACTTATTTTATTTAGTTGATTTCTAGTTTTAACAACAGATTAAATATTTCCAAGTATATTTTCTACAGTATGATCTTTCAAGTATTTTTATTATTTGGATGTGAATTCTTTGAATTATTACTATTTTTGTTTTCGGTAATCTCATTATTACTAATTTCGTTTAGGTTATCAATATTTTCTTCTTTATCAATATTTGGATTATAAACTTTAAAATTTTCATCAAATGAGACATGTAATGTCTCTTCAATGGTATTATTTCCCGTATCGAAAGCTCTATAAGCTTTACTTCTATTTGAATATCCAATAAAGATTCCTTTATCTAATTTAGCATCAAATTTATCCAAATTATCTTTAGTATTTAAAATAAAACATTTACTACTAAAAACTCTAATGTATGATACTTTAGGCTTTTTATTATAGAATACTTCATACGGCATTTTTTAGTTAATGGTCTTATTAAAATTCTATTTAATATATAACATGCAGTACCAACTGCTTCAGCCCAAAAAAATTTAGTTAAATTACTATCATTTAGCATAGTTCTAGCACACTCTTGAATCGTCATATTTTTATGTTCTACTACTCCATTTTGTTATTGTGTTCTTGAAAATGAGAATTATGAGTTATACCTTTCTTATCACAGAAATTCTCAAAATTTTCATTTTCGAATTTTCCATGTGATCACTTAGAATAGTTTTAATTTTACTAGACATTTGATTTTGAATTCATTTAACAAAGATTTTAAACATTTCACAAGCGTCACTTTTAAGTTTTAAGAAAATCGTCCAGGTAAACCTAGAATAATCATCTATGATTGCAAATACATATCTACTGTGATTTATAGATTATATTTGTGAGGGATAGAAAAGATCTAAATGAAGAAGTTCAAGGGGTTGAGAGGTAGAAATCATATCATTTGATTTGAAAAATCTTCTTTTGAGTTTTCCTAATTAACATGCATCGCATAAATTGTTAACCTTAAAATACATTTTGGAAAGACCTCCAACTTGATCATTTTTAGCAAATTCATATATTAGTTTGAAATTCAAATGACCAAATCTTTTATGCCAAATCCAAGGATCACTTGATTTAGCCATGAAACTAATTATCATTTGAGAATTTCATACTTAATATATAGATGTTTCGTTTCCTAATACCTTCAAAGATAATGTTTGACACATTATCTTCAATGTGACATTTATCTTTTACGAATTTAATTAACCCTTATCACACAATTGATTAATACTCACAGATTATGCTTTAAATTCCTAACTAACAAAACATTAGAAATAGTAGAAGTTTTAGAATTACTGATATTACCGATGCCAATCACATATCCTTTAGAGTTATCTCCAAAATTTACTGATCCACCACCTTTGATAAACTATATCTTTCAAAATCTATGGATTTCCGGTCATATGTCTTGAACATCCACTATCCAATATCCATTTGTCCATTTTGATTTATAGAGTTTAATCATCATGTGTATGTTCATCAAAAGCCATGTAACACATCTGTTCCCGCAATTCATACCTTTTCAAAAATTCACATGATTTTTTATAATGAGTGGATCCAAATTTATAAAACAACATTATGATGATTTTGCAAATTATCTTTTCGAAAATAGTGTTAAAAATATTATCAAAAAGTGCCATTGAAACTTTTTCAAAAATCAAGTTATGACTATTTGGAAAACCAATGCTCTGATACCAAATGTGAGTAAGCGGAATAGGGATCTTAAGGCTAAATTAACACTAGGAGGGGTGAATAATGTTTAATGGATTATATGAATACTATTCAGATTCTTTAAGATTTTACTTGGAATGATGGAGTTAACAAACAAAGAAACAATCACAGAATCAAAGTATAGATAAAGGTAAATGCAGTAAAAGTAAAAAGGAAAGAACGCATCACGATTTTATACTGGATCAGAGTTACCCTACATCCAGTCCCGCACAATTCCTTGTACGGATTTCTTTTCAATGAGTAAATGCATATACAATCTCGATTTTAAGGCTATGAGACACACTCTCTAGAATCTCGCCCTCTTGGTAGAACCACTTGATTTCCGGAACACAAGTGCACCCACCAGATTTACGGGCTACTAAGCACACCCAGTTGAATTAATCAGGCTACAATGACACCTACTTGGATTTCAGGGATACCAAGCACACCACAGAGTATAAGAGTATGATTTGCTAGAGTTTACAGACTCAGATCTTCGATCTTGATTACAATTGATCCTATAACTCTTCAATAGCACTTGATCTTGAGAGAGATGAGAGAAATCAGAGAGTATATGAAAGAGAATCAAACTAGTAATGATTAAATTTGATTTTGATTGAATTTCGACATAGTTTCAATAGAAATTGCTTTAAAAATCAAGAGAGTTAAAAGAGGAGAGAAAAGTAAGAAAGTAGTTAATTAAAATTCGTTTGGAAGACTAGTATATATAAAGAAACAACGTTCATGTCCATTCGCGAAGAGATACAATGAAAAGACACTTCCATTCGAATTTGAATTTTGAAAAAAACGGCTAGTATGTCGACATACTTGTAGAGGATATGTCGACATATCCCTTTGTATTTTGAAATATTACTTAATAAAAATTGTTTTGAAAATATTAAGTTCTGTAAATATTTTGAAACTTTGTACAAACATTTAAACATAGTTTATACATATTATAATCATATTGAAACTTAATAAAAAATTATAAAATAATTTGGAAAGATTTAAAAAGAATATTTAATATAATGTAAATAATATATATAAAATAAATATAGTTATAAATTATTAAAGTATGAACAGTAATTCAATATATATAAACTTAAAAACACTAAAAAAATATCTTTATAAGTATAAGAGATTTGAAAATCATTTTGGAAATATTTTGAAAAGATTATTTTTAAAATAGAATATTTGAAAAATAATTTAAAACAAAAATAGAGAAGGTAAGAGAGATCAAGAAAATGCTATCAAGGTTTTAATATATATTCTATAACTTTATAACTTATTTGGAATATCTTGAAATCTTAAACTCTTCAATACTCATGAGTCTTCATTCTTGAACTCTGGAAACTTTATGTCAACATCTTAAATCTACTCTTGATATCAGCATCTTGATATTGTACAGTCTTCTTAATCAATGCTCGTTTAATATCATGCACTATATACTATATATATCTTGATAAAACATTAATATCTATATTTTATATACTGTCCTATAGTTGTTATCATCAAAACCAATACCTAAGGTACTGAAAATTTCTACTATATAAAGCAATTGAATGGATATCCACAGAATAGACAATGCTTTGAAGCAACTCTTGGATAACCAACTACCATATAGGGATGGTGCTATATGCCTATCTTGTTCTAGAGAATGCTTTGTCTCCAATAGAAGCATATTCTAAAGGGAAAATGTTATCATGCTTTTTATTTAAGCGGCTTTCATTTGAATCTGGACATCGGGATAAAGATGGAAGATCCATGGACCTAGAAACATGCTTCAGAAGGCATTGGGAATGATCTCAAGAAATTGGAGTACTATCGTAGGAGAAGAGAGATGTTGGTACCAACCACTTTTGGTCGGCATCGAGCTCATTTTGTCGGCTTTGAATGATTCTATGGCTAAGAATTATGGAATATTAGCTTAGATGATCGTCTTAGGGTGCATTTCTGGATGAATAGGTGAACATCTCCAAGGAAGTTCTGAAGGTAAAAAGCCAAGTATTGGAAATATCAGAACCTCTCGAAAACAACAGGATTTCTAAGGAAAAGTGCTTGGAACATGATAGATCGATGATAGAAGACCAAGGGAAAGAAGATGCAACAATCATCCCCCATGAATTTATATTGGTACCGAATGGTCGGTACCGAGATGAATTCTCGACTGTAAGGACTCTATCTTCCTCTACTACTTTTTTGGATATGAAGTTAGACCTGGTTATTGATATCTGGCGATTCTATTAGATGATTTCCCTATAAATACAACACTATGACATTTGGAAGAGGACTTTGGGCATTTTTCTTTCTTCATCTTCTATCTCTACTAATCCATAGTCACTAAGGAAGTTACTCTTGGCTGTTCTAGGCTGTTAGATTAGCCAAACCTTTGTACTTGTGACTGAAATACATAATCAATGACAATACAGTGGACGTAGGCCATAGATTTTCCGAGCCGCTTTAAACTCTCTTTTTTTACTTATTATTTTTGTTATCTCTATATTTCTACTCGCTTTGGGTATTGTGCCATTTCTCGGCCCAACAAACATATTCCTTTGAACCTTGAAATTTAACAATTATCAAACTGATAACTTGCATAATTAACCATTAACAATTAATCTGATAAAAAGAGTTAGGAAAATTATGAAATTCAGTCCATAGATAAAGGCTAAATATGGGGTTTCCCTTATATGGCCTTTAATGCATAAATATGGATGAGGTATACTATGTGTGTTTGTATTATACATACATATATATATATATTAGTATAGTCTTTAAATGTTGGAGAGTGAAAATATGACTAAGTTATAGGGACGTGAGGTCAGTTAAAAGCACACAAAAATGTGTTCAGCTAGTCTAGTTACCAATAATGTGACTTCATAACTGATGTTAGACATCACCTATAATAAGTGCCCATGGTGGACATGAGATTAGTCCCAATTCAGTAGGGTAAGTCAGCCTAGCTAATCTGGCTACTAGCACATATGAATAGTCAGACTAATGTGAGACATTAGGTTTTGGGTTACAGGTCATAGAACGGATATTCCAAAATGGGCCTCCTTCATGGATTGAGGTATTAAATGGTTGGTTAGGATTTACGTCCTCCCTATTTAAGAATTATCAAATGATCGGGATTATCTTATAGATGCGTATTAAATGGTCAAGATTATTATTGCTTATAAGCGTTAATGGAAATCTCTAGGAGGGGTCTACTTCTGTAACATCCCGTAATTTTAACAAATAAGTAATTAAAACTAAATGATTTAATATTAGGGAAGTCAAAAATGGAAATTTTACAAACATCATAATTTGGCTACGAAACTTGCACTGTTGTGTTTGTGGCGATTTTTGACCAATTTTCATATATAAATTTTTTGATCGGAGCTCAAACGAAAAAGTTACTAACATTTGAATATTTCGGGTCAGTAATAATTATATATGTAATTAAGGAAATAAATATAATCGACTAATGTTAATTAGTGTCAGTTTGAGTTAACTGTTAGTTAACATTTAATTAACCTATAAGAATAATTAACACTAGGGTAAAGTGGACAACGATGTAGAAAATAACATATAAAGGGAAGTCGGTTAAAGAGTAACAAAAATACACAACCGGTCAACCCCTTTACTACGACCGGCCGACCTCTAGCGGTCAACCAGTTGAGGGGTAGGGGTTGACCGCTTGTGGTTTGTTGATTACGAATTAAACTTAAGCCGAATGGCTCAGATTTAAAATAAAAGAATCTAATAGCTGACATTCATTCGAACTCTTATAAATACAGGCCTAACCACTAACTTTTCTTTTCATATTTTCTAAAGCAATGGCAAAGATCTACCATTTTATCTTCTCCAGAAATTCTTAAATCTAAATAGATTTATAGTTTATATATGTATATACAAATAGAGAATAGCAAAGGATAATAGAGAAGAAGAATAGGGTCGAATCGAATCGCTAGAGCCAAGATAATTATGAATCCAGATCCAATCAAAATTAAATCCAAATCTATTATTGGATCTAGATTTCTAATAGATATATGTATGCTTGCAGTATATGTATTTTGATAAGGACTAAAGAGGGAGACAAACTGGAATAACAAGGATTAAATCTAGAGATTTGAAAAGCTAAAAAGGTGAGTTGGAAATTATATATTTTTATATAATATTGGATTTATATCATTGTAAATCCGTTCCTATATGCCTAAATGTATAGTTGCAGTTGTAGGCCTAATTGATACGTGTAATAAATTTATAAACCCTGCCTACATATTCTGTGATTGATAACTCATATTTAATATTGCATATACTTGAATCTAGGAAATATTGGGTAGCAGTAGTCCCCGAAATTAATAAATTACACGGTAGTTCCAGATTTGTTAATTAAATGATTTGGGCAAGTAAATGTAACACAAAATTTGTTAGGATTTACGTGGTATTTTAATTCATTGGAATGTAGGGTCTTGCAATGTAAACTTCCATAAATTATCAAGTTCAAATTTATAAATAGAAGTGTGTCACTTGAAATAACAAGGAATATGACTAAAAGAAAGAGAAGTACAAAATAAGGAGATTTACAGTATTTTGTACTGTCTATTTCAATAACTACAAAAAGATAATTTTTTGTAATCCCAAACGTAACACTTCCTTTTTAGATAATTTATAGAATTTACAGTGTTAACCATTCGTTTAAGGGGAGACGCAATTCCAATGCATTAAAATGCAGAAAATCCCTAAGTATAGATTAAAGAGTGATAAAATAAACGATCTAACAGTAAGGCCAATATGGACAAGCCATACATTAAATAAAATGCGATGAAGTGTAGGTTAAGTAATGGAATGAGTAAGAAGGAAAGTTTAGTCATCAAAGAAAGATAATAAGAGTTAAAAAAAAGAACAATAAAATATATTTAATAATATAAAAAGGAAAATAAGTAATAAATGATATTTAAATCTTTTAAGTCAAAAGTAAATGGTAAATGACACTATATTAACGTTAATGAAATAAGATGTAAACACATGAAGAAGTAAAGAAATATTGTTAACAGTTGAATATTGGAGACGTAGTAATTTAATAAGTATGAATATCTATATAAATACATATATGCATTGCCTCAACTATGCGTTTATGACATATGTGAATTATTAAAGTTAGCTAATAACTTTGATTAAATAAGATCGACATAGTCATTAAAATGGATTGGAATACAAGGTCGATAGTGTTACACAACAGAAGTTTGCCCACCGTAAAGGGCTACCAATAGTTGTGTATACATTATACTGATGTGGGACATATCCGACTATATGACCCATGGAAGTATACGTTCGCGTATAGGTGAAGGGAATACGAAGTAGGATATTCACCTCTGGTCGAAGTGTCAAAGGATAAGTATAGTCTACTTCAACAATTTAGGGGGTATTAAGTAACAAGGGCTATTTCCAAGATTGTGTTACCAATCTAAATGGAACGATGAGCAAGGCTCAGCGCTATGACAGTGTGATTGGTACCAAATTCGGGAGTAGAAGCTACTTCATAAGTTGAGAATGTCAACGGTCCTAAGCAGTCAGCGGAAAAATAGGGGGTTATGCCAAAATGGAGTATGCCTCTTACTAGTGTAGATTCCACTTAGGACATGCACCACCTCACAGTTGTTTGCTAGTTTGATTGTGATAGGAGGAAAGGCTAGATAACCATTTGATGGAGTCTTTCAAATATGAATATAATACTTCTAAACTATTGTGACATCATTATTAGGCACTATGGGAGTTTCTTGGTATGCACGAGCCACGAGAACGTGATATTGCATTGATGATGGATCCTAACGAGGTGCTGGGTTATGGATAATAGCGGTGATGGTATCTTAGTCCAAAGGGGGAATATGGTACTTACACACACACATATGTATGTATTTATTGTCTACTTTGAGTAGATGGGGCGTACCGTATGTAGAGTCGAAATGACTAAGTAAAATAAGAAACATAACATGTAATGGAAGGTAATCGGCATAAACGAGTGTTATGTATAAAGCGTGTAATTTATCAGTCACTAGAAAGTTGTTCTGACCCCTCCTCATTAAATTTCTTGGGATAGCTTTAGAGATACAGGTACCGATGCAAGGCTGGAACAGTGGAAGGATAGATTTTCTTATGCATGCTCGACACTGACAAGGACACTAGAGTTCAAAGGTGTCAGCCTTGGTCAATAATTATATGTTTATTACACTTTATTATTCCATTGTGAGTTTATATCGATAGTGATCTGATATACATTTGTTATACACAAGATATCAAAACCAACTATCTGTGTTCTGATATACATTTGTGATTATATGGGTTTTCGATTTAGCAAAAATTCAAGCCCATTAAGGTGTGGGTTGTCATAACTTTGGGACTAAGGTATTAAATGGCTGTATTAGGGTCTACCTCCTTATCTAAAAAGTAGTGTGTGACCTAGAAGAGATTTTGTACAATGCCGATTAAGAAGTGCTAAAAAGGATTTGCTTGGGGTTAGGTATTAAATGGCTGGGTCCGGCCTATTTTTCGATTTAAGGGTATTAAGTAGCCAGATATTTCCTTCCTTAGCATCGTTGGGATATGATTGGACGGGAGAAGAGCTGTGGAACAAAATATCATATAGTTGCATGTACCCACTTTTATAGTCACGGAGTAGGACTTGTAGGGCCGCTATCCCATAGTTAGAGATATCCATAGAGAAATGCCTATAGTTGGAGATATTTGTAGAGAAATGCCCATAGTTGGAGGTATACATGGAGAAATATTACAAATACATAAGACACAATATTTATCTGAATGCTTACTGCCCATATACTATTATTGTAGAACTTGAGATTTTCATTAACTAGAAATTGTTGTTCTGAACTCCCTCCCTATTACAACATACAGGTTAGATTTGATGATGTGGGTGGAGGAGAAGATGGTGAAGACCTGGTAGCAGTACTAATTATCAATTTATATTTTGATGTACCCTAAGAACAATGTATTTAACTTGGTTTATGTGCTTTGATACATTGTATTTCTAAGATATGGTTATTATGTAATGGGTACTTATTTGATTGTTGTATTTTATCCCTTCTGTTGTGAGATTTTAAAAGTATAGATAGACATTCTGTGAATTTTTTATTTATACCAACCAACGTCTAGCTTCGGAATGGATCTAAGGTTCGATGGGCTTTTATTAGTCCAAACTTAGTTCTATTTCGGAGGAGGTTGTTACATATGATATCAGAGCTTAGATTACCCGATCAGTAGGAATAAGAATACATATTTTTTATTTTTGAAAATATTTTTTAAAGCCTTACTATATATATATAAGTATACATATATGGACATACAGAAACATCCTAGGAAAATTCTTAATTCAGTAAGTAATACTATCATAGGAAGTCGTGACTAAACTTTGAACCTATGGATAGTTGATTATGGCTGAAAATAATGGCTAAAAGGTCGGGAACCCCACCACCTAGGAAATAACCACCATATTGGGTTGAGCCAGCATTCCGGCAAATAGACTTCCCTAATCTATATAAGGATTGTATAAATATGAGTGGACGAGTATCCTTAGGATCAAAGCACTTTATAGGAACTAAAGCCTGGTTTGATGATTGTGACTGCATATTCAAGGAAATAGAATTAGAAGATCGAGTTAGGAGGACGTTACCCGCATGGCACTTGAAAGGGGAGGCGCTAAATGATGAACCATAATGACCGCAGAGAATGCCGAGGAAGGCATAACTTGGCCTGAGTTCAAGACTTGCTTCGTGTCGCGATTCATGTCCAATGCAGAAGTGAATCTATAATGGAGAAGTTCATCCATCTGAAGCAAGGGGACTCTATAGTCAAGGAGTACATTAACAAGTTCACAGAGTTCGCCAAATTTGAAATGAGTCTGATGGACACCCAGGCGAAGAACGCGATGAAATTTGTGAAGGGTCTAAATTCTACCTTAAGGGAACTGCTCTTAACTCAAGTTCCCATGGGCGCCACTTAGGGGGTGTAAGTCGAAATGGCCGCACTTCAGACAGTTGGTAAAGAAGAAGAGGAAAAAGTAGGACAGTCTGATAATCGGAATGGAACAAAGAAAGGGAAGTTCTAGAAAGATAAGAAGGCCAAAGAAAAGTTCAAGAAGAAAATTATGACATGTCATAGATGCCAAAAGAAAGGAAAAATAACTAAGGACTATAGAGTGAGCTTGATAAGAGAGAAGTTCAAAGGTAGGTGCTATAATTGCAACAAAGAAGGGCACTACAAGAACCGGTGTCCAGAGCTAACTAAGGAGGGACAGGTTATGCAGGCTTACACCATTAAAGTTGTACCCGTCTCAAGAAAACCTCCTCCCAAGGAAAAAGGAAAAGATACTATGGAAGGTATAAATATTATTTTCGGGAATACAATTCATACTTTATTTGATTCAGAAGCATCACATTCATTCATAACTAGAATATAGTTAAAGCCTTAGAATTAAAAACCTAATATTTCATTGACCTTATAGTTGTGTCGAATCCAGTCACGGGGTCGACCCATCTTGCTATGATATGCAAAATCCAATGGTGGATATATGTAATCTAGACTTTATATGTAATGCGTATGTTCTAGGTTCTGAGGAGTATGGTCTTATCTTGGGGATCGATTTGTTATCTTTCTACGGGGTTATCTTAGATTGTGATAGAAGGATTGTATGGTTAAAGAGTTATGAGGGCGAGATATAGATGTTCAATGCATGCCCCCAAGGCTTCACTGTGTTGAGCTATGTGCATTCTCATAGCCTATTACAAGATGAGCTCTTATCTACACCCGTAGTGCAGGAATTTCCGGACGTTTTTGAAGAATTCTCTGGTCTCCCACCCCGAAGAGAAATAAAGTTTAGGATTGATTTAGGGAAAGATGCTAGACCAGTCGCACTGCCATTAAGGCATATGGCTCCCAAAGAAAGTGGGAATTAGATAAGAAGATTTTGGAGCTATTACAGAAAAAGTTTATTCGTCGTAGTATTTTAAAATAGGGAGCACCAGTTGTCTTTGCCACAAAGTCAGATAGCTCATTAAGGCTATGCATCGATTACCGAGAACTCAACAAGTTGAACAAGAAGAATATGCATCCCTTACCTAGAATACATGACTTATCTGACCAGCTGGTCAGAGTCAATAAAATTTCTCAGTTAGATTTGCCCATTGGATTTCACCAATTGTTAATAGCCAAAGATAACAAGAAGATTTCTTTTCGCACTCCAAACGGACTGTATGAATGAAAGGAAATGCCTTTTGGGTTGACAAATGTCCCTGCATACTTTATAAATTTTGACGGGTGGAGTCTTTAAGGGGCAACTAAATAAGTTCATCGTAGTATTTGTGGATGATATTCTAGTATTATCTAAAAGTGAAGGTGAACATGAAAATCACTTAAGGGAGGTACTGGCGACCTTAAATGGCACCAACTATAAACCAAATTCTCAAAGTGTAATTTTGGAGGAAGGAGATAAGATTTTTCGAGTACATTGTCTCTGAGAAGGGGTTGTCTATCGACCTTGCGAAGGTAGCAGCTATTCAGGACTAGAAGATTCCAAAGAACGCTAAGAAAGTTAGGAGTTTTCTTCGTTTAGTGGGTTACTATAAGAAGTTCATTAAGGACTTTGCAAAGATAGTGGTACCATTGACTCGCCTAACCAAGAAAAACTTAGTTTTCCATGGGAGGAGAAATGCACGAAAGCCTTCGAGAAGTTGAAGGATCTATAACCAGTGCGTATGCACTAACGATCCAAGATGGATCAAAACCTTTCACTATTTACACCTATGCATGCAGTATAGGATTAGGAGCTGTTCTTATGCAAAAAGGAAGGTTGATAGCCTCTGCAAGCTGGCAGTTGAAGGACGATGAGAAAAGGTATCCCACTCATAATTTAGAATTAACACCTATCGTATTTGCCTTGAGAATACGAAGATGTTATCTTCTAGGAGAAAGGTTTGAGTTATTTATGAATCATAAGTATCTTAAATACTTGTTTTTCCAAAAAGATTTAAACCGTTGGCAACAGAGGTGGATGGAATTCATAGCATCATATGACTTTGAGATTTAGTACACCCTTGGAAAAAGGAATATCATTATCGATGCCCTTAGTCGAAGACGGCTACTCTAGGTGCTATATATGAGTTAAGGCAGTTGGAGTTCCTCTCAAATTTCAATTTCTAGCTACCATAAAAATTCACTCCAGGATATCTAGCAGCAATGGAAGTAAGGCCAGCATTGGTGGATCACATCGGTCAAGAGCAGAAAAAGATATGATTATAGTTGATATTTTAGCTAAGATAAGAAGGGAGAGTGTTTCCTCCATCAAGGAAGGTATTCGATCTATGAAAGGGGATGTCTAAGGAGAGATGGATGCCTATGTGTTCCAGTGGTGGAGGATGTTCTGGAGGAAGTACTGGCTGAGTGCCACCGATCTAAGATATTTATTCATCCCTGTGGAGACAAGATGTATAGAGACATGAAGAGGATTTTCTATTAGCCAAGAATAAAGATGAAAGCGACGGAATATGTAGCAAGGGGTTTGACATGCCAACGAATCAAAGCGGAGCAAGGAAAGTGTAACACCCCACAAAAACTTATCAAAAATTGAATAAAAGAAATTAAATTAAATATAACATGGGTGAAATGAATTTTTTACAAATGTATAAATTTGGCTAGGAAACATGCACCTTTGTATTCATAGCGATTTTCTGGACAATTTTCATAGATAATGTTTTGTAATTTGAGCTAGTATTAAAAAGATATTAACGTTTACAGGTTTGAATTCAAAAATAATTAGAATATATATATATATGTATGGAAATATTTAAAAAATAATAACATTAAAATTAATTATAATTATAACACAACTGGTCGACACCCTGGTTATTGCCGGTGGAACCTAGCGGTCGACTACCCGAACCAAGCGGTCGATCGGTAGAGACGTATTAGCTAGGGATGCCAAGCCGAATGGTCCAGATTTAATTATATTAAATCAACGATCGATATTTGTTCATGCTGCTATAAATAGGATGGTAACCCTAAACCTTAATCAATCTACAACATATCAGCAGTATGTCTAAATTCTATCTCTCCTCCAAATCTCTATCTCCTCTAAAAGAAATTTCTAAAATAATTTTTTAAATAAATTGAAGACGAATTCAAGTGCAAAAAGGAAAGATTAACAAGTAGTCGAAAGGTCAATTCAACACAAATCAAAAAGGGGATAGCTCTCCAAAGGTGAGTGAGTTCGTAATCACTATGGAGATTTATTTGTAATTAAGTTTATTCATATTATATTTGATCTAGAATTGGTTTAGTTTAAATCAAAAATATTGTTTATCTAGTAATTGAAATAAATTGGAAATTGAATAAGAATATAACCTATATAAATATGATTCTTGTTTAATCTAAATCTGGATAAAGTAAATCTATTGGATGAAAATTGGTTTAGGTTAAACACCTTTTTTGTTGAAGTGAATATAGATTGATATATCAATACACTGTTAATCCTAAGCCTAATTTAATTCTTTTTGATGAGAAACCTGCTTATGGAATTATTAGAAATTGAAATTTGAAACATCAAAGATTTTAGATTGACAATGTAGGTCACTGTAATTAACAGTTTATTGTAATGATAAATCAACAGAGAATGATCATTAACAATAATTAAGCAAAAGGTAAAAAAATTTAAAACACTCCGACCGATCGATGGGCTCACTGAAGCCGGTCTACCGCTCCAGTGACCAATGGTTGACCGGTTAACGATTTTCAAGCATAATCTGAACCTCGGCCTAAGGCCTAGGTTTGTAGTTTATATATAAATATTATATACATGGATCTTAGTATAAGTAGGGAAATTAACTCCCTAGATTTGCGAATCTTGGACATTATGGGGCTGAATAGATATGTACGTGGGCAACGAGGCCTAGACACTATTTATTCAGTGGGGTATTCGATTGGGTGATTTTATCACAAATTGCACTCACATGAGGTTCTATAATGTACGAGCAACACTAACAATGATGCCTAGAGAAATGTATGACCCAACACTATGGTATGCATGGCGATGAGGATGTAATACTGTGTTGTTGATGGATACCCGACGCGGTGCAATAAGTGGCATTACGATACCATTAAGAGTGGACACAGATGCAACAGACCCTAAGACTTCTTTAGCGTGAGTCGGCATTGTAGGCTCTAGCTCAATGCGTAAATATGATATGTGTAGTCATAATTTAGGAATGTAGTCCCAAGGTTGATATTGCAGGTGATCCTATGTTGGAATAGTTCTAGTAGCTATTAGTCGATCCATAGTTATTTTAAGATTCGATTAGTTGTTCGGTCCTAAGTAAAATTTCTCAAGATGTTAGTGTAGGTGTATTTAGAACTATACTCCTTAGGTTAATGAAACCTACCTTATTAAGTAGTTCATAAACACAGTAGTATACCCTAGGCACATAGAGTATCAATAAAGTCAATTACATGTGATCACCATATATCAATGATGTAACTCATTCACTAGACATTTGTCTGACCCATTCCTTTCCTTTCTTTTTCCCCACCACAAGTGGATAGTGCAGCTGGTGATATGCCCAAAGATTAGTACAAGGAGTGACGAGCTTTGCATTGGAATTTGTTATTATTTTCCATTACTATCCATGTAATGATTTATCGTACTTAGTATTTATTAGACTATTTGTTGTCTTTCTATAAACTATGGATTATGACTACGTATGTCTTATGACTATGTTTTCTGGGATATTTTCTAATATGACCATTTTCTGTGTTTATATTTTACCGCCTTCGACTGTGAGATCTGAAAGTGTAGAATGTCTTAGATTTTATCCTTATATTTTAAGTCTTTGTAATGTTTAATAGCCCGATAGCTCATACTTCTTGGCATAAACGGAAGTTCGTAAGTCACCCTAGGCTTTGGATCGGTGTGTCGGTGCGGGTTTGTCATAGAAAGCTCAGAGATCTGTTATTACAATTAAAGGTTCCAACGTGGTAGTGGGAACACATATTGACGGATTTCATAAATGGGTTGTCTAGAAGTCGTAAGGGAAATAAAGCTATTTGGGTTATAGTTGATAGGCCCACTAAACGTTACTATTTGAATTGTTCGATATTAATCACTGACTGAATTTACGCATTTAAGTCACACAACCGTAATGATGAATTCTGCAAAAAAACCACATTATTTAATTAATTTGAAAAATATTATAAATTGAATAAATTAATTAATATTTAAGTAATATTAATTATTATTTCATTTAGTTGATGTTTGGGAGTTGTTAGTAATTATTTGAATGCATTTAAAAATTATATTTGCGCACATTGATGTCCGATATCGATGTAATTTAAATAAAAGATAATTGCATGAAGTGATTTATGGAAATATTTGTCATTTGATGGCATGTAATTTCAGCCATATCATGTTAGAGAGAGGAGTGGAGAGAGATATAATGAAGAAAATTAATTAGGGAAGTTTTAATTAAAGAATGAGAAAGGTTTCATTCTTTCAATTAAAACAAATTCACTAATTCATTTCCTATAGACAATTTAATCTTCCTCATTCATTTTTTTTCTTTACTCTCCTCCAAACCTTCCATAGCAGCAAACGAAATAAAGATTTCCAAAATCTTTCAACTCTAATAAAAAAATAAAAATGGTTCATCCATCTCTTTTAAGGATTGATTATGGATCTTGAATATCCGAGGAGCTATCATCATTCAAGTTGCGTTGCTTTGGCTACATCTTAAGATAAAATTCTAGTTTTATTTATTCTTATATTTATTTTGTTCATATGATTTAGATCTTTTACATATCACATCTGAATATAAGTTTATCTTTCTAAGTTGAATTAAATCTCCTTTTATAACATCTTCTTTAATAATTTATGTTCACGGTATTGATTTGATTTAGGTCCATTTTTTGCTATCTCTTTTGATTACATGTTAACCTTCTTAACATCAAAGCTACAACATATTACATTTTTTTTAATTAGTCATTCATGATGTTCACATAGTTTATATCTGGAATTTTATTGTGAATTTATTTGTGCCTAAGTTTTTCCTTTTGTTCTCGTTTTAGAAACTATTACTCAACAAAAAACAACTATTTTGATCGAAACGTAATTTTAAATTTATTGATATGATTTTACTTTTTTTTAACTCAAATAAATTACATATGTTGTTTATTTGAAATCGTTTGGAAATTGAATATAAGTTTTATATGATTGTTGTTTGAATATATTTTTTATTATTGTATACTTTTGTTTGAAAGTTGTTTAAAAAAACCATAAGTGGAATTTGTGTAAAATATCATAAGCTTTAAAATCATTCCTAATTTAATGATTCCTCTTAATTTTTTATCATAAATCCTTACTAAGTTTAGAAAATATACTTTTGTGCAAAATCAGAAGTTTAACTTTAAAAACCTTCCTAAGTTGACACTTGATTCATATTTGTTAATCACGGACCTCAAAATATGAGAATGGTCAAAATTAATTTTATCAGCATATATGTTTTAAGCGTTTAATTGCTATTTTGAAGTGACATTAAATGTAACGACTCAGAATTTGACCACTTTAAGATACACTATTTAAAGTGATTTTAAATGTAAAATAAGTAAGGTTATATGATTCAAATAATATTAGATACGATTGGAAAAGAAAAGAATACACAAAAATAGTAACATTTGCTTATAATGACAAAAGTGACAAAATGCTGATTTTAGAAAAGTAAGTTTCAGTGGTTAAATAAATTATTTTAATTAATTTATGAGTGTTTATATTTTTAAATAGCATTATACAAATTTATTTTTAAATTTGGTTTACATAAATAAATAGTTTAACCAAAACGTCAAAATGTGACCGTAAAACATTTTGTCCAAAAACAACGTTTTGTCGATTAAAAGTTGTCGCAATGTCGTCGCTCCTTTATTTTCTTATTTAGGAACATATATTCAAATAGTATAGGTATTAATTAATTCACTAATCAAGTTTACTTTTACTAAACATACTTAGAAAATTCTAGAATATAATTAACAAAAAGTAAGCACAAAAAGACAAAAATGTCATTTCAAAGCAAAAGGTAAAACATCAAATCAAAGAAACATAATTATTACTTTCATTACTTAATACTTAAGTGAAAATGACATAAAGTAATGATTTGAAATGTGATGTTAAGTGTTGAAAAAAAATAAGATTACTTTATAAGTAAGTAAGGGTATTTTGGTCTTTTTACAAAATATTATTTTAATCCAAATATTTTTCTATAAATAAGCATCCACTTTCTCCATCTTTTTTTCACTTCTTCTTCTTCCTTTTTTCAAGCTTTTCTCCACTTCTCTAATGGCTTCTTCTTCTTCCATTTCCTTACTAACTTTTTTAAAACTATATCAAATAAAGTCAAAACACCACCAAACTTTGCCAAAGACCTTAGAATACCATTAGAACATGGTTTAGCATCTAAGAAGTGAAAAAATGATGGAGGAAGAGGAAGAATAGGAGGAGGCCGAACATATGGAAGGAGGAAAGCAAGTCATGAAGCTCCGGAGCAAGAAAAAGAGAAGGAAGTGCCGTCGATTTCATTCCAAGGAGCTTGGAGCAAATTCAAGGTGCTGCGGAAGCTCTACCGGATTTTCGGGAGTTTTGAAGAAGAGGTCGATAGCATAAAGTAAAAGAAATAGAGTAGAAGTTGATTAGTTGAAGTAGTTAGTGAGGTGTTGTTAGTAAGAATGTTGGTAGGAAGTTAATCGGTCTGGTTAAAGGTGAGTACTCTTATTTACTAAAAAATCCATATGTTATTTCAAGTATAATGATTTGAAAGTTTAGTATATGTTGGATGATTAAATGTTTGATAACTTGGTTGATATTATGGTTGATTATATGTTTGTGATATGGATGATAACTTGGTTTGATAAACGATAAGAGAAATGATTAGTAACTAACCATAGTTAATTAAATGAGAATTAAATCCATATAAATGTATGTATGGAAGTTATTTAGCCACTTAATGGTTTTAAATGAGTTAAAATAGTTTAAATATGGTTTAAAACAAATTTGAAGTGCTTCGGACAAGTTCCGAAGCAATTCACAAAATTGGCCAAAATCGAGCTCGTCGCGTAGCGGCAGTTCGTAAATTTCGACCCATAACTTCAAATTGACGTAGAGAATGATTTATAAGTCGGATTTCTTAAAAATTAAAATTCTTTGGTCCAAAATGATAATAGTTTCCCAACAAAGAAAGAAAATCAAGATTTCATCAAGTAGATTTTGAAATATGTCCAAAACAATTTTCTAAAAACATCGCGGTTTTACAGTTCGAAATCCAAAATGGGATTTCTTTATAAATGATATTTTTAAATGATTAAAAATATGGAATAAATTTGAAAAATCTACTAAAATGGTTTAAAAGAGATTTGGAATGGAAAATATGAATTTCAAATATTTAAAAATTGTTTAAATCAAATAAGCTTATATAGCACTTTCTGCAGCACTTTTATGATGCGAATTCTATAACCTTTTGAATATGAGTTTAAACTTAACAATTCTTTCCTAAATCTTTTGTGAATGATTTTAAAGGAATAATTAAGTAATTTAAAGATGATTTGGAAGTTTTAATAAGAGTTTGAATAAATGGTTAACTATGCGGAAACGGCTAGTACATTTGTCATGCCTGTGAGATCTGGGAAGATAAAACAAGGTGTTTAACTAAGGTTAGGGATGGAGCAACCAGTGCCCTGAACTTACATGGCCTATGTTTTCTCTTTTTAGGTGAGGGGTGGAATAGATCGAAAAGAAAGCCCGGATGCTCTAAAAAGATCATAATTAAGTTTTTTCAAGATAAAAGAAAAGAAACAAATTCTTTGAATGTTATTTAACCACCTAACATCTTTTATTCGATGATTAGTACGAAGGAACCAGGATCGGATTAGGGTGACTCCTATCTGAAGAACCGAGATCGGATTTAGGTGATTCCTATCCGAAAACCCATTCAAACTAATTTTTGAAATAAAATATATTGAAGACAATGATCGTTAAAGACAAAGATATTCATGATGTAGGATTACTTGCCATTAGTCCCTGGAGGTGAAACTTGCCATTAATCCCTGGTGGTGAAATTTACCATATTTAAGATGGCAGTAGTACTCTGTTATGAAAATCTTCGATTTGCAAAAATATGATTTGAAGTTAAGAAATAAATCTTTGATTAAGATTTAATGAATGATTTGGGAATATTTTCCCTAAGTTAAAAGTTATAATTTGAATATAAGAAATCATTAATTAAGAGTAAAAGAATGATTTGGAAAAGTATTCCTAAGTAAAAGAGAAAATGATTTGGAATTATTCCACGATTTAAGAAAGGTTTAAATTAACCAAATGATTTGATAAATGAGGCTTAATGATTCCATATACTCTTGAAAAGAAAATGGAATAACTCGAAAAGATTATATCTAAGAAAGATATTTGATTTAAATAAAAGATGAAGTAATTGATTGATGATTGATATCCACTTATGAACTTAACATCTTTTTAATCGATGATTGGCTTCGAAGGAACCGGAGTCGGATTTTGGGTAATTCCTATCCGAAAACCACTTCGAACAAATGTAGACATTCGAAAGTGAAGACATGTTGAAGATGATGATTATTGAAGACCGTGGATCTTCATGGCGTGAAGACTGCTTGTTGAACATGCTCTGGTTGGCCCCCATTATAGAGTTATTTATAGCAGTGGTCTCCCCGTTGTGGAGATTTTTCGGATTGCAAGGACTACTCGCTACTAGTGGTAGGAGGAGAGTGCCTTCGGTTTCGTTCAATCCTAGAACGAACTTGTATAGATGAATGTCCGACATTGCATTTCTGAGACACAACGTTTGACTTTTACAAATGTACATCTGCTTGGTGGCGGAGAAGGCAACTTCTCTTAGCTTAACACCCTTCTCTGAGACATATGTGCTCAGAGGTTATATGCTTGTGGGAGTCAAATAGTGATCAAAGGAATGGCAGTGTGGCATTCAAAGTGGAACCTGTTATGATCAAAGTGTGGTTTTGTATGAAAAGTGTGGCTTTGAAGAAATTGATCGTAGCCTCACGAGCCTCATACCCCGGTTATAATGGGATACTATGTGGTCTAACAGACGCAAATTCGGAATAAGTGAGTGTGTATGGTGGTGTCAAATACGTTTGGCCCTTTGGGGGATACGTCCCTCAAGGCATTTATTGCCCTATGTGGATAAAGTGATTAGCTTGAAAAAAGCAGGGAACTACCAGTTATCAGTTGTAGTGTAGCAAGTATAGTTTTCAAGTGACTAGTTTGAGAAAAGCGATTAAGGCACCGTGGGAACTATGTTTGTTATGCGTGGATCAGAGAAAAGGTCACAAGTTCCCTATCATGTTGGAAATCCAATACCAATACGAGATTTACGATTTTGATTGTATTCCCAAAATAGCTGTAATGACTTGAAAACATTTCAGCTACCCCTTTTTGGTATCATATATTCCATTGGGATATTCCATTGACCTAGTCCGGATATATTACCTTAGACTTAGTCCAGATATTGATACATTATTTTAATAAGTTTATTTGAAAAGTGTTTTCAAAGGAATGTCATTAGAAATAATATCAAATGTTTTGATATATAAAGTGTTTTAGTTATCATAAGGTAAAAACCCGTCCGTGTTTATGTGTGGACGTGGTCTTATGAGATACTCTTCTTTTCAAAGGTTTAGATAACATAGTCATTTTAAATTTCGAGTATCTCACGCTGGTTTATCAAGCCTGATTTGGGTATTTTTTATACTCGGGTCAGATCCGAGTAGTTTCAGGTTGAGTTGAAGACGGTTGGAGTTTCCAGAGGAGAGCTGGAGATCTTCATCATCGTATGGACGTATTCTATTATCCGCTGCATCTATTTCACTTGTTTTGTTGTTTGTCAGCATTTGTAAGGGCAGGTGTTATAACTGTCCAAGCTGAATCTAGATTAGACTCTGATATTGTATTTTAAAATTTTCCGCTGTAAAGATTATTATTGAAATAATATATGTTATTCCATTCATGTGAGATTCTGTTCTGTCTTTATTTTCTTTCTACCCTTAATGATCCGCTTATTCGTGCAATTTGAGTTGGACATGTGTGGTTTATTGTCGATTCAAAGGGTACGGAAAAATGATTCGTTACATTTGGTATCAGAGCTGAAGATTAAGCGAGAACCTTGGCTTTGGTCAAGTAAAGACTCATCAGAGATTGGGTTAGTAATACCCTAGGATGAGTAACTCATAGAGATAGGGTTAGTAACACCCTAAAATGAGTTTGAGTGTATTATATATGAGTGCGTATTTGTTAGTGACTAATAAATTGTTTTGTGTTGATTTATCTGTTGATTGATTTATGGATCCTGATCGATGCGCCTGATCAGCGTTATCAATGGGGATTCCTAAACACTTAAACACGGTGAACCGACACACTAATTTTGAAAAGATTGGTAAATGAAATAATTTTACCTAGGATTATATTTTGAATATAAAGTGTACATTTTGAAAAGTTGTATAGTTAGAAATCAGGATTAGTGAAATTTAGAAATGAACATCTTGTGATTAACATTTCACAGTTTGACTATAAGATGTTTCATAAAGATAATCGATAAGTAAGAAATCTGATAAGGTAATTAAAATCTTTAATACTTATTCCAAAATAATAAATTAAGAAATGATAATGTTAAGTTACTGTCATAAATTGATCAATTGTTTGGTTTAAAAGTTTAAGTATAAATACCTTGTGAATTAAGTTTCACGATATGACTATAGGGTATTTGATAATAAGAATTATTTAAGGAATGAACATATAAGATAAAAATGTATTTAAATAATAGAAAATGATTTTGTAAAATGATAAATATAAAAGGAATGAGAATTTAAATTCGAGTAAAAGAATTATGGTAATTTAAATGAAGTTAACTAATATAAGATGAATTTATAAAATGAACCTATAAAATAGGTTTTATAAAGTAATTTCTAAAGGATTTTGAAAATGGTATTATTTCAAATAAAAAGAGGTATTTTATGATAACTAATTCGATTGGCTCGAAAATAATCTAAAAATGGGCAAGAGATTTGTTCGGATGGTAAGCACTTCTCTTAAGTATTACTCTTCTTATTAAGAGAATATATGATACTATTGGTAGCACCCAGTTCCTTGGATTGTTTTGGAGTTACTCGATCTATATAATTTTCTTAAAGTTAAAGAGATAATGTGAAACATTAATTTATAAATTGATTAGTAATCTTTAAAAAAGTGTTTAAAATAAAGATAAATTGGGATCGCTAATTGATAAGATAAAACAAAATTCTCGACGATTTTGGACAGTCGAAAATTTTCGAATCATACAAAACTCGGAGCTAAGAAAATTGTAAAAACTTTTGGTAAAAGATTGTGAAATACTTTGAGTAGATGAAATAAGATAAGGATAATTTATAAATCTGATTTATAAAGAAAATTTAAGATTTAAGAGTTTGAGGATTTAAATATGGGTGGTTTTAAAATCTGTTTTTCAAAGCTAGAAAATTAATGATAGTATTAAGTAAGAAATAAGTTCTATAACTTATGAATTTGAGATAATAGAAAACTACAACAAAGTCTAAATTTGTTAACACAAACGGATTTAAGTAAAACCAATTTGAAATTTGGTATTTGTATATACTCTTAGGATGTAAAGGTATATCATACAAATATAGATTTAAACCATGAACTATCTATACACTTAAGTAAAATAATGACTCTTTAAAAAGGTAATTGTAACTTGGAAAATGTTTTATTAATGAATTCTACCATTAATTAAGAATTTGGACTTAAGTCTTTAAAAGTGATTGATTTGCATGAGTTATAAGATGTAGTAAACTTAAGTAATAGTTTTACGAAATGATTCATAAATAATATTAGTGTTAAAGGAAATATTCTGAGTTAAAGGATTGTGGGAAAACTATTTTAATGATAAATTATCTTTTGAGTGAAAAATGGTTTCTTTACAATATTTTCCTTTAATAAAAATATTTGAAAATAAATAATTAAAGGGATTATATAAAGAAGCACATTTATAAAGTGTTTGAGTTTAATATAAAGTTTTTATGAAAAGTTTTTGAAAGTTAATAAATACATATATTATATGTGGATCATCTCATCATACAAATTTTGATCTAATATGCGAGTACAGAACTTTGAGGTATTTACACTGGTTCGAAAAAGGATTTATCACTCGATTCTTGACGACGAACATTGATGAGGGTTTGTGGTTAGGTACTTTAGTTTTCTATCATAGTTGAGAGCTATGCAAGGAAAGCAAAGGTTTCTGAGCAAAGAGCCTGATTAAAGTCCGCACTAGAGGATCGGGGGATCGATACTAGTTTGAAAATAAAGTAGTGTATTCGAATAGGAGATCGAATAAGATATTTCATTACAGATGATCTGTGTATATTATATGAAATTAAGTTTGAAGATAAATGTTTTAAGCAAACTTTTGTTTGGGTAATTTCGAAGACGAAATTCTTTTAAGTAGGGGAGAATGTAACGACCCAGAATTTGACCACTTTAAGATACACTATTTAAAGTGATTTTAAATGTAAAATAAGTAAGGTTATATGATTCAAATAATATTAGATACGATTTGAAAAGAAAAGAATACACAAAAATAGTAACATTTGCTTATAATGACAAAAGTGACTAAATGCTGATTTTAGAAAAGTTAATTTCAATGGTTAAATAAATTATTTAAATTAATTTATGAGTGTTTATATTTTTAAATAGCATTATACAAATTTATTTTTAAATTTGGTTTACATAAATAAATAGTTTAACCAAAACGTCAAAATGTGACCGTAAAACATTTTGTCGAAAAACAACGTTTTGTCGATTAAAAGTTGTCGCAACGTCGTCGCACCTTTATTTTCTTATATAGGAACATATATTCAAATAGTATAAGTATTAATTAATTCACTAATCAAGTTTACTTTTACTAAACATACTTAGAAAATTCTAGAATATAATTAACAAAAGGTAAGCACAAAAAGACAAAAATATCATTTCAAAGCAAAAAGTAAAACATCAAATCAAAGAAAAATAATTGTTCCTTTCTTTACTTAATACTTAAGTGAAAATGACATAAAGTAATGATTTGAAATGTGATGTTAAGTGTTGAAAAAAAAAGATTACTTTATAAATAAGTAAGGGTATTTTGGTCTTTTTACAAAATATTATTTTAATCCAAAAAAATTTCTATAAATAAGCATCCACTTTCTCTATCTTTTTTTTCACTTCTTCTTCTTCCTTTTTTCAAGTTTTTCTCCACTTCTTTAATGGCTTCTTCTTCTTCCATTTCCTTACTAATTTTTTCAAAACCATATCAAATAAAGTCAAAACACCATCAAACTTTGCCAAAGACCTTAGAATACCATTAGAACATTGTTTAGCATCTAAGAAGTGAAAAAATGATGGAGGAAGAGGAAGAATAGGAGGAGGCCGAACTTATGGAAGGAGGAAAGCAAGTCATGAAGCTCCGGAGCAAGAAAAAGAGAAGTAAGTGCCGCCGATTTCATTACAAGGAGCTTGGAGCAAATTCAAGATGCTGCGGAAGCTCTACCGGATTTTCGGGAGTTTGGAAGAAGAGGTCGATAGCATAAAGCAAAAGAAATAGAGTAGAAGTTGATTAGTTGAAGTAGTTAGTGAAGTGTTGTTAGTAAGAATGTTGGTAGGAAGTTAATCAGTTTGGTTAAAGGTGAGTACTCTTATTTACTAATAAATCCATATGTTATTTCAAGTATAATGATTTGAAAGTTTAGTATATGTTGGATGATTAAATGTTTGATAACTTGGTTGATATTATGGTTGATTATATGTTTGTGATATGGATGATAAATTGGTTTGATAAATGATAAGAGAAATGATTAGTAATTAACCATAGTTAATTAAATGAGAATTAAATCCATATAAATGTGTGTATGGAAGTTATTTAGCCTCTTAATGGTTTTAAATGAGTTAAAATAGTTTAAATATGGTTTAAAACAAATTTGAAGTGCTTCGGACAAGTTCCGAAGCAATTCACAAAATTGGCCAAAATCGAGCTCGTCGCGTAGCGGTAGTTCGTATATTTCTATCCATAACTTCAAATTGACGTAGAGGATGATTTATAAGTCGGATTTCTTCGAAATAAAAATTCTTTGGTCCAAAATGATAATAGTTTTCCAACGAAGAAAGAAAATCAAGATTTCATCAAGTAGATTTTGAAATATGTCCAAAACAATTTTCTAAAAACATCGCGGTTTTACAGTTCGAAATCCAAAACGGGATTTCTTTATAAATGATATTTTTAAATGATTAAAAATATGGAATAAATTTGAAAAATCTATTAAAATGGTTTAAAAGATATTTGGAATGGAAAATATGAATTTCAAATATTTAAAAGTTGTTTAAATCAAATAAGCTTATATAGCACTTTCCGCAGCACTTTTATGCTGCGAATTCTATAATCTTTTGAATATGAGTTTAAACTTAACAATTCTTTCCTAAATCTTTTGTGAATATTTTAAAGGAATAATTAATTAATTTAAAGATGATTTGGAAGTTTTAATAAGAGTTTGAATAAATGGTTAAGACGAATTGTTTATACCACTTAAACAAAAAGAGAAGAATATTGAATGTAATAACATAACTGAGTATGCGAAAACGGCTAGTACATTTGTCATGCCTGTGAGATCTGGGAAGATAAAACAAGGTGTTTAACTAAGGTTAGGGATGGAGCAACCAGTGCCCTGAACTTACATGGCCTATGTTTTCTCTTTTTAGGCGAGGGGTGGAATAGATCGAAAGGAAAGCCCGGATGCTCTAAAAAGATCATATTTAAGTTTTTCCAAGATAAAGGAAAAGAAACAAATTATTTGAATGTTATTTAACCACTTAACTTCTTATATTCGATAATTGGTACGAAGGAACCGGGATCGGATTAGGGTGATTCCTATTAGAAGAACCGGGATCGGATTTGGGTGATTTCTATCCGAAAACCCCTTCAAACTAATTTTCAAAATAAAATATATTGAAGACAATGATCGTTAAATACAAAGATATTCGTGATGTAGGATTACATGCCATTAGTCCCTGGAGGTGAAACTTGCCATTAGTCCCTGGTGGTGAAATTTACCATATTTAAGATGGCAGTAGTACTCTGTTATAAAAATCTTCGATTTGCAAAAATATGATTTGAAGTTAAGAAAGAAATCTTTGATTAAGATTTAATGAATGATTTGGGAATATTTTCCCTAAGTTAAAAGTTATAATTTGAATATAAGAAATCATTAATTAAGAGTAAAAGAATGATTTGGAAAAGTATTCCTAAGTAAAAGAGAAAATGATTTGGAATTATTCCACGATTTAAGAAAGGTTTAAATAAACCAAATGATTTGATAAATGAGACTTAATGATTCCATATACTCTTGAAAAGAAAATGGAATAACTTGAAAAGATTATATCTAAGAAAGATATTTGATTTAAATAAAAGATGAAGTAATTGATTGATGATTGATATCCACTTATGAACTTAACATCTTTTTAAATCGATGATTGGCTTCGAAGGAACCGGAGTCGGATTTTGGGTAATTCCTATCCGAAAACCACTTCGAACCAATGTATACGTTCGAAAGTGAAGACATGTTGAAGATGATGATTATTGAAGACCGTGGATCTTCATGGCATGAAGACTGCTTGTTGAACATTCTCTGGTTGGCCCCCATTATAGAGTTATTTATAGCAGTGGTCTCCCCATTGTGGAGATTTTTCGGATTGCAAGGACTACTCGCTACTAGTGGTAGTAGGAGAGTGCCTTCGGTTTCGTTCAGTCCTAGAACGAACTTGTATAGATGAATGTCGGACATTGCATTTCTGAGACACAACGTTTGACTTTTACAAATGTACATCTGCTTGGGGGCGGAGAAGGCAACTTCTCTTAGCTTAACACCCTTCTCTGAGACATATATGCTCAGAGGTTGTATGCTTGTGGGAGTCAAATAGTGATCAAAGGAATGGCAGTTTGGCATTCAAAGTGGAACTTGTTATGATCAAAGCGTAGTTTTGTATGAAAAGCGTGGCTTTGAAGAAATTGAGCGTAGCCTGACGAGCCTCACACCCCGGTTATGATGGGATACTATGTGGTCTAACAGACGCAAATTCGGAATAAGTGAGTGTGTATGGTGGTGTCAAATACGTTTGGCCCTTTAGGGGATATGTCCCTCAAGTCATTTATTGCCCCATGTGGATAAAGTGGTTAGCTTGAGAAAAGCAGGGAACTACCGGTTATCAGTTGTAGTGTAGCAAGTATAGTTTCCAAGTGACTAGTTTGAGAAAAGCGATTAAGGCACTGTGGGAACTATGTTTGTTATGTGTGGATCAGAGAAAAGGTCACAAGTTACCTATCATGTTGGAAATCCAATCCCAATACGAGATTTACGATTTTAATTGTATTCCCAAAATAGCTGTAATGACTTGCAAACATTTCAGCTACCCCTTTCTGGTATCGTATATTCCGTTGGGATATTCCATTGACCTAGTCTGGACATATTACCTTAGACTTAGTCCAGATATTGATACCTTATTTGAATAAGTTTATTTGAAAAGTGTTTTCAAAGGAATGTCATCAGAAATAATATCAAATGTTTTGATATATAAAGTGTTTTGGTTATCATAAGGTAAAAACCTGTCCGTGTTTATGTGTGGATGTGGTCTTATGAGATACCCTTCTTTTCAAAGGTTTTGATAACATAGTCATTTTAAATTTCGAGTATCTCACGCTGGTTTATCAAGCCTGATCCGGGTATTTTTTATACTCGGGTCAGATCCAAGTAGTTTCAGGTTGAGTTGAAGACAGTTGGAGTTTCCAGAGGAGAGCTGGAGATCTTCATCATCGTATGGACGTATTCTATTATCCGCTGCATCTATTTCATTTGTTTTGTTGTTTGTCAGCATTTGTAAGGGCAGGTGTTATAACTGTCCAAGCTGAATCTAGTATAGACTCTGATATTGTATTTTAAAATTTTCCGCTGTAAAGATTATTATTGAAATAATATATGTTATTCCATTCATGTGAGATTCTGTTCTGTCTTTATTTTCTTTCTACCCTTAATGATCTGCTTATTCGTGCAATTTGAGTTGGACATGTGTGGTTTATTGTCGATTCAAAGGGTACGGAAAAACGGTTCGTTACATTAAATGAATGAGTAAGGGAAGGTGGAAAGTCCTCCACCCTTTCTTTTTCATAAATGCCTACTTTAATTCATTGATTGTCTTGCACTAAGTAGTTAATATCGGATAATATCGCTGATATATCGTCGATATATCTCATATAGCTCCTTAGCCGATATTGTTTTATCAAAATATCATTTAAAATATCACTATCGATATATCATCCGATATTTGGAGCTACATCACTCCGATTTTTAGTGTATAATATCCATGTTTTTAATGAATAACGTTCATCATTATAAGTGTTGGTGAAAATAAAATGGTAAATAAATAACTTCACATTCTTAAAGTTTGTTTTTAGTATATGGTGAATGACAATATATAGACCATATTTGAAATCCAGATGCAATAATTTTCAGTTTTATCTATATTTTTTTACTCCTCTTCACTAGCGTATTAGTGAAGAAAACTCTACTTATCCAATTATTTCATATTTTTATTTTGTGTGCACACTTATCACTAAAAGCAAGATCGTGGAAGGATTACTTCTTTTAGTCATTTTCTTTGTTTATTATTTCTTACCGGTAAGTTAGTCTATGCAAATTCATTTTATGTTTCTGTTATTATCATGCACCTAGAAGAGTGGTAAAGTCGTATATTTGCATCGATAAAGAAGGGGCAAGAAATGGTAATTAATATCAAATCAAAATTACCTATTCAATAATATAAGTGAAAATAAAAATGAAAAAACTATGAATATGGAATTTGAAAAATAGTAGAGACGACTAGATAACCAAAGAAACTAAGCATAACTATACCATTATAATATAGCACATTATCATTTATAACTTATTTTAAACATGTCCGACATATCGTCGATATTATCTGATATTATCGTGATATTTTTGAAATATCTCATATCGGTACTTGAAACATACATGCCCGATACCGATATTAACTACTTAGGTCTTGCTATATATATTAGTTAGCTTTTGTGTGTTAGTAAAATTCTTCATTAACATCTTATGTGTAAGTGTAAGCAGTTTTGCATATAGATATATATATACACACACTCTGTATATTTTATTAGTCAAAAACTCGGACAATAAAGGCATGTGTGAAATCAATAGTAAATGTCATTTAAAATGTTAGCTAATTATTGAGAGAGAAATGCAAGGTTTCTCTCCCCACGTTTATGGCCCCATCTTTCCTTAGTTAATTAATTGTATTGAGAGAAAGAAATGAAAGGTTTCTTTCTCTAAACTTTTACATGTTTTTATACATGCATACGCTACTTATAATGAAGTTAACTTCACATAAATGAATGTATTTGATACATTCATTATAGTACAAACAATTTAAAATTAAATTAAAATTATTTTAAACAATTTTAATAAAATGAAGATTTTATTTAAAAGAAAATTTAGAAAGATTCTAAATGAATTTAGACTACATTGGCCCAAAAAAGATCCAAAAAGATCTTTTTTGAAATCTACTCTTTTCTTCCGCTGTGGGCTGGCCCGGTAACAATAATAGTATCAGAGTAAGGTTGGTTGAGGCATTCACCTGGTACATTTGATGTCCCAAGTTCGATCCCTACAATTAGCATGATAGGGGTTCTCACATTGTGATCTATGATGAAGCATTGCCTCTTATCCCTACATGTCTTGTAATGGTTGTGCTAGCCGAAAGACTACGTGTAAAACTCGCCCGTGAGGTACCTAGTTGCGTCACCCCAAAGGAGTTTGGGTCGGAACAACAATGGTATCAGAGCCCAATAGCCTATGCGGTCTAAATTAATCATGTTTAAGGTAACTAATTAAGCTTTCCCACTTAGTATAGTGACCATAAAGGTAATGTCTTAATTAGAATTGAGTAATCAAATATCATGTCCTACCTGGTTACCAGCCTGGCCTGAAAGGTGAAGTGAGCCCAATGGTTGTCCCTAATTGAAAAGTCCCAATTTGAATTAAATCTTGGGCTAATTTTTAATTTTTTTTGAAAATCAAAATAAAAGCTTTACATTTGAAAGTTAAATTTAAAATAAAAACATGTTTGTTATAAAAATTATAATACAACATAAGTTTTCAAAATGTATGAAAAGATAATGATAATTTCAAAATGTTTGAAAATATTTAAATAATAATTTCAAAACTTAAAATTTATTAATAAGATTAATAAAATGAATTAATTAAATAGGTTAATTAACTAATACTTATATACATGTATTATATATTGATATATGTTATATTATCTTAAAGTGTTTAAGATAACAAAAGTATACATGTATGTATATAAAATAAGTTTTCAAAATTAATATAATTTAATTAAAATTGTTTAATTCAATTCAATTAATTAAAAGTTAAATAAATAAATAAATGGTTAATTAATTAAATTAAAATGCATATGTATAAGATATATGTGTTATACTATAAAGGTTATAGTATGTATATATGTATGATAAATAAGTATTACTATAAAGGTTATAGTATGTATATATGTATGATAAATAAGTATTACTATAAAGGTTATACGTGTCTAATGTAAAAGTTGTATTAGAATACTAATATAAAATTAATTAAACAGCTAATTAATTAAACAAGATTAATATAATATTATACATAAGACAGTTATATAAGTAATATGAAACATAAAAGTTATATAATAATAAAAATTGTATGATGAGATTGTATAAACTAAATGTGGAACATTAAAGAAACTCTAAATAGACTTAAGGAATAAATACATACATAAATGTACATATACTGTGATTTCTAATGTGTTCGACACTTGAATCGCGAGGGTACTTCATAAGAAATACATTATTCCATAAGTCGATATCACTCGATATAATATATTGAAGATTATGAATCTTTAATATAAAATTGTCCTCTATCATTTATATATTAATAGGTTACTTGCATACTCTTTAGTTGTTGAGATTTCCTCAACTTAGGGATGTTATGTGTAGTATTAATATATTGAATAGATGAGGTAAGATAACTGCACATATTTTGTTGAGCTTTCCTCAAGGTATATGCATTATACTTAGGCCATCATGAAATTATAGGTCCGAGTGAATAATCCCACTTTACTTACAGAGCTTTCCTCAAGGTAAAGGTGGGATTAGGCCAAGGAACCAGGAGTTAGGAGTTTCATATGATACAACCGATAAGTAGTTATCCATCGTATGCAGGTGATGATTTATTGAGCTTTCCACAAGGTTAGAATCCCAAGGCATATGAGTCCTAACATCCACTAGTGAAGTTGAAAGATTTTTATGTTTCTTTTAGAGTTTGGTAAAACATAAAAGAATACTGGGAGCCTTATTAGAAAATGAAATGATAACATTTAACCTTTCTAATACTGTAAGAATATATGTTATACAATGTTATAATAATCTACATTGATAAATTTGTGCAAGTAATATGGTTGATAAAATATTTATCAATTAAGATATTAACACAAACTGAATTAAAGATTGACAAATAGAAATATAACATATACTTGCTATTGAATACTCTTTGCATGTAAATGTTTTCTATACCAGTAATGAAGCTTTTTCTCATAAATGGGTACCAGGGTTCCAACCGCCTCCTACTTTTTTCCCTTTTCCCTCCGTCCCGATTATTCTATTCCCTCCATCTTCGCTTCGCTCGTTTCTTTTCTCAACCCTAGTTCTCCTCATTGTTGTTTGATTGCCTCATCGTCGCTCTCATACTCCGCCTCATTTTTCTGTCTTCCTTCCAAATCTGCCTCGCTCCGTCCGGATCTAGCTTGGCTTCGCTACTCTACCTTATTCTAGAATTTTTGAATCTTCCTGTGGTTTGTCCTTAAAGTCAATGTTCCGCTTTGGTGTTTTGCTCATCCGTAAGAAGCACAATTTTGGTTGTAGTGAGTTTGGCTTCTGTTTTGTCAAAGCTGCCAGCTCGATCTAGCTATCATGGTTTGGGCTCAGTTGACTTCTTCCCGTGCCATTTTATCGCCATCTCTTAAAGTAACCTTGGTGATTGCACTATAACTGGGGTTTGGCTTGGTTGTCGTGCTAGGCATCTTGGTAAGTTTTTACATGCTCGCCTACGTCATTGTGCTATTTTTTTCTTGGCTTTTGGTATCTTGGTCTATGCATTGCTGTGGTGCTCTTTTTTCTCCTATTGATGTATTTGGTTCTCTGCACTACTGCTTTTTGCCATGGCTTTAGTCATAGTTTATTTTGGTACATGTTCTGCTCGTGATATTTATATTACTTCATGGGATGTGGTTTGCTGTAGTGGGTCTGTGCCTTTTTTGGTTATCTTTTGGATTGTTGAAATGTTTGGTTTCTTTGGAAATATGATGCAACTGGATGGTTGGTTTACTCACTTGCATCTCATTAAAGCTTGGATGTTGTATCTTATGTCAAAGTGTATATGATGCTATAGTGCTCTTTTTTTAATGTATCTGTTTTAAGTCATAGTTATTTGTCAAGAGGTGTTTCTTGGCATGTGAGATGTATATGTTTGCTTTTTGCAACTTATTCTTATTTGCATCCTGCGTGGTGCTCAAACTATGTCAATGACTGCTTATGCAGCATAGTTATGTATGTTTACACCTTGTGTGGCTCTCAAGTTTTTAAGTAGTTTAGGCATGTTGCCAAACTCCATTGCTACATCTAGTTAATTCATTCAATTAGTTGCTGAGGCATCTTGCCTCCAACCTATATTGCAATTGTATAGTGGTATGGCCACTATAAAACTAGTTTGTCGGTGCAAAATAATAAAACTTTGTTTTGCTTACAAAAAAATGTTTTCTATACCTATGCAAGTGCCTAATTTTACAACTATTTAATACATTTGTAATTTGGTCGCTTGCGTGTTTATTTGGTCGAGACCATGTATTGTATTCTATGAATTCCCAACTCAAAAGCAATACAAGACTAGTATTTGATCCATAAACTATCACATATAAGATTTATATGGTGAACATAGTTAGTAGTGTAAAATACTTCGATGAAATTAGTTCATTCAAAGCAAACAATAAACCGTATCATGAGATTGAGTATTCAATTTGATTGATTACAATAAAGATTGTATTGTGTTAAACGAACATAAGATCAAAACAACAATACAAACCTAAGAACTCAATCATTAAAATATCAATTTGATCACGTAAGGTGCATCATATTTGATGTCCTTAAATATTAAGACTGATCAAATGCATTTTTTTAAAGAGTTTGTTATGATGTTGTAGTAAGGGTATTCTTTTGAATGGTTCAACCATTTAAAAAGGAAAAAGAATGTATAAGAGTAGATATGATTTAAGGTACAGTTGGGATGAAGAGAGTGAATGGTCACCCCTATTTCATAAAGAAACATCAAAAATGAGAATTGTAATAATAATGATTAATACTTAAAATTGGAATAAGAAATATGATTTCTATTTCAAAAGTGTATTTCATATAGAAAATTGTTTTCAATGAGATTTATTTCTTTGAGTTCAAGGTATTTCATCAAAACTCTCTATTGTAAACTAGTTGCAATATATGAAATAAATGGTATATATTAAGCGGATGATGGACCTCCGTATTCGATATGCTATTATAGTAATGGTAGAAATAGTGGGAGCATGCCATATAATACTTATTGAGTGCATCAAGTTACAAAAATTATTTTCGTAAAACATACCGCATATTATTTATGAAATAAAACTACAATATGGTATTTTGGTTTTCACAACAAAAGTGATGCGTTGAAAATACAAAAGTATCTAAAATTATTATCAATTATTTTGAAATTATAGACTAAGTTGTGGTTTTGAGAAATGATTTTTTTATATGATTATGAATCATATTATATTGGTAATTATATTATAAATAATTAAGGGCTATGCACCTATTTAATGGAAGCATCATAAGAGTTGATGAACTCTTTGGATTGGTACGTATAGATGTATGCAATCACAAGTATGATGATACCAAAATGGTTACATACACTTCATTTTATTCACCATGAATTATCAGAAGCATTAATTTAACACATATAGAGCATGACTTTGATAAGTTCATTGAATATAAAATGGAAGTAAATAAAATAACATGCAATAAAATGATTCAATTTGACAGAATACGTATGTATATTGGAAAGAGTTCCAAACTTACCTAAAATGAATAAAGATTCAGTATCAAGAGTCACTCCACTTTATAATACATAATGATGTGTTGATAAGGATTACCGAACCTTTTTAGATAAAGGATGATTCAATAATGAGTGAAATTGGTCAAAATCTTTCTATAAGGTGTGTACTTAAGAGTAGTACACAATGCTCTCTACTATCTCCTATATATAAACATCTTAACCTTCATTTTATTTACTTCTTTTTGATGCCTACGTCATCCCTTTGCTGGCAAAAATATACCCCTCCTCTCTCCCCAAATATTCAAGCAATTAAATACAAATTAAATAATCATCGGTGGAAAGGCAATTCGAGAGCTAGCAACTTTGGGATTGGAATTGGATTCAGGGACCTCACTTCTTCGTTTCAACGTGTGAGCTTTAGGCTAGGGTGAAAGGTACTATTCTAATTTAATATTATATATATAAATTTATATGATTATTGCTCCATATATTGTTTTGCTAGAAATACCACGAATTGGTATATTGATGGATTGTCACATGTTGATGGTTGTATATATATAATTATAAAATGATATATATATATATATATATATATATATATATATATTAAAACAAAAAAATTATGTATATATTTACTTGCATATGCTTTCGACCTGTAAATAAAAAGAATTTGAAATTTAAATAATAATAATATATTATATGATTTTTAAATATTAAAACTAGTTTTAAAGGATTAATATGGCATAATGTATGTTTCAATATTCATGAAATTTAATTTTGTTAAAATATCTTTCGATGATAAAAAAATTTCAAGTATTTATTATACACACACACACACTATTATTTAGATCAAAATTTTTTATATAAATAAATGTATGTGTATATATGTTTATTAATAATCTAAAATTCTATAAAATTTTAAATAATATAAAATACACACTAAAGTTTCGAAAATAATTTTAATATTTTTTATATATAATATTTTGATGTACACATATATACATTTAGACAATCCATTTGTCTGCACGAGGGGTTAACATGTCTGTTGTGGTCCTGGCATCTACACACGGGCGAACCATGTATACATTATCCTGTTCTACGTGCGCGTACACATATGTGTATATGATACACATATATAAAATAAAATACAATTATATAAAATTGAACTTTATTTATAAATTTAAATAAAATATTGATTGTATTTAAAAGAAAATTTGGAAAAGTTCCAAATGAATTACACTTCACAGGCCCATTAAAAATCCAATAATGGAACTTTTATTGAAATCTACCAATTTACCCCGCTGCATACTGGTCCAGTTCCAACAATGGTATCAGAGTCAAATAGCCCTTGCGGTCAAAATTAGACTAATTAGTCATATTAGAAGTAACTAATTAAGTTACAACCCAGTTAGTAGGGTGTCTAAGAAAGGTAGCACCTAGGCTAGATTGTTAGGTAACCAAGTACCCTGTCCTACTTAGCTATCAATGTAGCCTGAAGAATCAAGTGAGCCAAAGGTTGCCCTTAATAGAAAATGACCAATTTGAATTGGGCATTGGACTAATTTCAAAATTGTTTTGAAATTAAAAAAATTAATTTTAAAGTAAGAAAAATATTATAAATGTTACAATATAAATTTTCAAATTATTTTGAAAATTAAAATAAAATTTTTTAAATTTAAAAGATAAATTTAAAATAAAACACATATTATAAAAGTTGTAATATAATTTATCAAAATGTTTGAAAATGTTATAAAATTAATGTTGAAAATATTAATTATTAATAATGTTAATAAAATAAATGAATTAATTAAATAATTTAATTAAATCAAATATATATACATGTATAATATATATAATGATATATGTTATTTTGTCTTGAATTGTTTAAGGCAATATGAGTATACATGTGTATGAATTTTTTTTTGAAATTTAATTAAATTTTTTAACTAAACGAATTTATTAAAAATTAATTAATAAGTAAAAGGCATATATATAAGGTATAATGTGTTATTATAATGGTCATAGTATGTATGTGTGTGTATGTATATTCAATATAATATGTTACAATTGAATAATATAATAACTAATTAAAATTTTAGTTAATTAAATTAATTAAACAATATTTAATTAATATAATGTTATATATAAAATATTGTATAAGTTAAATAAATTATAAAAGTTACATAATAATAAAACTTATATAATATAAATGTATAAATTAAAGGTGGAACATTAAAGGAATTCTAGATAGACCTAAGGAATAAATACATGTGTAAAAGTACATGTAACGACCCTGAATTTTTGACATTGGAAATCAGGATATTTAATTGATTTTAAATATCTGAAAGTTGGTTTAATTTGAAATTCTATCGTTTAAATTGAATTTAAAAATAGCGTTTCGGGGCGCAGTCTCAGAATTCGATGAAACCAGTTCCATTGGATCCGTAATAATGTGTTATTATCGGATTTCAATTTTCGTAATGCTTGGAGTGATCGTTTGGCCGTACGAAAAGCAAACGCGCTGAAAATTATATCAAAATTCAAAATTATAACTGGTCCAAAAAGCTATCTTCTCCATACGAGCGAATTTGGACTCGAAACCTTTTCCATTGTGTTCGGAATAGGCGTATAACATTTTAAACGCCTGGCGGTACACCTCGATAGGAGATCGAGATTTTAGGCTTCGTTTTATAGATGACTTAGAATTTAAATAATATAATTTTATATTTTGACTAATCAAAAATGAATCACATTAGAACTTTCTGGCTTTCTCTTCAAAGTCACTGTAGCCAGCATTGAACACGCTAAACCCTTTTCATAATCACATCTCCCTCTCCTTGTTAAGCAAGCCGATCATAGTAAAGAAAGAAGAAAAGGAAATTGCGTTATAAACTCAAAAAAATGGAAATCTCATTCCTCTCCTCTCCTCCTTAAAATTCTTTCTGTCTCAAATAAAATAAAATAAAAGAAGGAGAATGCCGAGAACTTCAAAATCGAAAGAAAAAAAAGGGAATCGTTCGAGTCGATCGAACGAATTTCGCTCAAACTCTCCTACCTAACATCGAGTTGAGCTTATTCATTCGATTGAGGGTTCGTACGCGATCGAATCGCGCGTGCGCTGGGTGGTTTCGAGAGGGCAAGGAGAGATGTGCGAAGTTCGATTGAGGCGATAGGGTTTGCGCGCGTAAGGGTTTGGCGTGGCGGCAACAGCAGGATCCTGGAGTTCGAATCAACGGCGGCGATCGTACTGGGGCTAGCAATCTAGGCTAGGGTTTCGAACGTGGTGGCGGTCAGTGGCGCATTTCTGATCGGCGTCAAAACAGCGGGGTCGCGGCATGGTGATGACAAAGGCGGCCATCGGTACCAATCTGGGTGAATGGTGATGAGCGACAGTCGAATCCTTATTGGGCTGATTGCAGTAGGGTTTTAGCTGAGGTATTTTCTTTATTTAATTTATATATATTTATATACGTTGAGAAAAAAAGAAAAAAATACATTTACAGAATAGAAATTCCAGTAGGTAAAATTTATATACAAGTATGAATAAATATAACATATATGTATAGTTTAGGTAACAGAGAGAAATAGAAAGTATAACTCTATTTGTAATTTAATAAAAATGTATATATTCACATACATATTTAAAACAGTAGATATATGTATGGAGATAAAACTTTTGAAATTGGAGATTTTAAAATGTTTGAGTTTATATATATATAAATTTGATTTTTAAATCTATATAGATTTCTAGTATATAAGTAGTTTCAAAAAGAAAATAAATTTACTTATACAAATATAAACCTACTGATTGATTTTAGGAAAGTGTATTTTAGTGATTTACTCGTTTTATTAACTTATTAAATGGTTTTAGTTGCTAGAGATTTTTTTTAAAAGGAAATATGTTTGAAATTAAATTGATTAGACAAAATAAAATTTTACTAAATGGAAATAAATTGTTCGATCATTTCGAATATTAATAAATTGTAAAATTGTTTATACAAGGTCTAAAACTGTGGAGGAAACAAGCTAAATCGGATGGATTGTAAATCAAAGGTGAGATCTTCTCACTCAAATGAAAGTCGAATTTTCAGTTATTGATTGCTGTTTGGATGTGATATTAGATATAGTAGGATATTTATATACATATATTGGAGTTATTGATTTCCCGCATTATATAGCGGATGAGACTCTATGCACCGCATAATAGCGGATGATATTTTATAAATCCCATATACCACGATATTCCACCTCGAAGTGGAATTGGTATTGTGCTAACATCTGTGGATGCAGGGCAACAGGTTGGAGGGATCCAACTGGATTCCTCAAATATTTGAATTTGTTTCAATGTTGTGTGTTGAATTATTTATAATTTGCGTGTGATTATCTTTGTGATTGAAATTGTTGAAGGCTATAATTTAGCCGAATATATTTTGGTATCGTAGGATACCAGAAATAGATGAAATTGGATTTTTTTTAAAAATTCAAGTTAGAAGATTTATAGTAAAAATTTATTTTTGAGAATTGGATAAATTTAAAAGAAGTTTGAAAAAGATAAAGTTTTATTTTTGAATCATATTGAATAAAATTCCAAATATGGGAAAAAGGCTAAATAAGTGGATTTTGAATAATATTGTTTAAAGGTTGAAGAATTTATTGAAAATGGAATTTTAAATAGATTGGAAGAGATAAAAAAAAATTGTTTTCTTTAAAAGGAATTTATTTTAAAAGGGAAACAAATCAGGAAATCAATTTGAAAGTTGATTTGGAGTTGAAAGTGAATATTTGAGAAATCGATTTGAAAATCGTATAAAAAGCGAATATTTGGGAATGTAAATTCAAAATAGAATTTATAAAGGAAAGGGAAATTTTGTTTTAAAAATAAACACTGATTTATTTTTAAAGTGTGGAAATAAATTTACAGATTTGGGATGTAAATTTGAAATAAATCGATAAGGATTTATTTAATTGGTTGAAATGGACCATTTTGAAGTGAAAGTGTATTCTCACTATAAAGCTGAGTATATTTCCAAATTAGCTTTTAAAATATAAATTAAAGATTCTAAAGTTGGTTTTTAAAGGAATATTTCGGAGAAAATGTTTTCCAAATATATTTTTGGATAGTGATATAAATCATTTTAAAATATTTGAACTCGGTAGATTTTTAGTGGGAATGAACAAATATTTGGAAATATATCTCGTGTAGGGAAATTGATTTGAAATTTGTTTTCAAAAGTTTGAAAGGTGAAAAGTGATTTGAAATTTGTTTTCAAATGGTTGAAGTGTTAAACCATATCTCGCGAAGATATTTGAAATTTAATAATTTGGGAAAATTATTTAAATTGGTTGATTGTTATGAATGTTGTTTGATAGTTAAATAACCGAATATCAATATTTGCCTTTGAAATGGCATTTGAATTTGTTTTTAAAACAAACGCTAATTATTCGGTTTAGCCGGGAGAGGACTTTGTGTCATATAACCCATTCCGAATAATGATACGACGTTATGAATTGCAATTGAAGACCGGTGTGAAGACCGGGTATTTTCAAAAATGAAAGGACAACCTGTCGAATGTCTCTGTACCGAGTTGCTCCGTTATAGAGATTTATATCACTCTTCTTGTGATGGGAAGTTCGGACGTGATTAGTGAATATCCGGATTGCAAGGGCTTCTTTGGAAGTGCCTTAGGTTCTGTTCGAACCCGGAACAGACTTGTATGGTTGTATGTCTGACGCTACACTTTGAGATATAACGTTGATTTCTTTCAAATACATTTCTGTTGGTGGCGGAGAATTTATTCTCTTAGCTTAACACCCTTCTCTGAGACGTACGAGCTCAGAGGTTATGTAGTTGAAGGTTATCATTGATATACTCCCAATTTGGTAGTGTGGCATGCTAAGTGTTGTTGTGTGTTGCTGATCATTTGTTGATCATTTGTGATCAAAGCATGGCTTTGTGAAAAAGCGAAGCTTTGTGGACGAGACCTCTTCGGACCTCACACCCCGGAAATGGTCGAAACAGGAAAGATTCGGTAAGGTTATGAGGGTCGCGCCCTTTAGGGTATGTCATTTCCTTCTAGAAAAAGGTGATATTATGGTATGGAGCCCAGATATTTACCTATGTGGTTGCTCCAATCTCATTTACTGTGTGATTGTTGCTGTGTGATCGAGGGCCCTCAGATAAAGGTCCCAAAGGACCGGGGGGTGGCATATTCGTGTAGTAGTTACCTAGTGTAAGAGGTAACCCGGCCTTGTGTTGGCAGAGAGCTAGTTAGTTCTCGGGACGTCCATCCAGAGGCGTACCCATGTGGCAGTAGGAAGTTCCTTAGCCTAACCATTTGTTGGAAATCCAATTCCCAATACGAACCTTGTACAGTTTTAGTTGTAGAACCTGCCATTTACTTATGGTGGTCACCACTGTTTAGATGGTAGCTATAGTAGGCATAGTTCGAAATGTCTATGCTGGCTAAGATTAATATTATACTTTTGAAATGTTTTCCACACTAGACATTAATAATAATATCAACTGATCTTTCGTAGTAAGCATCTTTGACTATCATAAGGAGAAATCTCCTCCAATTCTGCGTTTGCATTATGTGTGTGGCGAGAGGCCTTATGGTAGTTTCATTTTCCAAAAGCTTTGCGAATTTCTTTGTTTTCTTTGTGAAAATAACTGTTTTACGATCTCACACCAGTCACCATGACTGACCCGGAGTTTATTGTTCCCTTTCTAAACTCTGGGTGCCCATAATTTTCCACACGGGCATCCTAGAGTTATGTTATCAGGATATTCTGGATATTCTGGAGCTTTGGAGACGAGTTGGATGGTGAGACGTACACTCGTACTTATTTATTTATTCCGCTGTGTATTCTGTATGGGGACAAGTTTATATAATTGTCCATTGTTGTATTGAGTTGTATATTGAATCTCATTGTTGTATTGTATAAACTGATATAGTTCTTTGTTTAAAAGACTAGTGATTATCTATTATATATATTTCCGCTGCGAATGTGAGATTTTGATATTATTTCTGTTTCTGTTTTTTTGTTCTCTTTTTCTTCTGTCTTCTTCTACCTCTTCTTTTAACCCTAATGGTTCGGTTTTTCGGCATTCGATTGCACGGCATTTGATACAGTGGACGTATTAATGTCGACTTTCGAGCGTCGAAAGATCTCTATCGTTACAGTACGTATACTGTGATTTCTAATGTGTCCGACACTTGATTCATGAGGGTATTTCCATAAGAAATATATTATTCTATAAGTCGACGTCACTCAATTAAATATATTTAAGATTATGAATCTTAAATATAAGTGTTACCCTATACCATTTATATATTAATAAATTACTTACATACTCTCTATTTATTGAGCAAACTCAAGGTAGAGATGTTATATGTAGTATTATTAATATATTGACTAGACGAGGTAAGATAACTACATCTATTTGTTAAGCAAACTCAAGGTACATATATTATACTTAGGTCGTCGCGAAATGGTAGGTATGAGTGAATAATTTCTTTCGATTTGTTGAGCAACGTCCAGGTCGAAGTGAGATTAGAAAAGGAACCATGGGTTAAGGGTTGTATATGATACATCCAATAAGGAGTTATCTATTATCCGTAGAGCTATGACTTGTTGAGAAAACTCAAGGTTGGAATCACAAGACAGACGAGTCATAACACCCATTAGTGAAGAGAAACACTTCTCTGTTTTGCCTTAGGGTTTGGAGAAACATAAAAGACTAGTAGGAGCCTTATTAGAAAATTAAATTTTTAACATTTAACCTATCTAATACTGTAAGAACATCTGTTGTGTATGAATTAAAATAATCTACGTTGATAAATTTGTGCAACTAATAAAATTGATAAAATGTTTATCAATTAAAATACACAAAGAAACTGAATTAATATTGATAAATAGAAATATAAAATACACTTACCAATAAATATTTACATGTCGACCCATGTAAGCACCTAATTATATAACCACTAAATACGTACGTAACTTGGACACTTATGAGTTTACTTACCTTAAACTATGTATTATGTTCAATGATTTTTGAACACTAAAAGTAATACAAGAATATGGATATTTGATCTATATACAATCACATATAAATGTTATTGGTGAACGGTCATAATTCGTAATGCACGAAACCTTGATGAAATTAGTTCATTGAAATAAGCAAGTAAACTATAATGTGAGATCATGTGTCCAGTATAATTAATTAAAATAATGATCTGGTTATGTTAATTGTAACATTGGACCAAAGGCTACAAGATAGATCAAAGAATTCGATCGTTGAAATGTCAGTTTGATCAGTTTATACGAAGTGCAATTTATTTGATATCCTTAAAAGTTAAGGATCATCAAATGAACTTTAGTAAAGAGTTCGTTATGATATTGTAGTAAGGATTTCCTTTAAATGGTTTGACCATTTAGAAAGAAAATTGAATATATAAGAGTGGATGTAACCTAAGGCAGGGTTGGAATAAAAAGAATGAATGGTCATTTCTACTTCATAAAGAATTATTGGAAATGAGAATTGCAAAATAATAATAGACACTTAATCTTGAAATGAGAAATATATTTTCTATTCCAAAATATAATTTCATATAGAAAATTATTTTCTATGGGATTTATTCTTTCGAGTTCAAGATATTTAATCCAAAAACTCTCTACTGTGGAACTAGTTACAACAAATAGAATAAATTGCCTATATAAATTTGTTGAATGGTACTCCATATTTTATACGCTATTATTGTAATTATAGAAATAGTGGGCGCATGCCATATAGCACTTATTAATTGTGTCAAGTTACGAAAATTGTTTTCGTAAAACATACCAAATATTATTATGATATATTAAATGTTTTTTCGTATTGACTGAAGGAACTAATAATTTTGATTTAGTATGAATATTATGAATATTTGTTATAAAACAAAACTATAATGGTGGTATTTTTAATACATTGGAAAATATAGAAGTATCTAAATTTATTTATAATGATTTTGGAATTATGTACTGAGCAACAACTGTAGAAATAATTTTTTGATTATATGATTATGAATCATATGGTAATAGTGAATTGTATCTCAAACAATAAAGAGCAAAACACCATTGAGTGGGAGCATGATAAGATTTGATGAACTCTTCAGATTAATACATATAGATGTATATAATCATAAGTCCAATAATACTATACTTCGTTGTATTCACCAATGAGTTACCACAGACATGACATGTGTATTTTGATACGCATGTATTATCTCTATGATAAGCTCATGGAATATAAAACGGAAATAAATAACATAACGTGTAAAAGAAAATTAAGATGATTTCATTAGATCGAATAAGTAAGCATAAGGAAAGAGTTCTGAATGTACCTAAAAATGAATAAAGACCCTGTGATACATAATGATGTACCGATAAGGATTAATTGAACTTTTTGAACAAAGTATGATTAATGGTGAGTGAAGTTGAGTAACTTCTTTCTATAGGGTCATATACTTAGAAGTAGTACACGAGGTTAAAAATTTCATCTAAAGAATAGTTCATAAAATCGTATAAGATAAGGGTTTATAAGAAACGCTAACATATTCTAGGCCAAGAAGTCGAAAGATTATGTAAGTCGAAAGACGACACATAATAATTTACGTGAGGGATCTTGCGTGAATCCCCTTAAAAGAAGTTTAGAAACAATAGTCATTTGATGACCAATTTATGTTTTGAACATAAGTATTGTAAACTATATATATAAGGTAATTCATAAAGTGTTTATGAATAACTATTCCGTTGCACCTAGAAATAATTATTGTTTCGAGAGATACCAACTTCGTAGTGGAGGAATTTCTTTTAGAAATTATTAGTAGTAAAATGGTTTTGGTTATGATCCAAAGATAAAGCTAGCTATAAGGGATAAAATGAAATTAACTAAACCTAAACAAATATAACACTTTAGAATGTCTTATAGATATTCTCTGAAGAGAAACTATGAGTTTCTTATCAATTCAAGGAAGATAATCCATAGCAGTCCATTAAACCATTAAGAGTATTGACTCTACGATATGTTATGATGCATAAATCCAAAATGGATTCCAAGTACGTTATCAAAATATGATTTTGATTGTTGTACCCAAAGGGATATGATCCATCAGACATGATTGTGTCTTCAAGAGAAAGACTAATGCAGTTGGAATTTAATTTGTAATGTTAATAAGAATCACATCGTAAATTTTAGTTGTTGAAATCAACATAATAGATTTATCATTCAACTTGCTAAATTTAATTCGAATTTACGCACAATATTATTGTTTACTATGACTTTATGTTTTGGTATATATGTGTTGAAATGGAAAATTCTTGTTATCCATAAAATATTCTCAAGAATGAAAGTATGAAAGAAGGAAAAAGAGCATTAATGAGGATCAAAAGGCATTAGATTGGTCTATGTAAACATTGAATAAGGCTTTAGACAAGAAGATGGAAGAGTCAGCAAAACCTTTCGAAGAGGCCAAAAGGGATGTTTCAGCAGTGTTTTGGATAAGCAAAGAGCTTTCGAAGAGGTCGAAAGGTACCTTTCGAAGGCAATGGATAACAGGTTTTTAGCTTTCGAAGAGGTTGAAAGGTACCTTTCGAAGGCAATGAATAGCATGCTTTCTGCATATGCGCCAAACCATTCGAAATGATTGGTTTCGTCTTGATCTACTTTTATTAGAAGAACATTTGGCAAGAACAACCCTTTCGAAGGCGTATGTTAGCCTTTCGAATTGGTTAAAGCCATCCTTACATATGAAGGAAAAACCATATGAATTCAATATAATGCCCACTAACACCAAAGGATGAGATTCCGCACCAGCTAGAGAAGATGCTTTCGAGTGGAATCTTTTGCAGCAAAGCTTTCTACGGTGTTTCAGCTCATTCGAAACCCAAAGGGTATACATTTCGACAGCATCGAAGGTCAATGCCTAAGCCAACTTGCACAGCACATTAACAGCTAAGTGAAGAGCGCACTATGTACCTTTCGATGAAGTGGAAGGCGATCAAGCAATATACCTTTCGATGAAGTCGAAAGTAGTAAAGCAAGATAGAAGGAAGCCCAGTCTTTAGCGGCAGCGGAAGGTCGGCCATGTAATCCATTCGACTGGGTCAAAAGCTATGATTTGGAAGATGTGCACGAAAGCAGGAAAGCAGAAGGACAAAGTAGCAAATTTCAGTGCATCTAATGTTTGAAAACTAACACCCACATCAAAGAATTAAGAAACTTACATCCTAAAGGGAGACACAAGACAAGAATGTGGATAAAGAGATCCGTAACATGGGATGGAAAGCAAAGATCTATACAAAAGCTAAAGGAAAGAAATAGATGACAAATTTTTGCTACAAAGATAAAAGTGACTTCATCCGAAGAATAGATTAAGTAAATCACTCCTGAATCCATGGAAATAAGGTGACCGTTTAGGATAGAAGAGTCTCTATATTATACATATATTAATAAGTTATTTGGACCATTGCACTGCTGAACGGCCAAGCAATAGTACAGAACTTGCACTGCTGAACAACCGACTAGTCAAACGGAGCTTGCACTGCTGAACGACCAGTCAACTAAACGAAACTACCTATTGAATGGTTGAACGGCTGCAAAGCTGAACAACTGAACGGGACTATCTGCTGAATGGTTGACTGGTCTTATGGAATTACTACTCCGAATGGCTGACTGGTAATACAGATCTACTATTCCGAATGATTGCATGGCACTACGGAACTACTCGGCTCTAATATAACAATAATACTACTAACTTATAGGCACTTTAGGAATTATACATCTATTAATAGGATACTATCCTTTGAAAAACGAGAGTCCTCGTCACTATTCAAGGCATAAGTTTTAAATAAATCCATGGCATAGTATTTTAGGAATAACTTTAGAATTAAGGCCAGATAGGCCTAGGGATCTTTTACTTAAACCTACTAAGTCTACCATTACTAGACAGTTCTTTAACTTTGTACTTATATTGAATGAATTAGGAGTAATCTATTTGCCAGATGAGATCCTAGAAAATTATTGACTAAATTCTCGACTTTATGAGCTTTCAATTTCTTTGTCTCCTACCATAAAGATTTCATGAAGATTTTCAGATTTCTGAGTTTCCTTATTGAGTTTTCAAAATGATTTCTTATTGAATTTCTGGTTTCATAAATTCTAGATTTCCTCATTGACTTTTATGATGATTTATGGATTTCATATTCTTAGTTTCCTTATTGAGTTTTCATAATGATTTCTTATTGAATTTCTGATTTCGTAAATTCTAGATCTCCACATTGACTTTTATGATGATTTGTGGATTTCATATATTTGGTTTCCCCATTGAATTTTCATACTGATTTCTTATTGATCTCATATTTCTATGAATCCTTGATTTCTTGACTTCTTTATTGAGTTTCTACGATGATCTGTAGACTTCTTATTGAGGTTTTGACTTTGTACTTGTATTAGATAAAGTTTAGAGCAGTATATTTGATAGGTGAGATTCTAGCAAGTTTCTGATTACATTCCTGATTTCATGAATTTTCAGTTTCTTTTCATAATGACTTTCTAGTTCTATGAATTCTTGATTTCTTTATTGAATTTTCGTGATGAGTTATGGATTTCCCATTGAATTTTTGGCTTTATGAATTTTCTGGATGAATTTTGAGATTTTGTATTGGATTGAGGTTAATTTGAAAATATAATGTTTCCACAATAATATTAGATAGGAATTCTGGATAAGAGTTTCCTGATGTCAAACAGACTTTTATTCTTCTGTTAAAAGATGATGGTAAAAGGAAATAAGAGCCCTCTAATTTTCATATTATCGAATAACATCAATGCCTAACTATCTGCCAATTTGTTAATGAATGAATGAAAATCATTAGTATGAAGTGTAGGGATGAAAATAAAATTATAATAGGGAAACAAGGTAAAACAGCCAAAGGCGAGGAATTAATCCCCAATGGCTAAAGAAAACATAACCCAAGAACACGGGATTTGGAGTGTGTGATGGCCTTCTAGGAAGGTTTATTTACTTAAATCAACGATTGCTGACTAGGTGATATTGTTTCATATATCTATTATTAGTATTTAAAGGATTTGGTCATATATTTATTTGAATGCTCTGCCCAATAATACTATCAAATAGTATCCTGAATTATAAAGTTACCAATCAAGGTCTCATAATAAAGTTATGAGCCTAATAAAAGTTATTATATGTTTTGCAGGAAAACAATGAAAAGGATTACATTGGAGTTTGAGCTGTTTGAAGTTAATTTTTGGAATTTTGTCCTAAAGAACAAAAACTTCTTTCATACTAGGGGGACTAAATGATATCCATAAAATATTCTCAAGAATGAAAGTATGAAAGAAGGAAAAAGAGCATTGATGAGGATCAGAAGGCATTAGAGTGGTCTCTGTAAACAATAAATAAAGCTTTCGACAAGAAGATGGAAGAGTCGGTAAAACCTTTTGAAGAGGCCAATAGGGATGCTTTAGCAGCGTTTTGGATAAGCATAGAGCTTTCGAAGTGGTCGAAAGGTACCTTTCGAAGGCAATGGATAACGGGTTTTCAACTTTCGAAGAGTTCGAAAGGTACCTTTTGAAGGCAATGAATAGCATGCTTTCTGCATATGCACCAAACCATTCGAAATGATTGGTTTCGTCTTCATCTACTTTCATCAGAAGAACATTTGGCAAGAGCAACCCTTTCGAAAGCGTATATTAGCCTTTCGAATTGGTTAAAGCCATCCTCAGCTATGAAGGATAATCAATATGAATTCAATATAATGCCCACTAACACCAAAGGATAAGGTTCTGCACCATCCAGAGAGGATGCTTTCGAGTGGAATCTTTTGCAGCAAAGCTTTAGACGGTGTTTCAACTCATTCGAAACCCAAAGGGTATACGTTTTGACAGCATCGAAGGCCAACGCCCATGCCAACTTGCATGGCACATTAACAGCTAAGTGAAGAGCGCATCTATGTACCTTTCGATGAAGTCGAAAGCAATCAAGCAATATACCTTTCAATGAAGTCGAAAGCAGTAAAGCAAGATAGAAGGAAGCCTTGTCTTCAGCGGCAATGGAAGGTTGGCCATGTAATCCTTTCGACTGGGTCGAAAGCCATGATTCGGAAGATGCGCGCGAAAGCAGGAAAGCAGACCTTCCGACAGTGTTAAAAGCAATGGGTCGAAAGGTGCCAACCTGCACCTATAAATAAGACCCTAAAGGTCTGGTTTAGTGGGGGAAATTTTCATTCACTTCTTACTTGTACTTTCTAAAGCTTGTAAACCCTACTTTCAAAATCAGATTGGGGAATTTGGTCAATTTGTACATCTTTAGTTCAATAAAAGAAAGATATGATTATTTTGATTATGCGGTTGTTTTGAGATTCTTATTGCTTTCAATTGTGATCATCTGGTGCCAACCTGTTCGAAAGATAACCTTTCTAGGGGGTCAAAACCATTTAAGCCATCTAATATCCTTAAACCGTTAAGTCCCAATCTTTATCCACCATTACTTCGAAAGGTGGTTCCGACAGAGTCACAAGTCAAATAATTCAGAAGAAATTTCCGAAGAGGGGTCAGCCTTTCGACCCGTGTCGAAAGATATTAAAGAGGTGTTTCCATTTATCTTTCCCTACTCGATGAGTGCAAGCTACTTTCACATGTTCGAAAGAGGGTTTCAAAAGAATAACTTATACTTCAAACTCCATTTTGAGGTGTTGACAAGTTATCTTGTTAACATTTTTAGCGCTAGATGGAGGGCTTGAACCTCCGACCCCCAATAACTATCATCACAGATTAATTGCATAAAGTTCTTCATTCAAGAGGAGAAAATGGTAAGAGCAAGGAATAACGATGACAATCCAAATGAAGAAGCTGCATCACAATCGACCTTGGAAAATAATATTGTCCCCAACTTTAACTTAGAGAATATGGAAGTTGGACCACCTTCAACCCTAATAAGATTGGAAAACAATGAGATTAAAGTCCAGAATCTACAACAACAAATGATGGTTACGCAAGAACTTTTGAAGGGGCTCTATCTCAAGAATCGTGGAAGGAGAAGATGAAGCGCAATCTCCAAATGAGGCAAAAGATGAGAAGCTAAACCAAGAAAGTAAAGTAGAAAAGTTCTTTGAGTAGTCAAATAGTTTAACCTTGAAAGACAATGGAGATCACTACAACAGCTGTAAAGACCCGTAATTTTCGATAATTTAAAATTTTTAATATAATGAGATTTTGGTAAAATAATATTGAAAGAAATAAAAATCTGTAATTTAATAATGAAATGAATACTAAAACGAAATGTAACAAATGATAATTAAAGCTAATTATTAACAATTTGAATGTAATTCCAATAAATGGAATAATGTAAATGTTATACTTGGTTATAAATTGAATATAAGGAAACAAATTTAAATATTTAATTTATTTATGGTAATTGAATAAAACCAGTATTGTGTAAAGAATTATAATATGTGTTGTATTAATGTGTGCATTAATTTATAATGGGATATAAAAGGTAATTGATAATTTAAAATGTTGACTTACTGATAAAATAATGTGTAATGAATGGAAATGGAATAAATTAGTGTTATGAAACTAATGGTAGCATTTGTGTAAGTAATGAACTTATAAATGAAATAAAAGTTACTGGTAACAATTATTATGTGTTACCTATTTATTTAGTCTATTAAATAAAATTGGAAATCAAATTTTGCAATTAAATGAGATTAAATATTACGTAAATGATTAAGATGAAATGGGAAGATATTAATGCACTAAGATATAAACCAATGTTAATTTAACCCATGAGATGATAATTGATGGAATAACAAGATTGAAAGTTAAAGAAATGGATTTATTGGAAATTTAATTTATAATATCTGAATATACTGAAACTGAATTTAAAACTTTGAAATTGGTGAAATATGCAACATAAATTTTTTTTATGGAATTTTTTTATAAAGGGTTATAAATTACTAAGTGACCCAAAATGATAGAACTTGTGATTTATTAAATTTGAATAGAAAAAGTGATTTAATTAATTTAATATTAATTTATTTAAGTAAGTGAAAATAGCCATTTTTGCCACTGACTCGGATTTCGACGAAACTAGTTTCATCAGATCCGTAACAGTGAATTATTATAGGATTTCAAGTTTCGTAACGATCGGACTTATCGTTTGATCGTACGGGCTCGAAACTCCTAGAAATCAATTTAATTAAAATTAATTGAAATCGATTTGAAATAAGCTAATTTTAACATAACTTCTTCATACGATAGAATTAGGACTTGAAACTTGTTTCATTGAATTTGAAATTATCGAAAACATCTGTTATGACATATGGGGTGACCCATTTTCGTTCCGGAGACAGAATGGGCTTTACGGGTCGTTTATCGTTCCAATCCAAATCGATCCGGTCCATTCTTTTCTATTTATAGCTCTACCTATAAATATCTCGTTATAAACTCTAGTTATTTCTTATTTCATTTTATCTGTATGTACATTTCTTTCTCAACTCCTCATTCCAATGGCAGGCAAACCCTAATTCCCAATTGCAATTTCAATTCAAAATTCAACTTCAAAAATTTAAACTCCACAAACCCTATCAAATTATATACCGTTTTGAAGCTCTCGACGAGCGCATCTCAATTCTGTGATTCGTTTCTCGATTTGGATCACTGTTTTTCCAGGAATCGGTGATTAAGTCTCGGCCGTTCATTGGCGTTTAATGATCTTTGACGGATCGTCGATTGGAGGGTAGCGTATTGTAGAGGGGACCGAGCGTTGTTCATCGGTGGTGATCGTAGGTAGTATCGATGGTTAGATCGTCGTGTTTTTTTTTACTAGGGTTTCGAATAAATAGCGGCGGCTGCTATTTTTTTCGTCGTCGAACGGCGATCGGAGGGGGCCGCGGAGCTCAGGCGAGGGCGGTCAGAGTTAGGGGCGTGGTCAGCGAGGCCAGGAGGTTGATCGATCGCCTCTGGTGATCGTGCGTGAGCAAGGGATCGTGGCAGCTGCGAACACAAATTCCTATAGGGTTTTGTTTGAGATGATGCTGACGTGGCAGGTTTTGATTGGCTGGTATCTTTATTTTATTTAATTCATATTTTTAAAATCATTAATGTTCAAATGTTCATAACTTTTGCATACGAGGTCCGTTTCACACGCGGTTTCTTGCGTTGGGATCGCAGTAAAATTCCAGACATTTTGACACTTGTTTGGACGAATTCTGAGACTGTTTGAATTTTGGGCCTTTATTTGAATTTCAATTCGATTTAAATTCAAAGGTGAGTGTTTTAACCCACTCACAACTTCTAAAATTTCTTATGTTTGTTAAATTAAATTTATGATGTGATTAGAAATTTATTTATGACTATTTGATATATTTTAAATCATCATCTCAGCTAATTTAAATTTATTTGAATTAAATTGTTATTTAATTTATTATTAATACATGTTATGGATTATCAGTTCTATATTGATATTTATTGATTGATTTGGATGATGATTGTGATGGATGTTGATTGGTGATATTGGATGATTGGATGTTTTATTTTATATCGTTATAAACTGCAAGTTCACTATGGGTTGAAATGATACATACCCGAATGATCAATAGATTAAGGAAAAATCGTTATGGGTTGAAATGATAGACTCGAGCGATTTTATGGATTTTATTATTAATTCAGGATTGCGGTTTGAAATGATATATACAACCATAACATTTTAAATTGCGGATTGAAATGATAAATATCCGTATCACTTGACCCTAGGGTAGAAAATTATATACGGACACCGGATTGGTTAAATTTAATGATTTTGAACTTCTAAATTTTTGAATTAATAAAAATAATATCTTGAAAAAAAATTTGATGTATATAAATTGAAATATTATTGGAAAATCAAGTTTTGTGTTGAAATGTGAATTGGTTTAAAAGGAATTGCTTTAAGAAATTAAATTGGAAGTTTAAAGTTAAACTATTAAGTATAAATGAAATTCTATCGAAATTAAGTTATTGGAGTTGTTTGAAAATAAATTTGAAATATTTTGAATTGGGGTAATCCGAATTGATATTTGAACATGGATTGAAACGATATGAAATTCAATGGTTTATTGAAATGTTAAATTGAAAGGTTTGGAATTTGATTTTCTGACTTAGAAATTGAAAATGTTCCGAATGCGTTGAAATGAAAAGAATAGTTTAATTTGATATAAATTCCAAATTCATGTTTGTTTTAAAAATATATTATTTCAAAATTTCTAATTATTAAGATTTCAAGTATTAAACTATTTTAACCTGTATTAAGTATATTAAATCATATTAACCTATTTTAAACCATTTAATTTATTTAAACTAATTAACTTGTTTTAACTTATTTTAAATCTAATTAATCTATTTTAAAGCTATTTAATCTATTTTAAGTATATTTAATCTATTTTAAATCTATATTAACTATTTATAACTATTTAAAACTATTTTCTTCTAAATTCCAAACTAAGTAAAATGGATGACTTTATATTAAAATTCTCGATTTTTTTAGTGAATATGGTTAATGACGTTATAACCTAAGTTGGGAATTAAATAACATATTTGGTTTAATATGATATTTGAAACGAGAGTTTAGCCTATTTTGGAAATATGACTTTTGAAAGGAAATATAATTTCGAACTATGATTTCAAATGTGATATGATTTCAAAGGTGAATATGATTTCGGAAGTAAGTAATGATTTCGAAAATGATATGATTTGAATTGAATATGATATTTTGATATCAATTATGAAATGATTTTGGAAATGTAAAAGAACCATCCGGTATGTAATAAGTGATTGGTTGTTAAAGAGACCGGGATCGGATATTGTCATACTCTCTGCCAATACCGAAAACCACTTTAACAACTGTGTACGCGGTGGAGATTCCAGAATGAAGTAGGATGGTTGGCGACAATCCTATATGAGGTATATACGTGGACCTGACTCCCATGAGTTAGCTTAAGGTGGCTAAAACAGGAGCAATTGACGAGCCAAGTGAGGTCATTCCTCCGATCGGGCATATTCCTTCGATACTATATTCTGACTTTGCGATTGATTTGGCGGTCACCCTCGATTGTTATGCGTTACCACCAGTCCGGAAGTGTAATTGGTATATATACACTGGCATTGCCTAGTTGTGCCGTGTCACCTACCTATCGAGACCACTACGAGTTTGTTTTGTACCATACCTATGGAGTGCTTTCTGACGACGTCCAGTATGGACGGGATTACTGTACTTTATAGACTATGGGAATATATAAAAATGTGTTAAGGGGGAAATGGGTAACGCCTTAATGCTATTTTAATAGTTTATCTTACTGTAGACATATTATAATAGCGTATTGTACTACATAGTAGATAGTTTAACGGATCCTTAGGAGATGTGAACCCCGAACATCTCTTAAGTTACTGCACTCACGTTAGACACTGGATAGGAGATGTCAAACCCTGTAAACATCTATGACGCCGTTCCACTCATATTTATTTATTTACTGTTGATTTAACTTACATAAGATCTTTTAGTTCTGACTCGAGTGTTTTGTCTTTTCAATTCGCTCGGGTTAGCCTGAGCATTTCAGGATTCATAGATTGTTTCTGGAGGACGAAGACGAAGATTTTATTATTATTTACTATATTATTCCACTGCATCATACTGTTCCGCTGCATTATCATTTATTTATCTCTGATATGTGTAACTCTGATTTTGTATTGTACAAGTATAATCAAATGTTTTGTATACAGCTTCATGAACTGTTATTTGATTATTATATTTTGTCATTCCGCTGCGAGATTCTATTTTGTTTTTTTCTTTCTCTGCTTTTCTTATTCACCTCAATAACAATCTGCCCTTCTGTATGGTTTGAGTCGGCATGTGTGTCTTCTTAAAATGTACAAAAAGGTGGGATGTTACAACAGCATTCTCATCCAAGTCACAAAGGATACAGTAAAAGACGTACTCCCTAAACTGGAGAAATATGTTATCCTACAAAAGACTCCTTTTTAGATGAAATAATGGCAGTTAGTCTCCCTCCTCACATACAAATTCCCCTAGTAAAATATGATGGAACTACCGATCCATATGACCACCTTGTAGCTTTTGAAAACTAGATGAACTTATATAATGCTCCTGGTCCAATTTGTTGTAAACTCTTCACCATCACTTTCCAAGGAGCAGCTGTCTAATGGTATACGCACTACCAAAAGGGAACTATTCATTCCTGGAACAATTTTCCTATGAATTCATAGCTCAATTTCACATATATAAAGATCCGGGAATGGATTCTTACATGTTAGTTAACATCAAACAATATCCGGAAGAATTACTCGACGAATACATCAAAAGATTCAACATGGAAGCATTGAAGGTCGAAAACGCGACCAATGAAGAAAAACTAATGGCAGTTCGCTCTGGATTAATCAAACAAACTCCTTTTTGGCAAGAACTTCATATTCGTGAGTGTAAAGATCTACAACACTTCTATTTCCAAGCCGAGTAGTTTGTTCAAATGGAAGAAATGCATCATGCCGTGAAGAAATCTCAACAAAAAAAAAGAAAGAAAGGTTTGACTTCAACCATCCCAGTAAAAAGTCTAGATGGAAGGAAAACATAAAAGATAGTCAGACGGCGACATCTAAATACAGACCAATAGAATTAAACAATCTTCTTTCCTATATCTTTGCCATGACAAAAGATGATGAGAATTTCTCCATTTCCTATAAGAAAAGAACTCTAGCTGAACCCAAAAAAGGTAGGAATTACTATGCTTATCATAAAGTGAATGGACATGAAACTGACAATTGTAGTGCATTGGCAAAAATAGTTCCAAACCTAATCAAGTCTGGACTTTTAAAAGAATTTCCCAAAAAGGATTAGAAGATTTTCTACCTCGAAGGGAGAAACTCAATCACTTAAAGCCTTGATAGAGAATCGGTTTTACAATTTCATCTTCAGACTCTGATCAGGCTATGAAGCCCTACAGCATCTGTCTATTATAAATTTCATTGCTTATAACTTCTTTAATTTGAATTGTAGTTTGAATTGGTCACATATTAATACAAAATTCGAGTGTCATTACAGGTAAAAACAAAACCAGTCCATGACATTCAACATACTCTTGATGTACAACAAACTTTTAGCTACTTAAGAAAGACCATCCAAAATGCTGAGAACGAGACAACTTATCCTCATCTCAGAGCTTGAATCGATGTGGTGTAAAGAACTACTCCCATGGAACTCTGGATTATAGTCAAGCTTCAACTGTAGACTCGAGAAGGGTAAATATCTAAACTCTCACAAAAGAGGGGATTCTTAGGAAAAACATGCCCTTTTTCGTGAAAGTCTATTAGACCTTGTATCATGGCTTTTCAGACTCATGAACAAGACATCTCTTTTGTTGAGAAAAACCCGAGGAAGCATAACCTTATAACTATACACATTGATTTCGTTATACTACAGTTTGGGGAGGATTTTCCTAAATATGTTTTTAATAAAGTTGATTTCAAAAGTCAAAAAAGATTTTCTCAAATTACCCTATAAATAAGGGAGATTAAGTATTTGTTTATTTCAAAGATAAACTGGCACAATCCTTAAAGAATATTACTTAGCATTAGTAAATGCACACCAAGGTCTTCCAACTAAGCAATTCCAATATTTCAAAGTTTTTTGAAAACCATTGGCGAGGAGAAACCTATTCATACTTTTTTAGATAAAGTTTTAAAACTATCAAAAGTTCATCAACAAAAACTCAAATTAGAGAATCCTATTCTTGACTAAAAGACTATTGGTTCATGAATCATGACCTCCTAGTCTCCTATTTGAGATCCATGTATCTACTATGAGAAGGATTTAAAGACCCTTGCAAAAAGCAGCAATATGAAAAGATTCTTTTATGACCAAACTCTTTTTCAGAAAAATAATCCTTCAATATATTAGAAGGGTTCATTTACAAGAATTATTTGATATTCAAAAGGATGATCATAAACATTTTATTTGGCCAAAATTGATTTTCATATACAAGTTTTAGCCTACGGCTAATCAGTAGCACCTCCTAAAAGAAGGGGGGTCCTACACCCATTAAAAAGCCTAGGGGCAATCCGTAGCACCTCCTAAAAGGAGAGGGGAAGCCTACGGCCAATCCGTAGCACCTCCTAAAAGGATGGGGGTCCTAGTCCCACCAAAATGCCTATGGCCCATCCGTAGCACCTCCTAAGATGGAGGGACAAAAGCCTACGACGCTCTTCCATAGCACCGCATAGAGGGAGGGTCAAAACCTCTAAGATCCAGTTCACCTCTTAGAGGGAGGGTCAGGTCAAGCACCCACCAGAAACCTTTTATAAGAAGGTCAACCTAACATACACTACATCCCTTAGAGTGAAGGGAATCCCAGAAGGGGCACCAAACAGATGAAGAAAGACAAAGATATCTACAACTCAAAACAAAAATCAAAACACATAAGAACAAAGGGTCAAAGAAAGAAATCTATCACCATCTAAAATAAGATGAAACTCGAAAAAGGGGTGTAGACAAAGGTAAAAGGATGAAGATGTCCAATGTTGTAATCAAGAACAGACAAGAAATCCAAGACGATATTTAGAAAGGACAAAGTAGCAAATTTCAGTGCATCTAATGCTTGAAAAGTGACACCCACATCAAAGAATTAAGAAACTTGCATCCTAAAAGGAGACATAAGATAAGAAAGTGGATAAAGAGATCCGTAACATGAGATGAAAAGCAAAGATCTATACAAAAGCTAAAGGAATGAAATAGACGACAAATTTTTTCTACAAAGATAAAAGTGACTTCATCCGAAGAATAGATTAAGTAAATCACTCCTGAATCCATGGAAATAAGGTGACCATTTAGGATAGAAGAGTCTTTATATTATACATATATTAATAAGTTATTTGGACCATTGCACTGCTGAACGGCCAAGCAATAGTACAGAACTTGCACTGCTGAACGACCGACTAGTCAAACGGAGCTTGCACTGCTGAACGGCCAGTCAACTAAACGAAACTACCTACTGAATGGTTGAACGGCTGCAAAGCTGAACAACTGAACGGGACTATCTGCTGAATGGTTGACTGGTCTTATGGAACTACTACTCCGAATGGCTGACTGGTAATACAGATCTACTATTCCGAATGATTGCATGGCACTATGGAACTACTCGGCTCTAATATAACAATAATACTACTAACTTATATGCACTTTAGGAATTATACATCTATTAATAGGATACTATCCTTTGAAAAACGAGAGTCCTCGTCACTATTCAAGGCATAAGTTTTAAATAAATCCATGGCATAGTATTTTAGGAATAACTTTAGAATTAAGGCCAGATAGGCTTAGGGATTTTTTACTTAAACCTACTAAGTCTACCGTTACTAGACAGTTCTTTAACTTTGTACTTATATTGAATGAATTAGGAGTAATCTATTTGCCAGATGAGATCCTAGAAAATTATTGACTAAATTCTCGACTTTATGAGCTTTCAATTTCTTTGTCTCCTTCCATAAAGATTTCATGAAGATTTTCAGATTTCTAAGTTTCCTTATTGAGTTTTCAAAATGATTTCTTATTGAATTTCTGGTTTCATAAATTCTAGATTTCCTCATTGACTTTTATGATGATTTATGGATTTCATATTCTTAGTTTCCTTATTGAGTTTTCATAATGATTTCTTATTGAATTTCTGATTTCGTAAATTCTAGATCTCCTCATTGACTTTTATGATGATTTGTGGATTTCATATATTTGGTTTCCCCATTGAATTTTCGTAATGATTTCTTATTGATCTCATATTTCTATGAATCCTTGATTTCTTGACTTCTTTATGGAGTTTCTACGATGATCAGTAGACTTCTTATTGAGTTTTTGACTTTGTACTTGTATTAGATAAAGTTTAGAGCAGTATATTTGACAGGTGAGATTCTAGCAAGTTTCTGACTACATTCCTGAATTCATGAATTTTCAGTTTCTTTTCATAATGACTTTCTAGTTCTATGAATTCTTGATTTCTTTATTGAATTTTCGTGATGAGTTATGGATTTCCCATTGAATTTTTGGCTTTATGAATTTTCTGGATGAATTTTGAGATTTTGTATTGGATTGAGGTTAATTTGAAAATATAATGTTTCCACAATAATATTAGATAGGAATTCTGGATAAGAGTTTCCTGATGTCAAATAGACTTTTATTCTTTTGTGAAAAGATGATGGTAAAAGGAAATAAGAGCCCTCTAATTTTCATATTATCGAACAACATCAATGCCTAACTATTTGCCAATTTGTTAATGAATGAATGAAAATCATTAGTATGAAGTGTAGGGATGAAAATAAAATTAAAATGGGGAAACAAGGTAAAACCGCCAAAGGCGAGTAATTAATCCCCAATGGCTAAAGAAAACATAACCCAAGGACATGAGATTTTGAGTGTGTGATGGCCTTTTGGGAAGGTTTATTTACTTAAATCAACAACTGTTGACTAGGTGATATTGTTTCATATTTCTATTATTAGTATTTAAAGGATTTGGTCATATATTTATTAGAATGCTCTGCCCAATATTACTATCAAATAGTATCTTGAATTATAAAGTTACCAATCAAGGTCTCATAATAAAGTTATGCGCCTAATAAAAGTTATTATATGTTTTGCAGGAAAACAAAGAAAAGGATTACATTGGAGTTTGAGCTGTTTGAAGTTAATTTTTGGAATTTTGTTCTAAAGAACAAAAGCTTCTTTCATACTAAGGGGGCTATATGTTATCCATAAAATATTCTCAAGAATGAAAGTATGAAAGTATGAAAGAAGGAAAAAGAGCATTGATGAGGATCAGGAGGCATTAGAGTGGTCTCTGTAAACAATAAATAAAGCTTTCGACCAGAAGATGGAAGAGTCGGCAAAACCTTTCGAAGAGGCCAATAGGGATGCTTTAGCAGCGTTTTGGATAAGCATAGAGCTTTCAAAGCGGTCGAAAGGTACCTTTCGAAGGCAATGGATAATAGATTTTCAGCTTTCGAAGAGTTCGAAAGGTACCTTTCAAAGGCAATGAATAGCATGCTTTCTGCATATGCACCAAACCATTCGAAATGATTGGTTTCGTCTTCATCTACTTTCATCAGAAGAACATTTGGCAAGAGAAACCCTTTCGAAAGCGTATATTAGCCTTTCGAATTGGTTAAAGACATCCTCAGCTATGAAGGATAAACAATATGAATTCAATATAATGCCCACTAACACCAAATGATAAGGTTCCGCACCAGCCAGAGAGGATGCTTTCGAGTTGAATCTTTTGCAGCAAAGCTTTCTACGGTCTTTCAACTATTTCGAAACCCAAAGTTTATACGTTTTAATAGCATCGAAGGCCAACGCCCATGCCAACTTGCACGGCACATTAACAGCAAAGTGAAGAGCGCATCTATGTAGCTTTCGATGAAGTCGAAAGCAATCAAGCAATATACCTTTCGATGAAGTCGAAAGCAGTAAAGCAAGATAGAAGGAAGCCCGGTCTTCAGCAGCAGCAGAAGGTTGGCCATGTAATCCTTTCGACTGGGTTGAAATCCTTGATTTGGAAGATGCACGTGAAATCAGGAAAGCAGACCTTCCGACCGTGTCGAAAGGTGCCAACCCGCACCTATAAATAAGACCCTAAAGGTCTGGTTTAGTGGGGGCAATTTTCATTCACTTCTTACTTGTACTTTCTAAAGCTTGTAAGCCCTAATTTCAAAATCAAATTGGGAATTTGGTCAATCTATACATCTTTAGTTCAATAAAAGAAATATATGATGATTTTGATTATGCGGCTGTTTTGAGATTCTTATTACTTTCAATTGTGATCATCTAGTGCCAACCTGTTCGAAAGATAACCTTTCGAGGGAGTCGAAACCATTTAACCCATCTAATATCCTTAAACCGTTATGTCCCAATCTTCATCCACCATTATTTCGAAAGGTGCTTCCGACAGAGTCACGGGTCAAATAAATCAGAAGGAATTTCTGAAGAGGGGTCAGCCTTTCCACCATGTTGAAAGGTATTAAAGAGGTGTTTCCATCTATCTTTCCTTACTCGAAGAGTGCAAGCTACCTTCACCTGTTCAAAAGGGGGTTTCAAAAGAATCACCTATACTTCGAACTCCACATTGAGGTGTTGACAAGTTTTCTTGTTAATAATTCTAAATAATGATTTAGAATAGACTCCTTACAAATAATAACCAAAGTGTCTCAAAGTCAATGGTAGTGATATTGAGTTTATGGGTTTGTTGGATATGATCGAAGAATGGATATGAAGATATCATTTGAAAAGCAACACAGGTGAACAAGTGTTTTGATAGAAATATCAAATAGTTTGAATTTTAAAAAATGCAGAGGAAGCGTGTGTCTGTAAGAAAGAACATTAAAAGGTATATAGATATTTCTAAAACTATAAATGAATAGTATATTGCTGACTGATAACGATGTACTTATATTAAAATCAAAATGAAACACCCCATATCTATACCTATACTATCCAAGAGCATTAATGGGTAATACCGTCAGATAAACGGAGAATGAGGCTATATGGGGTACACACATGAATATTCCCTTAGGCTAACACTGGTATGTATTTAAAGATCGAATAAATAACTCACTTATACATACACAGTATTGGCAAAAGCAATGAACACGTCTGCTTCTAGGATAGAACAATACACAATATACAGTAAATATCATAGAATAGAATAAATATTCATCACAATGTTCAATAACATTACATTAATATACACACAAGAGACTATACTGTATAGAGTGATAATCTATAATACTGAATATCTAGTCTCTTCTATGTCCAGAAACACAAGTTGGCCTCATTGTCCTTAAACCTGAAATGTCTCAGACTGACCTAAGTATTATATAAATAACAAATGGGACAGACTATGTCTAAATCAAGGGTTAATATACATTAGTAACTCAACACATGCAGGGTATAATAATATAATAACATCCATAATGTTAATAAATATGCGGTAATGTAAGTACAGTGTATGATTAAAATATCATAGACAATCATAAATGTGACAAATATCAAATATCACAAGACCAGGCATAAAGATACCATTACCCTATAAAAATATATCGAATCAAAAATCACAAAACCATACATAAAAGTCATCACCTATAAAGAACATATTAAATCAAATCACAAAATCAACATTGAATGGGTGAATCATCTATATCCAGAAATCACCATCCAAATCCAGAAAACATCTATAAAGAGGTATCACAATGTATAATCAGGCTAGCACGAAACTTAGTCCATATATATAACTCAATCTCAATAAATAAAATATCCACAATATCAATATAGATAGTCATCCCAAAAACCAAAACATGGTAACGCTGACACACGTCGAAGGATGATATAATTAGCGACATGTGCCTATGAAATATAGTTGAAAACACAAGCGTCTAAAGTATAATTGGCAACACACACCTAGGAGATATAATTGGCAACACATGGTAATGAATAGTAGTTGGCGACACATGCCAATAAGTAAGATATTCGGCGACATACACCTTAGAAGGATGATAGGCAACACATGCCATAGAAGGATAGGAGGATTGATCATACTATGGACATAGTCCTAGGTATAATCGTAACTGATCAACTCAAAAGATGTATAAGTATCTGTCTACATCACACATAACAGAACTAGAAGGCAAACGGACAGGCTCACCTTTTCCAAGAAACTACACACGTAATTGGCAAACACGACACATGCATTCCACTAACATGGCTCCTACAGTCTTGGTTACCTCGAAGGACATCATGACTCATATCCATCAGTGTGCTCATCTATGCGAGAACTCGGTCGCGAACCTACACACGACTATAAATATTGCTGATACACGACTAAAACATTGCCAACACACGGCTATAAGATGTCCCAGATCTGGGGTGCGACCACCACGATCAGGCTGCTAGGATGGATACTAGCCAATCTAATTCACTCCCACACCATAATGGGAGTTGGACAGTGAATAGGCAAATACTAAATGTATGTATGTATGTATGTATGTATGTATGTATGTATGTATGTATGTATGTATGTGTATATATATAATAGCTGACATACAGTTGCATACTCGTGCCAACACACAACATGATACATATGTTCCCATATGGCTATATAGGTTACCCACAATTAATCTCGGTATGAGTGTCATTAATGAGCAAAGTATAACCGAATAAATAACACAATGGCGTCTCATACCACCACTTGTTATTAGTCTGTTTATTTAATGTTCAAACTTCACATTTGCTCCTTCAGTATTCTATATAGCCAGTCCAAAGAATAACCAAAGAAATATCACCAAATGTCTCATACCAGATGATATTTTAACTCCATTTATTCTAATTCCTCATCATATAGGATTGGAATTATCAGAAAATCACAAAAGAATGTCATCACCGTATCATTCCAAATCAGTAAACAAAATCAACATCAATAGTGAATCATCTGTATAATCCAACTCAATAAACAAGAAAAGAATGATCAGAATAGTAATATAAAATAGATTATTCATATATATATGTATGTATGTATGTATGTATAACAACAAACAAATTGATATTTGATAATGAATCATTTACAACATATAATCTTATAAAACAAAATAAATACTTAGAAATGGTTAGTAACTATATATTTAAGAATTAACTAGATAATTACCTAACTCAAATATAATTTATTCTTCATAATATAACTAATTTCTCAATCTTTTGTAAAATTAAATAATAATTTAGTGCTTACCAATAACTTTAGAAAACTCATTTCTTTCCTTTAAAACCCCAAAAATAGTTTGTAAAGCTAAATATTAAGCTTAACAAATATTTCATAATTTCCTATAACTAAATACTATTTTTAAACAAATTTTGTAAGATGTAAATTAATAATATCTTTTTCAAAACTTTAATTATATACAAAATTACATGAAATATACTTCGAAAATGCTTAAATATCAATTAGAAAAAATTTCATAAATACTTACAATTTTATAAGATGTTTATATATTTATTAAAATCAAAATCTATATTTTCCTTAAGTAATCAGTATCTAGATTAAGTAATTAATAATTAATATTAAATAAAACTTTTTCATAAAAATAATTTAGTACTTACAATTCATCAAACTTTTATTTTCCAAACATATTTTTATTGAAAATTTCTTTATCTTTAAAAATACAGTTTTAATTTTTTTTTCCGCGTTAAATGGTGGAAGGGGTCGACCTCAAGGTGCCAACCTCTTCTAGAGAGGGGTCGACCACTTGGGTGAAACCTGGATTGTGAACTCCAGGCTACTTCCCCCTCTCTTCGTTGTTCCAACCCACTTCTTCTTCCTTTCGAACCCAACTTTTTGCACAAACATGGTATTCAATAAAACGACAACCCAAACATATTATAGTCAAAGAATTAGATGATATAGACAAAGATTTGTGAGTGCATTTACTCACCTCCTCCTGTTTTTCTTCCTCTCTCTTGTGCATGCTCCAGACTCCCAACGCATCAACGAAACAAAAATCCCTTCCTTACAAGGGTGTATATTGGTGTCGAGAAACACATATTCAAATTTGAGAATTTTAAACAATTTGTTTGATTTGATTTTAATTTTCAAAGATATGAAGGTTTAGTCAAATTTTTCTTTCCTTAAGTTAAGAGAAGGAACATGTTAAGTCGTATTTATAAAATGGGGTAAAATATTAAGAGAAAGGAAAAGTCTGGAGATTAGAAACATCTGGATTTAGGCATAGTGATGGGCTTTGGGTTTAGTTTTAATAAGAAAATAAATATATCTAATATTTATTTTCTTTTTATAAACTATTTTCTATTTAAGAACAGTTTACACTAAAATTCCAAACAGAATTTTATGTTCACAACACCTATTTATTTACTTATCACTGTAAAATTTCTGAAATTTATTTTACCATATTTTAACTTATTTAAATTTAAATATCCAATATTATCAATTTAATTCTGATATTAAATACTTTTCAAATTAGTTCACTTTATGATTCTGAAAAAATATTTATTTAAAAAACTATTTAATTTCTTACTAATTACCTTATTATAAAATTCTGATATTCTAAAATGATTTCAAACTATTCATTTTAAATTTTAAAAATCCATTTTTAATTAATTAAATATTTATTATTAATTACCCCTAAAAACCGAGTTGTTATAAACTCCCCCTTTATAACAAAATTGCATCCTCGCAATTCCTTAGGAAGAATCTATAACAATACTAATAACTTCATAATTATCAAATACTTTATTTTAATAAACATGTTATCCAATATTATTTTCCAAGATTTTCATCTAATACACAATTCAAACACTATTCAAGGTTAAAATTTTCATCAAATAAACTTTAAAATATTTAACAAAATCCAAAACCTTATCAACAAATTCTTTCACTAAAATTTCAATTTAGATTTAATATAAATAATTTACAATATAATTCTTAATTTCTGAGCATCTCAAAACAAAATTATTTAAAATTACCATTTCGTTCCAAAACTCTCATTAATATAAATATTTTAATCAAATTATAAAATTTAATATTTTCAAAAATATAAATGATACATCTCACTAAAAAAATAATCCTTTGATAAATATTTTTTCATAAATACGCAAACTTTGCAATCTTTCAAAATATTTTGAACACAAACTTTATTTCATATTATTATATTCATAATTTAACATTCATAAAACTAAATGTAATTCATATATAATTTTTCAAAATAAGCAAATCACAACACTTCAAATCACAAATATATCCACTATATACACTCATGTTACAAACAATTATATATATAACATGGTAGGCGATATTCACATCCTCACATATTAAACAATTTCAAATTTTAATATATATATATAGACACACACACACACACACCGACGATGCCTCGCCATGAATTTCTAGTGGCTCACTTCACCAACTGGCTGTAGTGTTGACCATGTGATCAACATTGCCTCACCATGACTTCAGCCTTCCTCTAACACTCAATGGCAAGCAACATATAAAATATGTATGAAAATATAACATTATTATCTCCAAAACATTAAATATAATCACTTTCAGCTCAAAAATATGTTACCACCTTTTAAAATATTATATATTTCAAACTTTACAAAATCCTTCAAAATTTTATGTCCATATGTCTTGTTCTGGTGTTTAGGAATCCCCATCGAATACGAGTGCACCTACATCGACTAGAATTCTTAAAGCACCCTACGGACAAATCAACACGAATAATTATCAATAACCAAAAAAATATAAGCAATAACAACTAATGCACTCAGTGGAGAACACGTAAATAAATTTCCCGCTGCGCACTCTGGCTGAAATCAAATCAAAATACAACAATTCAATATTAAGCCACCCAAAGTCAATCATTGTATATTTTCATACTCAAAATATCAAAAAATCCAAATATCTTATACATATAGAAAATAACAAATACGTTTCCAGATGATTTCCCTAGCAATCATCTTGTATACTCCTACTATCCCTTTAATATAGGGAAACTACCCAATACACATAGGGGTAAGGGACTCTAAGTCTCTCTAAGGTCTTGACTCGTGCCTCTTATATATGATGTATTGTTTTGAACCTTGCTCTAATACCAAATGAAACACCCCATATCTATGCCCATACTATCCAACAGTATTACTAGGTAATACTATCAGATAATACGCAGAATGAGGCTATATGGGGTACACAAGTGAATATTCCCTTCGTCTAACACTGGTACATATTTAAACATCGAATAAATAACTCACCTATATGTACATAGTATCAGCATAAAGTAATGAACATATGTGCTTCCAAGATAGAACAATACACAATATATAGTTAATATCAAAGAATACAGAGTCAGAACCAGAGTGATAATATTCATTACAGTGTTCAATATACATCACATTAATATACACACAAGAGACTATACTATACAGAATGATAATCTACAATACTGAATACTTGGTCTCCTAGATGTCTAGAAAACACAAGCCGGTCTCAACGTCCTTGACCTAAAATGTCTCGGAATAACCCGAGTATTATATAAATAACATGTGAGTCGAACTATGTCTAAATCAACGGTTAATATACATAAGTAACTCAACAAATGCATGGCATAATAATATGATGACATCCATAATGTTAATAAATATGCGGTAATGTAAGCATGGTGTATGGTTAAAATATCATAGACAATCGTAAACGTGTCACAAATATCAAATATCACAAGGCCATCCATAAATAAATCATCACCCTTATAAAAATATATCAAATTAGAAATCACCAAACCATTAATAAGAGTCTCACCCATATAGAAAACATGTTAAGTTAAAAATCACAAAATCAACATCGAATGGGTGAATCATCTGTATATAGAAATCACTATCCAAATCCATAAAACATCTATAAAGAGATATCACCATATATAATCAAGCTAGCATGCTACGTAGCCCAAATATATCACTCAGTCTCAATAAATAAAATACAAAAAATATCAATATAGATAGTCATCCAAAAATCCAAAACACGGTAATGGCGACGCACACCAAAGGGAGATATAATTGGCGACACACGCCTATGAAAATATAATGGGCGACACACGCCTCTAAAATATAATCGGTGACGCACGCCAATGAATAGTATTTAACAAAACACACCAATGAGAAAGATATTCGGCGACACACGCCTAAGAAGGATGATAGGTGGCGCACGCCATAAAAGGATACAGTGATTGATCATACTCTGGACAAAGTCTTAGGTATAATCATAGCTCATCAACTCAACAAATTTATGAGTATCTGTTTATATCACACACACTAGAATCAGACAGGAGACTAACAGAGACACCTTCTCCAAGAGACTACACACATAATTAGCGAACACGACACATGCATTCCACCAATAGGGCTCCTACAGTCTTGTTAACTCGACGGACATTATGACTCACATCCATCGGTGTGCTCAACTACATGAGAACTCGGTCACGACCATACACATGCTCCCAAATGGTAACAGACTACTGGCCTAGGTGACACAGTATGGGCTTCACATTGCCGACACATGGTTCTATAATTACCGACACATGGCTATAAATATTACCGATACACAGCTAAAACATTGCTGAGACACGACTATAAGGTGTCAAAGATCTAGGGTGCGACCACTACGATTGAGTTGCTAGGATGGATATTAGCTAATCTGGTTCACTCCCGCACCATAAAGGGGGTCAGACCGTGAATAGACCAATACTGAATATATATATATACATATATACATATAATAGCTGACATGCAGCTGCATACTGAATATATATAATACTATTTTTAAACAAATTTTGTAAGATCTAAATTAATAATATATTTTTCAAAATTCTAATTATATTCAAAATTATGTGAAATATACTTTGAAAACTCTTAAATATTAATTAGAATTAATTTCATAAATTTTTATAATTTTATAAGATTTTATAGATTTATTAAAATCAAAAACTAAATTTCCCTTAAATAGTCAATATCTAGTCAAGTAATTGATAATTAATATTAAATAAAAAAATTCATAAAAATAATTTCATATTTACAATTCGTCAAACTTTTACTTTCCAAACATATTTTTATTGAATTTTTCTTTTAACATTAAAAATACAATTTTAATTATTTTTTTCATGTTAAAAGGTGGAAGGGGTCGACCTCTTCCCTTAAGTGGTCAACCTCAAGGTTTCGACCTCTTCAGAAGAGGGTTCGACCTCTTAGGTGAAACCTAGAGCGTGTACTCTAGGTTGCTTCCCCCTCTCATCATTGTTCCGACCAACTTCTTCCACGGACCCAACTTTTTGCACAAATATGGTATTCAATCAAACGGCAACCCAAACATATCGTATTCAAAGATTAGATGATAGACAAATATTTGTGAGTGTGTTCACTCACCTGCTTCTGTTTTTCTTCCTCTCTCTTGTGCAAGCTCCAGACTTCCAACACATCAACGAAACCCAAATCCCTTCCTTGCGCGAGTATATATTGGTGTCAAGAAACATATATTCAAATCTGGGAAATTTACATTTGATTTTAATTTAATTTTCAAAGATAAGAGGGTTTGGCTAAATTTTAGTTTTTTAAAGAAAAGGAACAAGATATGCCGTATTTATAAAATGGGATGAAATATTGAGAGAAAGGATAAGTCTATAGATTAGAAACATTAGGATTTAGGCATGGTGATGGGCTTTTGGGCTTTGGGTTAAGCTTTTATATGTAAATAAATATATATGTTTATTATTTAATTTCTTTTTATAAACTATTTTCTATTTAAAAACAAATTAAATAAAATTGTATACGAAATTTTATGTTCACAACACTTAATTATTTACTTACATTGTATCTGGAAATTATTTTTCCATATTTTAACTTATTTAAATTTAAATATCCAATATTCTCAATTTAAATCCGATATTAAATACTTTTCAAATTAATTCACTTCATAAATCTTAAACAAATATTTATTCTCAAAACTATTTAATTTCATCACTGATTATCTTGTTATATAATTTTGATATTCTAAAATAATTTCAAATTATTCATTTTAAATTCCAAAAATCCACTTTTAATTAATTAAATATTTATTATTAATTACCCTTAAAAACCGGGTTGTTACAGGTTCTAGTTTGGTTGTTTAATACTTGACATTGGATTTGTAAATTATATCTTTTTATAATAAGTATAAAAGATGATGGGTACATCCCAAACTATATGCGAAGATGTCTTATTAAAATGTTTAATATGGAACATGTAAGATGGATTCATTATATATTGACAATAGGAATTATCATACATGTTGTATCAACATTATCGTAGTTTACTTTTTTATTTGATGCACGAAGCAAATATCAAATCCAAATTAAGATCACCAAATGGCAGTTTAGAGTATTCTTGAGTATTAATGAAATACTAGAGAATTGCTTACAAAAACAACAAACTCCTTATGAAAGAATGCTTGGGTTCAAACTTCATAAGTGATATTGAGTATAATATGCAATATTAAATTCATGTTCAAAGTGTTGTAACCATAAGTAATTTATCACAATGAAGTTAAAAATATCGTTTTAAATATTCCTAGTCAAGATGTATGGAGATTGAATATCGATGCATCCGTTGAAACAAGAGTATTTAATGTTTTCCAAAACATTGGGTTGTGTATTACTTATGGCTGCTAGGGGCACCAAAGGGTTACGTGTTGATAATTATTGGATAACTATGGAATGACTCACTCGATAATATTTTGTCGGTTGATATAACTAAGGTCAAACGGAAAATATCGATGTGACAAAATTACACAGTTCTCTTAACTTGAGAATATTGGTTATCTTTAATGCGGAAGCTTTGCTTTGATTATAACTAAATTATGGCATGACATCCATCGAATGACTATAATTGGGTCGAATGGATGTAATGAAAGTGAAACACTATTCAAGAGAGGATTCGCCTCATCGATTATACGAGGTTTGTATTTCGGTAAACTGAAGTCAAATCAAATTCAAAGTCTGTGGCCCAGAGCTGTTCGATTAATAATAATTGTTATTATTGAACCAATGACTTTGTTTTTGGACTATGGAGTTGAATATGGATGATATTGGAAGTCTGACCATTACCAAATTTCATAAGTCCAAAGTGATATAATTTCGACGAAGATATTTGGTGTAAATAACTATCTATGCCAGGTAACACTTAACAAAGTAAAATTGGATTTTTACCGAAACCAAGTAAGCGATAAATTTGGCAAAAATGTCACACTACCTGCTAAGTGACGTATGACTGTTAATATTCGAATTGTTCGATATTAATTGCTAACCAAATTTATACCTAAGGCTCACACAACTGAAACATTGAATACTACTTTTTCACCCGATTTAATTAATTTGTAATTGTTATAAATTAATTAAATTATTTAATATTTATGAAATATTAATTATAAAATTTTATTTAATGTGCATTGAACAATATTAAATAGTGTGTATAAACACCAACCAATATACGATATCGATATGCGTTTAAATTGGATTTAAATTCAGTAAATATTTTTCGAGCTTGAAGTGGATTTGAGGCCCAATGGGGCATGATAATTTTGGCCATGAAGGTCACAAGATAGGCAGACCATTTGATGGCTTATAGGAGTGGTTTTGAATGTTTAAAAATAAGAGAATGGGTAAGAGAAATTAGGGATCCTGATCCTACTTTTTCTCTCTATTCTCTCCTATATATAAACATCTTAACACTCATTTTCTTTTTGAGAGCTTAGATGAATACAAATTAAAAATATTCAAGCAATTAATACAAATTAAAATAAAATAATCGTCCGTGGAAAGGCAATTCGAGAGCTAGCAACTTTGGGATTAGTTTCAAGAAGTTCACTTCTTCGTTTCAACATGCGAGCTTTAGGCTTGGATGAAACGTACTCGGGATTGGAATTGGATTTATATGATTACCGCTCCATATATTATTTAGTTAGAAATATCACATACCTGTATATCGATGGATTGTCACATGTTGATGGTGGTATATGTATAAAAGCGTGTGTGTGTGTGTATTGAATTAAAAAAATTATGTATATATTCACTTGTATATGCTTTCAGCCTGTAAACAAAAAAAAATTCGAAATTTAAATAATAATGTATTATATGATTTTTAAATATTAAACCTAGTTTCTAAAGATTAACACGAGATAATATATGTTTTAAATTTCACAAAATTTAATTTTTTTAAAAAAATATTTTGGCAATAATAAAAAAAAATTAAGTTTTTGGATATTTTATATATATATATATAAATACTATTATTTATTATATTAATAAATAAACGTATGTATTTATTTCATATAGTTTTAATTAATTATATGTTTTTAATTATTAAATTATTTAAAGTCAAAATTAAATTAATAAAAAAATTTCTTTATTTCTGGTCAAAAGCAGTAGCAATATATTTATGTGTGTGTGTGTGTGATTATAACTAGTTTTATGTTTATACATTTAAATAAATTTAGTACATATAAAAGATATATTTTAGTTCAGATTTTCACATTATAAATAGTCTTAATTATTCTCAAAATAATATTTAAAATGATTTTATAATTTAATCATATTTACTTATATATTTATTTGTATTTATGTATATGTATTTTAACAAATACTTTATGTAAACATTATACAACTACTAATGTATAATATTATATAATTATAATTTTATAGATTTTTCATATATATATATATAATATTTTGACGTACATACATATATATACATTTAGACAATTCATTTGTATACATGAGGGGCCACATATCCGTTGTCTACACACGGGCATTTCAAACCTTGTGCACATTATCCTATTGCTCGTGCATGCGCACACATATGTGTATATGACACACATATATAAAATAAAATAAAATTATTTAAAATTGAACTATATTTGTAAATTTAAATAAAATATTGATCTTATTTAACAGAAAATTTAGAAAAGTTCTAAATGAATTAGACTTATCGGCCCATTAAAGATCCAATAATGATTTTATTTTAAATTTACCTATTTACCCCATTGCGTGCTGGCCCAGTTCCAACACTGAAATCCTTAGGGCTCAGCTTAGTTAATCAACAAGCCACCAAAAAACCGCTCTCGTTCATCGTCATCCTTGTTCTGGCCCGTCATCGCCTACAAGAATCTTCTAGTTACCTTCGACCATGTTTACAGGCGTTAAACACACTCAGGTTAAGGGATGCCTCACATATACCGCTCCTCTGAAAAGATGACATCCACTAACGCAGTTCATTTATTAAAGGCATCGCTGTACAACAACCTCCTCCCGTACTTTACAACCACCCTAGTACCTTTGCTACAACCTACTCCCACGCCCTCTACCGTGTTTTGGGCATGTCCACGGTATGGCTCACTGGTTGTCTTCATTTGCACTATATAAATCACATGGCGTCCCAACTGGCATGCACATCAACCGCATAACCCCATCAGCGACCCAAAGAGTTTCCTGGGCTTGTTCGGCTCAATTTCAAGCGTCTAAGCATTAGCTTTAGCTACTATAAATATATCATACATCACAACTTCACAAGGGTTGAAAAATATTGTGCCTTTAATTATCATTGTATTTTCAGTCATTTAACCTTGCAATCTAGGTTGCTAATCAAAGTGGAATAGTACAAAATTTCCAATAGTGGACATAAACCACCTTTCGATTGAACTACTTTAAACTCTTTTCTCTTCAATTTTTAGCATACTAGCATCGCTCCATTTTTCATTTTTTATCAGGATATTTTGCTAATATACCCTCTTGAACAGACTTTCAAGGTTGACTAAAAATCTAATCAATAAGTAGCTGCAACCCAAATCTTTGGATATACGGAAGACTTAACTTTTCAACCACATAAAGAAATTATGTATAGGCAGTCTCAAGGACAAGATCAGTCCCCTCCATTACTCACGATCAACCTGAACCTTCTTAATCATCAACTTATTTTAAATTATGAAAGGAAGAAAAGAACCACATCACTAGAAGTTCGAAGACTTAGAAATATTTAGGTTGACTAGGAATGTATGCTTAAAAATTATATGGTTGAAATGTTGTAATATTGCTTGAATTTCGGTATGTTTCAAAAAGTGTTTCTTGTTGTATGTTTGAAATGTTTAAATTTGACTATGAATGTATGTTGAAACTATTTAGGTATGTCTCATTTTTTTTGTTGCATACACATACAGTGAATGAATGTTAGAAACATCTAGGTGTGCCAGGTCTTTGTTTGACTATCACTGTATAATTGGTAATGCAAAGAAGGAACATGATTTCATATACAACTAATAAACCACTTCCATGTGTTCCATGACCCGGTTGACATGATAGAAAATGGTCTCGTTTAATGACCCTGATTTGCATCAACACCCGTTGCTACAAGTAAAGAGTCCAAATATTTCATGTATATATTAGTGTCATCAATAGAAAGTAATGAATGACAATATGCAAAGTCATCAACTGAAGGCCCAAATGCCCAAAAAGTAGCATCGAGAACACCACGAGTGTGAATGAGATCAAATAATCTTCCAAGATTGTTGTTTTGCACTGCTTTAAGATATTTTGGTAACATTACAATTAATGTATCCTAGTCTTCATAGGTCATTTCTAAATTCTTTATTAATCCTTGTCAAGCCTATGAGTAACTAATTTTGAAATGGAACATATTTGACATTGTCTCTTGAACTGATTTTACACTCAAATTTGTTTTAGATTTGACCAGTGGAAGTGTCCTACTATAAATGAAATTAGTTGTGGTGATGATTTGAGTTAATGGTAGGATTCAGATAAGTGTGGTCGCCTCCATGTGATGTAGTTTTCCACTAATTTTGAGATTTCTTGTTAGAAAGATTAGCATGCACTCTCTAAAGGCAATTTTCATCAGTATCACATCAAAATGTATAGTCATTCATACGGGACTTGACTACTCGAAAAGAAACTGAACATGATTGCCCATTCACTTATTTTTTTCATAAAATTTTCTTTTGTTTCAAAAGCCAGTCCAGCTCGAGGTCTTTTTCAACACATTCTCTCCCAAACATTTTCACATCTAATTGAGCTCTCTCCATAATGGATCTAGCCATCATTGCTGTAGTACATAAATCATCCGCAAAAGGACTTTCCTTCATATTTTCATAATTTAGTTCTTCAAGGGGTTGACTATCATCATATATAGGTGCTTCGTTATTAACCTTCATATTGTCAACCCATATATTATCCTTTTCAATCGTACATGCAACTTGAATACTATTCTATTGCACTTCACCAATGTTTGCATTGTCAATGAAATCATCAACAACATCCATATGATAATTTGATGCTTCTCTAACTTCATACTTTGTAAAACCTTAAAAAAAAGTTTACGAGAATATAGATGATAAAAAATAATACACGTAAATAAATTAGCATGTTTATTGTCAAATAATTTAAATACATATTTATTTTTTCCTTTAACAATCAATAATTTAAAGAATTTAAACGCATATTTATTTTTCCTTTCTCACATAAATAATTATACTTTCCAATTTGGTTTTTCCTTTAACAATTTTCTTCTCCAAAACTATTCCCTTAAAGTATCAAAATAGTGTTGTTCATTCTCCATTAAGAAAAACGAAAAGATGTTATGTAGCTTCCATTAACTTTATTCTGAGTGAAATAATTCCCTCACCACATGGCAGTAACTAATTTAGCTGGGAGCATCATGAAAGTTAAAAAAACCCAACGTCATAATTAATAAGTAAAGAAGAAATTGCACTAGTAAACACAAGGCGAAATTAATCGAACTTCTCAATTTGATTTTTGTTCTACTTAAAAAACAAAATATTGCTTCTGTGTTAACCTTTGTTTAATCTATTTTTCCATGGTACATGTTGTTAGAAAATATCTTCGTTATCCTAGTTTTTAGCATAGTTAGTAGTGTTTCTCAACAAATAAGACATGTTTACATATTTTATAGGTGTAAGTCTATTAGTTTGTGTAGTGTTTGTTTTGCTTTGTTCACTATGCTTATTATGTTGTCTTGTTATTCAATGAATAATATAATAGTATCTTCTCATATCTAATCTCCCTGTTTGATTGTTTTCATATTAAATTTAGTTTCACTCAAAAGTTAACGGTGGTATCGGAGCCTTGGTACTCATACTAGTTTTTCGATCTTGGGTGCTTTCCCTGATGGCAATAGCTACCATATAAGGTTGTTGTCCACCGGATCATGTAGAAGAGTAGCGGTTGATTTTGGTTGCTCACAATAGGCATTTCGATGAATCCATAGTTGTAGATCATGATGATTGCAATAAGAATAATACGACATGCAGTAGTTGGCAACCATCTTAGCCTTAGTGGCTACGAGGAAGCATCAACTGATGATGACAGCCTTAAAGTGATGTTTGGGTTAATGCATGTTGGGTTGGTCCCGATGCAATTATTCATGATAAGTTTAATCTGGAGAATGAAAATCAAGTGTAGTTGGGAGCATAGTAGTAACAATTTCAAATACAGCAGCATCATTGTGTGGATGTGAACAGTCGTGCAGTTTAAATTTCATGCATCAGCAAATAGTCAGTATGTGGTGGCAATTCCTAGTGAGCTGGTGAGTTTTGTTTCTTGAAAGTGATGTGGACGTGTAGATGAAGAAGACAGTGTGTTGAATGTCGATTGTAAGGTTGGGCATGTGTAGAGTGCTTGAGAGTTGTTTGATGAAATGTTTACGAGTGAAGTAGGAAAATCTACGAGTGAAGTAGATATGGTTTTATATCATCCAACAAGCAATAGTAATGAGCTTCATCTCTAGTTTGGTGGGTAGATGACTAATACAACGGTATCAAGGGATGACCTGAATGTATAGATCGAGTTAGTCCCTGAGATGAAATCATAAGGGTTTGGTTATGGTTCAAGTGTGATGAACCAATCAACATGAAACAATTGAGCATGTCTAACCATGAAGAATATTAAATCATTATAAAATGAAATGTGGTTGTACCATAGAATATAGGTATTAAGGATAAATGGTGCATGTATAAGCATATGGGCCACAGCAAAGCCCAAGCTACTTTTTTGTCATTTTGTACGTTAAAAATATAGAATTCAGAATGTACAAAGATTGTAACAGTTTGTATACCAATTCAATAATACAAAACTTCATTTTTCATGTTAGTTTCTAATATGGTATCAGAGCCAAGAAAGGCCAAGGCTTCCTAATAGTAGCAAAACGACTTGCCGGAAACTTCATCAGAGTCAATCACCTCACCTGAAGTTTGGCTGCGCCTTGGCTACCATCATAGAATCAAGATTCTCTTCTTTTAGTTGTGCCAATATTGAGTTACCTGCTTTCTGTTTCAACAATAGAAATCTCAATCTTTAATTTTATCTCAAGTTCTAACGGTGCCATGTCTAGAAACGACTGTCAAAGGAGTATCATCATTCGGAATCTCTGGCCGCCCATCAAGATTCATCGGAACACTCTCAAGAATCAATTGTAAAAGGTGTTTTCATCATTCATCATCTCTGACTACATATCTGGCATCATCAAAGATCATTATCAGCTTGATATTTCTTTTAACAACTCCCGATATCATCATCTTCATTCAATGGAAGAAGGAGATATTGACAATTCAACATCTTCCACCTCAAGAAATACTACATCTCAACAAAATGCTACTCAAGAACTCCTGAAGCTATAGTCATGCCACAAAGCCAACTGATCACCATACAACTTGATGAAACCCTTTTTACTTTGGAAATTCCAGATTGAGGCAGCAATTAGAGGATGTGCCCTTGAAGAATATGTTCTTGGAACACTACTTACACCATCCAAGTACACTACAGACAGTGATGGAAAATTTGTAAGCAACAAAGACTATATAACCCATCAAAGGCAGGATAGTCTAATCGGTGCATGGTTATTGTCATCTATAAGTGCAAATCTATTGCCACAACTAATAGGATGCAAGACAACACACGAAATATGGTCAACTCTTGAACAATTTTTCAACTCATAATTTGCTGCAAGAGTAACGCATTATAAAAGACAGCTATAAAATTTAAGGAAAGAAAACTCATTTATGAGAGAGTATTTGACAAAGATCAAGACTCTCTGTGATCAACTAGCTGCTGTAGGTCATAGAATTTTTGACACAGAGCAGATTTTATCTATAATGAGTGGACTTGATGATGACTATAAAGAAGTTGTGGCAGTGATATCATCCAAAGAGATCGCTCCAAGCCTACAATATGTTCACTCTACACTTCTTGCTCATGAAGGTAGGATTGAACAAAAGATAACAACAATTTTAGATTTCTTAGTCAATTATGCAACAAGTAGCAAAAATAAGAATCAAGAAAGAACTTATGAGAACATGAATGAGACAGTCAATAATCAAATGGGTGGTCAATCAAATAGGTCCAAAGGAAGAGAGGGAAAATGGAACAACAACAATAGAATCAGGTGTCAAATTTTTGAGAAATATGGACATGATGCTAACAGATGCTATTTCAGATTTGATACAAATTATACACCATTACAATAGAATAGTAATATTCAGAAGAACTATAATCCAAACTACAATCTAAGTGCAAACATGGCTAATATGCAACAAGACTCAAAGAATCAATCAGAAAGTACAAGAAATCATCACCTGAACACAACTGATATCCCCAAATCCAAGGATATATAGGATGAAAGTTGGTATCCTGACTTAGAAGTAACTAATCACATAACAAGGAATCTAAGCAACCCGAACCTTGGAAACAAGAAGTACGAATGTAATTAATCCATACACATGGGCAATGGTGAGTCTATTAAAATAACTCATACTGGAAATGCCTGCATAAAAGGTGGAAGGCGGTTATATCTTAATAATTTATTAAGAGTTCCTTTAATAAGAAAGAACCCCATGAGTGTATCTCACTTTCCAAATGATAACAAAGTATATTTTGAATTTTACCCTAAGTATTGTCTAGTTAAAGATTTACTAACTAAAGATATTTTTTTGCAGGGTGAAGAATGCAGAGGATTATACAAATTTAATGTGCTAGCTCAAGAAATTCTAGAAATAAGGGAAAATGGTGTAATAGTTCTAAAATCAAACAGGTTAAAAGTTGTAAGAACTTTGATATATGGAATTATAAAATAGGACATCCAAATGCTGGAATTGTAAAACATGTACTGAATAAAAATAATATCTCTTTTAATAATGTGTCTATGCCAAACATTTGTACATATTGCCAAATGGGAAAGAGTCACAAACTTAGTTTCTTAGACTTTGAAACTAAATACAATAAACCATTTGAATTAGTTGCTATTGATTTAAGGCGGCCATCACCCATTAATTCTGATTATGTGTTCAAATATTATATATCATTTGTTGATGCACTTTCTAGATATGTTTGGATTTATTTCTCGAAATCAAAATATGAAACTTATAATGCAGCTTTACAGTTTATAGTTCAAGCAGAAAAACAAACTAACTGCTAGGTCAAAATTATACAAACTGATGGTAGGACAGAGTTCATGCCACTTAAATGATATTTCAGAAAAAGGATATAATTATGAGAACTACTTGTCCTTACACAAAAGAAAAAAAATGGCTTAGTAGAAAGGAAACACAGACACATTGAGGAATCTGGACTTACACTCCTGGCTCAAGCATCTCTACCACTAAAGTTTTGGCCAGATGCCTTTACTACAGCTGTATTCTTAATAAACAGATTATCTACTAAAGTTCTACAACACAAAGGCCCTGTAGAAGTGTTGTTCAATGTCTAGCCAGATTATCAAAGTTTGAAGGTGTCTAGATGTCTGTGCTTTCCTTACCTAAGACCATACAATAATCACAAGTTAAATTTAAGGTCATCACCATGTACATTTCTAGGTGATGCTACTAATAAAAAAGGATACAAGTACCAAGACAATAGTGGCAGACTATTTATATCAAGACATGTTGCGTTTAATGAGAAAGTATTTCCATTCACGAAAGCTAATATCAAAACTTCTCAAAAGATACACAACTCAAAATTTCTATACCTTCAATACCTTTGCATCCTGAAGTAATTACCTTAGCCTACAATGAGTTGGCTCAGAATGATCAGTGCTCATCACAATCTAATCAAGATGATTCATGCCTACAACTCATAGTGTCCAGTTTTGACCCAGGTCATGGGGCAGAAGAATCGTGCAGAAGTCCAACTCAAAGCATGCCACAAAGTAGCAGCAATAATTCAAGTTCTCATCAAGTGTTAGCTCAACCATCTAATACTCAACAAGAAACATCTAAAACTACAAATCAACAATTCACTCCTACAAGGTCTGAACATCATATAATAACAAGAGCTAAAAGTGGCATATTCAAACCAAAGATATACAATATAAACCTTGACACAAAAGAACAAAGTACTTATCATCAAGCAATGCACAGGAAAAAATGGATGGCTGTAATGAATGAAGACTACAATGCACTCATGAGGAATAAAACATGGGATCTTATTCCACTACCTAATCATAAAAATGTTATAGGATGCAAATAGACATACAAATTGAAAAGAAATGCAAATGGTTCAATTTTAAAGTACAAGGATAGACTGGTGGCTAAAGGGTATTTACAATAGCATGGTTTTGATCTTAATGAGACATTCTCACATGTTGTGAAACCAACATCCATCAGAATTATACTTACTATAGCCTTGCACAAAAATTGGAACATCGAGCAATTATATGTAAATAATGCTTTTCTTAATAGTGTATTAGAGGAAGGCGTATGCATTGAGCAGCCATATGGGTTCAAACAAAATGGCAATAGTGAATTAGCGTGCAAACTGAATAAAGCAATTTATGGTCTCAAACAAGCACCAAGAATGTGGTTCGACAAATTGAAATCAAATCTAATTAAACTTAGCTATCATGCAACTAGATCAGATAATTCTCTGTTTACAAGGTTTAGTAAAGGCACTACAATATACATACTGGTGTATGTTGATTTTATAATTACTGGAAACAACAATTACGAAATCAACAATCTCACACTATACCTAGACAATGAATTCTCTACCAGAGACCTTGGTAATCTAAGCTACTTTCTTGAAATTGAAATCAAGAGAATGTTAAGTTCAGAAATTCATCTAAGCCAAAGAAAATACACTTCAGAAATTCTAGTCAGAGCTAAAATGGATCAGGCTAATGCACTTCCAACACCAATGACAAGCAATCTACATTTATCAAAAGATAAGGAGGGGCCAATTATGAATGTTAAGCAATACAGAAGTATTGTAGGAGCACTGTAATATGTGACAATAACAAGACCAAAAATACCATTCGGTGTAAATAAAGTATGTCAATTTATGCAGAATCCACTTGATGAACATTGAAAAGCAGTCAAAAGAATACTGAGATACCTTAAAGGAACAATTGATCAAGGTTTAATTATGTAATCATGCAAAGTTATTAATATTCATGGGTATGCAAATGCAGATTGGGCATCAGACCCAGATAACAGAAGGTCTACTACCGGCTACTACATATATTTAGGCAAAAACCCTATTTCATGGTGTTCGAAAAAGCAATCAACCATATCCAGATCTAGCACGGAGGCAGATTATAGAGGTGTTGCTAGTGCTACAGCTGAAATCATATGGATCGAATCATTATTAAGTGAATTTCAAATCAAAACGAACAGCAAAACAATACTATAGTATGACAATGTCAGCACGATTTCACTTATAACAAACCCAATACTCCATTCTAGAACGAAACACACGGAGCTTGATCTATACTCGTAAGGGAACAAGTCATGAAAGGAAAATTGTGTATAAATCACATACCAGCACCTTACCAGAGATTAGATCTATTAACCAAAGCATTATCGACGAAGAATTCGTCAGATTAAAGCAAAGTTTGAAGATTTGAGAAGTCGACAGCAATGTACAGAATGTACAAAGATTGTAACAGTTTGTATATCAATTCAATAATACAAATCTTCATTTTCATGTCAGTTTCTAATAAGCATTGATAAGTTCAGGATGTAGTCAAGAACCATAGTTCATTAAAGGTTGTTGTTACTAGGCACTGAATGTTCGATGCACATTCAGTTTAGGGGAGGATTCAGTTTAGGGGAGGATGGTTGAAAATATCTTTGTTGTTCTAGTTTTTAGCATTGGTAGTGTTTCCCAACAAATAAGACTTGTTTACATATTCTATAGGTGTAAGTCTGTTAGTTTGTGCAGTGTTCGCTTTGATTTGTTTTACTACGTTATACATGTTGTCTTGTTATTCCATGAATAATATAACAGTATCTCTTCATCTTTCATCACTCTGCTTGATTATTTTCATATTAAATTTAGTTTCACTCAAAAGTTAACACATGTAGTCGGGATAATTTTCCTACATTTGTATCTAGCACCATAAGAAGGTCATGTTCCAAAAACATATATTTTCCGTTTTATATTTCCAGACAAGTTATATTCTCAACGTAGCGTATTGGTAAATATCAAATCATCCTTCTTCATTGAGTTTAGAAACTTTAAGCCATTAAGATCATGGCTCGTTTTCTGTGTCAAAATAGGTACCAAAATTTCTCATTCCTTAACATTTATAACTTGAAAGTTTAAACCATGTATAGAAATCAATCCAATATAACAAAAGAAGAAAACAGATGAATGGAAAAAGATTTTTTTTTTTTTTTTTTTTACCTTTTACCAATAATCCCCACAAGAACACGATCCATCTTTAAAATGATGGAATCTCTTCGAATCTCTTACGACAATCTCCCTATCTGTAATCCTGGAAATGAACTTAGTCGCATCATGGCAATCCCCGCATACTCTAAGGTTCTTGATAATCATAATTCTTGTTCCAGGATCAGTATGCAGCAACCCATATGCAATTGCTAACCTCTCACTATGAACACAAAGCATTCTCTCTTTCACCTTCTCTTCAACATCATGGTACACAAACTCCGTTCTCGGAACATAACCCATTTTCCTCATCTCATACTCCAATTTCTCTAACAATTCCATTATCTTTTCATACTCTGGGTGACTTCTATCCTCTATCAAAAACCCATGAAGTTTTCCTTTCACTTCTACTAAACTACACCCAGGAACTTTCCTTGCTCCCAGTCTTTTCATTTCTCGTCTTACTTCTGCTACTTTGTCCCACTTCCTTGCTGCTGCATATACATTTGAAATCAATGAATAAACACCTAAATCACTTGTACGTAATTCAATAATCTCCGCTGCCACAGCTTCTCCAAGCTCGTACTTCTTATGATTATGACAACCTGATAATAATGCTACCCAAAGTGCAATACCAGGCTCCTTAATCTTTGTTTTCATAAGTCCATAAGCTTCTTCTACATGCCCTGCACGTGCTAAAAGATCAACCATGCACGCATAATGCTTCTTTGTAGGTTCGATACTGTACTCATTCATCATCTGCCTAAACCAATGCCTACCTTCTTCTACAAGTCCCGAATGACTAAAAGCTGATAACAAAGAAGCAAATGTAGTGTCATCGGGTTTGACATTTGCTTCTTTCATTTCAAGAAAAAGTGCAAGAGCTTCTTTACCATGACCATGAACCCCGTAGTTAGAAATTATTGTGTTCCAAGAAATCAAGTCTCTGAAACCCATCCTATCAAAGAGCACACGAGCATTGGCCAGAGTCCCACATTTAGAGTACATATCAATCAGTGCAGTAAAAGAGATCGTCTCAAGGTCACATCTCTTTATAATGAAACAATGCACTGACTTTCCTAGTTTTAGCACTCCGGTTTGTGAGCACGCTAGTAATGCACTTACAAGCGCAACATTATCGGGTTTGAACCCATTACTTTGCATCATAACCAACATGTCTAATGCACGAGAAGCGAATCCATTTTGAGCGTAACCCGATATCAAAGCACTCCATGTAACCACATTCTTACCCTCCATCTTACCAAATACAATATAAGCATGATCCAAGAGTCCATTTTTTGCATACATATCTACAAGACTAGTCTCTACAAGGACATTTTTCTTCATCATATCGAATCGAATCAATCGGGCATGAACTGAAAGACTTGCCTTTGCATCTCCTAAGCTGGAACATGCTTGCACCAAACCAATCATTACAATTACATCTCCATCAAAACCTTGGATTTGCATTTGTTTATAGATGTCAATAGCTTCAATGGGCTTCCCTAGATTAACAAACCCAGTAATAATAGTAGTCCATGAGACTAAATCTTTGTTGTTCATTGCTTGGAATACTTCCATTGCTCTTTCCATTTTCCCACATTTTGCATACAAGTTAATCAAAGAAGAAGAGATAAATATATCCTTTTCGTATCCAAGATTATAAGCAGTGGTCTTAATCTCCTCAGCCAACTTCACGTTTAACAATTGTGAGCAAGCTTTAATAGCAATTGTAAAAGTAGAGCTATCTGGTCGGGTTATATTTTTTGATACAAGTTTTTGGTAGAGTTCTACAACTTTGTAGGGTGAATTATTGCGAGAATACGCGATGATGAGTGCGTTATATACAGAAATTGTTGGTTTGAGAATTGTATCGAACACTTTACTGGCAGCTGAGAGATTGTTAAGGCGAGAGTAAGCAGAGATCAAATGGCCAAGGGATTGAGGTTGTGATAATGAACTAGTAGTCAGCAAAAGAGCATGAAATTTCGATAGTGTTTGAGAGCTGTTTATTGACTTCAGTAGATTTTTTGGGTTTTTCAGATAAAAAAGAGGAGAGTTGAGCATTTCAAAGTCGGAATTGAATTGTGGCAGAATCAAATTGAATCTGCAAAGCAGATATTGGACCGAGAGGGAAAAGCATTGATACGTACATCGCTTAAGCTACAGATATGGAGAATAAACAAGCGATGACGAAGGTGCAAATATGAAGAAGTCAAAATTACTATGGACTAGAAAAAGGATGGGAAAAAACAGAGAACGACGCCTGAGAGATTCGAACTCTCGCGGGGAGACCCCATGTACTTAGCAGGCACACGCCTTAACCACTCGGCCAAAGCGTCGTTATGCTGCTTTGTCCACTGGTTAATAAGAATACGGAATTATAGATCTTTTGTGTCTTTATATTTACCCATAGTGAACTAGTTTATTTCTGGTTGGAAATATGCTGCAATAATATTCTAATTTATTTCAGAATTCAAGTGTACTAAGTTGGACGAATGTTTTTTATTATTATTGTTAGAGTTTTCGACATGGGCTAAAAGCAAAATTTGGACAGATCCAGTAGAACAAATAAATACGAGTTCAAACAAATAGAGACGAACTCAAGTGGAGAGATGACAAGCACCATTGTCTCAGTGGTTAAGTGATTCGGTTTTGGTGCGAGAGGTCACAAGTTCGTGATTCGAATGTTTAATGACATGTGATATGTTCTCCTAGTGACATGTTGTATATAAAGTACCATTTCAAAAGAAAAAAAATAAATTTTTCGTATTTTGAAAAATAACAGAAGCACGAAAAACAATCAATCATTCCATCGTTGCTCCATCCCCTTCATCATCTCATTCATCTTTCTTTCATCTCTCCGCCGTCCCTCCACTCTTCTCACATTTTGTAATTAATGTTCAAAATGCAAAACACCAAATTCAAAATATAATCAAACGGGGCCTTAGCTGTTTTCAAATTTAGTGATGTCTATATTGGGTAGTCTTAATCTTAATGTCCAATGGTAGTAAAAAAAATTTCCGATATGGAGTTTTGGGCCTATGTATTGCAAAGAGGACGTTTGCTAAAACTGCTAAAAGAAAATCTTTAATAATAGTTGTAACACATTTGGTCACTTTTTTACGATGTCAGCCCATTTACGGATATTATCAAAATCTCATTATCACTTAAAAATAGAATCTAACAAATAAACTATTTTACCAATTCAAAACATCACTCTATAAATATTACCAAATCAAATATTAATATCACTTAAAAATATGATCTAACAAATAAATTTTCATCGCAAATTCAACGAGCCCCTTTAAAAATATTACCAAATCAAATTATATCACATAAGATAAGGATCCAACAAATAAATATCCTTTAGAAATTCATTCTTATTATTTAATAATAGAAATAAAAATTTAAACAAATAAAAAAAATCACATGTCACAACTTAGAAATAAAAACTAAAACTAAAATTAACTACACCTTATTTCAATGTAAAAATATGATTGAACATATATAATTTATAGAAAAATAATTCATGTGCGAAACGTGTGCCGTAACGCTTGTCTTTATAAATGTCATTCGTCCTTTTGGCTATTAGTAAGCGTGTAATCATTTTATGTAAAATACACAGGTATCATGAGCAATAGGTGAACATGACTTCAACCATTGCCGATAAAAAAAATTCCTTCTCTTTTATGTTTTTTCTTCTCTTCCTTGACACCGACACTATAAGAAAGGATGCCTATAACGGCAGTCTTTGTGTCGGTCGGCGATAGTTAGAATAAGCAGTCGATGCTAGCTGTCACTGGCCGACGCAGATCTGTGTACCCAGATCAAAAACCCCGCGAACCTGAAAATTTTTCATTATTTCGCACCATCCGCCTCCCACTTGCTTTACTGCCACCGCCTCCCCCTTACCGCCGTCGCCTCCCATCCACAGCCGCCGCATGCCCCACCAAGTCGACGCCCACCCCCATCGCCTCACGCTTTGTTGTCGTCGTCATTTCTTAACCGCGCCCCCTTTTCGCAGCCGCCGCCCATCACCTCCAACCAACACCCGCTACCTTACTCTCCAATTTCAGCTTAATCGAGGTATTATTTAAACCCTAATTTTGAAAATTGATTGATTATGGATTTGAAATTGATGATTATTGCGTATTAGTTGATAAAAATAGTGTATTAGTTGATTTGGGAATATTAATTAGTGGTTTGATTGTATATTATAATTAAAAATTAAGGTTGATTTAAAATCCAAAAATTAGTGTATAATTATAGATTAATATGCTTATTGATAAGTTTACGCGAATGTTTAGTATAGTTTAAAACAATGTTTGTTATAATGTACACAAAAATTAGTGTATAATTATTAATTAGTATGCTGCTAGATAGTTAAATGAATTATAAAATATGTTTTAAAATTAGTGTATAATTATTGATTAAAATAAGTGCAAAAATTAGTGCATAATTATTTATTACAATTAGTGCAAACTTCAAATTTTAGTTTACAAAATCAATTCAAAATTTAAATAGTTAAATGAATTGTAAAGTGTGTTTTCAAATTTCAAATTTAGTTAATAAAATATTTAAATAGTTGAATGAATTATAAAATTAAGAAATGAAGTGAAGTGAAATAATAAATTAAGAAATAATAAATTTCAGTTTGAAATATTAACTTTTTTTGAAACAAATATTGTACTAAAATCGATTTTAAAAAAAACTAAGAAATGAATATAAGGTTATAAAGTTTACGCAAATGTTTGTTATAGTTTAGAACAATGTTTTTTTTAGTTTACGCAAAAATAAGTGTATAAAATATTTTAAAATTTCAAATTTAGTTAATAAAATATTTAAATAGTTGAATGAATTATAAAATTGAGAAATGAAGTGAAGTGAAATAACTAATTAAGAAATAATAAATTTTAGTTTGAAAATAAGCGCTAAGTATTATTTTAACAAATACAACAAAAAATTAAAGCCTTTAGTCTCAAAAGGCTTTAATTTATTTTAGTAAATACAACAACAACAATATACCCCTTGAATGTAAAGTTATGCGTAGAAGAAAAGTGAAGTGAAGTGCTGTCGAAATTAGACAGAAGTGTGATGTATGAAGTCTTTAGTCCGAAAAGGCTTTAATTTTGTTTTAGACAGAGTTTAGGTGTTTTTGAAATTACTAACAGATTTTTTAAATTAGGAACAATGTTTGATAATTTTTTCGACCGTACTTGAATGTATGAAGTCGGAACTGGTATGAAAGGTTCGGTGAAGGAATATTTCTACAATGGTGTATGCGAATTTATTAGATTCACTGCCTCTAATAATCGAAATAACGAAGAACTTCGTTGTCCTTGTAGTAAGTATCAACATTTGAAGCAATGGAAACCAGATACAGTTAAAGTACATTTGCCAGCGACAGCCCAACGACCATTCTGGATTTGTCACGTGTCCAACTTACCGACACTAGTCATCGCTGAACTTGCGATGACGCCGTCGCAAAACCTATTGGTGTCGACTATTTTTGCATCACCTTTTAGCGATGGCTACCGACGGTCGACGACGGCCGGCGTCGCATTCTAGCCATCACTAACGGCAATGCCTTTTGTTGTGTGAATGTATGTAAGTGACGAGAGCACAAGTGGCAAGAATTGCTAGGTGACTCAAATTCATTGTTATGTACCCGGTGTGCAGGTCTAGTGTAGGAAATTTTGTTTAATGGCCGGTAATTCTTTCATGTAGACCTTTCTATAAGCTTTTGTTTCAGTATGATCAATATTTGACTGTGCTCGAGTAAATTGACACAAATAACTATAAATCAACACAAACGCACGTGGAAGAAATAAAATCGTGTTGTAGTGCGATAAAATAAACAATAACAAGAGAATCCAAACAGTGAATCACAGAAAAATAAATAAATAAATAGAGAGTTCACACGTAGATTTATGGTGGTTCCACTATCGCGAGATAGTGTACATCCACTTTGGGGAGTCGAGATTTTATTACTTTCTGAATATTTTTACAAAAATTAACAATGGAGGCTAAAAAAAGAATAAGAAATACAACTTGAGAGGATGATCTTAATCTCTAAAGAATGATTATTTTATATCGAGATTATTACTTAGGATTGAAGTAATTGATTTATGCTTATAAATCAATGTCTCATTAATTCTTCTATTCATATGGGGAACGTTTAGTCATTTGATTTTCCAATTGCCTTCAATTTGCATACGCTTGATAAGATGTCTTCCTTAATTGGTTAATTAGGGAATTAATTGATTATTTTATTCTTTCAAAAATAATTCTCCTTCTCGTGCTGATAATTTATTGCCCTCTTTAATGCTATAAAAGAAGCAATATATTTGAGTTATTATCTCAAATATCTTCCAAATCTTCTACAATTGGAAATATTATATCATCAAAATTAACAATATCTTCTAAATCTTCTTTAATATGGAAATATTATATCACCGAAATATAACAGTCTCCACTTTGATACTATTTGATAGATTTAAGGGTATGCCCTAGTGGCAATTATGTAATTTGTTACATATATCTAAGTTGGTAATTAATCTTGTTCGAAATAAAAGGTGTTTTTCTTTCTATTATATACTTAATATAATATGTTATATTGATTAATTAATTTAATTAAAGGTGTTTTTTATTAGAAAATCCATAAATGGTATATTTTATGTGGTAGTTACCAAGTGTTGTAACCATGAGTAATTTATCACAATAAAAATAAATATACCATTATAAATGTTCCTAATCAAGATGCATCAAGATTGGATATTGATGTATCCGTTGTGACTAGAGTACGTAATGCTCTCCAAATATTGGATAGTGTATTACTCATGGCTGTTGGGGGCATCAAGGGGTTACGCCGTGATAGTTATCGGATAACTATGGAACAACTAACTCGATAGTTGTTAACTCGCTTTTTAGCAAAGTAGATTTCAGCAGGACTTAGAAGATTCAAATGAGGACGAAACGACTTGAAAACTTGAAGGCACACTTGAAATGAGTGGAGAATTAGCTCAAGAAATTTGGATGAAAAATACACTAAGGAGAGATGTTGGTACCGAACTCTCAAGTAGGTACCGACCTCTCTTGTTAACTCCGTGGTTGTTGCGACCTCTTTGGGACACCTCCATATGGAATTAGAAGAGTGCTTCAAAAAAGCACAAGTTATTTCGAGCTAAGGAAAAAAGCCACTATCAATCTCTTAGGCAAAAAAGGCTGATACTGAGCTGCTTTAAAGAGAGGTCGGTACCGACTTGTTTTGGATGACCAACGATCGATGGAAATAGCATGGGACACCATAAAATGATGTAAGAAGGGCATGAAGGTTCGAAGTGATTCGAACTATGGAGAGAAGTCACCACCGACTTGAGAGGTCGGCACCGACCTCTATGGTTAACTTGGGAGATTCTACAACTTTGCACACTACTTCCGATCGATATTTGGACTCTGCCCCAAGCAGATTTCTAGCACAACATGACTGTTTTCCCTATAAATACAAGTCATAGAACAACCAAAAAGGGATCTGAATTCTGGAAGAAAAGAGACTCTGCTACTTCACTTTAACTTTTTCTCCATTAAAGTCACCTAGGAAACAACTATTTGCTGTTCTAGGACTAAGATCAGCAAATTCTTAGTACCAGTGACTTACAAACAACCTAAAAACTCTATTGTAAATAAGAGATCCACTGCATTTTGGTTAGATCTAAGAAAAACTAGTTGTAATCCAGAGAGAGAACAACTAATTAAAGATTAAAGTGGACATAGGCCGGAGATTACGCCGAACCACTATAAAAATTGTCTCTTTTTTACTACTTTTATGTTTATTTAATCTGCACTAGTGCTTTCATCTGACTTCTAGATCTTGATTCATTTTTTGGGTCAACATTTTGGTGCTTTCACTAAGAACAAGAGCTAGATCTGAAAACTTAAAGGTTGAATATGAGATTTGGAGAAGATGAAGAGGCCTATACTAGATCTAAAACCGGAGCAAGCCAACCAGAGCCTGGCGGCAGCCAGGAGGTGTCATTAAATTCTCATAAATATATCTACGTGGCCAGAGAAGAGATGAAGAGAATGATGAAGTAGATGCAAGATACAGTGATAACTAGACAACAGGAAATGCTTAAAGGATTCTTCCAAAGGATGGGCCAATAATGAATAGCCAGAGCAGCTAGAAGTCAGAACCAAAGACGAGAAACCAATGCAGGAGCATCTGGAGATAGAGTAAAGCAAACTGAAACAATGCCCTCCATGACTTGGGGGCACAATTGATTTGGATCTATGATGAGCTTTAATGCCTAGAACATGCAATGTTGGAACCAGAGAGGCAAATTGGAATGCAAATGCATGACAGCAGGAACTGGAACCAGAAGCCCACCGTTGGAACACGGGGCAGAATGAAATTATTGATCAGAGACTTCCATTGGATGACAACCCTATAATCGAGATGGATTGGGGTCAAGTTCGATTCCTTTACCCTGACTTTAAATAAATGATGCAATATAATCTCAGGCCGATTACATGTGTATGGGATCCCGAACGGTCCCTAGACACGCTTTGACTCGGATGCCTAAGATGACTATTTAGGACAATAATAACCCCAGACCACTTAGACGTGTACAAAACCTAGATTGGTCCCTAGTCATTCTCTAAATCTGTTATTTGGGGTGATTGCTTAGGATAATAACAACCTTGGACCGCTTACACATGTACGAGACCATGATTGGCCTGTAGGCACGCTTTGAGTCGGATGTTTGGAGTGAACACTTAGGATTTATGCTTGTTTTCTTTGACTTGGTTTGAATATTTGAATTTTGAAAAACCATATTGAGTGTGATGACTGATATTGATCGCCTTAGAGTCCCACACATGTATGAGACCTAGATTAGTCTCTAAGCATGCTCTGAGTTGGATGTCTGGGATGAACACTTAGGATTTCTACTTGTTTTCTTTGATTTGGTTTGAATGTTTGAATTTCGAAAACCACAATGAATGTGATGACTGGTATTGATCGCCTTAGAGTCCCGAACAACGGGACCGGAGTGCTAGGTGCAAGTTCCTTTGCCAAAGAGAGTGGATGGGCATGTATGCAAAGTAAGTCCCTTCATCGAAGAGCGAGCGGATGGGCTTGCTTAGTCGTTGATTTCCTATGCCGGAGAGCAAGCGGACTCAGCAAGGATCCGGAGAGATCGAAACCCTAGTTTGGATGGTAAATGATCTGGAGAGATCGTCCTCTTAACTTGAACAATAAACAATCTGGAGAGATCGTCCCCTCAACTTGAACTATAAATGATTTAGAGAGATTGTCCCCTTAACTTAAACATTAAACGATCCGGAGAGATCGCACATTAAACTGTATAAAACGATCCAGAGAGATCGCGCATTAGACTAAATATAAAATGATCCAGAGAGATCGAACCTTAGAACTGATATAGATTTGATTAAAGGATTTGAAAGCCTTTTAATTAGAATAAAACTGATAAATCTCATATGAACACAGGACGATTTTGGATATGTGATGTAATAACTTCGAATGAAATTAGATATGTGATATAGTAAGATATATGTGATGTAATAACTCTGAATGAAATCGTAATGATTGTGATGTATAAACTACACTTAGGCAGAATCTAGATTCTTAGGCTATAACAGGTTTGGAATGACCTATGCTTGACAAGAGAATCCGAAGAAATTGCACGATTCACCGAGGTTGAAGTGGCCGGAGAGCTCAACTATCAAAGACTGATTGCTAGCACTTGTTCTTAAAAAAAGCACACCTTACATTCGAAAGACGTACTTTGGAAGGCAAGTGTCAACCCGTTTTTTTAGGAAAGCATATTTCAACTGGACATAGAAGATTCAAACGAGGACGAAACGACTTAAAAACTTGAAGGCGCACTTAAAACGAATAGAGAATTGAGCTTAAGAAATTCAGATGAAAAATACACTAAGGAGAGATGTCAGTACCGGTCTCTCAAGTAAGTACCGACCTTTCTTGTTAACTCCGTAGATGTTACGACCCCTTTGGCACACCTCCATATGGAATTAAAAGAGTGCTACGAAAGAGCATAAGTCATTTCAAGCTAAGAAAAAAGTCACTACCGATCTCTTAGGCAAAAAGGCTAATACTAAGCTATTTTGGAGAGAGGCAGGTATCGACTTGTTTTGGACGACCAACGATCGATGGAAATAGCATGAGACACCTTAAAATGAAGTAAGAAGAAGGATGCATGAAGGTTCAAAGTGATTTGAACTATGGAGAGAAGTCACTACTTACTCGACCTCATTGGTTAGCTTGGGAGATCCTGCAACTTTGCACACTACTTCAAGCCGATATTTGGACTCTGCCCTAGATGAATTTCTAGCCCAACACGACTGTCTTTCCTACAAATACAAACCATAGAGCAACCAAAAAGAGATCTGAATTCTGGAAGGATGGAGACTCTGCTACTTGACTTCTAACCTTTCCTCCATTAAAGTCACGTAGGAAACAACTATTTGTTGTTTTAGGACTTAGATTGGCAAATTATTAGTACTAGTGACTCACAAATAACCTAGAAACTCTATTGTAAATAAGAGATCCACTAGATTTTGGTCAGATCTAAGAAAAACTAGTTGTAATCCAAAGAAAGAATAACTAATAAAAGATTAAAGTGGACGTAAGCAGGAGATTATGCCGAACTACAAAAATTGTGTCTCTTTTTTACTGCTTTTATGTTTATTTAATCCGAACTGGTACTTTCATCTGATTTCTAAATGTTGATCCATTTTTTGAGTTAACTATAGTTATCCGTTAGTTAATATAATTAAGGTCAAACAGAAAATATTGATGTGACTGATTTACACTGTTTCTTAACTTGAGAATACTGTGGAACTTCAATATGAAAGCTTCGCTTTGATTAGAGTCAAATCATGGCATGGCATTCCATCGAGTAACTATAGTTGGGTCGAGTGGAAGTATTGGAAGTAAAGAACTATTCAAGAGAGGATTTATCTCATTAGTTACATGGAGTTAGTATCATGGTCAACTCAAAGTAAAAGTCTCTGGTCAGAGCATTTCAGTTAATAATAATTGTTATTATTGAATCGATGACTTTGTGTTTGGACTATAGAATTGAATATGGATGATGTTGGAATTTTTACCATTACTAAATTTCGTAAGTCCAAAGTGATATAGTTTTGACGAAGAGAATTGGTGTAAATAAATGTCACAATCGGATAACGCTTAATAAAGTGAAATTGGATTTTACCGAAACTAAGTAAGCGATAAATTTGGCCATAATGTTACACCACCTGCTAAGCGACATGTGAACATTAACAATTAAATAGTTCGATGTTAATCCTTGATCGAATTTGCATCCAAGAGTTACACAACCGAAATAATGAATTCTCTTTAGATCAAACGATTTAATTAGTTTATAATTGTTATAAATTAATCAAATTAATTAGTATTTATGAAATATTTATATAAAATTTGAATATGATTTGAGAAGTAAATATTGTTGTATATATTTATAATAGTTATAAACATATTGATCGATATGAGAAATCGATAACGAAATTAAATTGGATTTAATTACCATATTTGATTAGGCATAAATGGGGTATTAACCCATAGATTTGGAAGGGAATTTTCTCCTGCAATTATGTGATAGGGGCAGACAAAAATAGGGGCAATTAGGGTTCAAGATGGATGGTAGAGATTGGGTAAGAAAAGACAAGATATGATCCTCTTTTCTCTCTCAACCATTATAAAAGCATCTCTAACCCTAATCTAAATTAGTTTTGTTTTTATCCACCTCATCCTTCCTTCTAATGACTGATCTATACATGCATATACCTCATTAAAATCTCAAATCAAATCAAAATAGTTATTTGATAGCAAAGGGTCTATGGTTCAAGAACTAGTAATCTGATGAATCGATGAGGTTTCCAAAGAAAAGGAACTCATCATTTCAAGGTGGATTTGAGGGCATTAATTAAAGGTAAATTTTTAGTTTCATATAAGATATATGATCATTGTATAATAGTTTATTGCTCATAAACATCTATATATATTATTACTGCATTGCTAGTTAGGTGAGATTCTTATAGGTAATGATTTTGTCACAATAATGATTAGTTATGTGCATAAGTTTAATATATATATATATATTATTAATAATCTAAAATTCCATGCCGAATTGCTGTATTTTATTTTAATATTATATTAATATATATATATATATATATGTAAATTTATTTATTTATATAATTTATATCAAAGTATATATACATATATATTATATAAAATTTAATATAATAATTTTTCAATGTATGTTTTATATTAACTATAAATTTTAGTAATCGAAAATAATTTTTCAAAAATTAGATATTTTTTATTATTATTTAATCACTATAAGATTTAATAAATTCATATAAAATAAATCTTGCTTCAAAAGTTCAATTTTAAATTTTTTAAAATTATTTTATCATCACGGAAGCACTCGGATAGAAATTTATATTTTTTAAACATCTTTTTATATTTTTTATAAATTATTTTTAAATTGGTCGCATAGTATTTAGTTTATAAAAAATATAATTTTCACTCAAAAAAATTTGGAAATATTTCGCAACCCTTAAAATGCTATTCGTGATTTAAACATCTTAAATTTTGATATTTTTAAAATACAATTATTTTATTATTTATTTAATACAGTTTGACTAATTAATTCATAATAAATATATACATTAATATAATAAAATTATAATAAATTTGGATCTATAATGTATTTCGATTTGGAATGTTAAAATAATTTTTTTTTATTATAATACAAATTTACATTTAATTATTATATTTATATTTATATACATATACATATATATACATACATATATATACACACATAATTTTTTTACTTTAATTTGTATGCATATATATATATATATCTCTTTAAACTTGTAATATTATATGTGTATATATATTATTTGATATTTATAATATATTACATATTTACATATATATATAATATTCATAATATATATACACACACACACATGTAATTACTTGAATATTTCTATATATTAACTATAAGTATATGCACATATTTGGACAACATACAATACATATTAGATGTGCTAGTGTGTCCGTTGCGATGTAAATCCCAACATCTATATACAGACATGTTATACCTTGCATGGAATATTATATTACACATGCACATATACATACGTATGTACGTACATACATACATATATACATACATACATACATATATATATATGAGATACATATGTATGCTTATATATAAAGTGAAAATAAATTAAATAAATTTCAAACAATAATTTATTAATTTAAATTAAATATATTATTTTATTTAAATTAAATTTAGAAATATTCTAAATTAATTAGACTTCATAGGCCCAATAAAGATCCAATATGGTAAAATAATTTGAAATCCACCTACATCTCCTACTACGGGCTAGCTAAGTTCCAATAATTATATCAGAGCCCAATAGCCTATGCGGTCTAATCAGTCGTGTTTCCTAATTAAAGCCTACCCATATAGTGTGGTGTCTAGAAAAGTAGTGTCTAAGGTTGGGTTTGAATAATCAAGTACTTTACCCTACCTGGCTACTAGCCTAACTCGAAATGCTGAGGTAAGCTCAAAATGTTATCCCTAATAGAAAAGGCCTAATTTGAACCGGCCTTGAACTAATTTTCAAAATTGTTTGAAAATTTTAAAATATAAGATTTTAAGTTTAAAAATTAAATTTAAAATAAGACATACAAATATTATAAAAGTTATAATATAATAAAGTTTTTCAAAATGTTTGAAAAATAATAGAAATTGATTCCAAGATTTAAAAATGTATTAATAAGATTAATAAAATAAGTTAATTAAATAAGTTAATTATAAATGAATACATGTATTATATATCTTATGATATATGTTATGTTATTTTAAATATTTAAAATAACATAAGCATACATGTATGTATATGAATTGAATTTTGAAATTAATATAATTTAATTAAAATTGTTTAATTAAATAAATTAATTAAAAGTTATTAATTATATAGATCAATTAAAGGTTAATTAATTAAGTAAATTAATTAAAGGTTAATTAATTAAAAGAATATACACCTATATAAGATATAAGTGTAATACTATAAAGGTTATAGTATGTAATAAATATTTAATAGAAGTGTTATATTAAAATAATATAAAATTAATTAAAATGTTATGTTACTACTATCACCATCGTCAAAGATGCTCAAAGAAACGGTGCCGAAGAATAACGACGTCACGTAAAATCCATTAGCCTCGATAAAGCCCAGAACAATGAAGCATGAACGTTTTCTTCCATGAATCACGACGACTGCCGAATAGTACTATGATTGATGTCGAGAGTCATTATTTTGGAGGAAATATTGGTAAAGCCATCTCTTATCAACGTCGACGCTGCTAGCATCATTCATTCTTAACACCGTATGTGTTCAAGCAATTGAAAGTTTCCATCCCAACATCGTCGCTCAGAGAATCGCATTGTAAGGGAAACTATAAGTCATGAATGTCGTCGAGGAATAGTATTGCCATAGTGTCGACTCTCTTGGAAGACTCCACGCATCTGCATACGCGATGTTGATAATTGTCGTCGTTAATATCCATAGGCATTATTAATGCCACATTTCATCAGCTACTGAGTGTTGGCATCGAGGATCATCTATGTCGTCGTTGTTCTGTATCTACAACACTCTTTAATAATGGGTAATGCCTCCAACCATGAACCAGGAAGATCTTAAGGTATGGAGTCGTCGTCGCCGATAGTCATTAACCATGCCGAGGATCATCAATATATTCCAAAGGGTTATCAAAACCACATCTTGCCAATGTTGCTCTTCATCAATGCTAATATGTGGTTGTGATAAGACTCAATCAACAAAGAGGAAATTGCCAATGCCGAGTCTAATGACATCAAATATCGGCTCTATTGAACTAGTGCCAAAGCCTAGCTATGTGTACGTGACAATGTCGACATTGATGTTTGATGACGTTATTAATGTCGAAGACGAGGTTACTAAAGCCGGTCACCACGTCGCCTATCAACCCCTATAAATAGGGACCCATGGGCTTCACAGAAGGAGCTGAATTCTCTCTTCTTATTTCTTATTTTTTAAACTTTGTAAACTCTAGATTGAATTGGGGATTTTGCCTATTGTAATACTTGAACAATTGTACACATAAGGATTTTGGAAATTAAATAAGGATATAGCCTTTTGACACAATTTTTACAATGACTTGCATATTCATTTGACTTTGAACATTGATTGACTTGGACTTGTGACTTGCATAGCATATTGAATTTCCATGAACTTGTGATTTGACTATTGCCATGCATATTGACTTGTACATCGGCCTTCATACTGACTTATACTTAGATGAGCATACCTCGAACTCCCAATGGAATCAATGACTAAACCAAGTGTCGGTATGAATGCATACTTCTCGACAACTTTAACTTGCCTTGAAAAGGCCTCTCTTTGAAATTTTTTTGCTTTCCACATACTTTTTGGGCTAGCAAATTTATTTGCTAACATGTTAATTAATTAAAAATTAATTAAATAAGATTTGATTAATATAATATTATACATAAAACTATTATATAAGTAGTATGAAATATAAAAGTTATAACAATAAAACTTATATGATATGAATGTATAAACTAAATGTGGAACATTAAAGAAACCCTAAACAGACTTAAGGGATAAATACATACGTATTGTATATATACCATGATTTCAGATGTGTCCGACACATGAATCACGAGGGCGTTTCATAAGAAATACATTATTTCATAAGTCGATATCACTCAATATAATATATTGAAGATTATGAATCTTTAATATAATGTTGTCCTCTACTATACACACACACACATATATATTAATGAAATACTTGCCTACTCCTTAGTTGTTGAGAAAACTCAACCTAAGGATGTTATTTGTAGTATTATTAATATATTGAATAGACAAGATTAGATAAATATATGTATTTGTTGAGCAAACTCAAGGTACATATACTATATGTAGGCCGTCGCTATATGGTACGTGCGAGTGAATAATGTCTTCCAATTTGTTGAGCAAACTCAATGTCAAAATGAGATTAGGACAAAGAACCATGGATTAGGAGTTGTATGTGATGCAACCGATAAGGAGTTATCCATCCTTCGTTGAGCTATGATTTATTGAGCAAACTCAAGGTCGAAATTCCAAGACAAACGAGTCCTAACACCCACTAGTGAAGTCGAAAGATTTCTATGTTTTGCTTAGGGTTTGGTGAAACATAAAAGACTAGTGGGAGCCTTATTAGAAAAATGAAATGATAAAATTTAACCTTTATAATATTGTAAGAACATATGCTATATAATGTTAATAATAATCTACATTGATAAATTTGTGCATTTAAAATGATTGCTAAAACATTTATTAATTAAGATATACAATTAAACTGTATTGAAAATTGACAAATAGATATATAAAATATACTTACTAATAAACGACTATTGCATGTGAATGTTTATATATCCATGCAAGTGCTTAATTTTACAACTACTTAATACGTTCGTAATTTTGTCACTTACGTGTTTATTTGGTCTAGACCATGTATTGCATTCTATGAGTTTCAAACTCTAGAAGCAATATGAGACTATGGATATTTGCTCCATATACTATCGCATATAAATGTTATATGGGAATGACCATAGTTCGTAATGTACGATACTTCGATGAAGTTAGTTCATTTGAAAATAAGCCAATAAACAGTACTATGAGACAGAGTATTCAATTTGATTGGTTGTAGAAAGGATCGTATTATGTTAGCTATAACACTAGACCAAACTACAAGATGATCTAAGAACTCGATCGCTGAAATGTCAGTTTGATCAGTTTACGCAAAGTGCAACATATTTGATGTCCTCAAAGGTTAAGGATCATCGAATGTGTTTTGTAAATAGTTTGTTATGATATTGTAGTAAGGGTTTTCTTTTGAATGGTTTGACCATTTGAAAGAAAAACAAATGTATAAGAGTAGATGTAATTTAAGATACAGTTGGGATGAAGAGAGTGAATAGTCACTTCTGCTTCATAAAGAGACAACGGAAATGAGAATGGTAATAATAGTGATTGATACTTAACCTTCTTATAAGAAATATGATTTCTATTTCAAAATGTATTTACATATAGAAAATTGTTTTCTATGAGATTTATATATTTGATTTCAAGATATTTGATCAAAGAACTCTCCACTATAAACTAGTTGCAGTATATATAAAATTAATAAACTATATTAAGTGAATGATGGACCTCCAAACTTAGTATGCTATTATAGCAATGGCGGAAATATTGGGCCATATAACACTTATTGATTGCACCAAATTACGAAAATTGTTTTCGTAAAACATATCGAACTTTATTTTTGAAATAATGACTATTTTTTGGCATCGATTGAAAGATGGACATAGTTATATTTCAATATGAATATTATAAATATTCATTATGAAATAAAACTGTAATATGGTATTTGTTTTCATAACAAAAGTGATTCGCTGGAAAATACAGAAGTATCTAATATTGTTTATAGTTATTTTGGAATTATATACTAAGCTGTGGTTTTGAGAAATAATTTTATTATATGATTATGAATCATATGATACTGGTTAATTATATCTTAAATGATTAAAGGTTACGCACCCATTTAGTGGTAGCATCATAAGAGGTGACGAACTCTTTGGATTAATATATATCGATGTATGCAATCATAGGTCTATTAATACCAAAACGGTTCCACGTACTTCGTCATATTCACTTATGAGTTATCACTGACATGGACATGCATATTTGATACATATGCAGTATGTCTAAGATAGACTCATAGACTACAAAACGAAAGTAAATAATATAACATGCAATAGAAATGATTCAATTTGATTGAATGAGTGAGTATATTGGAAAGAGCTCCAAATGTACCTCAAAATAAATAAAGATTCAATCTCAAAAGTCACTCCTCCATGTGATACATAATGATGTATCGAAAAGGAGTGATCGAATTTTGTTGGACAAAGTACGACTAACTGTGAGTGAAGTTGAGTTAATTCCTTCTAAAAAGTCATGTACTTAAGAGTAGTACACAAGGTTAACATTATTTCATCTAAATAATAGTTTACAAAATCATATAAGATAAGGGTTTATAAGAAACCCCAACATATCATAGGCCAAGGAGTTGGCAGGTTGTGCGAGTCCAAAGTTAGCACATAATAATTGTTCGTGGGAGATCTTGTATGAATCTCCTCAAAAAGAGTTTGGGAAGGACTGTCATTGGATGACATATTTATGTTTTGAACATAAGTTCTGTAAACTAAAACTAAATCAGTTTAATATAAAAGGCAATTCATAAATGTTTATGAATACTTATTCGGTTGCACTGAGAAACAATTGTAGTTTCAAGAAATATCAACTTCATAGTGAAGGAATTTCTTTGAGATATTATTGGTAGTAAAATGGATTTGGATACGATCCAATGATAAAACAGATTACATGAGATGAAATAAAATTAACTAACCTAAACAAACACATCGCATTAGAGTGTCTACTAAGTATTCTCATACATTGAAGAGAAACTACGAGTTTCTTATCAATGTCAAAAATACACAATCCACGGCTGTTTAAATAAACCATTAAGAGTGTTGACTCTATGATATGGTATGCTGTGTAGATCTGAAATAAATTTCAAGTACATTATCAAAATATGATTTTGGTAGACGTACCCAAAAAGGATATGATCCACTTGCCGTGAATGTGTCTTTAAGAGAAATACTAATGAAGTTAGAAGATAATGAGCAACATTGGTAAGAATAACATCGCAAATTTCAATTGTTGAAATTAGCGTAATGGATTCGATACTAACATGCGCAAGTTAATTCGGAATTACTCACAAAATTATCACTTGGTATAACTTTATGTTTGGTACGTATGTATTGAAACATAAAATTCTAAACAATGATTTAGATTAAGTTGTTTACATAGAATAACCAAAATGTCTCAAAAAAGTCAGTGGGAGCGATATTAAGTTTATGAGTCTTTAGATACGGTCTAAGAAATGATAGAAAGAATCATTTTATAAGCATCAGAATTAAACAAATATTTTGATAGAAATATCAAATAGTCTGATTATCCATCAAAATACAGAGGAAGCATGTATTCATAAGAAAGAATGTTAAATGGTACATTGATATTTCTAAACTATAAGTAAACAACACGTTGTTGATTTTAACAATGTGCTTGTGTTAAAATCAACCTTAGTTGTTTTAATACCCAACTTTGGATTGTAAATGATGTCTTTTATAGTGAATATAAAAGATATTGGGAATGTCCCAAGTCGATATGTAAAGACACCTTATTAAATTGTTTAATACGGAACATGTGAGATAAGTTCCTTATGAATTGGAAAATAGGAATTATCATACATGTTATGTTGTCTACAATATCGTGATTTTTTTATGTGTTTGATACATGGAGCAAATATCAAATCCAAAATTGATATCACTAATGGTAGTTTGCAGTGTTCTCGTGTATTTGCGAATTACTGGAGAATTGTTTACAGAAACAACGAACACCTTATGAAGGAGTGTTCGGACTCAAAATTCATAAGTGATAGTGAGTATAATATGTCAATAATAAATTCAAGATAAGAATCTTTAAGTTGGAAATGTCCCAAACATAAGAGGTTGTGGCTGATTCATTGACTTGAATAACATCACAATAAAAACAATGTATATATATAATAAACGCGCAAATTTATAACTGAGCCGAGGGTGATTCCAAATTATGAGAATCCCACAACATTAATATATGACAATAATGTCACTGTATAGTTCATAAAAAAACTGAGAGCTCACTGGAAGTTGAAATATATACTCTGAATTGTTCCACATGATAAACCCAACGTCGGGGAGAGTTAATCGACAGAGTAGATAATTAAAACATAATATTTTACCGATTCACTAAGGGACTGACCCAATCGATTTTAAGGAAACCGATTAGAGAAGTTAGTAAGATTTTATAAACGACCCCAAGTGCAACTGGGAGATTGATAGAGTTAGGGGTATGCCCTAGGGGTAATTATGTAATTTGTTACATATATCTAACTTGTTAATCAATCTTGTTCGAAATAAAAGGTATTTTTCTCTCTATTATATACTTGATATAATGTGTTATGTTGATTAATTAATTAAATTAAAAGTATATTTAATAGAAAATCCATAAATGGTACATTTTGTGATAATAGTTACAAAGTGTTGTAATTGTGAGTAATTTATCACAATGAAAATAAATATACCATTTTAAATGTTCCTAGTCAAGATGCATGAGACTGAATATCGTCTATCCGTTGAGATTAGAGTACGTAACGCTCTCCAAATATTGAATAGTGCATTACTCTTGGCTGTTGGGGCCACCAAGGGGTTGCGTACTGATAGTTATTAGATAACTATGAAACGACTTACTTGATAGTTTTTTGTTGGTTAATACAACTAAGGTCAAATAGAAAATATCAATGTGGCTGATTTACATTGTTCTCTTGACTTGAGAATACTATGGATCTTCAATATGAAAGCTCTGCTTTGATTATATTCAAGTTATGGCAAGGCATTCCATTGAGTGACTATAGTTGGGTCGAGTGGAAGTGTTGGAAGTGAAGCACTATTCAAGTGAGGATTCGTCTCCTTAGTTATATGGGGTTAGTATCACGGTCAACTCAAGTCAACTCAAAGTCAAGGTCTCTGGCTGGAGCATTTCAGTTAATAATAATTGTTATACTAAACCAAGGACTTTGTGTTTGGACTATAGAATTGAATATGGACAATATTGGACTTTTGACCATTATCAAATTCCATAAGTCCAAAGTGATATACTTTTGACGAAGAGAATTGGTGTAAATAAATATCACAATCGGGTAACACTTAATAAAGCGAAACTGGATTTTATCGAAACTAAGTAAACGATAAATTTGGCCATAATGTCATACCACATGCTAAATGACATGTGAACGATAACATGCGAATAGTTCGATGTTAATCGCTGATCGGATTTGCACCCAAGAGTTACAAAACTGAAATGATGAATTCTCTTTAGACCAAATGATTTAATTAGTTTATAATTGTTATAAATTAATTAATATTTATGAAATATTAATTATAAAATTTGAATATGATTTGAGAAATAAATATTGTTGTATATATTTATAATAATTATAAACATATCGATCGATATGAGATATCGATAACGAAATTAAATTGGATTTAGTTACCATATTGCTTAGGCTTAAATGAGGCATTAACCCATAGATTTGGAAGGGAATTTTCGCCCGCAATTATGTGATAAGGGCAGCCAAAAATAGGAGCAATTAGAGCTTAAAAAGGATGGTGGGGTAAAAAAAGGCAAAATATGATCCTTTTTTTTCTCTCTCAACCATTATAAAAGCATCTCTAACCCTAATCTAAATTAGTTTTGTTTTTAGCCACTTCCTCCTTCTTTCTCATGGCTGATCTATACATGCACATACCTCATTAAAATCTCAAGTAAAATTAAATCCAAATCAATAGCTATTTGATAGCAAAGGGTCTGTGGTTCAAAGACTAACAATCTGATGAATCGATGAGGTTTCCAAAGGAAGACGACTCATCATTTCAAGATGGACTTGAGGGCATTAGTTATAGGTAAATATTTAGTTTCATATAAGATGTATGATCATTGTATAATACTTTATTGCTCATATACATCTATATATATTATTACTAAGTTACTAGTTAGGTCAGATTCTTATAGGTAATGATGTTGTCACAATAATGATTGGTTATCTGCATAAATTTAATATTGTAAATATTAATCTGTAAATTAATTTATTTATAAATTAAAAATAAATAGATAAATTTACATATTATTAGTCATATATCATTCATATCAGGAAAGTTAAAAATGGAGATCTCTATTTCCACTTGAAATTGATTCATCCTGCCTCTCTCGTTCTCCTTCTCTTTCCTTTTTCTTTCGCCTCCTCTTGCTGTTGCCCCTCATGTCCCTTCTTAGCTCCCTTGATGTTGAAAGTCCATCATTAACTAGATCTGGTAGAAAATTCAATGCTTCGCCTCCTTTTCCTGATTCTGGTCTCCCGCCTCAGTCGCTTCCCCTTTCAGCTACACCTGTTCTGTTTTCGCCTCTCGTTTCCCCTCTGTCCATTTTCTTGGATGCGAGAACTATTAATGCTTCTAATTTTGTTACTGTCAATCCTTTTTCGGTGTTGGATATTCCGAGTGCAAATGCTACATCACGTCTTTCGTTACCTGGAATAGCTGCTAACCCATCTCCGGTGATTTCCCCTCTCTCTCCTTTACTTAAGGCTGGTGTTATTAGTGTCGATGCCCAATGGTCGCTCACTGATTTGCCTGCTCCGGTGCCTGAGGTTAGTGTGGTTGATTATCAGTTTGATGGCGATAAATTTTCTCTAATTGCTAGTGGTAGTGTTGTATCAAATGAGAGCACAGGTGTTGTTTGTGTAAACGTCGTGCCTATTCTTATTGTTTCAGTTCTCTTGAATGCTCATGTTGGTTTCACTAGTCATGCTTATGGTATTGTGGTGCAAAAATTTCCTAGTTCTATTGATAATGCTTGGGTGCCCTCTGTTGTCTCTGAAAATGGACTGCATGTTGTTTTTCCATTGTCTGGTGCTAATGGGAAAGATCAGGTCTCTATTGTCTTTTGCGAGCCTAATAATACATGCACATAAGGTGAAAATGCTGTGATGCCTAATGTGCCTGCTAGTCCTCTTGTATTAATGAAGTGCCCATTCCGGTTACTAAGCGGACTTCTCTTTTTAAAGCTCTCCCATGAAACGGGGGTGTGTACGTTCCCCGTTCCTTTGACATTATTGAAGATAATGGTGCTATGGTACCTCCGCGGGAAGTTTTGGATGTGGGAAAAGAGTTTTGGTCAGAATATCTTGTTGGCTTCTTTCTTGAAGCTAATCCTCTGTATCATGAGGTCTGTGATTATTGTCGTAATTGAAATATTAGGGGAAGAATGCAAGTTCATTTTGATAATCACATGTTCTTCTTTAAGTTTCCATTAAAGAAGAATGGCTTCGTGTTCTTGAGGCGGATCCCTCCATTATAGCTGGGCAACCCTTCATCGTTACCCCATGGAGTCCTATGGTGGACAAAACTAAGGAGCGGATTCTCTCAATCCCGGTTTGGGTTCACTTTTCGCACATCCCTTGTGTATTGTAGTCCATGATTGGGCTGAACTAGTTAGCTAGTATTGTAGGCAAGTTCAGACATTTTGATTCAAATACAGTTGCTCATAATAGCTTGTGTACGCTAAGGCGCTTATTAAAATTACTCCAGACAAGCCTTCACCTTCGAGGATTCCTGTGCGTATTGCTGAGGGGAATGTCTCTTTTGTTGATGTTCGCTACAGTTGGAAACCAGATATTTGTACGTCTTGTCACTCCTTCGGTCACCTCTTAGAAGCATGTTCTTTTCAGCCAGAGTCTGCTCCTATTCCGCTTTTTGATAGGATCCCGCTTCCTCGCCCTTCTGTCATGAAGTGGGTTAAGTCGGCTCCCCGCCCTGCTACTGCTCTTTTTTCTGCAGCTGCATCCGATCCACTTGTGATAGTTTCTCGTCATGCCTGCCCTTCAGCTGAAGGAATTGTATCCCCTGTGATTTCTCTTTCTGTTGCTGCTATCGATCCGATGTCGTCTAGTGCCACCCGACCTTATGTTATTGGATGGAATTCCTCTGAGAGAGCGTGGATACATGAGCCGTCTGAGATGAGATATGACCCAGTTCGAAAGGAATTCTTTGTGTTTTTTGGTGAAGCAGAAGGTGAATCCAGGCGTCTTCATTACTATGTCGATGGGGAAGGCCTTGTTCTTTCTGTTGATGGTGCCCTTGGTGAAATGAATAAGCCTATTCTAGATTATGATAGTTGGGATAGGAAATTTATCTATAGCAAGAATTACTCTGAATATTTTTCGAATCTCGTGGCTCTTTTCTCTGGATATCTGCATGTGTTAGGCCTTGTCTTTTCGGGTGATGGTAGTGGTTCCTCCTCTTCTGAAGAGGACTAGCCATAGGTCATATATAATAGTTTAGGCACTTTCTGCCTAGCTCATGTTTTGTATTTTCCTTCTATTAGTAATCAAGGCATTCTGCCTTACTCCTGTATTATCTGTTGATTTGTTGGTAATAAAAGTGGACCACTATAAAACCGGCTTGCCTAGCCAATAAAAATAATACTTAATTGTTATAATTTATATCAAAGTATATATACATATATATTATATATATAATTTAATATAATAATTTTCCAATGTATGTTTATATTAATTATGAATTTCAGTAACCAAAAATATTTTTTCTGAAATTACTAGATATTTTTTATTATTATCTAGTCACTATAAAATTTAATAAATTCATATAAAATAAATCTTGCTTCTAAAATTCAATTTTAAATTTTTTATAATTATTTTATCATCACAGAAGCTCTCGTTCATAATCTTAGCTTTTTTAGACATGTTTTTATATTTTTTAAAATTAGCCAAATAGTATTTAATTAATAAAATATATAAAATTTTCACTTAGAAAAATTTGGAAAATTTTTGCAATCCTTAAAATACTACTCTTGATTTTTTAAAATTTTAAATTTTAATATTTTTAGTATATAATTATTTTATATTATTTATTTCTAACAGTTTCACTAATTAATTCATAATAAATATTATTACTATAATAAAATTATAATAAATTTGGATCTATAGTGTATTTCGATCTGGAATGTTAAATTAATATATATATAATTTATTATAATACAAATTCATTTAATTATAATATTTATATTTATCTACACACACACACATATATATACATATAATTATTTTACTTTAATTCGTATGCATATATATATACTTGTAATATTATATGTACATATATATATTATTTTATATTTATAATATATTACATATTTACAAATATATATATATATATATATATCTATAATAGTATTCATAATACACACACACACATGTAATTACTTGGATATTTATATATATTAACTATAAGTATATGCATATATTTGGATAACATACAATACATACATGATGAGCTAATGTGTCTGTTGCAATGTAAATACAAACATCTATATATGGGCATGTTGTACTTGGCATGAAATATCATGTTACACATACACACACATATACATATACATATATATATGATACATATGTATGCTTATATATAGAGTAAAGATAAATTAAATAAATTTCAAACAAAAATTTATAAATTTAAATAAAAAATGTAATTTTATTTAAATTAAATTTTGGAATGTTCTAAATAAATTAGACTTTATATGCCCAATAAAGATCCAATATGGTAAAAAAATTGTACTCCACCCATATCTTCCGCTGCGGGCTGGCCCAATTCCAAAATAATTTCCATCCAAGCCTACCAACTCCACCTACATCCTCTTACTCCAAGAAAATCTTGGATAAGACATTATGGATACTTCCCCAATAAGCTTCGGCATGACCATCACCCATCGTACTTTGTCAACAAACTCTGGCAAGGTCACCGTCTACCAACAAAGTGTTGAAAATACCATCTCCATGTATGATCTATCAATCTCCACAATGAAAATAAACATCTCTATTTACTAACTCACTCTCTTGACGTGCCACCAAGTGACATCTAGCACTTCATCAAGAAAATCAAGTTCGAGCAATGCTCGAACTTTACAACAAGCAAGGACTTGGTGAACATGTCTGCTGCATTTTCCTCAGTGTGAATCTTTAGCTTGCAAACCCATTCCTTCTTTCCATCCTCTACAAACTTTTCTGACTGCTTTATATAGATGGTCTCCTCGAAGTCTCCCTGCAAAAAGGCCGTCTTTACATCTAATTGTTCCAACTCCATGTCGTAAGTTGCAACAATAGCTATCAATATCCAAATAGAAGTATGTTTAATAACCGAAGAAAACACCTAATCATACTACATCCCCTTCCTTTATGAAAACCCCTTTGCAACAAGTCTAGAATTATGACTCTCATCGTCCTTCACCTTATATATCCACTAGCATCTGTGACTCGGCTTCCTTGAGGGGGTGGTACCAATTTCCATGTCTGATTCTTCTTGGATGAATCTATCTCCTCTCCATAACACACATGCATCCAATTTGAACTGGCACTCGAACTCATGGCTTCTTCAAGGTCGAAAGGCTCATCGTGTACTATATGCGGTGAGTAGTCAAATTGATCAACAATGCTAAGATTTGCATGGTTACAGTCTCCATACCTAGTTGGTGGCCTTCTAACTCTAGAGCTGGCCTGAATAGGTGTAAATTCATCTAAGCTTCTGTCAATTCCATCTTGAGCTGAACCATCTCTAGCTTCACGACCAACACCATTGTTGCTAGAGGAATTCTATGGACCTTCATGTGATGTGTCAATGAATGCAATTACTCTATCTTCTTTTGTAGCTTCGACTCTCCTACCAAACTGATATGTGAGAGTAGTTTCCATCTCCTTAGGCTTTTCAACTTCTGAATCTACTGAACTAGGTGGATTGTCCTTCGGTTTGAACATAGCGGACTCATCATATGTAACATGTTTCGAGTGCACTACTTTCCTATCAACATGGTTGCAAATGCAACACCCTTTGATGCCTTCTATATAGCCCAAAAATATGCCTTGATAGGTACTTGACTCCAACTTGTCATTTGCTAAATGGTAAACATGCACAACGCTACCAAATATATAAAAATAACTGATATGTATAGATGTACCTTTCCACCTTTCCTCTGGAATCTTTCCATCAATGGCTAAGCACCTATTCTATTAATAATATCGATAGAGTTAGGGGTATGCCCTAAGGGCAATTATATAATTTATTACATATATCCGACTCGATAACCAATCTTGTTCGAAATAAAAGGTGTTTTCTTTCTATTATATACTTGATATAATATGTTATATTAATTAATTTATTTAATTAAAAGTATATTTAATAGAAAATCCATAAATGATATGTTTTGTGATAGTAGTTACAAAGTGTTGTAACCGTGAGTAATTTATCACAATGAAAACAAGTATACCATTTTAAATGTTCCTAGCCAAGATGTATCGAGATTGGATATCGATATATCCGTTGAGACTAGAGTACATAACGTTCTCCAAATGTTATACAATGTATTACTCATGACTGGTGGGGGCACCTAGCAGTTACGTATTGATAGTTATTGGATAACTATGGAATGGCTCACTCGATAGTTTTTTGTTTGTTAGTATAACTAAGGTAAAATAGAAAATATCAATGTGATTGATACAGTTCTCTCGACTTGAGAATACTATGGACCTTCAATATGAAAGCTCCGCTATGATTATAGTTAAATCATGGCACGACGTCCATCAAGTGACTATAGTTGTGTCGAGTGGAAGTATTGGAAGTGAAGCACTACCCATGAGAGGATTCGTCTCCTCAGTTATATGAGATTAGTATCACGTTTAACTCAAATCAACTCAAAGTCAAAATCTCTGGTAAAGCAGTTCAGTTAATAATAATTGTTATTATTGAACCAAGGACTTTATGTTTGGACTATAGAGTTGAATATGGACGATATTAGAATTTTGACCATCACCAAATTCCATAAGTCCAAGGTGATATAGTTTTGATGAAGGGAATTGGTGTAAATAAAGCCACAATCGGATAACACTTAACAAAGTAAAATTGAATTTTACCAGAACCAAGTAAGCGATAAATTTGACTAAAATATCACATCACCCGCTAAGTGACATGTGAACATTAATATTTGAATAGTTTGATATTAACGTGACCAAATTTACACTTGACGAATCACATAACCGATATGATGAATTCTCTTTTGACCAAATGATTTAATTAGCTTATAATTATTATAAAGTAATTAATATTTATGAAATATTAATTATAAAGTTTTGAAATTTGAGGAATAAATATTATTAAATATATTTATAATAATTAGAAATATATTGATTGATATATGATATCAATAATCAATTAAATTAGATTTAATTAAATGGTATTTCTTAGGGCTTAAATGGGATATTATCCCATTATGATGGATTGGTATTTCGGATGTAACGGGGGCTATAGGGGGTGGCTCAAATAGGTTAGAGATGTTAGAATTGGATGGCTTAGATTTGGTAAGAATTGGTATGAGATATGATCCATTATTTTCTCTCTCCTATCCACTATTTAAACACCTCTAACCCTAATTAAAAAAATCTTTTTTTGGCTTCCATTATTCCCATCCATTATTGTCGACTTCATCCCCTAGGAGCTCAAGCAATCAAACTCAAATCAATTCAAAAGACGAGTGTTATTTGATAGTCAAAGGTCTACGGTACAAAGATTAGTAGTCTGCCGAATCGAAAAACTTCCAAAAGAGAGAGAGAGTTCATCATTATAAGGTATGCTTCAAGCTATTGGTTTTAGGTATGTTTTTAATGTATTATATAGCTTAAAATTTCAAGATAATATTTTATTATTCGTATAGATTATTATTATATTGTTAGTTTAGTGACGATTCTTATATGTATTAATGTTGTCACATACTAGATTGGTTATATGTATATGTTTGTTTAGAAAAACAACTTTTCTAAATATAGATCACATATGCACAGCCGAATATTTTAATTATAATTATTTTTAATTTATTAATTAATATATACATATAAATATATCATTTAATTATACTTATATGGTTTGTATTTAATTATAACATCATTTCATGGTAATAACTGAACATATATATTTTATACATGTATATTTACAGTAATTACAATTTTCGACAGTTGTAAAATATTTTTGATAACAATTTGCTATTATTTAATATTATTTAAATCAATATACAATCTAAATAGTTCATATAAAATTATATATTTCAAAAATTAACTTTTAAATTTTATAAAATTATTTGATAACGAAATAAACTTTCAACTAGAAAATAGGAATTAAAAAAGAATCAGTTTTTCTATTTTTGAAAATTATTTCAATATGCGGTCAAAAAATAACTAATTAATGAAAAATAAATTTTGACCGATAAAAATTATGAAAAAAATTTCAACATCAAAATATCATTTTAGATTTTTTAGAAATTTAAAATTTGAATAAAATGCTACGAAAATATTTTTATTGGTTTTCAACTAATAAATCAATATATATATATATATATATATATATTTCAATATAGTAAAATTTATAAAAAAATTACTGTGCTATGAATACAATATGGAACTGGTTAAAAATAAAAAATTAATTATTTAATTAATACTCACATACATACACATTCAGATATTATAAATATGCTTATGAATATATATATATATATATTAGTTCAAAAAAATTTATATCATATATTATGTGTGTGTGTATTATTTTAATACTTTCTATGATAATACATATATATATATATGTATATATATTAATATTTTACATATATATATATATATATTTTACATACACACACACAGAGATATATATATATTTTTTCATTCCCATAAAATCATTTAAATAAAATTAACATATATATTAATATATTTATATACATATATGTAGATTTATAATATTTATATAAATAATAAGCTTAAATACATACATATATTTGGACAACATACAATATATATTAGATGAGCTAACGTGTCTGTTGTGATGTAAATCCCAACATTTATATACGGGCATGTTATACCTTGCATGAATTATCATGTTACACATACACAAACATACGTATATGTATATGATACATAGGTGTACATTTATATGTATAAAATATAAATCAAATAAAATTGTATCTAATTTATAGATTTAAATATATAAGAGATTTTATTTAAATAAAATTTATAAATGTTCTAAATAAATTAGACTTCATAGGCCCAATATAGATCCAACAAAAGATTTTTTTTTGAAATTCACCCATAACTTCCACTGCAGACTGGTCCAGTTTCAACAAATATACGCTGCAATAGATAAAGCTTCAGCCCACCAAATGTAACAACCCGGAATTTCAAAACTTTGCACTTAAATATCCAAATTATTTAAATATTTGTATCTAGGATTTAATGTGAATGCATATGATTTTATAACCTTATTAACCCCTTTTAAATTAATAACTAATGAAGAAAAACTTATTTTTGAATTTTGTTTACAAAAATAAATAGTTCGAAGAAATATCGATAATGTGACCGAAAATCATTTTATCGATAAACGACTTTTTATTCAATAAAAGTTGTTCGAACTTCTTGCACTTGTGTAACAAACAAATGAACACACATGACCACATTTACAACAATTTAAATCACCTTTGTTCTTAGCCAAAAGATAATTAAAATAAAAAGAATTAAAGGGACAAAAGGACCCTTAATTCAAGGCATGGATGGTGGAGGGAATCTAGGCTTATTTCAAGGCTTGTTTCATGGAAAGGAAGGTGGGAGGAAGTAGACTTTTGGCTAGCCATATGGAGGCATCTTTGGTCATTTGCCACATTTTCTAACTCTATATAAACATCTCCTTAGCCCTCTCTTTTGGTTGCTCTTCATTTCATAAGAAAAACACTTCTTTCTCTCTTCATAAAATTATTAAGCTAAAATCAAAATAAAAACAACTCCTTTCTCCTCCAAACTCTTTCTATAAACCCATACAACATAGCAACAACTATCATCTACTCAAAACATGATGAAGTGGAGCACATACTCCACATAAATGCCTGGACGTGAGCAATTAAAGGGGTTTGGAGGCATGGCTATGTGAAAATAAGGCGATGGTAGGAAGTTTTTGCGACTTATTAGGTAGAGGTAGAAAGTGGGATATTGTTCTTGTGTTTAGTTTGAAAAATAGGTGAGTTTTCTCACCATTAAAAATATTATAATGATGCTTGTGCTGTTGTTTGAAATATATAAATGTTGCTTGAATTTATATTATGATATTGTTTGATTCACTTTGGAATGCAATGACATATGTAAATTTTGTGCATGGACTCGTATGACTTGATTATGACTTGTTGTATAGCCTTGAAACAAAACACACAAGGATTAGTAGGGATGAAATTGATTTGGACTTGAAAGGAAAGTGTTCATATAGCGATAATCGCTATAGAAGCACCTTGATGTTGTGTATTTTATTCTTGTTTGAATATTGTGTTTTTGTGTATATATGTTGTATATATGTTTTCTATGATTCTTTGTGATGTGTTTTTGAAGTTGAAAATTGTTAAATGTATATGTGCATGAATGAAGTTGAATTTGGGATTGTTCGTAAAGCGATAGTCGCTATAAATGCACTTTGAATCCTCTCTCTTATATCTTATCTTTTAATGAATGGATTTTGAATGAGATGTTTTAATTGCTTTCTACACTTATAGTAGTATAAAAGATAGTAATAAATTTAGCTGAAAAGCTATTTAATTTATATAAAAAAACCGTAAAATTTATGGTCCATATAGTGATAGTCTCTGTGGATGCACTTTGAAAATCCTTATTTTTAGTAAAGTTTAAAACGTTGTTTCATTTAGAGATTTTATATAGTCTTTTCAAAGGAGTCTTATAAAAGGTATATAAGTATTTTAAAAGAAATTTTAAGTTTAAATATTTTTGAAAAGAATTTATTTTGAAAGTTTAAAGTAAGGGTTTTTATATTATATATATATATATGACTTGTTTATTTTGAAAAATGTTTTTAAATCAATATCAAGTAATTATTTTTAAAGTAATATCTTATACAATTATCTATAACATACTTATAAGTATTGTAGAAGGTTATATATATAACTTTATAAAACTATTTTAATGTTTTATTATAGTATAAAGAGTTTTTGTTATATTTTTCTTCTTTAAGTTTATTTTAAACTCTATTAAATATAGTAAATTTTTAACTAAACTATTATACAAATATATACCATTTTAAAAACATTTCTAATGTATTTACAAGTATTTTAAATGACTATTATTTTGGAGGAAGGGATAAGGAGTTACATTGTATAAAAATAAATGTGCAGTTAATTTACATATGGAATGATAGTAATACTATACTTAACACTAGAAGCCGAGTGAGGTAGACTTTTCTATTTATGAGAGTCAAGATTGATGTCCGAGTAGGGATAAGCAACAGCGCTCCAGCCTACCGACTTCCCTCTTGACCGAGGAATAATTAAGTTGGAACGTGGAAAACGTGTTAAGTATACGAACCTTGATTTGTATAAGCAGTTGTTTTTAAAACTAGATAGTGGATTTGTGATGACCCGCAAACCCATACCCCTTGAATCGACACTATTCTCCAACATATCGACTCAAAGTGAACGAAAATACGAACCATCAGGGTTAAAGAAGAAGGAGGTAGAAGAAGAAGAAACAAAATAACAACAGAATCTAACCATCGCAGCAGAATAAAATATAATAGATAATAATTGATCTTTATAGAAAAGAAACTATATCTGTTTATACATACATCACCAGAATACAACATCAGAGTACAATATAATCAACATCACAATTCAGGACAGTTGTAATAACTTGTCCCACATACAGAATACACAACATACACAATACAGCGGAATATACATCATATACGTGTGATACGTCTCGCCATCCAGCTCGTCTCCTGAGCTCCACAGTATCCTTTCCTGTAATCTATAATACTCAGTCTAACCCGAGTATTATAATAAAATAACACCCGAGTCAGTCTGGAAAACCAGCGTGAGAAAACACACTCAATTGGATTATTAAAGTTTTCCAAACCCTTTGAAATCAAAAGCATCTCGTAAGACCACGCCACAAATAAACATGTCGGGTTTTTACCTTACGATAGCCAAAACAATTTCTTATCAAAATCCTCTGATATTATAGTAGTGTCTATATACAAATACTTATTCAAATAGCTGAAATTGTTACATCTATTAAATTCCAGCTAAGAGGTATACAAACAAAATCGTAAAGGCACGTAGGGAGAACGGATTTCCAACTAATGACTAGGCACTGGGGTACCACCTATCATAGTACCTGGTCTAGATCAGTGTACCGAGGACCACGTCCGATCCCCTGCAACACAAGACCGGAACTACCTAAGGGTAATTCCGAGTAAGATCACCCGACGGTTGGGATCAGCAACCGCACCACTAAGCCGAAATAAAAAGGGACATCTAGACAGGGATGACCTTACCCTAATGGGCGCTACCCACATAGCCTTGCTGCATAACCCCTGATTTTCAATCATTCCCGATTGATGAGGCTCGAGGCTAAGCGTTACCTTTTTTGAACACATCTCTTAGAATGCCCACCGTCCCTTTGACGATATTCCAAAAGCATTCATCCATACAAGTCCATTCCGGGTTCGAACGGAACTGAAGGCACTACTCCTACTACATCCATTTTGGAATCACTCTCAGGATTAGTAGCGACTAGCCCTTGCACTTCACTGCTCCATCTTTGACTCTGAACTCGTTTTTCCACGAAAACGTACAAACCGGATCGAAGTGGTTTTCGAGAAATTAATCCCGATCCTGGTCTCTTCGAAACGATCAACGCATTGGCCAATATTGATAGTCGGTTATTTAACTATCAATTTACATCCACAATACATACAACAAACATAAATAATTTCCCAAATTATTTATTAATCTCAAAATATCTTCTCAAGATATATTTCCACTTTCAAACCTTTGAAAACAGTTTTCAAACCACACTCTTCTCATGGAATAAATTCCCAAATACTTATTTTCATTGAAAACACCAAGTACATATACTTTAGATTTAAAATAATTTAAAACACTATATTATAAAATATACTTTAAAACATTTAAATTGAAGACTACTTTAATATTTTATTCAAAAATATATATACTTTACGAATATTTAAACAAAACTACTTAATATAAAACTAACTTTTTATCTTTAAACACAATACTCATTTGACCTTTAAATAATTACTATCAAAATAAATTTGGACAATACTTACTTTAAAATTTAAACATTTAAAAATAATAATTTTCTAGAACATACTTTTATAACAACTTTAAAACTTTTAACTTATACTTAAAAATTTGCTTTGAAAATGTACTTGGCTATCCAGGGAAATACACTTCTCTTTCACCTCTTTTTAAAAATAAATCACTATTTGTTTTTAAACAAATTTACCCATTCCTTAATAAATTCCCCCCTTGAATTTATACTTTCAAATATCCTCTGATATATTACTTTATAAACCCAGTTTATAAATTTCATAGTCTCAACTTCCTTTAAAATTTCAATTTCAAACACTTAATCAAATTTCTAAATTGATTTCCAAATCAATTCCATTTTGAAATAAATTCTTTTATTTACCCAATTTATTTTAAAATTCCATTAATTCCATTAATTCCAGATTTGACTTCTTATTATGATTTAAAATCTTATTTAAACTTAAATTTGATTTTCTTTTATTTCTTTCAAATTCCTTCTTTATCCTTTCAAATAATTTTAAACCTTGAATTGTAGAATAAATTCTTTATTCCTTTAAATAATATCACCTAAGCTTTAAAATTCATTATTTTCCCTTTCATTCAAAATTTGCTTTCCCATATTCGGAATTTATTTAATAGGATTTAAAAATCACTTTTCCTTTCGCAATTCATTCTTTAAATTATTTAAATTATCTATAATTATTTACTTAAAAATTTACTTTTTTATTTCTTTCCAAAAATCCAATCTATATATTTTGGTAACACAGTATACCCAAATATATTCAATCAAACCATAGCATCCAATACTTTTAGTTATCAATATTATTTATCATAGATTATCAAGTAATCATATCACAGAATATTAGAACAAGCTAAATAATTTTGAGGAATCTAGTTGAATCCCTCCAACCTGTTTCCATGCATCCACAGATGTTAGCACAATACCAATTCCACTTCGAGGTGGAATATCGCGGTATATGGGATTAATACAATATCATCTGCTATTATGCGGCGCATAGGGTCTCATCCGCTATATAATGCGGGAATATCAATTACTCCAATATATATATATATATATACTATTATATATAATATCACATCCAATCAATTCAATCATTCAACCAGTTATTTAAATTTAACCATTTAAATTTAAAAAGCAATCCAGAAGAATGAGATTAACTCACCTTTGACTTTTTATTTCGCAATCTATTCCAACCCATTTCATTCCAGCTTGTTTTCTCGATTTTAGACCAGATCGACTTCCTTCCTCCACGAAAACGCTGCCAAAACCCAAATCACAAATCGATGCCGAGCATCTAGGCACCGCGCGCGCTTCTTCCTTTTGGCCCTCACTGTCCTCCGAACTCGAGCTCTATCTCGAGTTCCTCCTAGAAGTCGCGCCGCTGCCGAAACCCCGCTGTCGCTGCTCGAACTTCGATTTCCCTTCGCGTGTGCGAGCACGCCTCCATCGTGACAAAATTACTGACTTCGGCCTTCACTCGAGTTCGCGAAGCTCGCCGCGATGAGGAGTCGCGCCCCAACATCTTCTGATTGAAGAGGAAAAGACGAAGAGGAGGCTCAGCCTTTCCCCTTTTTAAGTTTTCGAACGAAATTAAGTTCGATTCGCTTGTATATTTTTTTTTCTGAGTTGTATTGAGGAGGGAAATTTTTTCAAATTTTAGATTAGAGATGGAGGAAGAGAATTTTGCAGGCCATTAAATTTTCTCTGCGATTTGAACTGAGGAATGGAAAGGGAAAGAAACGCGACATTAATAAGGGAAATTGTCAGCTTGCTTCAGAAGACAAAGGGAGACATGATTTGATTCCTTGCGTGTACAACATTGTCTACATTGAATTGAAAAAGTCCTGATGTGAAGGGAATTTTAACTGGTCAAATAATATATATTATATTTAAATTTAAATTTACATTTAAATCGTCTTGAATTCGTAGCTCAAAATCTTGACATCCTATCGAGGCATGCTGCAAGGTGTTATATCCCCATTACGAACGCAATGGAAAAGGTTTCGAGTCCTAATTCGATCATATGGAGAAGATAGCTTTTTGGACCCAGTTATTATATTGAATTTTCGATATAGATTTCCACGCGTTTATATATTGTATGCTCACACAACAACTCCAATCACTACGAAAATTGAAATCCGATAATATTACAATATTACGGATCCAATGGAACTGGTTTCATCAAAATCCGAGACTGTGCCCCAGAAGGCTATTTTTAAATATCGATTTAAACTATACATTTTTAAAACTGAACAAATCACCTTTAAATTCGATTTTAAAAGTTCTATTATCTTCAGCATTGATAATACAAATTTTATAAGCCTTTGAAATATTTTTAACAAACTTAAAACTCAAGATTCAACAATTTTCTCAATTCCCAATTATTTAAATTCAAAAATTAAATCACCCAATAAATAGTGATGTTTGAAATTCAAGTCAAAATTACCCTTTTGAATATTTAAAATCAATTAAATATTCCCATTTTAAATATCCAAAATTCCGGATCGTCACAGGATTAGTCGACTATCGACTTGACTAAATAAGATAAGCTAATGGTTTTGGGTTGAGTAAGCAAGGTTTAAGTAACATATTATTTCAACCATTATTAATTATAATTAGAACTATAATTAGGAATGTAATTAAGACTTTAATAAGGAATACTTTAAGGATAATTATAAATAAATTGTTTTGGGCTTGTTGCGATAATGTTTAAATAATACTTGTCTTTAACCCTTATAAATATAATTAGATCTTTAAAAGTGTGTTTGAAAGATAATGTTTAAAGTATAAGTTGTTTGGGTTTGTTGTGACAATGTTTAAATAACACTTGTCTTTAACTCTTACAAATGTAATTAGATCTTTAAAAGAGGGTTTTAAAGATAATGTTTAAAGTATAAATTGTTTTGGGTTTGTTGTGACAATGTTTAAATAATACTTGTCTTTGACCCTTATAAATATGATAAGATCTTTAAAAGATAGTTTTAAAGACAGTGATCAAATGTGAAGTATTTTGGGGTTTGTAGCAAGCAATGTTTTAGTAAAATTTGTTTTTAAACCCTTGAATTATATTTAAAGTGGAAAAATATTGTCGAATGATTATGTATATACTTAGACCTTTAATAAGGGAATTTTAAAGATAATAACAAGTATGGAGTCTTTTTGAATGAAGATAGAATAAGTATATGTTTAAAATATAAAAGAGAAAAGGGGTTATATAGTAATAATGTTTAAGTAACAATTGTTTTTAATCTCTTTGATTATAGTTTAAAGTAAGTAAATCTTGTTAATGATTTGTGAATATACTTATACCGTTGAGATAAGCATATGAATACTTTTGAAATATTAAAAAGAGTATATATGAATAGTGAAATAATTGGATGCAAGTATATATCTTTTATAAAGATAAATTATATATATATATGTATATGTATATGTATATGTATATGTATGTATATAAAGGAGTTTTAATTAATAAAGGAGTATTGATTAATAAAGGAAGTTTTTATTAATGAAAGAAGTTTTATTAGATAAAAAAAGGAGTTTTACTAATAAAAAGGGTTTTTAATAAATAAAGGATAAAGTAATTAAAAGGGATTTAAAGGTCATTTAGGTGACTTGATCATGCTTTGTATGAATTGATCATGCTTGTGTGTTTACTTGCTTAGGGAAAGTATACGAGACTTAGTTTCCTTATGTGATCATTCTCATTATTATTGAAATTGACCAAATATTAACTTAGAAATATCTAGAAGGAACACAAGATGATGTTATACCCTATGTATAAACTCATATTGCCTTCTAGGACAAATGTAAGGAAATCCGTCCGGATAGGAGATGATCTCAACCTTTATGTATTGTCTGTTTAATTCTAAAGGAGCTGGGGTTGAATTGATTGGAAATTTATTGATTGGTTTTGGAGTATCCGATAAGCGAGGAGAGTGTGCTTATATGAGATGACTTGAGACCGTAACCACTTCAAAACCATATGTATGATCTATGCCTTGGAAGAGGTTTATGATGCTGACATCTATGTGGAGATTCAAGATCCGATTGAAATGATCGAACCCATGTAAAGGTTCGTGATCTGTTCAGGATGTGGAAATCCACATGTGGTTCCAAGATCTGTTGAGATGTTAGAATCCTTGTATGGTTCCAAGAGCTGTTTGAGTTATGGCTCGTATGTTGGGATACTGAACGCGACTTCACCATCGGTAATGATAGAAACCAGAGTAAGGATGCATGATCTTGGGTATAGCCAACTCTTAGGGGTATATCAACTTCATATCTTGATATGCTTTTGCTTATTGGGCCCTGGAGTTGTTGATATTTGGTTCAGTATTTTCTGCCTCTGGACTAGTTATGTTTACCTTATGGTTCATTCACTAGAGATGTACGCTGCTTGAAAAGATATCTCTGGTCCTTATGCAGGAGATCCGCCTCGTTGTATCGAGGACATCTCCATGGAAACCCTACACAATTTAGTGAAAGCACCTTAGCAGTTTTGATTGTATAAATATTATTGTTGTGTTGTACACTTCACGCATCATAACTATTTTCCTTGCTTATATTCTATAACCTAGACATTATCTATTATATCGAAATATGTACTGAATAAATGGTTGGCTATTTTGAGGGGAAAACCAAATCCGATTAGTCTCAGAAGGTGATGTTATATGTCACACATATTTCTTGAGTTTATCACACCAGACTTTTGTTTGACGCATGATTTTATTTTTCCCTTATCTCTATGTGTGTCTTTCGAGCAATGTGAGGAAAGCAGATTTTCATTGATTTTCATTGGAGCTCTTGAGAGGAGTTGGATGATTACCTACCATAGTATTTATTTCTGCTGCATTACTTTATATATATATATATATCAGTAATTGTAAGGACATGCTGTTATAACTATCCAAGCTGATGATAGTACTTAGATTAGTACTTAGATTAGTAACATTGGCGTGCTATGTATATTAGAGTAACACCGTGTACTATCTTTCGATATTATATGTTATCATTCCTCTGTGAGATTCTGATGTTTTTGTTCTCCTCTTTCTTGTTCCTTTTTTTCTTCCTTTTCTTTTACCCCAATAATCGATCTTTCCGGCACTTGGGTGCTCTCCACGTGAATTCCATGGATGTATCAGTGTCGACGTTTGAGGGTTGAAAAGGGCGGTTGTTACACCAAAAGTCTCTAGATAAACCCGCTGTCAATGTCAAACAATGAGCTTTCTCCTATAGAGTCCTATTCATTCTTTCAACGACTCCGTTTGATTGTGGATCTTCGGGTGTAGTGCAAAGTCTCTGAATTCCATGATGCTTATAGAAATTTGTGAACTCCTTAGAAAAAAACTCACCGCCATTGTCAGATCTTAGCACCTTCAACTTTCTTTCGACTTCATTTTCTACCAGTGCCTTCCAAGTTTTGAACTTCTCAAATGACTCCGACTTGGCTTTAATCACAAACAGACAAACCTTCCAAGAGTGGTCAAAAATAAAGGAAATAAAATACTTAGCTTCTCCAATAGCAACTATAGCTAATGGTCCCCAAACATGTGCATGGACATACTCTAGTATTCCTTTGGGCTCATGTCTACCAACACCAAAAGAAACCTTCATCTGCTTCCCCAATACACATTCAGATAGAATTTCAAATGGTTGAATCTTTTACCCATGATCATTTTCCTTCCACGAAGTAGCTCTAGGCTATTCTCCGAAACATGACCCAATCTGAGATGCCAAAGTCTGATGGCATACAAAGCTCGTGAACTATCAACTCCAACACACAACTCTTCAAGAACCGTGGATCCTTTCATGAAATAAAGATTCTGAATCATCACACCTTTTATCAATACAAGAGCACCACGTGTCACTTTAAAACTATCTGACTCTATCGTAATCATGCAACCCAAATGCTAGCTGACCCAAAGACAGAAGAGATTATCTTAAATTGGAACATAACCGACTCCAGTAATAGTGCGCACCACACCATCATGCATGCAAATACGTACTGATCCTTCTCTTAATGACTTGCAAGTAGCATCATTCTCCATCAATATGGCACTTCTCTCCTTACCTACATAAGAACAGAAATACTCATTTCTAGGCATCATGTGGAAAGACGCCCCTAAATATGGATCATCTATCTCATACTAGGCAGTGGAACATAACACATTGCGAATATCTACAGTTTGTGATAGTTGTAACTGACATGTGACTGAGTATTTTTTTTAAACATTAAATGAGGCCTAAATTCTTTTGGTGATAGTTTGCATGTCTTGCCAACTAGTTCTTAATGCTCCTTAGATTGTAACTTTTAAGTAAACCCGATCTTCTTCTTCAAATGTTCTATTCATCTATTTGAATATGGATAGTTTTTCATCATTTACATAGCTTCATTAATATTGGCTTTAAGGAGCTTCAGATCTATGCCAAAGAATAATTCATTTTCAACCAGTAGGACTTTGGCAAATGGAAATTTTAGTCAAACCCATTAAGTTTCAAAATACAATTCCAACGCTTCATAAAAAAGATTTCATAAAACACCTATGTAATTATTTTCAGCGAAAATTTTCAAGACCACTAGCTCAAATGGCAAGTGATATAACCTTGTAGACTAAAATCCTAGAGGTCATGGGTTTGAACCCTCAAGATATCAAAATGAATATTCTGCTTGAATAAAGTACCACCCTTATCACTAAAAAAATCAGTGAAAATTTGTGGTTTTTAGTGCAGATATTTGCGAAAAAATTGTAAACATTCGTAAAAATTTGCAGTTTTTTGTGCAAATATTTGCAGTTTTAAACAAGGTTCAAATTTCGTTTTCCGTTTCGGTCATGAATAATTTCAAAAATTCGGATTTAATCCCGTTTTACAAATTCTTGTATTTTTTCCATAAATATGTAAATTAGTATAATTTATTCATACAAACAATTTAAACTTGGAAATTAGTTTAAAGAAAAAACCTAAGAGCGATTTTAATCTGAATGACATAACTTTTAAAATTTAGTCTAAAAAAACCGAATGTTATATTAATATAGTATGAGATAAAAAGGAATGATACATTAAACTAGCATTATATAAATGGAATATTAAATTAAACTAGCATCGGATGAACAACACTAGATGAACCAGCATCTGTTTTATCTGATGTTATATTAATAGAGCATTCGGTATTTTTTTAGACTAAATTTTAGAACCTACGTCCTTTATTCAAAAATATGATTGAATTTTTTCTTTCTTTCTGTATTTCTGTTTAGACTTTGTATAAATTTTAAAAAAAAAATTAATTAATTTTATGCAGATTATTTTATTGTAACTCACTATTGCAATCGTTGAATATAAATTCTTTTATATTGATTAAGGTACACTAACTTATGATAACAGTCCATTTTTCTAACAAATTAATTGTCGTCCCAAACTGAAAGAATAGGCCCAACAAAATAAACATATCATATTTTAGACCCAATTCTACTAATATCATGGCCCATTCCACTTCTCAGTCCTACTACTCTTTGTAGGTAACGAAAACCATGTCGCATCTCCTTGCAGCGGCAAGTTTCTTTCTCTTCCCTTTCTGCAAGCTATCTATCTCTCTTCGTCAGCCCTTCTCATGGGTATTTTACATAAAATTCATTGTTTTTTATTTTTATTTGAATCCACTGCTAGAAACTGAAATTCCAAGCAAATTCCGGTGGGATCACCGTGAAAACCCGACCGATGTGACCGAAATTTCGGCATACCGACCAGAATCTTGAACCATGATTTCAGTTGCAAATATTTTCACTAAAAGGTAAATTTTCACTAAAAACAATTAATGAAGTATTTCGTAAAAGCTGTTTTTAAGGAGGTCTTTTTGTAACAAAATTCAGCAGAAGATGATCATTTTATCCATTCTTTTGGTTTATTTAAGAGAAGAAACCTTTGAGATAACATTATAAAATTTTCTTTACGATTTCAGTTTGACAATCAGCTTTGGGAGTTGAGATGAGCAGACCCTAATTGTAGATTCGGATAGTCCATGCAATATGCATATATTACTATATTAGTTGAAAATTTAAGAATTATTTGATTTTTGGCTTACCCAGTAGAAAACTCTAGCATGTACCATGGACTATGGAGCCTATTTAACCTTTGGTGCAATGTATGTACAGTTTGCTGTTCAATCGTACACTCTGCTAAGCCGAACAGCATATAGAAACATGTGGAAATTGTCGTGGATGTATAGATATGAAATCACGTGTTGGTGGTATTTTACCCTTCGTTGGCAGCATAGTGCAAAGGTTACGCATAGCATTTTGTTTGCTCTTTTTTTTTTTATTCTGTTTTGTTATGCACGCAATGTGTGTTTGCTTGATCATTTAGTTGTGATATGTTTACATGTTGTAATTGCAATGGAATAGTAAGTTGGTCCATCGCTTTGAAAATACTCATAGTGCGTTATAAGCGCGGAGTGCTTTTATTTTATTTTAATAAAAATAAAAATAAAAATAAAATAAATAATACATAACCATCACTTGTCATTTGAAGTACCTTTGGTTTATGCTGAGGGACTAGAAGGGAAATAACAATTGTTGAAATAGCAAGGATAACAATTGTTTATGGTGCATTCGTGGACAAATTGAATTAGATGTTAGAGTTTAGATATTAGTGTGTTCGTGGACAATTTTTTTGATTAGAAATTGGGTAGAATGTAAAAATTGTTTGCATTTTTTTTATTGTGAAGATAATTTTATTTTGTAATAATTATTAATTAATTATTAATAAATAATAATTACTAATTAATATTTAATAATTTGTACAAATAAATGATAGATTGAAATACAACAGTACATAGAACTTTAATCAAAATATAACAGTAAAACAATACATAGATCAACGTCGTCCTACGACAATCAAAACATCTTTAATTTCATCACGTATTGCAACAATCAGTTGTGTATTTGATGAACTTGCACCATCATGGTTGTGTTGAAGATGTTCACGCCAAATTTCAACGTAACTTCGTTGGACTTTTTTATTAACTATTTCTTCAAAATCAAGATCTGTACCATTGAATTTTCAAATAAAATTATGGATAACACAACTACAATGACAAAATGTGCTTGTTTGGCGAAATTATATGTCGGCGTATCTCGTACAATGTTGAATTCTTTTTGAAATACTAAATGTTCTTTCCACACTCATGCAGAGACTAAAATGATAAAAATTTAAAATTCCATTACGCAATTTTGGAACATTTTGGCTTTGTTGAAACTAAAGTCTGGAACGTGGCAGTGTTCATTACGATAAGATGGTAAATGATCATTCCTAAGCTTATATTTTGAATCTACAAGGTGGTACTTACCGCGTGGCGGACATTGAAATGTTTCAACTTTTTCAATAGCATGGTTTAACAATCTACTATCATGGGCAAACCTTCCCAATCGGACATTACGAAACTAAATGTTAAATCAAAATTAACAGCAGCAAGGATATTTTATGTTGGAAACTTCTTTCTACCAATAAACGTTGATAATTCCTTTTACTAATCCTCGAAGGAATACGTGTTCCGTCTATAGCTCCAATAGCATTTTGAAAAAATGGATAGTAGCGTGTGTCATACCTAATTCCATCAGGAATCTCATTGAAATCTACGGTTTAATGTTATCCTTGGCCAAAAGTAAGACACTGTGCAAAACTTTAGAAAAGCATAAACTAATGGTGTCAATGGATCGATTAAAATTTTCACCTTCCAACCTTGTGATGCTCCATGACTTATCGTGTAATAAAACATTCTAATCATTACAGGAAAATCTATTTTTTTTAAGTTGAAACTAAGCCATACTTATTGACTAGAACGTCACAAAGGTATTTGAAAGTATCACTTTTCATTCCAAAAAGATCTTGACTTCTGTTTTCATGACCATTAAGAACATCATCAACCCACATTCGACCAGTGTAAGAAGAAGTATGATTTGGAATAGACAATAATTGAGTATGATTAACCATAATTCCAGTAATAGAAGCGAGATCCTGATCATACTCATCTGAATCATCCGAATAAGATATATCGTCGCTATTAGTTAAATTATCCGAGTTTTCTGAATTATTATAATTTAAATCATATCTAGACATTGTTGGAAATAATGTAAGGAAGAAGGAATGATAATGTTTTAAAACAAGTGTGAGATGTTGGGGTTTATGTAGGGGATATCTCAGTTGTAAACTTTACGTTTGATTTATTATATTCACGTTGGACGTAAAATTGACTTGCAAGAAATTTTCCCATTTTGAAGCGGCAAAACTCTCAACAGAGAACCGCTGATGTAATATTTACGACCGACGTAACACCGTTATGCCGAACGTAAAAGTCACGAGCGTTGTCTGTCCGGCCAACGCCCTATCCCTAAACGCAACCTCAACAGTTTGAAGGGAGATCAAGCAGCAAAAATAACCAAAAAAGTTGTCAATCATGTGGCAAATAACCTTTTCATTTTGTCCTTGATTATAAATCGACAATTAAAACTTGCTCTAGTTGGCCATTAAATTCTCTATCAAGCTTTTACCAGGATTCTTGAGTTACTTATGAATCGAGGGAGAAGAAGGTTCATAAAAAATAAACTCTTTCTTATGTGGGGTTACATGCCTATTTATAGTAAAATCACACCAATAGATCTTTGGACGGTTAAGATTTTCTTATTGGTTATGACGTGTCACGCTAGGGTGGAACATGTGGCATCCTTGAGCCAACCCCTTTTCACTTTAACGCTTCTCATTTTTTTGCCGACGCAGCACGAGCTGTAACATCCTGGAAATTTAGCAGAAATTTAATAAGAAAAGTAAATTTAATTAAAAGAAGGACTAAAAAGAAAATTTTCACAAATATCTGAATTAGGCTACGAAACCGATACCATTTCGTAGCGATTTTCTGGACCGTTTTCTTATATAACACTTTGAAATCAGAGTTAGTATGAAGAAGCTACAGTCGTTTGAAAATTAAAAAAATAAAATTTAATTTTTTTTTTTACCAAATTCACACTATGAGGGTCGACCCAAGATTTTGATAGGTCAACCTAAGATTTTAATGGTCGATCACTATAGGTTGACCCATGGCCTTCAGTATTCGACCCATCATGTTGAAAATTCGAGAACCTAGAGCGTTAATTGAATGGTTGTGATGGAACAAAATATTTTACTTGGCGGCCAAATTTTGATGTGCATACGAGATGTAAACCAAGATTCTTTCAGGCAGAACCAACGCTCCAAATTGGTTCCTAACGTCTATAAATTAATACCTAGACTAACCCTAAATTTATTAGAAAATTTACATTCTACCAAAACTCTGCCAAAATTTCTTCTCTCCACCTATAAATTTTTTTCAAAAACAAATTAAAAATCAAACCAAGAGCATGCTAGTAATCAGATCTAGGAGGAAGCAAGCTAACGGATGTCAATTCACGAGAAAGGAACGAAGTTAGAGCTTAGCTCTAAGGTAAGTGGAAACAATTTTAGTAAGATGATTGTTATAGTTAGTTTAATCTATTTTAATTGGTTTAGGGTACTAGAAATCTAATTTGAATTATATAAACCTTAAATTGGAAAATGCAAACTAGGCTAGAATTGCACCACAGTAAACTGTTGACTTGAAATTTATATCTACACCTCTTTTACAGTTAGATATGAAACCCTAAATCAAAAAACACTAAATTGAATTGCAAATTGATACTTAGACTAGTCATCTAGTAATTAGGGTTCACCGATTATGTTAACGACTTAAGTTAGACTATAGAACGATCGACATTAAAAATATGCAGAAACCCTGAACTTGTTTGCGAACGGTTGACTCTAGACCCCCAATGGTCGACCGGTTAGGTTTAGCGGTCGACAGTTCAGAATGAAAATTGCAGATGTTAAACCTCGGCCTAAGGCCCAAGTTTATTAATATATATATATATATAAAGTTAACTGTTACGAGCCTATTTAAGGGAAATTGGACGTATGTTAGGACTTGTAGGGAAGCTAGTTCCCTAGGAGTGGACGCTAGGTCGCGTCGATGTTGGGTAAATATTGCTTACCTAATTTAGGATCGAGTAATCGACTGGAGGCGATGTATTTTCCCAAATGACACTCATAGAAGGTTCCACGGTGGACACGCATCACTAACGAGGATGCATGATGGAGTGGGTCCGAAACAGCAGTAGGTCAGGGTATGCACGATTTCTAACGCACATGATGCAGTTCAAATAGAGGACTCAAAGCGTGCAATAAGAAGCCAATACCACGATCGAAAGGTGGAAGTAGATGTGGACGGTGAGACACCAGGGAGTCGACATCTCGGCTTCTTCCTCTTCAGGCGTAGTGAAGGGGAATGGGTTCATAGTAGCTTAGTAGCAGTGATAGTAGTGGGAATTTAGTCCCATAATAGCCTAGTGGTGGTGTTTTCGCGGTTAGTAGCCAAGGGGACTATAACGACCCGCCCTTCGTAAAACCCAAAAATCATCATCTCATCTCAATGACATACTCTCGAATATCACAAAGGACATATTGTCAGGGTAAAATTAGAACAAAATACTAAACTAAGACATCGATAGAATCTCATATCGGAATAATAAAATATAATATACTGAATATATGAACATAATAGAATAACAATATATATGAGACTGCATTAGCAGAAGCAACCGATAAATAAATATCAATATAGAAAGTCAGCATACAACGACTCCTAACAAGGTGGAGTACATCGATGCCACACCTCGAAAATGCTCCAGCTCCATATCCTGATAGCGTATCCTCAAAAGCACCTGACTTCCAAGCTACTCAGTCAAGTACCTGAGAGTTGTCATGACATAAACAGAAAAAGGTAAAATGCAGATAAGATTTAAAGCCTGGTGTAAGGGGAACTATCTCAAAATACCATACATCAAAACTATATACAAATAAATAGGAAACAACTAAGGCCTAGCCGGTCCTTTCCACGAATGTGGTTCAAGGATAATCCGGACTATCCATAAACAAGTAAAGTAAACCCATCTCAAAATGATAGGAAATCATATCATAACCCGCTCTTCTCCTGCATCCAACAAGTTAGCATATTTATAATATCGTGCTGCACTATACGATAAAACTATCATATACAAAACAACACGACACCAATCGTGACTCAACCATCACACACACTAGGTTAATGGGCTACGAGTCTTCCGGTAAGGCCAAAACTCACAAAGTATGACCACCGATATAAAACCAATACTTATAACGCTCCCAATGCATCGTCCACCACCTAAGAATCGTATCGTACCTCAATCGATATATACGCGTGCCTAACCACTACCATTTGTTTATCATGAGAAAAAAAATGAAAAGTACATCCCAGCCTATAACCCTTGCTACAACGTAGCCCGAGGGCTATAGCCGTAGTACTAAGATAGAACATCTCCTATCCCCGTATCGCCGCCGTCCGAAGATGCGCAAATAAAACAACAGCTGCTCATGTAACAAATGGTCTATTACTATCAAATCACGAGGCCTAGGCTATGGGAAACATACTCACACCGTATACGCAATATCGTATAGAAGCGTATATCATAATACTTTAGTCGTCACATCTTAAAATCACCGGACAGTTCTGTAAAAGTTACCATATGAATCCAAAGTATCGTTAATAGTCAACTAAGACCTCAATGTCATCATACCTCCTCGATACACCCTTCTGGTCTATCTAAAAATCCACGATTTTGGAAAACGTGTTAGAGTGGGTCCCGCGTGGGCTCCAAAATCAGAGTACTTCAAAATATACCAAAATTTTCCAAATAGTATCCTTTGAAAAATGATGAACATCGATCCAAACCGTGCCATAATCCGAGTTCGTATGTAAAAGATATCGCGTTTTGAAATTGCGATTGATCTATCAACAAAATTCGAACAGCAGGCGTTCAAACGTCTGAAACTCAACTTAGATGTCTAAATTTCAAGGTCAGATGTCTGAATGGTGTTTCAGATGTCTGGAACCCCTTGAAAATTATTTCCTTTCATTATTTCACAATTATTGCCTATCATTTTTGTTGTTACAATTCTTCCATCTTTATTTTTAATTCTACCCTTCATTACACGATCTATTCTAACATTCAATTTGCAGTTAATGTGAACATTAAATGCATAATATGTTGTATTAATTATATTATTATTTTGAATGTTTAACGCAGTTATATATGTTTATAAATTTATTGTTACATTTTTAGTTATTAGTCCTTTAACTAGAATATTTCATTCTATATTTTAATCTGTTAGGATCATCCTTCCAAAAAGGTTTTCCGTTATAACCTTCTATAAATTAACCTAAATTAAGAGATTTTCTTAATTTGAAATTATAAGGAAATATTTATTTCTTTTTTATTTAAATAGACAGTGTAAACTACAGAAAGAAAATTCATGCTTTAGACATCTCTTTCCTTTTTTGATGTATATTTCTTGTTAAATCAAACATTGCATTTTTCTATAAAGTTAGGATATTAGACAAATTCATGGAAATTAAACGGACAAAACTTCCAACAAATTAAAATACAAAACTCACATTCTAAATAGAATCATGGCAAATCTATATTATGCCAATATTTTTACAACCCAATTGTAGATCTGGAGAAAATTCTACATTTTTATCCATATTCACCCTTTAACAACTTGGGGACTGATTTCCAGATCTGGGTATAAATAATATTTCTATTCATTTACAGAATATGTAGATGGTATTTTATGCACGTAACTCAAACCTTCAACTCTTTTGATCTTTATTTAGGCATAAATATCGGTCTTTTTTTAATTCAAAAGGTAAACCGAAGGAGTAGTTTGCTAGTACTGACTGTAGTAAGTGGGGTGATGATTTTGTTGTGCGTGTGCATGGAGAAATATATGGTGGTTTATCTGGAAGTGGTGTCGTTCTTCTGTGCATGTACGGCGTTTGATGTGCTATTGATTTATAGCATCGAGTTGTTTCCTACCCGTGCAAGGAACTCCACGGTAAATATGGTAAGGCAAACGGTTGTTTTCGGTGGAGATTTTGCGCCTTTGTTGGTGGCGGAAGGGAAGAAATTAGGAAGGATTTATTCATTTGGAGTGTTTGGAGTAACGATTGGGTGTTGTGGGGTGTTTGTTAGGGGTTTGATTGAAACGAGAGGAAGTGAGATGAGTAATACCATTGAAGAAGAAGATTATAAGGAAACTACTTCAGTTTGTGTACAGTAAATCTATGGCGCATTTGACAAAGAATTATAGATTGTTATACTATTAGAGCATCTCCAATAGTTCGGAGTGTGGATATACGATTTTCCACACTCCGAAATGTTGGAGAGCAATATTCTCCAATGGAGATCAGGCCAGTCGCCTGTTCAATAGGCGCTCGAATTCTTTTGAAACACACCTGGGACATTGAGGGGGGGGGGGAGTTGAGGTGCCTGTTCAACAGGCGCCTGGGAATCAGATACCCGATCAACAAGCGCCTCAAATTGAGGCGCTTGTTGAACAAGCGCCTGGTTCCCTGGCGCCTGTTGAACAAGCGCCTCAATAATTCTTCCCCCGATTTCTGCACCATTGGATTATCCACACTCTGTTGCAGCTGACTTTGGGTGTGGATATGTGATTATCTGAGATCCTGCTTGCTGTTGGAGATGCTCTTATGGGTTACAATATTAGGTAATTTCTGATCGTAGACTACTTCGGTTTTTTTAATTATGTTTGTTTGGAAAGCTTGTTGTCTAGTCAAATCTTCTATCCCATTTTATTGTCCTCATGTGTCGCACACATCCAGCCATCAACAACCATTCATATGATATTATAGACCCCATTAATGTATTATTTTTTATTGATGAATGACCATGATTTCGTGTGACACATGGGGAAGATAAGAAGGGAATGGGGAAATTGAACTCGCTTGTTATGGATGATACAATGTTAATATAGGCAATATTCTTATGTTTTCATTTTAACTGTCCTCATGTGCCAACTTCATTCCAACCATTTATTTTTTCATCACCAACATCTATTTTTTATTGTGGATCCCACGCATGAATCAAATAATAATAATGTGTGGTTGTAATTTGATTAGAGACCGGGGGATATGAGTAAGAAGGACAGAGAAATTCATCTAGCTTGATTGTTTAAGTGACATTTGAAAAAGGGATACAAACGAGAATATATAGTTTATTATATTACCCGAATCTTTTTGAGATGTACGATTTGGTATATAGGAGTGTAGTATTACAAAGAGAGAAATAGATAGAAGTAAAATGCTCACTTTATTTTCATAGTAGAATAAGTATATTTATAACTAGTACAAGTTCAGATGCAGATCCTAACATGTAGGGATATTAGTAATGTATATGTGCAAGCATTTAGGCTATTGACTTGAACATTTCTATTCATAATTTGCAGATACTTTTACACCCTCCGGCAAACCCAACGGCAGTGGCACAATGTTGAGTTTGGAGCGTAATTTGGAAAATTTGACTCCAACAAGTCGCTTCGTTAATATATCCGATGTTTGGTTAATTGCAGATATATATTGGACATCTAAATCCCATCGAGCAACTTTATCACATACAAAATGGAAATCAACTTCTACAAGTTTAGTTCTTGCATGAAAAATTGGATCGGTGGTCAAACATGTTGCACCTATGTTGTCAAACCATAGTCTGGGTGGTAAAGGAAATTTAAGGCCAATCTCATGTAGTAGTGACTGCAACCACATAAGTTCAGCAGTTGCATTTGCTAAAGCTTCGTATTCGGCTTTCGTGGATGAACTCACAATTGTTGCTTGCTTATGCGAACTCCATGAGATAAAAACAGAAACAAAATATATTGCATATCCACTTGTAGATTTATGATCATTAATGTCTCCAGCCCAGTCTGCATCACTAAAAGTTTGAAGAATATTATAAGACGATGGACAAATTAATAAGCCATATCCTAAAGTATATATTGAGATATCGCAGGATACGCTTCACGACAACCCAATGTTCCATGGTTGGTCGACACATGAGCTGACATACACGGCTAACTGTGAATGCTACGTCGGGTCGAGTTAACGTTGCATCATGTGGTGCTCCAACAACACTTTTATATAATATAGGATCTGCTATTTGTTTTATCGATGTTATGCTTAATTTTGATGTGGAAGCCATGAGAGAAGAGATAGGTATAGCACCATCCATTCGTGTTTTTGTGAGAAGATCATGAATATATTTCATGAGTTAAGAACAAGCCTTTACTTCCTCGAATAGCCTCAACACCTAAGAATAAATGTAAATCACTCGGTTCTTTAATTGCAAATTCATACCCAAACCCAAGTTCTTTAATCAAATAATCAATCATCATTTGATCATTTCCTATCACAATCATATCATCCATGTAAACTAATATATAACTTATTATTCTATGCTCACGAAAGATGAATAAAGAGGTAACAGGTTTTGAAGGCTGAAAATTAAGATCTGAAAGTTTACCGCTGAGTTGTCGAAACCATGCACGTGGGGCTTGCTTCAAGCCATACAAGGACTTGTGAAAGTGACATACATGATTAGGAAATGAATATTGTCTCATCAAGTTCACAATGCAAAAATGCATTAGACATATCAAGTTGCTTAATGGTCCAATTATGAGAGACCGCTATAGCAAAGACAAGTCTGACTGTGGTAGATTTTACCATGGGGCTGAAAGTTTCATGATAGTCAACTCCTTATTGTTGCTTAAAACCTTTTGCTACTAGGCGAGCTTTATGTCGTTCAATAGTGTCATCTGCTTTCCTTTTTGTTTTGGAAACCCAGTTGTAATTAATGACATGCATATGCGGAAGATGTGGTACTAAAGTCCAAGTTCCATTTCGGATAAGAGCATTGAATTCATCATTCATAGCATTGCGCCAATTCAGAGACTTTGATGCTTAAGTGAAGCTTAATGGTTTAGTCATATCAAGTTCATGTAGTAAAACACTAGGTAATGGATATTTAGTGGAGAAAAAGAGTCTTGGTCCGTCTTTGGATCTGGTTATCATGGGATGCTTATTTGAGTTATTAGATGTGATTTGTAAAGAGGACTGATATATGCACTCAGGAGATTGATCTTCATTGGTATATGTGTTTTCATTAGTAATGGTATGAGAAGGACTTGTTCGATGTAAATGAGAATTACTTGTTGTTTCATATCTTATTGAAGTAGGTAGTGATGATACTTGTTCATTGCTCAAAGTATTAAAACCAGGATCAAATGCACTGATCAAAAGTGCAGATGTAATAGATGTAGTCTCACTGATATGTATGGGTCCATGTACATCCTGACGTGGAAGAGGAAATAAATGATTTAAAGTATCTAAAGTTAGATGAGAACGCACTGAAATATGACTACCACCTGAACTTAGATATGAACTTGAGGCTTTTTCAGCAAAGGGAAATCTCAACTCATCAAACACTACATGACGATTACAATAAATTCGGCCACTGTCTAAATACAAACAACGATACCCACAATGATTTGCATTATACCAAAGAAAGCCACAAAGTGAAGAACAAGGTTCTAATTTGTGTTTGTTGTATGGACGAAGAAGAGGGAAACATGCACATCCAAATAAATGAAGTTTCTTGTAATATGGATTTTCACCAAACAAAGTTTCATAAGGAGATTTATATTTAAGAAGACTTATGGGCATTCGATTTATGAGATACATAGCAATTGATACGACATCATCCCAATATGATTGGGGAATGGAAGAGGTGGACATAAGAGTAAGAGCTGTTTTGATGATATGATGATGTTTTTGCTCGGTCGAACCATTTTGTTCATGTGTGTGTAGACATGACATTCGATGAGCAAGGCGCGAGAAACATTTCCATATTCACCGCCCCGATCAGATTGTAAGGATTTTATTTTTCTATCAAATTAATTTTCGATGTGTCTACGGAAATGATCAAAGACATCATGCACATCAGATTTGTTACGCAAAGGAAAAGTCCAAGTATACGTGCTGAAATCATCCAAAAAATGAACATAATACTTGAAACCATTAACTGAATTTATTAGTGCAGGTCCACATACATCACTATATACCAAATCTAAAGGAGCACAAGCGGTTCTGAAAGAACTTTTAAAAGGAATTTTATGAGTTTTGGAGCAAGCAAATGAACTACAAATATTTGATCTAAAATTATTACTTGTGGAGGACAAACAATAAGTAGACTTTCTGGACAATCATCATTGAAGGGTGACTAAGACGTTCATGCCATTTATCAAATTATATACGCTCGCCTACAAATGCTTGCTTTCTTTGCCCATTATTCAAAATAAGTTGATATAACCTTCCTTATTCTAGCCTTGAGGAAGTGGTTTCCCCATTTTGCGATCCTTAACAATAAAAAAATCATGGTGAAACTCCATAATAGCATTATTATATCATGTAAATTGATGCACAAACAACAAATTCTTTGATATACTAGGCACGTGTAAAATATCATTCAAATAAATAGAGGATGAATTTGTTTGAAATATCGAAGTTCCTATGTTATGAATTGTCAAACCTGAGCCGTTACCCATTAGTGCTTGGTCTGAACCATCGTAAGGATAGTAAATATTGAGATTTTGCAGATTTGTAGTGAGATGGTGTGTTGCACCAGAGTCTGGATACTAAGATTAGTCTAATGAAGATTGAGTAGGTGCAAATTTAGGTTGAAAAGCATGTTGTGACGAGGCATAATTAACTGCTGGTGGGTTATCGAATTGAATTGCATAACCGCTTGACCGAACATAAAATGCATGTTGATGTTGATTTGGATGAAAAGAGTGATCATAACATCGATAACATGTTCCGGCCATATGTCTTGGGTGATTGCAAAGTTGGCAACGGACACCACTTCCACCACCTTGACTGCGTCCTCGTCCACGTCCATCACGGTTGCCTCCTTTTTGTATATTTCAGACATCAAAAGAAAAATATGGTCCAATAGAGTTATTACATAGACCTTTAGTAGGGACATGGATAAGAGGAAATTGAGATGAAGATCAATTTTGCTTTGCATGTCGAGCTAACCGTGCTTCATGTGCAAGAGGATGTCCAAGTAGTTCTTTTAATTTCATTGGGATTTAACGAGTTACTGCAGTGGGAACAAATGCTTGAAATTTTTCACTAAGTCTGCTAAGAACATTATTAAGAAGCTCATAATCAGCTACAGGTTGGTCGATTGCAGCTAAACTATTAGCGATTTGTTTAATACGCTGAAGATAATCAATGATAGATTCTGATCCTTTAGAAATATTATGAAGTTCGGTATGTAGCTCGAGTGCGAGTGCTTGTGCTTGGAAAGCAAAAGAAGCAGCAAGAGCATCCTATACTTGTTTAAATGTTTGAAGATCGACAACAAGGGGAAAAAGCTCTTCAGACATAGATGATAACATCCAACTTAGAGCTAGTTGATCACGTCGAAGCCACTGTGTATAATCCGAATTTAAACTCAATAATGGAGAAACTTCAGTGCTATGCTTTCTATTGGGATATGACTGCTAGAGTTGATAGTTTTTGGTGGACAAGGTTCGGTTCCTTCCACAATACCTAACATATCATGGAAAATAAGCAATGGAAGAAATCGTGTCTTCCACATTAAGTAATTACCTCTTTTTAATTTCAATGGAAGAAAATGAGATACATTTGAAGTTTTTAATGCAGTGGTGGAGTTAGTTGATGCCACAGGATCTAAAGCTTTGAAGCTAAAATGCTCTAATACCATATAAAGATAGAAATTAATAGAAGTAAAATGCTCACTTTATTTTCACAGTAGAATAAGTATATTTATAACATGTACAAGTTCAGATGCATATTCTAACATGTAGGGATATTAGTAACGTATACGTGCAAGCATTCAGGTTGTTGACTTGAACATTTCTATTTATTATTTGTAGATACCTTTACAAGTATTTGTATTTACGGCTAGAAGATATAGGTTATGGAAGATGAATTGTATTTCACATAGCTTTTGGGCTCTGGTTAGTTTGCCTAATTAGCATAATAGCATTAAAAGTTAATTATGAAAATTAAGTTGAATCTACACTTAGATATTAATTAATTGATAAATACTAGAAGGCATTAGACACCAAGGCTAAGTTTTCAATGAGATCAAATCCACATTCAATGGAACATGATTTTTTGCATTTGTGTCATACTACTTGGACCTTGGTGGATTTGTTCGTATTTTGGCCGTTTTTGAATCATGTGTAAGGTGAGTGTATCTGATACTTGTATTGTTTTGACTTGTTCTTAACACATATTGATAGTACTATGATTGTAAGACTGTTAATAATACGTATATGTCAAGGTTTTAAATCTCAGGTTTCGATCATGTTTCTTATCGAAATTTTCGCACAAGCTATCTTGTATCAGAGAAGATCCCAGATGAGATATATGTATCTTGGATGTACAGATTATCTAGGAGTAACTTATATATATATATATCCAAAATTGATGTTTTGATGATTTATTTAACAACTATAATTTTCTAAGTAATGGTAAAAATTATAATATACTTGATTTGCATTAAAAGATGATTGAAATTAATGCTTTGGAGAAGAGTGATGGCTTTATTAGCTTAATTTACTCGGTAATGATTGAATATTATCTTCTTCCTTTTATCATATAAAATGAACTCTTTTGTTATGACTCGTCAAGATAAAAATAAAAAATATGTCGAGGGAGTTGGTAAAAGCTACCCTAATAGGGGGTCAGTGAGCCCAATTTCGGGCTCGCTAGTGACTGTCAAGGTCATTTTGGTGACCTTGGCAGTCATTGAGTTATTCGGCATTTATAATCCCAAATATGTATGCGACCAAGATTAATTGATTTTCACATGGATTGCAACCATGGTCGGACATATTTATCCGGCATTATAAATGCCGAAAAAAGTTGTATGTTGTCGGGGTGGGTCAGTGTGGGTCAGTGAAAAGTAATGTTTTTTAATGACTGACTGATTTTGTGTTGGGGATGCTCTACATAGTAATTGGATCGAGTAGTACATTTGAATCTAGATGAAAATGATAAAATATTATGTAAAGAAGAAAAATGTAAAATTTCGTGAGGTCTTGGATTGAGATTTTGATCCGTATTTCGGATGTGACTTGAATATTTCAAACGAGATGAGTGTTGGGAGTGATGTGAATGAGATTTGATGTCTCGTCTATTTAAGTGTGAAAAATAGACCGTCGGCGAGATATAGGAGGTTTAAAACCATGGTTGTAACTGCAAAGTGCTAAAAGAGAAAAAACAAGGCATGGGTTGTTCAAGGTGTAGGTCGATGAGGTGAACGAAAAATAAATGATAAAGAGATAAGATTGAAACAACTAGAGTGAGTAGTCAAGAGGTGAATGGTCTACAAGTTTAGCTCAATCAAGGAATGAATGGGCTACAATGAGCGGTCAAGGGTGTGTGATCTATAAGTCTAGATCAACAAAAGGGTGAATGCTTAGAAATGTTAGGTCGGTCAAGCAAGGTGGTTGGGCGAGAGTAGCCAATCAAGTGGTGGATGACTAAGAAGTAAATGATCCGGAAATGGATGATCAAGAGCATTGTTATCGAAAATATAAAATCTTACGATTTAAATCCCGTTTCAGATTGGATCTCTCCCTTTACGATTCGATTTATATTTCGATTCAAACTCAGTTAAAACAACAATTGAGAAAACCATTTAATTCATATTTCTATATTCAATACACTTATTTGGATCAATAATTCTTATTCTAATGTTTTTAAACAAAATAAAAATTGAACAAGAGAGAAAATCGAGTTTTAGGTTTTTAGCTGTTGAAGTTCAAACATCAACATCTATTTTAAAGTATGTACAAACCTTAAATTTTAATATACGATTTACGATTTAAATCTCGTTTCGATTTAGAGTTTGAACATTACAATTAACAATTTGAATCCCATTTTTGAAAACCACTATCAAGAGGTGCACAATTTAATGGTCTGGGTCAGCGGTGGTGAATGGTCAAAAGTTATAGATCATTCTAGCAATGGAAACAGTTTTATTAACTAATAAATTAGCTACTCAGAATTAGAATGATGTGTCATGAAAGCAAAAGTTACTTCACTAGGCTTAAAGTGTAAAATGAGGAAGTAAACAAGCAAAATAAAGTAAATAACACAAAGATGTAAAGTGGTTCGGCAAGCTTGCCTACGTCCATTATGAAGATCTCTTACCATGTTTTTCTCTTACTATTACAGGAAATTACAAGAAAACAATAATAAATAAAGTACTTAAGACTAAAAAGTAGCTAATCTTAAGAGCTTAGATCTTTGATATGTTGGGTGGGGAGTGACTGAGTTGTGTAATGATCTAATTTCCGCTAATTTCCAACTAGTTTCCAAACCCTTTGAAGTTGCATGGTGGTAGGTATTTATAGTGGATGATGGATGACTGAGATCACGTGGAAAAACAGGTGGGAATGGCATTTGGTTGTTGATATGGTCGCCCTGGCAGATGGAAGACAGCTGTAAAGGGAGGCTAGAATATGAGGCCGAGAAGCATGCCAGTTGTCCCTCCGTACCAGGCGCATACATTGCATTTTATGTGCATTAAATGCTGACGATGCGCTACAGAGCATTCCTTTTGGCCGCTTTGCTATGGTACAACATATTGTACGACTTGTCATTTACTTTCGCATGCTTATTGGTTAGGTGGTTGAGTGGCTTCCCCAAGGTGATGATGGCGGGTCGACTGTTGGCAACACTTGAAAAAAAGTTAAACACTTTCAAGGATCAAGAACCAAACTGCAAGGGAAGCGCCAGGCCGGTTGCAAGATGACAGGATAGATTATGGTGATACCGGGCTAAAGACAGGTCATGCTTGAGCCGGTATTGCCTAATGAGTTGGCTGTAGAAGCCGCCATGAGTTATGTCGACGGCAATGGAGGTTGTCTTAACGGGCTGGCCGCCATTGATGGTATAGCCTGGAGACAGATTGGATACAAACCACCATGAGTGAGCCAGTTACTTGGTGCTAAAGTTTGCTAAGGAAAGTTGATGGTAAGGACTAAGTTTCAAGGGAGGTGCCAAGTCGGTTATGAGATGATGAGACCATTGGATTTAGGACAACACGTAGCATATTAAATGAGTGGATTTCAAATTCATTTTCGATCTTATTGGGCCTATGAAGTCTTAATTGATTTGGATCTGATTTAAATTAATTTAAATAAAATCATTATTTTAATTTATTTTTTAATAAAAGTTTGTTGATATTGTATTAATATTATAAACCGTATACATGCGTATCATATACACATATATGTGTGCATGCACGTGCAATATATACGGTGTGCATGGTATAACATATGCATATCTAAGTGATGGGATTACACCGCAATGGAAATGTTAGCCCTTACATATACATATATACCACCTAAAATATATACAAACATATATGTATGTATGTATGTATGTGATATATAAAATCATGTTTATGTTTGAATAAACATACATACATATACATATACATATACATATACATGTACAAACATACATACATACATATATATATATATTAATGTAAAGGAATACTATTTGTATATATACATACATACATATATATATATATACATAAAGTAATATTCACAAATAAATATAGATAGTTAGATTTCAAATTCCAGAACTGGATCTAGATTTGAAAATATCTTTTATTACAAATTTAAAATCAATTTTGTAATAAATAATATTTACTAATATAAACATATACATGTAAAAAAAATTATTTTTGAACATAAATAAATAAATATGTATTAAAAATAAATATTTAAAAATCATATATAATATAAAATGATATTATATAATTAAGTATGTAAATAATTATTATATATGTATGTATGTATACTTTCGTTCAATTTTTTTGATAAAATCAAATATTTAAGTAAATCCATACAAATTTAACTTTTTTGTTTCTTTTATTTGGAAATTAATTTTTGTATGAAAATTAAATAAAAATTATTATTTTTTATTTGAAAAAAATAAATTTTACAACATATATATTTGAAAATTTAAAAATATATATGTGTGTTTGTATCTATAATATATTAAAATTAACTTAATGTATTATATTTGTAAAATAATATATATAATTCAAATTTTAATATATTAATATATAAGTAATTTTTTTTCAAAGTATTAACTGTATATCATTTAATATTAAATTACATATATTATATACATATGTTATATAATTTAAAATCAACTTTTGTTTAAAATGCCTTTTCAAATCATTTTTAATTCAAAAAAAAACATTTTTGTTATTTCTGCCCGAAAGCATATATATATATATATATATGGTAATTGCAATATGTTAATACACACAATACCAAACAGCTCATTTTGTAACACTTTTCTGCTTTCAATTTGTAACGGTAATAACCGTTATAAATTTCTAATGGTTATTTCTGTTACGACCATTTATCACGGTTATAACCGTTACTAAATCTGGTAATTTGGTAAATAATTAGGAGCCACATGGATAGGATTGTAAATTTATCTTCTGTTACTACTTTATTCCATTTCTCACGAAGAATATTTCATTCTTTCACGTTTTTCTTCTTTCGTTCGTTCTAGGGTTATCACCCCATTTTGTACCACCACCTCCGCCGTCTGCCACCACCTTTGCCCTTTTTTCTACCATCCTGACGAAGATGAAGGAAGGTTTGGGCTACGCTCTATTTCGGCAATCGACTAAAACTAATTTTCAAATTTAATCAGGTAATTACTTTAACCTTAATTTATTTTTGAAATTAGGTATTTTGTGCATTCACCTATTGTTACTAAAGATAGTAGTAATTCATTGCTGTTTGGAATTGAAAATTTGGTCTCTGATGAGGGTTATGCTGATAATCTCATTTTTCAATTTATTTACTGTACGAGATTAAAAGCTTTGACAAGTAAATGGTCAAATAACAATAATTTTCTTATTACTGTTGACGCTATTCAAAAACTGCTATTAGATAATTTTCTTATTCAAAAACTTTGAGATTTGAAATAAGCTCATGTAGCCGCAGGTATTACATTGATTAATTTTCTTATTACTTCTTACCGATGGATGAATCTAACAATGGACAAGCTATTATAATTTATAACAGACCACAACATGAGAGTTGTTGAATGGGCTCAAATTGTACTATTGCACTTCATTTCTTTAACTAATTCATGAAATGAAGTGGAGCAATAAACAACAAGTGTTCTTTGGAGTGTTTGTAACATCATTGGAGAATCTTGAATACCACAGAAAATACCAGGAAGACTTACTGTTATAGGAACTAAAAAAAGAAAACCTTTATAACATTTACCTTCTGCTTATATTTCAAAAAACAACATATAATCCCTTTATCATTTTTTCTAATAACATAGTTAGAGCATTATATATATATATATATATATATATATCAAAACTTTGAAATTGACCGAATTATATTCAGTGTACCATTGGAATGATATTACAGGTTTTTGTTTAGATTTAATGGGAACGATGAAGTTAATTTATTGGGTGATGGGAGCAAAAAACCGGAATTTGCAGAATGGGCATAGATGACTCCGCAACAAGTAAGTGTTTACGTTATCAGCCATATTCTCAATAATCTGTTATTATGTATTGTTTATTTCTCTACATATAATATAACTACTATTCTTTTTCTTTATAATTTACTGGAGTGTAAGAAGAAGAAATTAAATTGTAAATAAATAGATTAAAAAAAGGATAAGTTAAGGTATTTAATATTTATTACTATTTATGTATGGACATGCTGTAGACTTCAAAAAGGTGGTATATGAAGAAGTTCTAAAGGCATTTTTAGTCATCATGTTTGCAAGTATAACCTTTCTATGAACTACTAATACATGAACCCTCTACTTGACACCAACAAAATATTTTACATTGTAATGATTTTGATATTGTATGCTGATTATGAAGTTAACAGGTGAGTGCATGGTAGAGATAATAGTCTAATGTTGCAATGATTTGAAAATTTACTAATAGTTTATTCAACACTATTCAATGAAAATGTATCAGCGAAATTATTCAATGTGTTGTTTCTTTATGTTTTTATATTGACAAGTCATAGTCCCTGGTCAAATAATAAAAATGGAAAAGGCTATAAGAAGTAGTTATTTTAAATCTTCTGCCAAGCTAACTTGTGTTTGTGTAGACAACAATCAATCTCATGCAACCTATTTGGATACCAGCCCTCCTATATTTTACTTGAATTACTTTTCTCACAGGTACCATTTGTTTCTCACAAAATGGGCATATATGAATTACTGTTTCTGCAAAGCGTTGAAATAGTTATACTAAGAGCACAAAAAACAGTTCAAATGTGTTTAATACTACAAATACAACCTGGGTTTGTCTTCAATACTCATGCTCTAAGAGTCTAACTAAGCTACTCAGCTCTATTTAGAATGAAGCAAAGTTCATTGCCAAATCATTCAGAAATGGAGGATAATGAACCAGAGAAGAAGCTGAAAAAGCAAGGAGGCCTTAAAACCATGCCATTTATCCTTGGTGAGACATACAAATATATTTACTGCTTCTATCATCATTTAGTTGATAACTACACATATCAATTCTTGATTCTTTGATTCCAGGTAATGAAATATGCGACAATTTTGCAATGGCTGGATTCAACGCAAACATGGTTTATTATTTGACTAGCCAGCTTCACTCATCTTTATTAGAAGCTTCAAATACACTTAGCAACTTCAGTGGCACTACTTGCCTGACCTCGATTGCTGGAGCTCTCATTTCTGACTCGTTTTTTGGTCGCTTTTGGACAATTGCCTTTGGTTCCATGATCTATCAACTGGTATACATATTTTTAGCTTTTCAAAATGCATACCTTTCCCAAATTTCAGTTTGCTTAAAAATGTAAGAAAAGAAGTCTAGTTTTCTTGGTAAGGTCAATAATTTAGGAACACCAATATTGAACCATGATATTTATAAGAGAATTATCGATATCTAGGGTATGGTGGCACTTACAATATCAGCAGTACTGCCAGCTTTAAGACCTGTACCATGCACACAACCTAGAAACTGTCAAAGAGCATCAACCTGGCAACTACTAATCCTCTATGCAACTCTTCTTCTAACTGCAATTGGTGTAGGAGGAATTCGACCAAGTGTTGTTGCCTTCAGTGTCGACCAGATTGAACTACATAAACAACAAATAAATTTAGGAGGGAATACAGTCTATTTGGTCTATCTGAGGTGAAATGTTGAATGTGGACTATATGTCTTATTGTATTCATGTTAAGGTTCCAACAAAAACTAACATTAACTAAATAAAAAAAGAACAGAGTTGCAAATGCTTGTTTACCTTTAAAATTATTATTATTAAAAATTATTGTTGTTATTGTCAGCACCACCACAACTACTATTATTCAAACAATTTAGTAAGATCTTCTTAAAATATGATTTGCAAATCATATCTTTATAAACTTTATATCTATCCAGCATGATATGGTAAACCCAATAGCCCAAGATTATTTATTAAATAAACACGGCAAATATTAGACGGTTATGTCAATTTGGTGAATAATGTGGCAGTATAACTAAGCTTATGAGTATATATGTGATGCCATTTTATGTATTCATTTATAACTTCTCCTAGCCCTTATTGATTGATATTGTACCGGATGCTTTTTTTGATAAGATTATCACTTAAGTCTCCAAAGCATAACCGTATATATAACCATGCGGACGCTATTTAACATATGCACCACTTTAGTGTTATGTACAAACTTCAACCAACACAAATACGTTGAAGAATATCATGAATTATCTGCAAAAACAAAAATATTCTTTTCCACTGCAATCGCCAAGTGGGATGCTGACTTTTATGTCAAGGTTGATGATGATGTTCATGTCAACTTAGGTAAGGGCCAGTTAGTTTTTCATTTAAAAAATGTTTAAAGTAGATCACATATTGCAACAAATATGTCATAACCATTTATGGTTATAAGGGATTAGAATCTTTTTAATTTTATTTTTAAGGGATTAAAAGCCTTGACAAAATAATAATACTATTAAATAGGAAACTAGATTGAATGGGACCAGCCAATTGCTGAAAAATTATTTGACAGGTCATTTTCTATTGATATCTTTGCTTAATTGAATTTGTTATTCATGCTTGCAGGATTGGACCTTGCATTTTGCACCACTACAAGGGATTTTATCACTACTTTTTTTCCTAACGTCAAAAGGTAAAATCATAATCACTATTAACCTTTTAATTGATATTGTAAAGTATGATTGGGAATATAATTAAACTCGTGGATTGTGCAATTGTGAATTGAGTTCTAGCTTCATTTGAATGCTTGTCGATGAATACAATTAGAGTAGACAAGTCAAGGAGCAAGTTGTGTATATAAGGAATATAGGCACATCAGGTACCCTACTATATTTGTTTGCTTATACATAATATCTGACTTTGGACCACGTTTTAGTGTGTCTACTCATCATTATAACACGGTTCTGGACTGTCAAGGCAAAAATTAACATGTGGAAATAGTATATAAAAAAATTATATAATTAATGGAGAGAAAGTAGCAACTATATAAGAAGTAACCAAACATGATACATCATCTTTTGAGAATACAGGTTCAAAAATTAAAGACTCGTATAATCAATGAAATACTGCTTGCGATAAACATTTAATACAGGTCAGTACCCCAACATCCTAGGCCACGTTGAGCTATAGTTCCAGGTTCCATAACGTAGCTGTTTATGTTTCTGCGTGCACAAATTTTTTGGTTTTATGTGTTGTTAAGGTTTTAGACAGTATAGTACTAACATCAGTAATTGGCATAAAGTGTTGCATCTATTTTGTTGAAAAAACCTGCTCAATTTCTGCTTCCCCTTAACCTCCTCAAAATGTGAATAAATCATTAACAACCTGATTAGATATAAGAAAATGTAGATCGTATAGGATAGTAACATCAAGCGATCAATGGTAAACTTATCAGCTTCACTATAGTTTCTGGTCACATTTTCATAGTGTACTAGGATCAAGAAGCAGCTGAGGAAACCAGGCTATCGAGTCAGTCCTAGATGTATGAATACCTTGTTAATTTACTTGCAAAACTCTCAATTATACTTGTGTCGTACCATTGCCAAACACATGATAGTAAACATTGAACTTTATTGGGTATTATGCAGGCATTAGTTGAAGCAGCAGAGGAAAGACAAAAGGAAAACTCTAGTGTCAATGGTAGCAATGGAAGTAGAAGTTTTGAAGATTTTGAGAAAAAACTATTGTCGTGCAATTAGCTCTACATCGACTATGAAGCAAGTGTTTGGAAAGAAGCACCTATTTATGAAGCACCACAAAATGGTAATTACAAGCTATTTGATATAATTGATGGAGGTTTTATTATTTGGCCTGAGTGTCGTGTTCGTTGTTTGTAGGATCTATAATTTATTTTGAAGTAATGTTACAACTTGTAATATTTTGATTTCATACTCTTTAGTTATGTATGATGAACTTGTGAAATTTCGAATCTTCGTTTAATTTGTTGTCAAATATTTGTGCAATTTAAGTTGTATGTTTGGATGCGTAATTGCTTATTGTTATCGAAATTCTGTAATTTTTTATATGTATGTACCTACTGTAGTATAATAGACAATTTTGTAGTGTAAATGCTAGCAAAAATGCAACTCTACATGGTTTGGTATCTGTAACGAACATATTCGTTACTAAATACGAAATTTATAACGAGCATAGTCGTTACTATTGATGAAATTTGTAACGAACAAGTGCGTTACTAATGATGAAATTTGTAACGGACAAGGTCGTGATAATTTAGAATGACAACCCCTTCTTCCACCATGAAAGGGAAAACTAAGTAACGAAAAATACCCGTTACAAACCGATGCAACTAATAACAAACTATTTTGTTACAAAAATTTAGATTTCTAACGACAAAGTCCGTTGGTAAGTGATATATCTAATAACGGGTAGAGGCCGTTATAAATATATGTAACGACATACCTCACGCCTGTACCGCTCACGACTATATCTGTTATAAATTTCATTTGTAACGACTATATTTGTTACAAATACACCTTTTTGGTGTAGTGACATTCATATTCTAGGTTAACAGCGCGCGCGCGCACACACACACACATATATATATATATATTCGTGATATATATATCTAATCTAAGCATACATAAATCTGAATAAATGACAAATAATACATACATATATGCATGCATGCATGCATGTATGTATGTATATGTAAATTGGAATATTGCTTCAACTATTGCCTAACAATAACACCTTGAATGTTGAACCTATCCAACTCCTTAGATCTGAATACAATCACTTTTAGAGAGCGCTATCCGATTGAAAGATCTACATACCTTTGCACTGTTTGACTTCAATTTGTGTTCAAACTTGAAAATATAGAGTAGAGGGCAGCAAGGATTTTTGGCTAGAGCTAGAGGTGGGAGAATAGTAAAAGGTTAAAAAGAAAATTGAGGGGTGGTGGTGTTTAAATAAGAAAGAAAAGAGAGAGTAAAATATGGATTTAGATTCAATCTTTCCTTTGCCAATTCAAATCCCACAAATATCAAATATGTAACATCTCCCTACTTGGAGGCCCAAAACTAACGGCTATGGATGTTGCAGTCATCCATAGTTATTAATCTTCGACGACCAAATACGGCAGTGCTAGATTCATTGATCAACAAATCACAAGAATATGGAGAAAAAAACTAACAATTTTAAAAACACATTTCTATATTCCATTCAAAACATTTGATGTTCATTACATAATCCCAAAAACATTAACCACGTTCAACAAAATATAATCATTACACATATGCCAAGAGCGACATATGAAGATGTCCCCTAGGTTGATCAGAGTATATAGTAAGGCTAGTAATTCTGCCTTTACATCTAAATACACAGCGAAAAAGAAAACTCTAAATAACTAACTGCCTCATGCACGACTCCGGAAGCTTTATTCATCTAAGAAGAGAACCTGAAAATCTTAAATCTCAAACTACTCAAAATCAATTGAGTACCCGAGAGTTTAAGGGGAAAACAAAAACTTCAAGTCGGACATAAAGCCTGGTATGAATAATAATATAACATCTCAATCCTTTTAGATATCTAGTGAGACCACGCCGCTTAGCGGAACGGGTTTTCCCCTCACTAGTATCCTAAAACCTTTATAAAACCATATACTGTGCTTTTGCATCCACAATGATTAAAAACATACATTTCAAAATATTATGATGATAGGAATATATAAAAACATTTAGGATTTCCCATCCCTAGTTTAAGCTGACATCCTGTCATAAATCATAGTTTCTAGGGTCACTATTAACCTATTAATTTTCATGGGTTTACTAATAACCTTTTTCATTACACACGGACAATCTGTCCTATTTCATAGTTTTCATAGGATCACTAAGAACCTATAGGCCCATGCCAGTTAACTTAATTAATTCATGGGTCCCCTTGAACCTATTAGTCATTCCAATAACTAATCCCTTATCCTAGTTTTCATGGGTTAACTAGGAACCTATGAATTTATCCAGTAACTCACTTCTCATCCTAGTTTTCATGGGTTAACTAGGAACCTACTGATGCCTCCGTTAACTACTTTCTTATCCTAGTTTTCATGGGTTAAATAGGAACCTATTGACTGATGTCAATTCTTAATCCGAATATAGTTTTCATGGGTTAACTACAAACCAATTAATCCCTGCTAACCTACCTTAATACATAGTTTACATGGGTTTACTATGAACCAGTTGGTTACATCCAATAACTACATAATCATAGTTTTCATGGGTTTACTATGAACCTATCTCCCGGACAATTTCAAAGTTTAGGCATCCTACATTTTGGTCTCCCTGACTCCATGGACGCAATTCTACTCATTCAGGAGTTTAATCAAACTATATTCACTACTGGGTTAACCTAGCTGGTTCTTCTACCCCTTTATCCCCAAAATATAGATTATGGGTTCTTTATCATGTGAATATACTCATATTTGAAGAAGTAAGCATAATAATTTAACAATACCACTCCAGTGGGTTTTAGGTCCTTGAAATACATTTCATATAGAATATAGTTAATCCCTTTAACTTATATTTTTATCAAGGCCATACTTCTTCAAATTTATATGCTTAAAGTCATTTCAAAACTTCTTTATTTAGCTATAAGTTTTTCCTTTAAAATTTGAGTTTGGTTTTTAAAACCTTTCAAAACCTTTGAAACCTTGCTTCCGACCTCATAGGGCGACCTCCTTCAAAAGCATAAAAATCTATCTTTAAAACACTAGGCTCCTACCTTACGAATACTTTAAAACACCTCTTTCGAAACCTTTCGACCATGTTAAAGTTTTATCATATAAGTATAGAAGCATAGCTTCGAAACCATTTGAAAGTACCCTTTCGAAATCATTGAAAGTCCCCCTTTCGAAAGCATTGGGTTTATACTTAAAACATCATTTTGGGTCAAAGTGAACCTAGGCAAAAGCATCTCTTTTGAAACCATCCTTTAATTCAAAAAGTATTGGGGAAGTTTGATGGTGTCATAACCATCCTTTCGAAAGCTTTAAAACATCTGGGTAAAACAATTGAAGGTTAGTTCGAAACCCCTTCCCAAACCATTGCCTTCGAAACCCCTAACCCTTTTCAAAAGCATTGGGAAGAGGCTTATATTTATAAAAACAACTGAACCTTTCGACAACATTGATGTCTTCGATGCCATCGGAAGGTCATCAATTCATAGAAAGGTTTCGAATTGGTCGAAACTACCCCTTCCAAAAGCTTTAAACAAAATCTAAGTAACTCCTTCGGAAGCTACTTCTTTAAAACATAGGCAGCGGCTCTCTTTCGAAAGCCTCTTTGAAATACCCTTTCGAAACCATTGGTTTTGACTACTTCGAAACCCATTTATAAACAGGCAAGCGCTTTTCTTTTAAAACTAAATAAGACAAAGGAACTAACCCCTTCGAAAGCTACCTTTCGACACCCTACCTTTCGCCTTTCTCTAATCCACTACGTACCATCGAAATGATATCATGTGTATTGGTTTACTGGTTTTGACCTAGAAGGTTTCGACTAGGTTGGGTGTAACGCCACGAATTTTCGCGCTCGAAAATCGACATCCATACTTTACATCGTAATCGAATGCCATAGATTCGACCGTTCAAATCCGAGTCGCTGGAGCTTATAACACAGTTAAGTAAATAACACAGTGGAAGAAAAAGAATAATACATTGATATACAATATCTGATACAACAGAGTGATACAATGAATATCAATATACATCAGAGATATGATACAACAAATAGCAGCGGAAAGAAAATAGATAACACCAGCATCGGATAATCTCCATCTCCAAAGCGCTAATCCAGAAATAGCTTAAACTCCCAATAACGATGCACAAAGATAAGCAAGTGTAGTCCATATCCAAAAGACTGAACTAGCTCCAGAAAATCTACTAATCCTGACTATCTGAAAAACCCAACTCTAGACTGCCCGTGTAGAAAATTTTTGAGCACCCAGAGTTTAGGAAAGAAACAATAAACTCCGGATCAGTCATGGTACTGGTGTGAGCAACAAAAACAGTTTATCTTTAAAAACAAATAGCAGAGAATATTTTTTTAAGTCAATTCGCAATGCTTTTAGAAAATGAAACTACCATAAGACCTCCCGCCACACAGACAATGCAAACGCAGAATTAGAGGAGGTTTCTTCTTATGATAGTCAAAGATGCTTACTATGCAAAATCAAATCATTTTTGATATTATTATTAGTGCATAGTGTAGAAAATATTTCGAAAGTAGAATATAAATCTTAGCCAGCATAGACATTCTGAACTATGCCTACTATAGCTACCATCTAAACAGTGGTGACCACCATAAGTAAATGGCAGGTTCTACAACTAAAACCGTACAGGGTTTCATATTGGGAATTGGATTTCCAACAAATGGTCAGGCCAAGGAACTTCCCATTGCCACATGGAAACGCCTCTGGAATGACGTCCCGAGAACCTAACCGGATCTCTGCCAACACAAGGTCGGGTTACCCCTAACTGGGTAACTACTGACACGAGTATGCCATCCCCTGGTTGTAACCAACCTTTATCCAGGATCCCGTCAACCAACAACCACAAAGAAATAAATTTGCAGCAACCACATAGGTTAAGTACCTGGGCTCCATACCATGATACCACCTCTATCTAGAAGGAATGTACATACCCTAAGGGGCGCTACCCCCAATAACCTTGCTGCATCTTTCCTGTTTTGACCATTCCGGAGTGTGAGGTTCGACGAAGTCTCGTCCACAAAGCTACGCTTTGTCACAAAGCTACGCTTTGTCACAAAGCCATGCTTTGGGTCAACAGATGATCAAAGTAATGATCATAAAGATAAATGATCAAACAAATGATCATATCACAAATGATCAAACAATGATCATCACACAGCAACACTCAGCATGTCACATTACCAAATTGGGAGTATATCGCTGATAACCTTCAACTACGTAACCTCTGAGCTCGTACGTCTCAGAGAAGGGTGTTAAGCTAAGAGAATAAATTCTCCACCACCAAACAGAAATGTATTTGAAAGAAATCGGCTTTATATCTCAAAGTGTAATGTCAGACATGTAACCATACAAGTCTGTTCCGGGTTCGAACAGAACCGAAGGCACTTCCAAAGAAGCCCTTGCAAATCCGGATAATTTTCTAATCACGTCCGGACTTCCCATCACAAAAAGAGTGATATAAATCTCTATACCGGAGCAACTCGGTGCAGAGACATTCAACAGGTTATCCTTTCATTTTTGAAAATATCCAGTCTTCACCATCGGTCTTCAAATGCTATCCATAACGTCAAATCACATATTCGGAATGGGATATATGACACAAAGGTCCTCTCCCGGCTAAACCGAATAGTGAGCGCAATATTTACAAGAAACATATGGATATTGGGATTTCAATTAAGTCACAACTTATTACCCAAAACTTTTCTTCAAATGGTTTAAACAAATTACCATTTTAAATCTTTTACAAAAAGATTCATCTTACAAAGTTCACTCAGTTTCACAAAGATTCATTCTTTTTCCAAATCAATTTCCATTTCAATTGCATTAACTCGTTAAATCTTTAAAACAAAGATTTAACTTATAGCTTTCAAAACAATTCCATTTCAAATGGTTTAAACAAATCATCATTTTAAATCTGTTAAAGATAACAGATTCAATTCATAGCTTTCAAAAAGAATTCATTCATAACTTTGAAAACCCATTTTTTCAATTCAATCTTGAAATTCCTTAAATTAATTTGGAATTTCATTTCTTATCTGAAAGCTTTTATCATTTGAAAACAAACAGTTTTCATTTCGGAAAATCTGATTCATTTATACGAGTTAAAGTCTTTGGGGTTAAATTCCAATTCTCAAAACTATACTTTTAAAATGGTTTAAATTCATATAAACACATTTATAACATCTTTAACTATAATTTCCAATTATAGAATTTAATTCCAACTCTTGCATTTAAATTCAAATTGAATTATTTAAATTGGAAATTTTACTAAGTTATTAAAAATAGCTTTTATCTTTGAAAACACCTTTTCAAAAGCTTTAACATTTAACCCAAATCCATTTTCAAAATCAATTGAAATCAAAGTTTCAATTTCAAAAACATAAAATTTAAATTATCTGTGACTTAACCGATTTCCACGTGAAATCCATATTTGTGTGTGTAAAGGTGTAGTCCAGGGGTTTTACACAGTAGTGCAACATCATTCAATCATCACAGATTAGAATACAGAAATATAGTTTATAAGCGGTATTAACTATCACGCTTATCGTTCATTCACAGATCATAGATATATATCACAGATAAGTAAATTATAGATCACAACATAAATCAGGATGTATCACAAAGCATCATATATCAGGGACATCAAACAATCAAATTATCCAATAGAACCCAAACATTCATAAGTAAGGTCAATTTATTTGCCTGATTAAATTAAATTAGATTAGACACTAATCCTAGTTTAATTATCATTAATTAATTACAACCCATTTTAATTAATTATCCTTTAGTCATAAATTAATCAACCTTAATTAATAAATCAATCAACCTTTAATCATTAAATAATTAACCTTTAATTATTTAACCCACCATTAAATTAATTATCTCCAATTAATTTCTTTAATTAATTATTCCTCAATTTATTATCCTTCCTTAATCACCTTCATTAATTAATTAGCCTTTACTTAACTAATTATTCTCAAATTAATTTATCACATTGATTAATTTCCTTTAATTAATTACAATAAGTGATTATTCTTAATTATCTTCATTAATATCAAAATCTTCAATTTATAACCTTACAATTTATCATTATTAACACATTAATTAATTCAAGAAATCAAGGGTTAATCAAGATATAAATTTATCTTAATTAATTCCCATTTCAATTTATTTTAGAATAATTAATTAATAAATAATGTCATAATTCTATTAAATTAAAACTTAATTATTTTGAAAACAACTTACTTAAATTCTTAATTTATTCAAACTTAAGTCAAAATCATAAATTTGAAAACATGTTTTAAAGTTGCTTAAAAAAACTGGAAAATCTTTAAAGTAAAGCCTGTTTAATATATCAGGCTCGAGACATGCTTCGAGTCAGCCTCGGGAATTTTGGTTGTTTACTTCGGGTTATATCAAAAATCAACCCGAGCTCCAAAAATTTTCAACTTAAAATTTTGTCTAAGTATTTTTACCCGGTACTCCATCATTCTACTCGAGTGAAAACTCGAGCTACCACATATCCACCACGAATCTTGCTTCAAGACAAATCCTGCTCTTTCCTCTAACCAACAACTGATACAACACTGTGTGCCGTGCACATGCACAGTTGAGTTCGCCACCGTGGGTCGAATCTCCAGCCACCCTCAAATCGACAACCATCCACCTGAACCCCGCGAGCACCCAAAAACCCATCTCGTCAACGAAATCGAATTTTTTTGCTATCGACCCAAACTGTAGCCAAAATCGATCATCACTAAATTGCCTTGATCATCCACCTCAGGCCACCAGAGATAGCGCGAATGCACACAACGCCTCCACGATGACCGACGCTTGATTTCCCCCCGGTCTGATGAATTCCGGTGCGTTGACGAAGCGACAGTGACGAGCTTTCCGGCCGTAACATAATATTGGGCTTAAACCCTACTTTTAATTCGTTCAATCTTTGATTGCAATAGAAAAATTATTTAACATTTTTCCTAACTCTATGGATGATCAAACAAGCTTCAAGCAAAATTTCAATCCCCAACATTTGTTCAATCACCAGGAATCGATTAAAAGGCATATTTTATTCAAGTGTGAACTGCCCGTGAGATACTAAAATAAAAACATCGTATCAAGTTTAAATATCCCATCTTTGTGTGCTTATTCAATTTATATGATCAAATCCATAGTTTAAACTACTTGAATAAATCACATAATTACTTATTTGACTGTAAAATGAGTTTACAGTGTTAAGTTCCTTCATTTTCAAGCTAACCAAAATTCTGGATCCTACTTTGAGTTTAAACAAACTGATTTTTTTTGTTTGAAAATTCTAAGTTAAAGATGCTTACATGAAAATTTATAAAATTCTTCTTGTTTATGTTCACTCTGTAACCAAAAACAAGGAGAACAGGATCATACAACAAAACAAATCTCAATCATATACACACAGGATTTCTAACTTAAAAACATACAGTAGAGCATGAATCAAAAACACTAGTTTAAAGGCTTAAAACGATATGTTTACTCACAGGTAAAAGAACAAAGAGGTCTAGTTTGCTCACCTATATGATTGAAAGACAGAGTATTGCTTTTGAAAGCAGTTTTGAACTTGAAACTGTAATTGCTGGTGAACTTTGGTTTGAAACTTGAAACTCAGATGTAGAATGCATGTAGACGATTTCGACTTGAATGTATACAACTGATTGAGTTGAAGAAGAATGTATATGCTACATTTTTTTTTTCTGGTTTGCTTAGTCTTGAGAACGAGAATGAAACAAAGGGGATGTACATATAGAAAGAAAAAGTTTACAGGGTTTACCATATTGTGTACAGCAGATTTTACTTTGTTTACAAGTTTGGCCATGCTTGCATTAAATGCATGAGGTATGTTGTACTAATTACTTAAGTCCTCTATTTTCTGTTTTCCAGATATTTTAATCTACATATGGTGGCTGATATCTTTGCATTTCGGCTGATAGTATTGTTTGTGCAAAGTAGTGATGGGGTATTAAATGCATGTCCTTTATGTCTCATGTGTACCTACTTATTTATTTTGTTTTGTTTCTATACTTTGTTTTATTCTTTTCCGGTTTGTAGCTTGCTGTTATATATTTTGTTTTGCAATTCATACTTATTTTTGCCCGCACATGGATTTGTATATATATATTTATCTATTGTTTGTTTTGTTTCATAAGCTAATGTCTATCTCCTTTGCTTATTTTTCTTCTGCCAGCTTTGATTCAAACTGATCTTTGTATTTGTTTTTGCTTTTGATTTCAACTTGATTGTGTTGAGCTGAGTGGTAGTTTTTAGCATTTTGTTTCTTTAATCCTATCACTTTGCAATATAAATGAATTAAATGTTGTTATATTTATCTATGTGTTCACTTTATATTTTATAGTTTGTCCTATATACATTTTTATTTCAAGTTCTAACTTAAATATTTATATATATATATATATATATATTATTTTTTAAAATTTTAATTTTAACACTTATTGTCTAAACTTACAATTTGCATTCATTCACTATTTTTATTTGTATATACTTGTCTTGTTTATAAGCTTCCATATAGATATTTATTATTAAGCCATTTACTTGAAATCTAAATCCAAATCACACACTACAAGAAAAATGATTATTAATGGCAAGGGAATACAGCGTTTTATTGCACCCTGCAGTAAAAAACATGAAGATATAAAAAATAACGAGTATGGACGCTGTAAAAAAAACAAGGGCCCACCTTTCTTCCCCCCTTTCCTTCCCTCCTCTCCATATTCTTCCACTATCTTTTATAAAAACCCAAAAGCTTCTACTTCACCTGTTTTCTCCTTCCAACGCCCACCTCTACTACTGCCTTTGCAACCCAGTACGGCGTTGAAATGCACCTCGTCATCTTCGTTTCTTCTAAAGGCAACCAGGATCAAGACAGCGCAATTTTCACGCCATCCAAACTACTTGGCGGTATATTCTTTTCCTTTCCCTCTCATATTTAACTATTCTCAAAATCCATTTTCCTCGTGTTCTCACCTGCAAAGCCCTAAATTCCTCATCCGACTTTTAATCGGGCCATGGCCAATTAATTCGTGGCATTAAGAAATCATTTGTCGCTCTATCGCGGTCGTTCTTTAATCCACGATGAGAGAGACTTCAGGATTTGCTCAAATCTATAGGAACCAAGTTCACGTAAGTCAATTTTTTTAGTTAACGGATGACAATTGTAGCTGTTAAATCATCGTTTTAGGATCTTTTTTCATTTGGCTTTCTTTTAATCTGAAATTTATGTGGTTTATGCAGTTTTGTGTTTATTGAAAGGTGGCATCTCCTTTGATTTACAGTTTGTAATTTTGGGTATAATTGAATTTGGGGTTGTCATACATTTTGTTGATGATTTGGGGTTGTCTGTTATTAATACTGCAAAATGGTTTTATTTTGCATAACCGATAGTTTGATTTCTCTATATTAAAATTGATGTGCTGGGTATGTATGAATTTGTTCCAGTTGACAGTTTTTTTTAACCGAGTGGATTGAGAGTGAATGATTTTATTTAAACAGCATAACAAGGTTATGAATATTTGTCAATTGTCAGTTGAAGTAAAAATGCAATTTTATCTATTAATTCGAAAACTAGAGTTCTTAGTACGATCTTGGGTAGTGCGTATAGAAAAAAGCGTAAACAATAATAATGGATTTAAGTTTTTGTTTAGGTGACGTTTTTCTATCACTGGTGATTAAAAATAATAACCCTGATGTTATTAGTATGAGTAAACCAATGGTGATAGCATGCGAAAGTTCAGTTTAGTTTAAACTTTCTTTCATTTTTTGTTACACGAGTGATCATTCAACATTATATCTTCATTTTAGTTTCAATCCCAGAACTACATTTCAAAGTGTAAGAAAAAGTGGTTTGCATGAAGATGTAGAAGATATAAATATCAAATGCAATGAAATACAACACCAGCCCAAAGTTTAGACATTGAAGAAATAGTAGAGTGTCCCGTCTTAGGAAGTTTTAACTCCTCAACCAACTTGGAAGTGTGGCAACTGCTGCTGTCGCTGTTAGCAGCAGCTTGTTCTTTCTTCCTTTCTCACTTTACCTTTTTTTTCTTTCTTTTTTTCTTTTTTTTTCACACCATAAATGCTTGCGAATTGCGATGCCACAAATAAAGAATACTTACACGATTACATAACACTAGTTTTTCAACAATCTTTGCTTTAGTTGTTGAGCAATTTCTTATAGACTTTGTTATGGAGTCAATTACACAATTTTCAACGAAACAGGCAAAATAATGAATACGTATATTTGAAAAAAAAGCCAAACATCATCCTTATTTTATGCCTGCTAAGATATCTGAGAAAATATAGGACAAACTCACAATGCACTTACTATATCTCAACATCCTTTGATTTTATCTACGAATATAAGAGAAGGACTGTATCAGATTTTGCCATGGAAAAGAAACATAATAGAATAACACCATATATAGCTATAGACACACACACACACACACCTACATGAGTACTTGCTATTCGTACTAGAATCTATTCGTACTAGAATAATGACTTAGACGATTATTCACTCATAATATTTGCTTAGGGAATAATATTAACTCTCTTTTTTATGCTAAAAAAAGTATTTTTTACTTAGAGTTTTCTCTAATGTAGTGTATTTTAGATCGGGTTCGGTTTTATAAGTATAATAGTGCGGTTTGGAAGTCCATGAGAGATATTCCAGTTGTATCGAAAGTGGACTCCACGAAGTGTAATCCATGGGCGGATTACATTGATTGTTACCCTGTGAAGACGATGAAGTGATATATTGTCAAATTTATTATATTGTTACTGCTATTATGTTATTTCGATTTTTATTTCATTTGTTGCCATAATACCTATAATAGGATCAAAAGTAAACTGGCAATGATCACAGTGTCTGTTTTAAATTATATGTACTGGTGTTGGTTAAGAATTACACAGATGGAAGAAGCATACAATTCTTTAGTAATTTTGTGCAGTATGAACATCAACGTAGTTGGTAATGGCAGAAGATACAATTCTTTAATTTCATCTGATATGAATTTTTGATTTACCATTTGCCTTTGCTTTATGATTTGAACTATATGCATTTGGCAATCAAATTTTATTATAATTCAACCGTGCTATTAATAAATTAAGTAGACACTTCTGTTAGCTACTGAGCCTATATGCATCTGATAAGGGATGTTTATAAAGCACAGAGGATATTTGTTAGCTATTGAGCCTGACACTTCTGTTTTGTCTGATATTATGCAGCGGTGATGAATCAAAATCACCAACTCCCGACGAATTTTGTTTATGGCACAAACTGACCACCATCGTTTTGGTCAGCTATGGTTGTATGTGTTTTTTTTTTAAGATCACAAATATTTGAAACTTTGTGTACGAAATATTATGGATATATATTTAAATATATATTGTGGTTTGGCTTATGTCTTCATTTGATTACGTACATCATTATGTGATAATTGTGTTTTTTGAAATTTTATAATATATTAGTAGAATTGTAAGCTTGGATGTACCTAGTAAAAAAACCGCAGGGATAAAAATTTATAGCATTTTAACTGTGCTATGGAAAGGTTGTTTTTTCCAGTTTTATATACTACAGCATTATGATAGTGCTATAAACAATTTTCATAACAAAAAAACAATGCAATAAAAGATAGCAAACCGCTATAGAAAGTAGCTGTACTTATACATACAATGTACTATTGCAGCAGATAACGCTGTAAAATATTGTGTTCTATAGCGTCTATAGACGCTGTTGTATATTTCAAATGTGTGCCAGCCTGTTTTTACATAGCAGTCATGAAAACGCTATAGTTTCAATTCATAGCGACTTTCCAAGGCTATTAAAAGTCATGTTTACAGCATTCATAAAACGCTATGAAATGTCCTTGTCCATAGCGTCTCTTATAGCGTTTTGTATGTTGCTGTTATAGGTCACTGACCTATTACAACATGTTAATATACAGCGTAAGAAAAAACGCTATAATAGCTTCTAATAGCGTTTTTTAAACGCTATTAAAGGGTGTTTTTGTTGTAGTGACATATGAACACTATCTAAATTCCGCTCTATTGAGTTGGGGAAACTCGCTTTAAATTAAAATTAATTTTACAATTTTAGTTCAAAAATAAATTTAATTATCAATTTAAATTTAATTAAAATTCGGGGTCATTACATTGGGGGCGGAAGGTCTGAGTCGAAGGGTCCTTCTAAAGAAGGTGGAACCACTTTTTCTGAGTAAAAAGGTTGTTTTTACCAAATAAAGAAACTTTTTGCAACTAACTTGACCACTTGTAAACACATGATTGGTTACATTAAACTTTCAAATTATTTAACTAAAATTTGCCGCATTTTCTCAGATATAAAACTAACGAACATTTCACACATAAGCCCTTCCTATTAACAAAACAATTAAATCATTTAGGTCCTCTTTTTAAAATAATTTAATTTCCATACTAAATCACTTGGTAAAAATCTCCAAAAATTCTAGAAATTCACTTTAATCATGTTATCTAACATATCAAAACTTCAAACCCAAGTTCTCAATATATTTTCCAAAATAAATTTATAAACCCAAATAACCATATTTTCCTTTGAAAATTCATAATTAATTCTCCACGGCTTGGAAAATTATAAAACTTGAAATCCAACTCCAAAATCATGTTTTCCATAACATATAATTTTTCCATGGCATTTAAAAATCATTAAACTTTGGTTTTACCCTAAAACCGTGCATATCTCCATTTAATCCATCTTGTTTAAACCACATAAATCATAAACCAAGCATATCATCATTCAATAAATCATAAAAACGAATTTATCCCTTAAATCCGAAACCATATGATTATAAAACCAAAAATAGAGATGTAGTGATTATTATTAACCTTAGATTGGATAAGAAAATTGAAGATTGATTGAAATTGATTTCTTCTAGCTTGAATCCTAAGCTTTACTTGAATTTCTCTTCTCTTCTTTCTTCCTAATGGCCGGCCTTGCTCTTTCTTACATCTACAATTTTGCTTGTGATAAAATGAACGTGTATGGATAAGGGAAATGGTATAAGGGTCAGAATATGGGCAACTATTTACCCTAATGCCCTTATGTTTAATTAGCTAACACTTAACCATTTATAAGTTCATCTAATTTAATAAGCACGACCACTACATGTTTATTAATCAATCTCAATCTCGTTATCAACATTATTCTATTTAATTTATTCTAATTAAATCTTCTGAATAATGTTATTAAAAATTAGGGGTGTTACAAGCTCCCCTCCTTAAAGAATTTCATCCTTGAAATTAGGTAAGGACTAACTAGAAAACATAGCAATCATATGTAACAACTACTAACATCCATACAAGCCTACCCGACTAGCAACTAATCTATATGGATCTAATATAGATATACCATCAAAGCAGATCAGGATAAGCATCTCGAATCCTATCCTATGTCTCCCAAGTATAGTCCTTCTCATTGTCGATCCACTGAACCTTCACCAACTTGACTATCTTGGTCCTTAATCTTTTCTCATCTCTCACTATAACCCGAACTAGTTGTCTAACAAAAGTCAAATAAGGCTATACTACCAAGTCTTCCAACTCTGTTTGAGAAATAGTAGTCTCTGGATCATGCACATACTTGCGAAGATGGGACAGATGGAATACATTATGGACACATGCCAAACTGCTCAGCAACTCTACTTTGTACGCGATCTTTCCAATTCTTTCTATAATCTAGAATGGTCCAACATATCTTGAGGACAACTTTCCCGACTTTCCAAATCGTACCACACCCTTCATCGGTGATACTTTAATGAAAACCCTATCTCCCACTGAGAACTCTAGGTCTTTACACATCTTATATGCGTAACTCTTCTGCCTGGATTGAGCTTCCTTCATCCATCCTCGGATTAGCTCATTTTTTTCCGACGCCTCTCTAATCAAATCTGGACCTAAGACCAATCTGTCTCCAGTCTCTAACCAACATGCTAGCGATTTGCATGGCCTTCCATACAAAGCTTCAAAAGGCGTCATTCCTATACTAGTCTGATAACTATTATTATAGGGAAACTCAATCTAATGTAGGTGATCTTCCCAAGATCCACCAAAGTCCAATACACAAGTTCTCAATAAATCCTCGAGTACCTTGTTGACTCTCTCTGTCTTCTCATCTGTCTATGGGTGATATGATGTACTCATCTTGAGCTCGGTACCTAATACCTCTTGTAGACTCCTTCTAAATTCGCTAGTGAATAATGCATCTCTGTCGCTGACTATGCTACTAGGAACTCCATGAAGTTTAACTATGTTCTTTATGAACAACTTCGCCAAAACTGGTGCCATCCTGGTCGACTTTACTGGAATGAAATGGGCACTCTTGGCCAACCTGTCCACAATAACCCATATACTCTCATTTCCCCGGTTTGACCTTGGAAACTCATCTATAAAGTCCATCGATATCGAATCCCATTTCCAGACTGGAACATCTAAAGGCTGAAGCAATCCACTTGGCTTCTGATGTTTAGCCTTCACTTGTTGACAGTTAACACACTGCCTAACCCACAAGCCAATATCCCTCTTCATGCCTTCCCAATTGAAGCTCCTCTTCATATCTTGATACATCTTGGTCCCTCCATGATGAATCATAAACTTTGATCGATGACATTCTTCCAGAACTTCCCTCCTTAAGTTCTCTACATCCGAAACGCATAATCGTCCCTTCTTTCTCAACCATCCTCTTTGGTCAAGACTAAAATCATTTAGGTCATCAATCTCTGATCCTATCTCAAGCCTTCTAATCCTTTCAGCTAAATCTGGATCCTCTCTCTGCTTGGAAGTTTTCCTCTCGATCAACACTGGTCGAACTTCTAAACATGATAACATGGCAGTACCCTGACTAGAACTAGCAGTAGATCTCAACTGCACACCACAACTGGCCAAGGCTTCTAGATCCTTCCATTCTGCCAACATCGCTAACACATTTTGATGTTTTCTACTGAGAGCATCTACTACCTTGTTTCCTTTCCCAGGAGTATACTAGATACCAAAATCATAAGGTGCCAAAAATTCCAGCCACCTTCGGTGCATCATATTCAACTCCTTCTGAGAGAATAAATACTTTTATGACTTATGATCGGTTTATAACTCAAATCTCTCCCCCAAGAGATAATTCCTCCAAATCTTCAAGGCAAAAATCACCGCTGCCAACTCCAAATCATGAGTAGGATATCTTACTTTGTGTGGTCTAAGCTGCCTAGATGCGTAAGCAATGACTTTTCCCTTCTGCATCAACACTGCTCCCAATCCAATCCCATACGCATCTGTGTATACTACCAATCCTAGGTTACCATCTGGAACTACTAACACTGGAGCATTGGTCAACAAATGTTTTAACTTAAGGAATGCTTCCTCACGATTTTCGGACCAAACAAACTTCACTTCCTTCCTGGTAAGCTTAGTCAAAGGCACTACTATCCGCAAGAAATCCTTGATGAATCTCCGGTAATAGCCAGCAAGTCCAAGAAAACTCCTGATCTCGGTTACCGTCTCTGGTCTCTTCCAATTATTGACGGCTTCGATCTTAACTGGATCAACCGAAAATCCCTCCTCTGGAACCACATGACCAAGAAACTTAACCTCTTACTTCCAAAAATGACACTTGGAAAACTTCGTATTCAGTTGATTCTGCCTCAGCGTCTCCAGCACCACTCTAAGATGAATCTTATGCTCTCGTTTATCTTTTGAGTACACCAAATGTCATCTATGAATACCAACACGAACCTATCCAAGTGCTCTTGGAAAACCCGGTTCATCAAGTCTACGAAGAAAGCAGGTGCATTTGTCAATCCAAATGGCATTACCAACCACTCATACGAACCATACCAGTCTGAAATGTTGTCAAATGAATGCTATCCTCCACCACTCTCAACTAATGGAACCTCATCGCCAAATCCAATTAGGAGAATACTTTGGCTCTACTCAACTGATCAAACAAATCATCTATCCTCAGTAGAGGGTATCTATCCTTGATCGTCCTTTCATTTAACTTATGATAGTCGATGCACATTCTTAATGACCCATCTGGCTTCTTCACGAAAACCGTGGCCGCTCCCTAAGGCAAACTGCTTGGTCTAATAAAGTTCCTTCCCTCAATATCCACTAGCTGCACCTTCAGTTCCTTCATCTCAGTCGATGTCATCCTGCTAGGTGGTCTACTAATAGGTTCAGCTCTCGGTACAAGATCTATTCGAAACTCAACAGCTCATTTCGGTGGTAGTCTTGTGACTGGCTCAAAGAATCTACAAATTCTCCTACTACCCGAACCTGACTAAGCTCATCTCCAACCTCCATGGCACTCAACAAAGCATAAACACTCTTACTGGAATTTTCCACTATGAAGATGATTCGGTTATGACTATATGGGTTTCTTAATGATATTTCCCTATCCTGGCAAAATATCATAGCCTCATACTTACCCAACCAATCCATACCCAAAATGATCCTGAAATCTACGAAATCAAAAACATACAGACTGCATGCAAACTTATGACCTAACAAATCAAGTTCTAACTGGTCACATCTCATCCCTAGAGTTGCATACCCTCCTATTGGATTTGAAACCCTTAAGGAAATAACAAGGTATGTGGGTTCTATACATAACCTATCAACCAAATACTGTGATATAAATGAATGTGATGCACCAGTATCAAATAGTACCATAACTGGTATACTCTGAATCAAAAGCGTACCTTCCATCATATTTTTCCCTTTCTCTGTTGCAGTAGGCCTAGAAGATGATGGTGGTCCAATAGCAAACACCTTCCCTCTGTCCTCCCTGGCTGTCTCTGGACATTGGTTCTTATAATGCCCAACTTGGTCGCAGTTGAATCATTTCACTTTCTTCTTCTCTGCAGGCTTCTTTCCCTTTCCCGTCCGGCACTCATGAGCATAATGGCCCTTCTTATCACACTTGAAGCACACCAAATCAGCCTTTGCCTTCTTGGCAGCCTCCCTTTTCTGGGCTCCCTTCTTCTTAAAGAATTTCCTTTTCTTTCCCTGAGGACCCGGGGATTCAACTGGCTTCTCTCTAACTGACACAGCAAGCATATCCTCATGGCAGATGGACATCTCCACCACCACATTACAAGGCTCTATAACATGAGGCATAGTCATTCTGCCTAGCTCTAGCCTTAGTCCACGAATAAATCTCTCATTCCTCCTGATATCAGTGTCTACCAAAGTATATATATATATATATATATATATATATATATATATATATATATATATATATCGAGACAGCTCATCAAACTTAGCAGCATACTCGATCACTGACATCTCTCCCTGAACAAGATCCATGAACTTCTTCATCAATGCCGACTTGGCAACCTCAGATAAGAACCTCTGCTCAAACCTTCTTCTAAAATTAGCCCATGTCAGCTCTTCCTCCGGAATTCCGGCTGTCACACTGTTCCACCAGTGAAGCACTAACCCTTGCAATTATCTAGAGGCTAGCCTTCTCTTTTCTCCATCATCCAAGCCTAAATCAGTAAAAATCCTCTCATAGTTCAAAAGCCAATTCTCAATCTCAACAGCATCCTCCGTTCCTATAAATGGCTTTCCACCCAGACTGGTATAATCCCTGCTCAGCCTAGCATAATTATATCCAGCTGGAGCTACAAGATTAGCTCCTCCAACATTACCAGCAGCTCCTGCTTGCAAAAGATTTGCGAACAACTGATACACCATCCCCGCATCTACCGGCAGATTTCCAGCAGCTACATTGGCTTCATCGTTTTGGTTAGCGTTAGCATGTTGACCTTGGTTTCTCCAAGTATTAGGTCGAGCATTTCCATTGGTTGTGGTGCTTCCTCCACCAAGATTTCCTCTTCCGTTTCCTGCTTCCATATCCGCTTTCTCGTAAATTTGCATACGAGCCTTAGTAAGATACAGAAGAACGGTCTAAGAGAGAGGGGAATACGTACTTAGATATATACCTATATATCAAATACAAGTACGTTACTATAGCGTTAACCCAAACCCCGATCATATTTTCAAATTCTTTGGATTATGTTTCAAAAAGCTTTTAGGTTTTGCTTTTCTTTTAAAGTTTCATAAACCTATACTCTGATACCAACTTGTAACATCCCCCTACTTGGAGGCCTAAAACTAATGGTTACGGATGCTGTAGTCATCCATAGTTATTAATCTTCGACGACCAAAAACGGCGATGCTAGATTCATTGATACATAGATCACAAGAATATGGAAAAAAAATTAACAATTTTAAAAGCACATTTCCATATTACATTCAAAACATTTGATGTTCATTACATAATCCCAAAAACGTTAACCAAATTCAGCAAAATATAATTATTACACATACGCCAAGGGCGACATATGAAGATGTCCCCTTGGTTTATCAAAGTATATAGTAAGGCTAGTAATTTCGCCTTTACATCCAAATACACAGCGAAAAAGAAAACTCTAAATAACTAACTGCCTCTTGCACGACTCCGGAAGCTTTATTCGTCTAAGAAGAGAACCAAAAAACCTTAAATCTCAAACTACTCAAAATCAATTGAGTACCCGAGAGTTTAAGAAGAAAACAAAAACTTCGAGTGAGACATAAAGCCTAGTTTGAATAATAATCTAACATCTCAATCCTTATAGATATCTAGTGAGACCACGCCGCTTAGCAGAACGGGTTTTCCCCTCACTAGTATCTTAAAACCTTTATAAAACCATATACTGTGCTCCTACATCCACAATGGTTAAAAACATACATTTCAAAATATTATGATGATAGGCATATATAAAAACATTTAGGATTTCCCATCCCTAGTTTAAGCTAACATCCTATCATAAATCATAGTTTCTAGGGTCAATATTAACCTATTAATTTTCATGGGTTCACTAATAACCTTTTTCATTACACACGGACACCATGTCCTATTTCATAGTTTTCATGGGATCACTAAGAACCTATAGGCCCCTATCAGTTAACTTAATTAATTCATGGGTCCCCCTGAACCTATTAGTCATTCCAATAACTAATCCCTTATCCTAGTTTTCATGGGTTGCCTAAGAACCTATGAATTTATCCAGTAACTCACTTCTCATTCTAGTTTTCATGGGTTAACTAGGAACCTACTGATGCCTCCGTTAATTTCTTTCTTATCTAGTTTTCATGGGTTGACTAAGAAGCTAATGCCTGATGTCAATTTTTAATCCGGATATAGTTTTCATGGGTTCACTACAAACAAATTAACCCCTGCTAACCAACCTTAATACATAGTTTTCATGGGTTTACTATGAACCTGTTGGTTACCTCTAATAACTACATAATTATATTTTTCATGGGTTTACTATGAACCTATCTCCCGGACAACTTCAAAGTTTAAGCATCAGACATTTTGGTCTCCCTGACTCCCAGGACACAATTCTACTCATTCAGGAGTTTAATCAAACTATATTCACTACTGGGTTAACCTAGCTGGTTCTTCTACCCCTTTATCCCCAAAATATAGATTTTGGGTTCTTTATCATGTGAATATACTCATATTTGAAGAAGAAAACATATTAATTTAACAATACCACTCCAGTGGGTTTTAGGTCCTTGAAATACATTTCATATAGAATATAGTTAATCCCTTTAACTTATATTTTTACCAAGGCCATGCTTCTTCAAATTTACATGCTTAAAGTCATTTCAAAACTCCTTTATTTAGCCATAGGTTTTTCCTTTAAAATTTGAGTTTGGGTTTTAAAACCTTTTGAAACCTTGCTTCCGACCTCATAGGGTGGTCTCCTTCGAAAGCATAAAAATCTATCTTTAAAACACTAGGCTCCTACATTTCGAATACTTTAAAACACCTCTTTTGAAACCTTTCGACCATGTTAAAGTTTTATCATATAAGTATAGAAGCATAGCTTCAAAACCATTTGAAAGTACCCTTTCGAAACCATTGAAAGTCTCCCCTTCGAAAGCATTGGGTTTATACTTAAAACATCATTTTGGGTCAAAGTGAACCTAGGCGAAAGCATCTCTTTCGAAACCATTCTTTAATTCAAAAAGTATTGGGGAAGTTTGATGGTGTCGTAACCATCCTTTCGAAAGCTTTAAAATATCTGGGTAAAACAATTGAAGGTTAGCTTCGAAACCCCTTTCGAAACCATTGCCTTTGAAACCCCTAACCCCTTTCGAAAGCATTGGGAAGCGGCTTATATTTATAAAAAAACTGAACCTTTCGACAACATTGATGTCTTCGATGCCATCAGAAGGTCATCAATTCACAGAAGGGTTTTGACTTGGTCGAAACTACCCCTTCCAAAAGCTTTAAACAAAATCTAGGTAACTCCTTCGGAAGCCACTTCTTTAAAACATAAGCAGCATCTCTCTTTCGAAAGCCCCTTTGAAATACCCTTTCGAAACCATTGGTTTTGACTACTTCGAAATCCATTTATAAACAGACAAGCGCTTTTCTTTTAAAACAAAATAAGACAAAGGAACCAACCCCTTTGAAAGCTACCTCTCGACACCCTACCTTCCGCCTTTCTCTAATCCACTACGTACCATCGAAATGATACCATGTGTATTGGTTTACTAGTATCAACCTAGAAGGTTTCGACTAGGTTAGGGGTAGAAGGTCTGAGTCGAAGGGTCCTTCTAAAGAAGGCGGAATCCCTTTTTCTGAGCAAAAAGGTTGTTTTTACCAAATAAAGGAACTTTTTATAACTAACTTGCCCACTTGTAAACACATGATTGGTTACATTAAACTTTCAAATTATTTTACTAAAATTCACCGCATTTTCTCAGACCTAAAACTAAACAACGTTTAACACATAAGCCCTTCTTATTAACAAAACAATTAAATCATTTAGGTCCTCCTTTTAAATAATTTAACTTCCATACTAAATCACTTAGTAAAAATCCCCAAAAATTCTAGAAATTCACTTTAATCATGTTATCTAACATATCAAAATTTCAATATGTTTTCCAAAATAAATTTATAAACCCAAATGACCATATTTTCCTTTAAAAATTCATAATTAATTCTCCACTGCTTGGAAAATTATAAAAATTGAAATCCAACTCCAAAATCAGGTTTTCCATAACATATAATTTTTCCATGGCATTTAAAAATCATTTAACTTCGGTTTTACCCTAAAACCGTGCATATCTCTATTTAAACCATCTTGTTTAAACCACATAAATCATAAACAAAGCATATCATCATTCAATAAATCATAAAAATGAATTTATCCCTTAAATCCGAAACCATATGATTATAAGACTGAAAATAGAGATGTAGTGATTATTATTCACCTTAGATTGGATAAGGAAATTGAAGATTGATTAAGATTGATTTCTTCTAGCTTGAATACTAAGCTTTACTTGAATTTCTCTTCTCTTCTTTCTTCCTAATGGCCAACCTTGCTCTTTCTTACGTTTGCAATTTTGCTTGTGATAAAAGTGAATGTGTATGGATAAGGGAAATGGTATAAGGGTGGGAATATGGGCGGCTATTTACCATAATGCCCTTATGTTTAATTAACTAACACTTAACCATTTATAAGTTCATCTAATTTAATAAGCACGACCACTACATGTTTATTAATCAATCTCAATCTCCTTATCTACATTATTCTATTAATATATTCTAATTAAATCTTCTGAATAATGTTATTAAAATTTAGGGGTGTTACAAAATAGAACCCCACCTCCCTTAAAGTCTAACCAGCCATAGCAAGAGCCTAAATGGGCCTTCATTGCACTTCAAGCCTGATCAGATAATTCACATTTAAATTAAATTTAAACATACATCGATATCGTATATCGATATGTGTGTATACAACTTTTATATACGCACTATTTTTAATACTGATCAATAAAGATCAAATAAAATTTTATAATTAATATTTCATGAATTTTAATTAATTTAATTAACTTATAACAATTATAATTTAATTAAATCAGATGGTTGTTGGAATATTTAACATTGCGGATCTGTGACTCTTAAGTATAAATTCAGTCAGCGATTATTATCAAACAATTCGAAATATTAACATTCACACATCACCTTAGCTAGTGGTGTGACATTATGGACAAATTTATCACTTATATAGTTTTAATAAAATTTAGTTTTACTAATTTTAAGCGGTTCACATGAATTATCTTTGCAAAACTATATCACATTAGAACTTATGGAATTTGATAATGGTCAAATTTTCAATATCATCCACATTCAACTTGTATAGTCCAAATACAAATTCATTGGTTCAACAATAACAATTATTATTAACCGAACTGCTTTAGCCAAAGACTTTGAATTTGGGTTGACTTCAATTGACCATGATACTAACCTCATATAACTAAGGAGACGAATTCTTTATTGAACAGTGTTTCACTTCCAATGCGTCAACTCAACTCAACTATAGTCGTTCGATGGACACCGTACCACGATTTAACTATAATCAAAACGGAGTTTCCATATTGAAGTTCGATGGCATTCTCAAGTCAAGTGTGTAGTACTATCACATGGATATTTTCTATTTGACCTTAGTTATATTAACTAATAGAAAATTATCGAATGAGTCATTCCATAGTTACCAATAACTAGCAGTACATAACCCCTTGGTGCCCCCAACAGCCATGAGTAATACACTGCCCAACACTTAGAGAGTGTTACGTACTCTCGTCTCGACGAATGTATCGATATCTAGTATCAATACATCTTGAGTAGGAATTTTAAAACAATGTATTTAATTATATTGTGATAAATTGCTCATGATTTCAAAACATTGTAATTACTATCACAGAACACACTGTTTATAGATTTTTTTATTATTAAATATACTTAAACTAAATAATTAATATAACACATTATAACAAATATATGATAGAAAGAAAAACATCTTTTATTTCGAACAAGATTTTATTACAGAGTTAATAATTTATAATAAATTACAAAATGGCCTAGGGCATACCTCTAGCTCTATCAATCTCCCACTTGCACTGGGGGTCAATTATGGAATCTCAATCCTATCCCTTTTATCAGTTTGAAGAGAACCAACAAAGCTAGTACCTTCATAAATGGATTTAATATGTTGTCCTTGGTATCTACTCTTTGTATTATGACTTCTTTCTTCTCAATGAATTCTTCAATGAAGGTACTTTTGAAGAACGTGTCGCGGCTTCTTACGTATACTAGGCACCTTCGCGATCTACATCGTCACATTGTTATTGCAAAATAATGCCATTGTATTCTCGGTGTTGGGAATTGCTCCTAGCTCACTTAAAAACTTATGCATCCAGACCGCTTCCTTAGCTACTTTATTAATCATGATGTACTCGGCCTCCATCGTGGAATCAGCTACCGTTTCTTGTTTGGAACTCTTCCAACTAATGGCCCTACCATTAATAATAAAGACATAACCCGACACTGAATTATTGTCATCAATATCACTCCGAAAGCTAGTGTCTGTATACCCCTTCATAAGGAGGTCTCAATTATCCTATATTAGGAATAAATCCCTAGTATTTCATAAATACTTAAGTATGCATTTTACAGCCACCAGTGTTTTTCTCCAGGATCAGGCCGGTATCTGCTTATGCATTCTAATGCGTATGCCACATTCGATCTAGTACATAGCATATCTTACATTATGAAATCGATTGTCGAAGAATATGACATCCTCTTCATACAATCTTTCTCCTCGATAGTTTGTGGATCATCCTTTTTAGAAAGGATGATTTCAGACTACATCGGAATATTTCTGCACTTGAAATTCTCCATAATGAACTATTTTTGCATGGTATCTATTTACAGGGATTAGGACAATCCCAATAGCCTCTTAAATCTATCTCTCTAGATCTTTATACCTAGCATGTAGGCCGCTTCTACCAAATCCTTCATGGTAAAATTCTTGTAAAACTAAGCTTTCACTGATTGCAATAGCGAAACTTCATTGCCAATCAACATAAGATCATCAACATATAAAACTAAGAACACGATAGCATTTCCCTGTTCCTTTCAATATACACACGTTTCATCTGTATTCTAATAAAAACAAACTGTTCAAGTACTTTATCAAAACGCTGAATATAACATCAATCATGGTGCACAAACTATGAATAATAATGAATATAAAATCAGTCATAGTGCATAAACTATGAACGACACTATATATGACATGATACCAAAGTATATTAGTATATAAACTATGAACGTAACACGACTAATATTCAAATATACATCATAGGTACATAAATCAAAGTACATAAAACATGACTCTAGTCATCTCTATATGGATGCAGAGCATGACAATGATGTGACTTAGAGTCGTCGTCTCTCCTAAAAATGATTAAAATACATGCCATAATTAGTGAATCTTTTCCGCTCCGCCTCCAGATCAACCTGTAACTAGGCATATGCCAGTGCTGGTGCATCCACCTAAGGCAGATAAAACTACTCTGATGCTTGGACCTGTGCCATCCACTCACCTAGAGCAACATATCCTCGTAATAATCAATACTCTATATGCTTTACATATCCAGTATGACGAAGTCCCATCTACAAGTTGTATAAGTCACCATATGATATATGGGTGGGATCCAGATACCGATCGTGTGAAGGAGGGTGAAATACATCAACAAACGGTCGACCCCAAAGGATGTAGGAACTACCATCGTCTAACCAAAATGACTAGCGGCTGGCATGTGATCCGGTACACTATATTCCTGACTAGGCTGTGTAAGATTATTGATAACCGAGGGTACTATCCAATGTCATACGTCAGCTGGTCCAATCATATCTTTTGACAGTGCATGAGTTATAGTATCACTGGATGCCGTATGAAATATATGCAAAAAATCCTGATACGATGGACCAATGATAACAAAAATCTCTACAGGCCACCAGCCAGCATCTCTCGTAGCAGTCAGTCGATCAGGACTATATATCACACAATGGTATGTATGAGGGTATGGATCATCTGGAATGGCCTCATGATCATGTTACTGTCTCCAACACCTCTCACTAAGATACCAGTAATAACCAAACACAGTAGGGTACAACACCAATGGAAATATCCACATGTTAAGCACCCTAGCTATCTATACAATCTCAAGCTCTATCGAGTCATTATTATCAAATGGATGCCATATCAACTGCCCTTTATGCATTCTCAAGTCAATTTGGTTATGGAAAATTAAATAAACATGAGGATTCATTATCCCTGCTCCTATTACCGGCACATCAAAATGTTATACAAGGAAAGAAGGAAGAATAATATGAAGTCGCTACGAAAATGAGAGTTTCTACAATACTCAAAATACCAATACTGTAATAACTAATAGAATTCATATAATGAAACCGTGACTCCGACACAATGCACCATATGTCCAGACATCTATATAGATAGCCAAGTATAGGAGTACCCCAGTCGTACATGAAAGTGCAGTCGAAGTCTAATCTTACCATGGTCTCAATATACCTGACATGCATACTAATGCTACTGGTATGGAAGAACAAGTTGCCAATCAGATATAGCACAAACAACCAAACAAGTTTCAAGTCATGCTCTGGTGTGTACTATGTAAGTATGTTGTCCATGGCAGTAGTAATCTTACTAACTCTAACAACAATGTTGGTCTGATAAGCTGTCAGTGTAGTGTCTAAATGAGGAAATAGGTCATGAACAAGTGAAGGATCACACCACCTATCATCGTATGGAAGTGATGGAAGACTAGGTACTATGCTAATACTAGTAATCATAGTAAAATTGAATGGTATAATCCCTAGCTCCCTTCATGGAAGACGTATGAGTCGTTTTATATCATCAAAGAGCAACATCAACACTCAACTGAATATCCCCTTTAATTATATTACGGATGCCTACATGTCGATTAAATAACAAATTAATGTAAATAACCTACAATGCATTAGGAAAATATTTTTTGAGTTAGCAAATAATTAAATTACCTAAAAAATGATGAAATCCAAGCTCATATAGAAATGCAACTACTTAGAGAAAGTTTGCCAAATGCTTGTGGTAATATTTCAAAGTGTTAGCCAAAGTGCCCGATAACGCATATTCTGTGACTGTTTAAGGTGAATAAAAGTCTAATATATGTAATAATGTGACAATGTAATCCACATGTGATTAATAAGTAAAAAAATACTTATAGCTAAGCTGAACTACGTGTTAACATATACTTCACCATCTACAAGTACTCGAAAATCAATAAGAACCTTCTACACGCTCGGATTAGGATCCTCACAACCACTCAACTCAACAACTCTACCAAAAGAGTGTGTGACTCTCTTACGACTCCTACCTGCATGGCTACCTTGATGGCCTCCACAACCCTTTCAACCTCTGTGATTACCTGCATTCTCTTCGTTCGCCTCTTCAATGGAAGCAGACAAATCTTTTACTCCTTCACATATCCAACTGAACAATCACATTATCTGCGTCACCGCCTTTGTGGCCACCACAAAAACAATATATAATTTGTGTAATTTGATTTGATATTGAGGTATGGGGTAAAAAATTGATGAAAGGTGTGGGCGATTTAGTTTTAGTTGGGTTGGAGGAATGAGGAGAGAAGATGAAAAATGAGGTGGTTGCTCTCGCATATAGATTAAAACGATGAAGACTTCACCATCTTGATTTTAAAATGGCAAGTCTTCATCATTTTAATTTTTAAACGGATAAACTTTAGTTGTTTTAATCAAAAGGTGAAAATTTTGCCATAGATTTTTCTTAACTCGTCATTTGGCTTGTTTACTTTTATTTGGATACACAATTCGTTTATTCAGTGCAAAAGTGAATAAGAGAATGTAGCTGTTGGTAATAGTCCTAGTGCGTAGATAGTGTGTGAGATTCTATTTGAAGGCACAATTTAGAAAGTGTCAACATTATAAATGAAAGGGTGTGATCTCTAAATTACACAAACTCTAATTATTTTCTAAACTCATTCTAAGAAGATAATTTCAGATTTTTGATTTGTATTAATCTTGCTTATGGATGATTGGATTATATTGAATGCCTTGAATCGTTTGATATCTCTGATATGTGATGTTCTGTGATATGAATTGTTTTGGATTGAGCTGTGTTTATTGTAAATTATTTATCTATGATGAATTTACATTATTTATCTGTGAAGGGAAGATAAGCGTTATAGGATTATACCGCTTATTGGATTTCACAGGAAATTGGTTAAGTCATGGATATTTTGAAAATGGTGAAAGAATTTTAAAGTTGAATTTTGAATCCAAAATGGTTTGGAAGTGAAATTGGGTTAAATATGAAAAGCTTTTGAAAGGGAAGTTTTAAAATTAAAATGATTTTGATTTTGAATTCAAAGATTAAAATTGAATTCTATATTTATAAATAAGTTTAAAGTTTGAGATTTCTTTCAACATTCTTATTTATAGTTTAATTTGATTTCTGGAAATGTTGGACTTAAAAGATGAATTTTGAGAAATAATAATATTTTATTATTTAAAAGGAAACTATGAAGTGGGTGCTTATATACCAAAGCCTTCACCCCATAACAATGTCGAGGCCTTTTGAGGAACAAAACCCCACACCTTGGCTTGGCCCATGAGACGGAGGTGACTAAGTTGGGGACAATATCTGCGTTAAGTGAGATGCGGGCTGTTACATTGGTATCAGAGCAATACCCAGCCGGAATTGTGGTCTGTACGTGTTACAGCCACGACGCCTGGGTGGTGTTGTGTTCATGAGCCAACGAGGACGTTGGGCTCTAGGGGGGGGGGGGGGGAGATTGTAAAACCCCTTCAAAATGGGTATAATAGTCCCACATCGTGGAAAAATACAATGAAGTGGGTGCTTATATACTAAAGCCTTCACCTCATAACAATGTCGAGGCCTTTTGAGGAACAAAACCCCATACCTTGGCTTGGCCCATGAGGCGGAGGTGACTAAGTTGGGGATAATATCTGCGTTAAGTGAGGTGCAGGTTGTTATAAGAAGATCAAACCAATTCTTCTTTTTCAATCATCGTCAATGGATTCAAATATAGCTTTCACAATATTATTTACTTTTTTCTAGTTTCTTAGCAATTAAATCCGTATGAGTTACGTTTTAAAATTACCAATATCATGTTTAATCAAATCTAAATACCATTACGCCCTAATCTATGTCAGCCATGTCAATATCATAACATATCCAATGAGAAGAAGCAAAGTGGCTTAAGATTAATAGGCGTGAATGAGTTCTATGATCATCCCACTAGGATTGGAGAAAAAACCCTCCTAATCCTTAATCTTTCTGTCTCTTTTTGGCCAAGCAAGAGAAAAGAGAGAATTTTGGGAAAGCCTCTCTATTATGACGAGCGTTAAGACACGCGCTTCGCGCGTGATAAAGGCATCTATATTGTTTCTCTACAAACCGTATTTGTTTAATACGTTCAAAAATAATAATTTCCACAAATATTTAGTCATATTTCTGTATTGAATCATACGTAGTTAATTTGAATTTTTATTTCTAAGTTTCAATGTATAATTTTGTTAGTTAAAATTTTTATTTATATTATTAGTTAATAAAAAAATGAATTTGTAAAGTAGTTTATTTGTTAGATCTTATTTTTAAGTGATATTAAGACTTGATAAATATTTATAAATGAAACTTTGAATTTGTAAAGCAGACTTAATTGTCAGATCTTATGTTTAATATAAGGGCGTTTTTGGAACTTCGCGGTCGGACCAAAAGGTTGCGCTTTCAAGCCAACTATTAATAAAGATATGGGATGGACTTTATTGCAAAATATTTAAATGCATATAAAACTATAAACTTCTGTTATTGTAGCACCTCGGTATAGAAATGGTCGGAACCATATTGCTTCCGATTGAGGAAAAAACGTGTAAAATTAGTTGAAAATGAAAGAGAACAAAAATGAGTAAGGGAATGATTGCCAATTTAATTATAAAAATGACAGTAATCGGTTGGTTAACCAACTTATCCTAATTTTAAATTTCGAATAACTACATTATTTTTACGAGCCTTACGGCACATGCTTCGCGCGTGATAATGGCATATGCTATGCATGTGATGATGACATGTACTTTGCGCATGAATTATTTTTCTACCGATTATATATGTTTAACCTTTAAGAGAAAATGATTTGCACATATAGTTAGCCATCTTTTTAGTTGAAATCATATGTAGTTAATTTAAATTTTTATTTCTAAGTTGCAACATCTAATTTTTTAGTTTAAATTTATTTATATTATTAATTAATAAACAACGAACTTGTAAATGACGTTTATTTGTTAGGTCATATTTCAACTGTAAAGGGCATTTTTAATTTGTAAAGAAATTTAACTGTTATATCATATTCTTAAGGGATATTAGGATTTGTTAATATGTGTATATGGGCATTTTTTGTAGTCATGCTGACATCAAAAAGTGTAATAACAAAGGTATTACAACTATTATTAAAAAATCATGTGTGGTTAATTTAATTTATTATTTTTAAGTTGCAAATTCTAATTTTTTTTTGTTAGTTTGAATTTTATTTATATTAGCAATTAACAAACAACGAATTTGTAAATGATGTTTATTTATTAGATCCTATTTTTAAGTGTAGGGGGACATTTGGAATATGTAAAGAAGTTTTACGGTTAGATTCTATTTTTAAGGGATATTAATATTTGTTAATATCTGTAGAGGGGCATTTTTGGTATTTTACGTTGACACCAAAGATATTACAACTATATTAACGAGCGTTACGGCATACGCTTCGCGCGTGAATTATTTTTCTGCAAATTGTATATATTTAGCACATTCAAGAGAAAATAATTTGTAGAAATATTTAACCATATTTTTGCATTGAAACCGTTTGTTGTTGGTTTAACTTTTATTTCTATTGCCAACATCTAATTTTTGTTAAGTTTGAATTTTTGTTTATATTATTAATTAATAATTTATTTGTTAGATCCAATTTTTGAGTGATATTAAGATTCGATAATATTTATAGATGAATGTTTTGAATTTGTTAAAGAACTTTATTTGTTAGATCCTATTTTAAGTAATATTAAGATTTGATAATATTTGGAAACAAACGTTTTAAATTTGTAAAAGGAAATTAATTGTTAGATCTTATTTTTAGGTAATATTAAGATTTGGTATTATGGCCGTTTTAGGTAGTTCACGTTGGTAAAAAAAAGTGTGACGCCACACCTATTACAACTATTATTAAAGATGATTAATTAATAAACAACAAATTTGTAAATGATGTTTATTTATTAGATCATATTGTTAGAAGGACATTTTGAATATGTAAATTTTTACCGTTAGATTCTATTTTTAAGGGATATTAAGATTTGTTAATATATGTAGAGGAGCATTTTTGGTAGTTCACGCACACTAAAGATATTACAACTATCATTAATGATTAATTAATAAACAACTACTTTGTAAATGATGTTTATTCTTATACTTTCTGATAGTCTATTAGATTCTACCTTAATAAAAACATATGTTACATAAAGTGTAGTGGTCAGACATCACGTTTTTTGCTCGAGGAACCACGTTCTGCTGTTAATCGTCGAACAAATTATATATATATATATATATATATGGCAGTAAATTGGCGACCAAAAAGCAGTTGGCTGGTGGTCAACCCTCGTCCCCGATGCACTAGCACCACTCTATATGAGGGCAGTGTTGATGAAGAGAAAACAATGATTCAAGACATAGCATATAAGGTTCTTGATGAGTAGGCAATGAATTAGATTCAGGAACGAATTATAATGTTAATGGAACTTCAAAATAAGCAATAAGCAACAAGCAATGCTACCGTCTTAATTAGAGTTGTTATGCTAAATGTAAATTTACCGTTAACATGTCAATACCAAGCAATTGTAATCAATGTCGAGCTACATCAGTATACCAATGTTATCGGTGTAGTAACGGTAAATTTATCACTATTAACGGTAAATTTACCAGTTATATTAGTTTTGTATTTTCACCGTTTTAATTAATTCAAACCAAAAAAACTTTTAGAGGTTTATATTAAGTAGATGTTTGTAGTATTATTTAATATGGTAATTCTTTTTTATCTTGTTAGCTTCAAAGTTTAAGATCGGCAAAATTATTATCATTTCATATTGTTGAAAACAACTTGTGGTGAAGCACGAAAATTTCCTATGTCAACGAAAATAAGCCAAAATGTTTATGTAAGGATTAATGAAGTTAGAATTAGTAACAATTTTTTTAATTATTATTATCAAAATCTTAATGTAATAAACTTTTAATAGCTTTATGTATCGTTATATTTACCATTATCGTTTACCAGTTTATTAGTATACCAATAAACATTTTACCAACGGTAACGGTAAAATATCGGCACGATAACAATTTTCTTGTATCAATAATTACCATTACCATAACAACCATAGTCTTAACATATACCTTAGCAGCATCTCTAACGGTTCGTTAAGGGTTTAATTAGGTAAATGTTCATAACCGTATATTTAATATAGGTTTTGATCCAAATATGTGTTAAATCTGATTACGTTTAAACATATATAATCTTAAAATACATTATACATGTGTTGACTATTATGTTGAAGGGTAATATTTAATCTATCATATGTTAAGATCCTGTTAGCGATGATCTGAAATTGTTAAAATTAATCAAACGGACCATTAGAAAGTTTGTCTGCTCTACGTGCAAATCAATTTCGTCTGAACCCAAAAACAACCACTGCTCTCTCACGCTAAATCTAAACATTCCCATTCCTCGTCTCCTTCTCCTTGTATTTTTGCAAATTATCCTCCGTCCTCTTTTCCTCGTATTTTTGCAAAATTCCCTCCGTCCTCTTCTCCTCCTGAACTCCTCTTTAAAATCACAACACCTTGTCCATGGCTCAGCACCTCACAAACAAAAGGAAATCGTTTTGGGCCGCAATCAGTTTACATCGCAGTCGAAAACAAAAGGAAATCGCGCTTCCAACCTCGGAGGCACAGCCACACAGCTGCACTTCTTTTCTTCCCCAAATATTTTCGCAAACACCGCCGTATCTTTCTCCTCCCAAGCCCTTATCACGATCCTCTCCAACTTTTGCACTCTAAATTTTGTTTTCTGGTAAGTCTGATTTTCACTCTAAATTTTGTACCACTTTTTATTCCATTCGACTTTCGTTTCTAATCTTGTTTTCAGTTTTTTAATAATCGGGTGAAGTAAATTTTGAGTTTCGATTGAAATCTTGTTTTCTGGTAAGTCCGATTTTCACTCTAAATTTTGTACCACTTTTTATTCCATTCGACTTTCATTTCTAATCTTGTTTTCAGTTGTTTAATAATTGAGTGAAGTTAATAATTATAGGTTGTGATATCATACAATTTGTAAGGAATTCCTAAGCGCTGTTAACTTGTTTTTTCCGTGGAGTTGATCCTGGATTCTGTGATAAGCAATAGTAAAAATAAATAAAAAACTATTTTTTGTCCCTCATGAGTGCTCTGCTCCTATAGAGAATCATTCACTCCCCTCCAATAAATAAAATCTCTTTTTTGTTTACCCTCAGACTGTCCTTAGAGTGTACATATTCTTCAACAGGGAGCAACTTAGATTGTTAGAATACCTTGATTGTGCGTGATATATTTAAATAGTTTTTTGAGGAAATAGTGCCTAGCTTTTAAAAAAACTAACCCTGTAGTTATACACACAAATTTTTGTTTGGCTTTGGTTGCTAACTCTATTTGTATAGATTATATGAAAATATGCTTTAATAATGAAAAAGTTATTTTTTCCTGAAAAATAATAATATGTTATTGGATTCATTGAAAGAGCTACCAAAACCGTACTAATGTTTGTGATATCTTAGGCAAAAGCATATAAAATTACCTACCTGCGTCTCTGTGTAATTTTGGTTCAGTCAATTTATTTTAACAAGCAATTAAGAGTAATATCAGTTTCCACTGGAATTATAAATTTGACATACCTTGTCTCTTGGAAATGATCATCCTCATGTCTTGTTTTACAAATGCTCACTGTATATGTCACATACATCATTGAATTTTACAAAAAGCTTAGGTAGCGTCTTTACAATTCTATGGAAGGGCGATGTCTTTACAATTCTATGTCTTTCTTGATCCAGTTTTTTAGGTTAGCAAGCGTATTAGTATTAACCCTTGGATAAATTATTCTATAGTGGATATTGAAACAGTACAGGAAAGAAGAGAAATAATGGCAAGAGAGGGAAGAAGAAGAGAACAAGATTTTGCATGCCTGAATGGTGGTATCTGCAACCAAATGCGGGTGATGATAATAAAAATTCGAAATGCACATTAGTTTGCAATTCATTCCTTAATTGTGTCAGTCTTGAATAGCTGTATACCGCCTATACGATATCTAATTTAATTTTGGAACCAAACCTGTACTGGATAAATGGTAACTATGTTACTTGTATGATAGACATCTTATATCAAGGTCCTATTAGTTTAGTGCATAAAGTTTAAATACATGTTTTTGACTTTAAACGGCTATTAAATTGGCGTTGATGCTCTTATATAAATGATACATTAAAATACATGATCATATGTTGATGCTACTTGACATGACATTTATTTCGTGATATCTATAGGGAAAATTTAAGCAGTCTACATCATTTTTTTCTAGAATCTGCTTTAATTTAACTGTCACAAATACTTCTAAGAAGTTAATACTTTTCATATTAATGAAATAAATTTTTGATCTTTTTTGATTCATTATGTTATAATGTTTATTTATTAGGAAATATCACTCGAGATGTGCATCAAATTGATTTGAATGCATTACCCTCGCCTAATGACGACGAGTTACCATTTCGAGAACATGCCAATCATATCAAAGAAGTGTCAACATCACAGTCCGTCTTTCAGATGGTAAAAGTTTCCATTTTTACCAACTTTTGCAATGCATTTTAACCATGTTGTTTTGGTTTAATAATTTCATTCTGCTGGTATAATGATAGTTGGAGTCAATTCTGATACTTAGTTTCTTCCATTCAAGCTAGAAAATTTATCGGCAGTATTAGTTGTCAACAGAAGTGGAACGAATGAAAGTCAAGAGTTTCGAGTAAGGCGTGAACATGTAAGACATGCACTACTTTGGCTTAAATCTCATAGTATATTTTATTCCGATGTGCACATTAATGAAATATCTCTCAATGAGTTACTGGATGACGGTGTACCTTCAGATCTTCATCATATTCAAGATAATTCGCAAACTCAAATTTACAATGACGATTTTCTAGGACCTTCAGAATTCGAAAACGAAATAACTAACATCGGTGAATTTGAGATATTAGGTGCAGCCACGGCTTCAGTACAACCAAACCACCAAGCCTATCTATTATCCTTTTTGGAAAACAAAGAAAAAAATGAAACAGTTGTTCAGATGCCTATTTCATATATTGCTATTGATGAGTTTAATACTTCTGAATATATCTCGATGACATTTCCAACATTATTTCAATCAGGAAATGCTGATTTAAGACAAGCACACCTAAGAAAAATTAGTCCCCTAGAATATTTTCAATATTTAATGAAATTTCATGATCAAAGGCTTGCAAAAGATTCTAGATTTCGATATTTTGCCTACAATTCAATCAGTAGGTGGCGTACGTTAGATATGGTAACATTTACGTAAAAAAAACCTAGATGATGAGAATTTATCTATAAATGATATCCATGAAATGTTAAAATCGGGAGATAAGCAATTGTCCGAATGCATTTCTTACTATGCAAGTGACTAATTCCTGGAAAGAGTAAGTGTTGAGGGGATGGGGTAGCCCCGACTTCTATAGGTCCTTGGTTCGACCTCCCCCCGGGCTCAATAATGAAGATTCCCGATGTCATCTGTGAGTCAAGAGTTTCACATTTATTCACGGGTTCCATCAAGTCACTTCACGGGCGCATGCATGTAGGATTGTTAGTGCATGTAAAGGAGTGAGGAACGAAGTCGCCACGAGAGTTTTTTTCTGCATGCGGAGGAAAGGAACATTCATTTCGTGGAGTAATTTGGAAAACCGGTAGGGATATGCAACAACAAACTGTTTTTATTGGAAACATTCCTCTAATGATCATTCGGAAGCCGTTCTTACTGGTCTGCAAGATTAAAAGTAGGGCTGTATATAGGACAGGATAGTCCGTTGTCCGACTCGGTCCGAGGCTGTAAGACGTCCGGTCCGTGTCCGTACGATTCTCATTTAGGACACGAATTAGGACAAGAAAAAATGTACGAAAAAACGTCCGTTCAAAAATGTTCGATGTTTTTCTATTGTTCGAACACTGTCCGTCCGTTGTCCGACTCGTACGAACAATGTTCGAAGTTAAAGTTTGTCCGGTCTGTGTCCGTTCGAATCTCTTATAGGATAGGACTAGGATACACCTCTGTCCGGTCCGGTCCGACCCGTTTACACCCTGTTGGGCGTGTTCTCACCCAGAAGAGCTCAAGAGCAAGAAGCTGATTCATTCACGCTCGCCTAAGTTCCATCCGGTCTTCAAGACTGCCGAACCAATCTTCTTCAAGACTGCCGAACCAATCTTCTTCAAGGTTGCCGAACCAACCTCCTTCAGACAATGCCGAACCAATCGTCTTCAAGGTTGCCGAACCAACCTCCTTCAGACAATGCCGAACCAACCCTCTTCAAGGCTGCCGAACCAACCTCCTTCAGACAATGCCGAACCAACCCTCTTCAAGGCTGCCGAACCAACCTCCTTCTAACCTTCGCCGAACCAATTCATCTCCTACCACCGGACCAAACGCTACCGGACCAAGACGTGCCAGGCCAGATCACATCAGCCCAGGCCCACCAGCAGCTATATACATCCAAGACCCCTGCTCCCAACCTCACTCTATAAATAGAGGGGCATGGGTACAACAATGAGGACAAGTTTGAGAGCTCAAGCACGGAGAGAACTTTCAAACAACTTTCTTTTACTTGTATCAAAGCTTTGTACTTGTAATCAAAACAAGAGAAGAGAAATAACATATAAAGTGGACGTAGGCACATTCTGGCCGAACCACTATAAATCTGCGTGTCTTTTTATAGTTTAGCCCCTGTTTTTCATATATTTGCATAAATCACCCGAATCACTAAGAACAACATAAGATCTACTAAATCATACAACTTTGAGGTGTTTGTCCATTTTTTGTGCAAACATTTTTGGTGCTTTCACTGAGAGCTAGAGGCTCGAAGCTTCAGCTTCATTCACTTAACAATTTTCCTAACAGTGTCGTCCGCCATTTGGAAAACATGCCTCCCAAATAGAGAAAAGATGTTAACAAAGGAAAAAACATCGCATCCAGCAGTCTTCCAGATCCAGTTGTCACGGATCAAGTAAATCGTCCTCCTCCAGCAGCGGTAACGAATGAAGGACAGGCTAACCCAACCATTCCTGCCACAGAACAGCCTGCAGCAATTACTATGGCAGATTTGGACAGAGTTGTGGTTGAAGTAACTAACCGCTTCACATCCCAGCAGGAAGCCTTGGTGGACCATCTCATGTCACGCTTAAGGGACGCTGAAGAATCCAACCGCAACACTGAATCATGGGGCGAGTCCCAGTCTGGAGGATCTCAGAGACAACAAAGATCTTCCTTCTTCGAAGGAGCTAACGGCAGAAGTAGCCATGGTAGGAGCCGAGACCGAGCACAGCCCGAAGTTAGGCCTGAGGAAACGTTTGGCACCGAACCCAACGGGGGAGGTACCGGACGGAGGTCAACTGTAGCTGAGCCTGTCATACTACCTAACCACGGAAACGCCAGTGAACGGGGCCGAGCTAGAGTCCAGCCCGAAGTTAGACCCGAGGAAGTGCTTAGATCGAAACCCGGCAGGGGAAGATCAAGGCAAGGGCCAACTGTAGCTGACCCTAGCATGCTCCCAGAGGATCAAAGGCAGCCACTGGAAAATATGAGGAATGATAGACGATACCATCCCTACAGGTCATCTGGACGGAATCAATCCCACAGAACAGAACCAAACTCATTTCTATCTGCTCCAAGTTCTGATGAAAGGATGACACGCTTATTCAGAGAGTGTGTCCAACGGGAGCAAAGAGATCGAGGGATAGGCGCTAGGGTAACCAGCCCTTTCGCCCGCAATATCGAAATTGCTATCACCCTCCGAGAATGGAAGATGCCGACAATGGAACCCTACAAAGGAACCTCCGACCCTGTTGTACACTTACAGAGGTACACGCAGCATATGCTCATGAGTGGGGCGACAGAGGGAGTACTGTGCAAATGCTTTCCGCTCTTCTTAGCAGATCTTGCTACCTCCTGGTTCTGTCATCTACCCCAGGGATCCATCAGCTCGTGGGAGATGTTGAAAGAAAAATTTATCAGTCAGTTCCGCATTCATGTGGAGCAACCTAAGGACGCTTATTCCTTATCCAGCGTCAAACAGAAACCTGGAGAGAAGCTGCAGCAATACCTAACCAGATTCAACGCCGCAGCAGTCGCAGTCCAAGATGCCGATGAGAAGCTTATCCTAATGGCCCTCTGCCGTGGTGTGCATCCGGACACTAAATTTGCTAGAAGGTTGACAAAAGAAAAACCAGCTACTTTACCCGATTTCTTCCATGAAGCCGGGAAATACATGAGGCTTGAGGATGCTGCCGTTGAGGGGCAGTCAGGACAGCAAAATAAGACAACCCATGGCAACGCCCCTGCTGTGGCAAGGGACGTTCGAAGAAATGATTCCAGAGACAATGCTGGGGGCAAGAAGGGAGAAAAGCGCCTATATCGGCCAGGACCAAGATTCGACACTTACACTCCCTTGAACGAGACCGTCGAAAATATCTTTCTTGCCACCCAAGGCGAAGTTAGATACAAACGCCCACCATACAAGAAGGAATCAGATAACGCACAGAAGTCTGGAAAGTTCTGCCGCTTCCACGAATCTCACGGACATGATACCAACGAATGCCATCATCTCCGAGATCTGATTGAGGAACACATCAGGAGGAAAAAACTGGAACGTTACGTAAAAGGTCAGGACAGGACCCCAGCTCCTGCCAATGAAAACCCAAGGCTTCCCTCACCGGGGGCCGACAGAGGAAACCGCAACACTAGCAGCTCTAGTCAAGAGAAGATAGTGGTCCATACCATTTCAGGAGGGCCGCACATCGCAGACAGAAGCTGGAAAGAGATGGAAAGATATGGAAAGTCGCTCAGAGGCAATAAAGACTGTGTCAATTCGGTTATAGAAGAGCGCCACCCGAAGCGGAAGGAAAGTGATGACATCACATTCGGTAAGCGTGACCTAGAAGGAAGGCAGTACCCTCACATAGATCCCATGGTTATCTCTGCCCGACTCGGTCCCGCCGAAGTTTACCGAATCCCGGTAGATACTGGAAGCTCAGTAAACATCCTGTTCAAACACGCATTCGACAAAATGAAGCTGTCAATGAAGGATGTATCTCCCTGCGATAAACCACTACATGGTTTCACTGGAGATGCGAAGATGCCTCTCGGACAACTGGACCTCTTTGTTGAGATTGGAAGCCATCCCCGCTCCGTTGTACGGAAACAGACGTTTGTGCTAATAGAAAACCATTCGGCCTACAACGCCTTCTTAGGAAGGCCAGCCTTGTCTGATTTCCAAATTGTCCTAGCCCCATGGTGCCTAAAGATGAAATTTCCAACGGACAATGGAGTAGGGGAAGTAGAAGGAGACCAGGACGTTGCTCGAGACTGCTATGTGACTGAACTTCGCAACAACCACAGGAAGGATAAAGGGAAGGGTGTAGAGATTGCCCTCTACACAAAAAGTCTGGAAGCATAGCAACTAAAGAAAGCCCCTCCTCTTCGATATACCAGCGACCCTTTCAATGAATTAGACCCTAGGGACAAAGAGGAGGAGGCCACCACCGAGCCTGCAGAGGCTATGGAGTTTATATCTGTAGACAAGTACGACTCAAGTAGACTATTGAAAATTGGGTCCCAATTAAAGACCGAATTGAAGGAACAACTCATCGATTTTCTCCGCCACAACTTGGATGTATTCGCGTGGTCACATGCTGACATGACCGGAATCTCCCCCGATATAGCATGCCACATATTAAACATTGATCCTACCAAGGCGCCCGTAAAACAAAGAAAGAGAAGTATGGGGGTAGAACGATCAGCAGCCCTCGATGAAGAAGTAAAGAATCTACTCGCCAATGACTTCATACGAGAAGCTATTTACCCGGAATGGATCGCCAACCCGGTGTTGGTAAAGAAGGCCAATGGGAAGTGGCGAACCTGCATTGACTTTTCCAACCTAAACGATGCCTGCCCAAAGGATTGCTTCCCACTTCCCAGAATCGACCAACTTGTAGACAGCACAGCCGGGCACGAGCTCCTATCTTTTATGGACGCATACTCAGGATATAACCAAATTCCTATGCATGCTCCTGACCAAGACCACACTAGTTTCATCACCGACCGGGGTTTATACTGCTATAAGGTAATGCCTTTCGGACTTAAAAATGCAGGAGCCACCTACCAGCGCCTCGTCAACAAGATGTTTGCAGGGCTAATAGGACAAACTATGGAAGTATATGTGGATGACATGCTGGTAAAGTCAAGGAAAGCCAAAGATCACGTAAGCCACCTAGGCAAGATGTTTCAAGTACTTCGACAATATGGAATGAAGTTGAATCCACTAAAATGCTCCTTCGGAGTGTCATCAGGAAAGTTCTTAGGATTCATCGTTCATGCCAGAGGAATAGAAGCAAACCCTGAACAAGTCTGAGCGCTAAGGGATATCAAGATACCTTCCACTCGGAAGGAAATGCAAAGTTTGAACGGAAAAGTGGCCGCCCTGAGCCGATTCATCTCCAAGGCAACGGACAAGTGCGTCCCCTTTTTCGAAGCTCTAAAGAAAGACAAAGGAAAATTCGAATGGACCGGCGAATGCCTGACCGCTTTCCTTAACTTAATCGAACACCTCCAAAAACCACCAGTGTAACGACCCGTATTTTACGGATCGAAAAGTTCGTTAAAATCTGGAATTTTAGCATTTTCAAGTCAGTTCAGATTTTAGACATAATTTGTCTAAGTCTTAGGTCGTGAACGACCTAAGAGCTAAGTCGTGACCGACCTAAGAATGTTGGGGTTGGTGACCTAAAGGTTTGGAGTTAGGTCGTGTGATGGATGGTAAGGGTTTAGATCGTAGACGACCTAAAAGGAAGGAGACTTTAGAGTTTCTGGCGAGTTAAGGTGTTAGCGACCTAAGGAGTTAGCGGGTTAGCGACCTAAGGAGTTGGCGTGTTAGCGACCTAAGGAGTTATACCGTGTTAGCGACCTAAGGAGATAGGTCGCATAAGTGTTAGGACGCGTGAGTTGTTAGGTCGCTGGGTTTTGCCTAAGTGCTAGGTCGCGTGAGTTGTTTTGTAGTGTAAGTTGTTAGGTCGCTAGGGTAATTTAAGTGTTAGGTCGCGTGATTCTTAAGTCGTAAGCCGTGTTTAGTTGTGAGCTGTTAAGTCGTGTGGGCCTATAGGTCGTATGGATGCGGTTCTGCTAAGTGCTAAGTCGTAGGTCACGCGCATTCTTAAGTCGTAGGCTGGTAGAGTTAAGTCGAAGCCTTTAAGTCGTTGAAGCGCCTGAGTTGTTAGGTCGCGGATGTTCTTGTTAGGTCGCTGGGTTTTGTTAAGTCGTAGGGGGCTTAGGTCGTAAGTCGGAAACGACTTAAGGAGATAACCAAATTTCGACTTAAGGAATTTCTGCTATAAATAGGATGGGTTTTTCTCACTTTTTGGGATCCGGATTTTGAAGCGACGAAGTGCTGCCATTTTGAGAGCTCGACTTCTACACTTCTTCACTTCTTTCCTCCACTCTAATCTAGTGCTTCCATCCATCCAAGTTGAAGATCAAATTGAAGATTCAAGAGCATAGATTGAAGATCTTCATCTTTTCAAGAGAGATTTCTTCGTTTGAAGCGGATTCGTGATAGATCAAGCTTGATCCCTCGCTGTCCAGATCTGAAGCGTGTTGATTTGGGTTTGTTTAGGTGATTTGGTGAGTGGTGATTATCTCTCACACGGATCCAAAGGAGTATATCGGATTGTTGGCTCGTTTTGGTGTTAAAATAGTGATTTCCATGCATTTTCTTCATCCTAAGTGTAGATCCATATAGATCCATTGTTCATGATGATGTTACATCCATTTTATCATATGTTAAACTATGCAAGTTCATTCATCAAGTTTGTAGAGATATAATCCATGTTTTCATGCTTATTGGACTTTCAACTCTTTAATTATGAAAATGCCATTATTGTTATAATTGTCTACCTAGATCATATTTGAATGCTTGGATTGATGTTTGATTTGATTGATTGTTATGAACTAGATGATTGATGATTAGATTTAGATCGAAGATGATTCAAAAGCTAAGGGAAAGGCTCTTGAATTAGGAAAGCTGCTCGTGGCATATGTAGCAGGATGATGAAGCTCTTATGCATAGATTTGATGATGTGATGTTGAGATGAGGCTTTGCGAGGATGTAATGAAGCGAGGCATCATGTGATGAAGACTTGGTCTAATCCAGACGGGATCATTCCAAGCATGTTGATAACTCGGTGATATGATTCGAGTTGAGGATAATGAATGGATATGGGAATAGTCGTCGAGGAGGATGACTAGGAGGCTTGGATAGCATCGTTGTTGAAGGTTCTAGCATGCTCTAAGCAAGAGTACGTTTGGGCAGATTCGATAGTCCCAACGACTAACTGTTGATGGTCGAGTACTCTGGGCAGATTCGATAGTCCTAGGCACGGGCTGCGACGACGTGCGGGAGTTATGTCTAGAACCGGGGTTTCCATTAGCCCTTGATGGACGGCTGAAAGAATGTGCCGGTCATTCAATTAACGGTGATATCGAGGCAATGATAACAGTGATAGCCAAGAGTCATGGATGTTTGGTTGTATCGTCATTCAGACTCAAGAGCGGTATTTTCTGGGTGCTTATCTGATTTAGGCCTTGGTACTTGGAAAACATCGCCCTTGGCTCGAGTGATAGTAGCTTTACTTTAAATTGTATGCTCTGCTATGTTTGCTTCTGCTTAGTGTGTGTCTGGGGGCTATCACTGTAGAATGAGGTTGGAGTGGGAGGGTTGTATTCCTATTCCTTTTCCTTTATGCTCTTTTGGTATGTTGTTAGTTAATTTACTGCTCACTAAGACTGTTGTCTGACTCAAGGCTTTATGTTTTAATTCTTATTGCCTTGGGCTGTTCGTCCATTTTGGGACGGGCAGACTAGGTAGCAGGTGACAGGTGCTGTTCTCTTCTCACGATGCTGATATCGAAGACGAGCTGGAGGGTTGCATATTATCTTCTTATTATATGTACTGGATGTTCCGCTGTTTTGTATTCTCTGAGTGTTATGTAGTGAGGCTTGATGTATTGGCTATTTGGATGCTTGTATTCAACTATTATGGAGTTTTATATGATGTCATTTTGTTCTGTAAAGCTTCACTATACATATGTTCTATTGTATTTTGTCCATCCGCTGTGAGTAATACGATAGATTCTGTTGTTTTAATCTACCCTGACAATCGTCCATGGTCGCCTGACACACTTTACAGCGCACTATCTCTAGATTCGAATGGACCGGCGAATGCCTGACCGCTTTCCTTAACTTAATCGAACACCTCCAGAAACCACCAGTACTCTCAACTCCAAGCGAAGGCGAAGAATTATACCTATACCTTGCTGTGTCATTTCACGCCCTAAGCGCTGCCTTGGTAAGGGAAGACAACCGCACACAACGGCCAGTTTACTTCGTCAGCAAAAGGCTTACTGGGGCAGAAGTTAGATATCCTAAACTTGAGAAGTTAGCATACTGTTTACTATTCACATCACGGAAACTGCGTCACTACTTCCAGTCCCATTCCATCAAAGTTCTGACCGATCAACCACTGAGGCAAGTACTCCATCGTCCCGACACTTCGGGGTGACTACTTAAATGGTGCATTGAACTGAGTCAATATGATATCACCTATCACCCTCGCACCGCCATCAAGGGACAAGCCATGGCTGATTTCATTGCAGAATTCACTACCAACGAGGATAAGGAGCAATTGGAAATAACAGAAGATATCAAGTGAAATCTCTTTGTGGACGGTGCATCTAACGAACAAGGCTCGGGGGCATGTGTGGTAATAATCACCCCCAGGGGAAACAAACTGCACTATGCTATAAGACTGGAGTTCGCCGCCACCAATAACGATGCAGAATATGAAGCAGTGATAGCCGGACTAGAAATTGCCATAGAAATCGGAGCCAATTCTTTGTGTCTTCATAGCGATTCCCAACTTATTGTTAATCAAATACTAGGAGAATTCCAAGCTCGAGAAAAACGACTCATAGCATATCTAAAGAAGACCAAGTTACTTTTCAGCCGATTGGACCACTACTTAGTCAAACACATCCCTCGGGAAGAGAACCAAGAAGCCGACGAATTGGCAAAGCAAGCAAGTGTGAGAGACGTCACCATCTTCGGGGCAGTAGCCATCTCAAAGCAACTGGCCCCAAGTTTTGAACAAGTGAATCTGGTAGCTACAACCGAAGAAGCAACTTGGATGACTCCTATCCGAGACTACCTACGGAGTGGCACACTACCCAACGGGCGTAACGAAGTCAAGAAAATCTTGAGGAAAGCATCCCGCTACACAGTACAAGAAGACATCCTCTATCGGCGCGGATTCTCTAACCCGTTATTAAGGTGTGTCGCTGGGAGGGAAGCCAAGAAAATCTTGTCCAACATCCATCAGGGAAGCTGCGGAGATCACACCGGAGGGCAAACGTTAGCAAAAAAGATACTCCGTTACGGATATTTCTGGCCCACCTTAAGCAAGGACGCCTTAGATTTCGTCAAGAAGTGTGACATATGCCAAAAATTTGCTAAGATTCCTCGGCTACCAACAACCGAGATTACTCAAATGACCAGCCCTTGGCCCTTCGCAATATGGGGAATTGACTTAATCGGCGAACTGCCAATGGGCCGAGGCGGAGCCAAATATGCTATAGTGGCAGTCGACTATTTCACCAAATGGGTGGAAGCAGAACCCCTGAATAAAGTATCTTCTGCAAAAGTTATCAATATCTTGATCAAAAATGTTCTGTGCAGGTACGGAGTCCCATTCAAAATCATATCAGACAATGGACTTCAATTTGACAGCGAGGAGTTCGCCAACTGGTGCCGAGAGCATGGAATTCACAAGAGCTTCTCATCCATAGTATATCCCCAAGCAAACGGACAAGTCGAAGCCGTCAACAAAATTCTGAAACTCTAATAAAAAAGAAGCTCGAAAAGTCAAAAGGCGCTTGGGTGATGAACTTCCTACGGCACTATGGGCTTATCGCACATCTTTCAGAACATCGACGGGGCACACTCCTTTCTCTTTGGCATACGGATCGGAGGCTATGCTCCCAGTTGAAACCATTGTGCCTTCCCACCGTAGGATCCACTATAACCCAGAAGAGAACGAAGAACTCCTTCACATGTCTTTGGATCTAATCGAGGAGAGAAGAAACGATGCAGTCCTCAAAACAGCAGCCCACAAGCAAAAAGTGGCAGCACAATACAACTCCAAAGTCAAGCATCGTACCTTACAGGAAGGGGATCTTGTCCTCAAGCGAATCTTCCCTCGCCCCGGAGCACTAGACCCAATCTGGGATGGACCATATGTAATTCATAAAGACCTCCACAACGGAGCCTATATTTTGTCAACAGTGGACGGAGAGGTGTTCCAGAGGGCATGGAACATCCAACACCTCCGTCGATACTTTACTTAACTTGTATTGCCCATATGAAGTGAATTAACAAAGAGAATCAGTGGACGTAGGTCTTTTCGTGCCGAACCACTTTAAAAAACATTGTCTCTTTTTTAACTTGTCCCTTTGTATCTTGGCTGCTTGTTAACTTTATCCTTTTCTGTTGAACAAAATCCTGAGCATATAGCATTTTTATTCAAAGCACTCCACAATGCAACTTCACCTGGACAAAACCTAACAGGTACTATGCGAATCTATGCCCTCGCCAATGAGACACTTTCGCTCCGGCATCCCTCTGCTGCGGGTTAACTCATTGCTCGCGACGGCCCTGAAAGCCAACTGTAATGAGCCGATTATAAGCCACCGAGAAGGCCGACTATAGCCGAGGCAGCTCATTACGGCGTTAGGCTCGCTGGCAACTGTGAACCGACTATAAGCCCCAACATAAGGTGTGGCCAGCCAGGGGCAGTTCACAGTTGACGATCGGCACCCACGCTAGCCGGTCACAGTAAATCGAATAATACCCACGATTACGGGCCATAATGGCCCGTGTAGTTACTGTGCGCGATCTCGGCTCCGATGTGTCTTAAGTGCGGCTGTGGTAAAAAAAGATTAACTCCCCACGGAGGCGTAAGATGGGTGACAAATGTCTCCAAGACCCACAGCTAGGGAAAGTGACTACAAAACCTGTTTGCCACGAACTTAAGCACATCGAAGGCCTTCCGTGATTGGAAGTTTTACTTTTTCACATATTTCAATTTTACTTAAAAAGCTTTTTCCCTATCCTCTATAACAATCCCTAAAGTACAGGATACAGAGTAGGAGATACTCGCCAATGGGTGTAGGGACTCACAATTGGATGGCAGGGCATTCGACTGCATTCCATGCTCGGTCATACAAGATATTCAAAACTGCCATCTACGATTAAAACATGAAAGGCGGTATTTTCTTCTTTTGTGTACAAATACATGACTATAATTTGTTCACACCACACGCTAATATTGCAAGTCATGAAATTATGTTTTAGAACCAGAACCTGACATCAAACACAATTCAATTACAAGAATATACATAGCTATATTTCTCATACGACATGTCAAAATAGCAACAAACATTCAGAAAACGACAAAATCAGCTTAAGTTAAAGAATTACACTTCAAGAATGGAGCTATTTATTACAAGTAGCAAAATAATACAACCTAAAAGCTATTTTACTGTTTTAAGACTAACATATACAACCCTGTCAAGTCCACAAAAAGAGTTTTTTCCAGGTCTAATCAAGAGGCCGGCTGCATTGGAGTTTTATCCTTGTCCTGTTGACCACCTGTCCAGTCAAAGAAAGGATTCATTAGTGATAAGCAACCAAGTTAATAGGGAAACTATAAAGGAAGACTTACCAACATATGCTTATTGGCCATCCTGGTCGTCATCATCTACTTGCACCCCTGCCTCCTCAGCAGCAAGCAACCGCATACCCTCCTTCACCGCCACCTTCTCCCCCTTGGCAAACTGGGCCGTGACCACATCCATGCTGAAGGCCACGCCACCATCTTTATCCGTATCGGCCTTGGACTCCTCCAGAGCCCGAAGATAGATCTTAGCCATGACCCTAGGATAATCATCCATCCAGGATAGGTTGCCCTGCTTCCAGGTTCGGAAGTACATGTCCTGAAGCATTTCGTCCATCATCCCCTCATTCTCCTCAAACTCCCTCATCCGGGCCTCGGAAGTCGACAACCTTTCAACGGCAGCGTCTCTCTCCGATCGGTATCTCGAGCAGTCAACCAGAAGGGATTCCCGCATTGCCTCCATCTCCTCCCTCAACTTGGCCTGAGCAAGCTCTACAGCCTCAAGTTTCCCGGACAACTCCTCCACCTGCTCAAGATCCGCTTTCCGAACCTCGTCCACCGTGGCAATAGCAATGTCAATCCGTTCTTTGCAAGTAGCTTCCATTTTCCGCAGTTCGGCCCGGCTGGCCTCTTCCATGGTTTTCTTTAGTCATCCAGAAGCAGCCTCATGCTGAGAAATCTGAATGGCCTGATCCGCAAGCTGTTTGGCCTGATCCGAAACCACCAATCGTAGTCGGATGTTGGCACAATCTCCTCTCCGGCCTTAACCAGCCGGGCATGATGCCCCATCAGCTTCTTAGTCTCCTCCGCCACCCGATCAATATTAGCCTTGGCCTCATCTCCCATAGTAATTATACGAGTAGTGAGTAAATCGAGATCTAAGGACTTAGCCTCATCAAGTACCCGTACCATGGGATTGCGGGGAAGAAGGTGCTCACCGGTGACCTCGTCAAAGGTAATATCATGGGAGCTTGGATCCAGGTCAGGATGACCCACAAATGGATTCCGAACCAAGTCAGGACGATCAATCCGAGTGACGGTAGGATTTTCAGACAGGTGCGGAGAGAGTACGAACTCAGTATCCTCCCCTGTGATATCATGAAGGGACTGAATTGGGGGCTGGGGACCAAGTGAAGGTTCGGATAAGGAATGACTCCTCTTTCTCTGCTGAATACCCTCTTCGATAATCCCGAGAAGAGGACGGTAGCCGACTACATCCCCGGAGCGGTGGGTCGAAGGCTTCGGTTTGACAGAAGTTTTGGAAAGCTTGTATTGCTCAAGCCTGTGCCGAAGGTCTGAGGCCTTGGATGTCTTGCCTGCTCCTGATATGAAGAACAAGTGTCACAAGCTTACATCACTATATAATTCGAGAAACGCGGTAAATTACAAGTTAAAAGAAGAAAGAAAGCACGTCTGTTATACAAACCCTGGGGAGAAGTAGAATACTGCAATGAGTCCTGGATTTCATTCCAGGACGGGAGCGGATCATAAAATATTCCTAGGTCCCTATCATTAATGAAGCATGCAGGAGTCAAGAGTTCACCTTGAGTCGTCGGAGCCACCTTGGCTGGAATGGTCTGAGAAGACTCGCTTGCACCGGTCCCGGCCTTGTCCGCTTTCCCAGTTTTCTCTACCAAAGCCGGATCTTCATTCAGCCCCTCGAAAGCCTGGTGGAACGCATCATCCGTCCACTCCTGAATCTCGCCCGCTTGCCCAGGAAGCAAGGCCCCGATGCCATCGCCACCTTCATCACCTTCCCGACCATCTCCACCCTCACCACTTTCCTCCTCCACGTCTTCCTCCCCCTGAGTAAGTGGACAATTGCTGGGAGAAGGACCGTCCGACCGCTTAAGTTTCTTACCTCCGACAGCCGGAGGTTTTGTGAAAGGTTTTCTCTTTCCACTCTCTGCCGCGACACCTCCCTTAGCCTGAGCAGCCGCCCTCTCCTCCGCCGTTTCCCTCAGCTTGACTACTGACTGGTGTGGAAGGATCAAGTTATACTCCAGAAGAGTCGCATTTCTGATCAAAAAGGCAGCTGATCTATCTCTTCCGGGGATAGCTTCTATTTCAGCCGCCGTCTGAACCAGGCGGTCAGTCTCCACAATCGCAAAGCCACCTGTCGCTAGCAAAAATGAGAAAGTATGAGAAGAAGCGTCGCAATCGGAATGGAAATTATAAGTAAAAGCATCAACTTACATCCAGAAGTAAAGCGCCGAATAGAAGCAGAGTCGTCCCTGACGAAGAACCACTCCTTCTTGAACATGCTGAATTTGGAGTACAGGTCCAAGACCGGCTTGAAGGTTACAGCCGACTCCAAGCTGATGTATGGGGACCCCTTCTTATAGCCCCTCAGATTATATAAGTACCGGATCTCCCGATTGGAAGGAGCACGACCATACTTCCTCTGAAAAATGACGAAGAGGCTCACTAGTATAGCATAGGAGTTGGGTTGAAGTTGGAATGGGGCCACCTTTAGATATGTGAGGAAGCTGACTACCCAAGCGTTAAGAGGAGGAATGACACCACACATGCAGTGATATCTGCTGTAGGCGAAGTACCCTTCAGGAGTTTCATACGGCATAACTTCTCTCCCTGGCAACAGCAAGTGCGCCCTATCAATTCCAAAAGATCGGGAAATGACATCAAGCTGCTCCTCCTTGAGGGAGCTAGGAAAGCAATCGGGCGGGGAATTTAGAAGTTCCTGAGGGCCGTACCCGTCCATTAGTGATCTCGGGGCAGGTCCGTGACGTTCTGGATTCGGCTGAGCTGGGGGCACGGCGGAGGAACCTCCTTCGCCCCCGGATTTCTTTTTGTCTGATCGAGTTTCTGCTTTGCGAGACATTATCTGCAACATAGGAAAGACAGGTTATTAGAACAAAGGATATAAACAGGCAAAATTTTCAAGGTCATTCGGCATTCACATCACTCAAGTTCGTTCGGCATTCATGTGCGCAAGGTCATTCGGCATTCACATCACTCAAGTTCGTTCGGCATTCACGTACGCAAGTTCATTCGGCATTTCACATACGCAAGTTCGTTCGGCATTCATGTACGCAAGTTCATTCGGCATTTCACATACGCAAGTTCATTCGGCATTCACTCAAGTTCATTCGGCGAATGGAAGTCGAATACCTGATTCGGCAGTAGGATAAAAACTGATTCGGTTGTTTGAATTTGTCTCGTTCGGTAGAAGGTACCAAAGCCCCAGGCCCTTATTTATAGGCAAGCGTAGATGACCGGACCGGTCGTCGAAAAAAAAAAAAAACAAAGCACGGCACATGCCGGCATATGCCCCACTTTGGGGGGCAAATGTTGGGCGTGTTCTCACCCAGAAGAGCTCAAGAGCAAGAAGCTGATTCATTCACGCTCGCCTAAGTTCCATCCGGTCTTCAAGACTGCCGAACCAATCTTCTTCAAGACTGCCGAACCAATCTTCTTCAAGGTTGTCGAACCAACCTCCTTCAGACAATGCTGAACCAATCGTCTTCAAGGTTGCCGAACCAACCTCCTTCAGACAATGCCGAACCAACCCTCTTCAAGGCTGCCGAACCAACCTCCTTCAGACAATGCCGAACCAACCCTCTTCAAGGCTGCCGAACCAACCTCCTTCTAACCTTCGCCGAACCAATTCATCTCCTACCACCGGACCAAACGCTACCGGACCAAGACGTGCCAGGCCAGATCACATCAGCCCAGGCCCACCAGCAGCTATATACATCCAAGACCCCTGCTCCCAACCTCACTCTATAAATAGAGGGGCAGGGGTACAACAATGAGGACAAGTTTGAAAGCTCAAGCACGGAGAGAACTTTCAAACAACTTTCTTTTACTTGTATCAAAGCTTTGTACTTGTAATCAAAACAAGAGAAGAGAAATAACATATAAAGTGGACGTAGGCACATTCTGGCTGAACCACTATAAATCTGCGTGTCTTTTTTACAGTTTAGCCCCTGTTTTTCATATATTTGCATAAATCATCCGAATCACTAAGAACAACATAAGATCTACTAAATCATACAACTTTGAGGTGTTTGTCCATTTTTTGTGCAAACACACCCCTAATTAAAAGAGCTTACAGCTATGGTTAAACAATTAGGTGCTCCAACTATATTTTTTACATTAAGTCGGCAGATTTGCAATGGCTAGAACTTTATAAACTTCTCAATCAAACAAATGAATTGCAAAAATTAAATTATAGTGAACAAAGAAAAAGAAAGACACAGTTACTAAATGAAAATCCACTTGTTGCTGCATGAGTTTTCCAAGCAAGGGTTAAAACTTTTGTAAAAGATTTTTTGACGCCAGAATTTTCTGTTAAGGACTATTGGTATTGTTTTGAATGGAAAAATCGTGGAAGTGGACATATTCATAGCTTCCTGTGGTTACATGTTGTACCAGATTGTCGGTAACTGGAGTGTGGTTACATAATTGGAGTGAAGCACTTCAGAGATATCCTAATATAGATTGAACGTAATTTTATCCATTGTTGTCAAAAATCTTAAAATCTTACGATTTAAATCCCAATTCAGATCGGATTACTTCCTTTACGATTCGATTTACATTCCGATTCAAATTTAGTTAAAAGCACAATAAAAAAACACATCCAACTCATATTAACATATTTAATATACATATTTAGATCCATAATTCTCATCATAATGTTTTTAAAATAAAATAAAAATGAAACTAGAGAGAAATTAAGTTTTAAGTTTAATTGTAGATGTTTAGACATCAAAATCAACTTTAAAGTGCATACACATATTAAAATGTGAATATTTTAAATCTACGATTTACGATTTAAATCCCTTTTCAATTTAAAATTTAAACTTTGCGATTTACGATTTAGATCCCATTTTGAAAACCTTGATTTTATCCATACCAATTTACGTTCTATTATGGAACATGCAAATGAGACCACAAATAATTCTATTGTTGTTTCATTTGAGAGCTTGTCTAAAGATCAGAGGATTGCACATAATATGATATTCAAAGCCATATCTAAAGGAAAATCAATTCGAATGATTATATGCGGTGGTGCTGGTATAGGAAAATCAACTCTTGTAAATGCCATTGTTCGAACAATTGTTACTCATTTTGGAACCAACAAAGCAGTTCGCATTATGGCTCCAACTGGAGTGGCTGCATTTAATATTGGTGGTAGCACAATACATCACGAACTTTTAATCTCCACGGAAAGAAAATCATCCTACAAAGAACTTTCATCAGAGCAATGTCATCGTATGCAAGATGACTTTAAAAATACAAAGTTGATTACAATAGATGAATATAGTATGCTTGGTAGAACAATGATGGCAAATATTGATTTACGGTGTCATGATATCTTTTCAGTAAATGAACTATTCGGTAGCGTTTCTATTGTCTTAGTCGATGATATGCGACAACTACCTCATGTGTGTGATGGTTCGTTATACTTGAAAGGTGGTAATCTCTTGCAACAACGTGGAGGACTTGCATATATGAGTTTTGATAAGTGTGTAAGACTATCATATATATTCCATCAAGTTGGAGAAGAGCAAGCACCTTTACGAGGAGCTTTAGAAAGACTGAGTAGATGTGCATCTACTTTAGACGATTGGAAACTTTTCAAAACCAGAGATTAGTCAATTTTATCGAACGAAGAGAAGGAAACCTTTAAGAACGCTCTTTGTCTTTTTCCAACAAGAATTGCTTCTAATGAACATAACAAAAATCGTTTGATTCAACTTAGAAAACCTATTGCACGCATTCTTTTTTTCAATAACTGTAAAGTAGCATTTAATGCTTCGTTTGATGATGCAAAAAATTTAGAACGATGTATTTATCTTTCTGTAGGTGCTCAAGTGATGTTACAATCTAATCTTTTAGTGTAAAATGGATTGGTTGATGGTGCAATGGGTACTGTTACGGATATTGTATATTCACAGTCATCAAGTTCTCTTAACGATCTACCGCTAGCGATCATGGTCAATTTTGATAAATACCATGGTACTCCATTTCATGAGGAAATGAATATTATTCCAGTAACTCCGCAAACAGTAAATTGGAAAAATTCTTCTGGTACAACATGTACGAGAACTCAGTTACCTTTAGCTCTATGTTGGGCAATAACAATACATAAGAGTCAAGGACTAAAACTTGATCAAACAATCATTAATATTGGCGATCGAGAAAGTCTTGGTTTAACGTTTGTTGCATTATCAAGAACTAGAAAATTTGAGGATCTTTGACGCAGCGGATATATCAAAACGATCTTCAATCGGTGAATGTAACAATTCGTGGATTGATGGATACTGAAATGCCCGAATTCGTTGATCCGAAGATACCGAACTCTAGCTATCTCTGACTCGTTGATCCGAAGATACCGGGAAAGAGATCTACGATTCTTCGACGTTGATCTTGCGCACAAGATACCGTGAATCGGCTTCAACAAACGATGATCCGAGCGCACTCGAATGACGTTAGTGGAGATAGGAGATACACTCGACTACCAATTGAGATTGAAAGCACAAAGCTAACGAAAGAGAATTTTATTCAAAAATCAACAACCCTTACAAATGAAACAACTCGCCTATTTATAGGCTACAACACGCAAAGCAGAAAAAAAATACAACTCCTAAGTCGGCAACCGACTTAACAACATTTCCGACTTAACATAAGTCGTATACGACTTACAACACAGTTCAGAAAAACTTAAAAATATTACAAGTACAATGGTCACACGACTTAAAGAAAAAAAATGCAACGACTTAATGCTAACTCGGTGACGACTCAACTATCTCGTCTTCGACTTAAGCGATGTCTCGGTAACGACTTATGGATAACTCGGCAACGAGCTTCGCGATCTAAAGATAACTCGGCAACGACTCAACCGAAGGTTGTAAAGCACTTTCGCGACTTACTGGAGCTTCATGAGTCATTCGCGACTCAAAATTATCTCGCGCGCGCATATGGAGAAGACAGGGAGGGAATTAGGTCGTAATGGAATTGGAGTTAGGTCGGAGCATCTGGATTTCATTTGCGATGTTAGGTCGTAGGTCGAGGCTTTTGATGTTAGGTCGTAAGTCGTGATGGAGGCTGGTTCGTGGAAATTAGGTCGGAATTTGCTAAGTCGTGGTGATGTTAGGTCGGAGCCCTTAGGTCGTAGGTCGGTGATGTCGACTGGTGGAGATAGGTCGGCAATTGGATGGGGTAGGTCGGCAATTGGATCGGGGTCTGTGAAATGGTGAGTCGGAGATGATGTGCGACTTAAGTCGGCAGAGTTAGGTCGTCTACGACCTTGGGTAGGTCGGCCGCGACTCAACCGGGTAAGTGTTTCATCATCCTCCCCTTGTTGGAAGGAATTCGTCCTCGAATTCACACCCTTGTCACCTTCGACAAATTCCTCTCCATAATATGGAACCAAATGTTTAACGTTGAAAACGTCTGCAGTGTGAATATGATCTGGCAACTTTAACTGATAAGCATTGTCATTGATTTTCTTCAAGATTTCTACTGGACCAATCTTTCGAGCTTTCAATTTGTTGTAGGCTCCAACCGGAAAACGATCTTTCGTCAAAACCGCGTAAACAAAATCACCTTCTCTGAAGACTACACTTCTTCGTTTCTTATCCGCCATTTGTTTATACTTCTCGTTTGCCTTTTCCAATCGTTCCTGAACGATTCTATGACAGTCTTTCAACCCATCAACAAAATCAACAGCCCGTTTAACTGTTCCCTTCAAATGTGGCACTATTGCTAAATCCAACGGTCCACTGGGTAAATTGGAATATACAATCTGAAATGGACTGTAACCAGTGCTTCGGTTAACAGCATGATTATGAGCAAACTCTGCCTGACACAACTTTAAGTCCCAACTCTTCAAATTATCCTGCACAAGACATCGCAACAAATTACCCAATGATCTATTCACAACTTCTGTTTGTCCATCCGTCTGAGGATGATATGCACTACTAAATTTCAACTTCGTTCCCACCATCTTCCATAGACTCAACCAAAAGTGACTCAGAAATCGAGTATCTCGGTCAGAAACAATAGATTCGGGTAAACCATGTAAACGATATATTTCTTTAAAGAATAACTGTGCCACTCGAACTGCATCCGCTGTCTTCTTGCAGGCTATAAAATGTGCCATCTTCGAAAACCGGTCCACCACAACAAATATAGAATCATTTCCCCTCTGAGTTCTCGGCAATCCCAACACGAAATCCATGCTGATATCAACCCATGGTTTGGTAGGCACGGGTAACGGCATATATAAACCCGCATTAGTCGCAGTTCCTTTCGAAACTTGACAGATATGGCATCTCTCAACAAACCTCTCCACTTCTTTCCTCATCGAAGGCCAAAAGTAGGATTGTGAAATTAACTGTAAGGTACGGTCTCTTCCAACATGCCCTTCTTCATGTAATTCCTTGATAATCTTCATTCTCAAACTACCCTCCGGTATGCACAATCGATTTCCTTTGAATAGAAAACCATCTACCATCACGAAATCATTCGTCTCTCCTTCCTTGACTTTATCAACAAATTTTGCAAAGTAAGGATCATCAGTAAATAAGTCTGGCAATATTTCAAACCCCGTCACTTCAACCTTTAGTGTAGTCAATAAATGACTCCTCCTACTCAAAGCATCAGCCACACGATTTGTCACCCCTGACTTGTGTTTAACAACAAAAGTAAACTGTTGCAGATATGCAATCCACGATGCATGTCTCGCTGAAATCTTGTCTTGACCTTGCAAATGCTTCAATGCTTCATGATCAGTATACAGAACAAACTCCTTCTGAAATAGATAGTGTCTCCAGTGTTTAATAGATTGCACAACAGCATAAAACTCCACATCATATGTACTGTATCGCATCTTTGCTCCTGACAACTTCTCACTGAAATAGGCAATTGGACGCCCCTTCTGACTCAACACCCCTCCAATCCCAACCTTGGATGCATCAGTGTGTAGTTCAAACACCAACTGAAAATCAGGTAGCACTAGAATTGGTGCAGAGGTCAAAAGATCTTTGATTCGTTCAAAAGCAACCCCGGCTTCCTCCGTCCATGCAAACTGTTTACCTTTCATGCAATCTGTAACAGGCGCCATCACACTACTAAAGTGTGGAATAAACCTTCGATAAAATGAAGCCAACCCATGAAAACTACGAACTTCCGTTATCGTCTTGGGCTGCTGCCAATTTCTGATCGCCTCAACTTTACTTTGGTCAACCTGTATTCCTTTCTCTGAAACAACATACCCCAGAAATAAAACACTATGCGTCATGAACACGCATTTCTTCGTTGCAACATAGAATTGTTCTTGTCGCAATACCATCAGCACTTCTCTAAGGTGATTCAAATGTTCCTCTGGACTCCCACTGTAAATAAGAATATCATCGAAATATACCACCACAAATTTCCCAATGAACGGTCGAAAAATCTGATTCATCACCCTCATAAAAGTACTCGGTGCATTTGATAAACCAAACGGCATGACCAACCACTCGTATAGACCCTCTCTGGTTTTAAAAGCAGTCTTCCACTCATCTCCTGGTCTGATACGAATTTGATGATATCCACTCTTCAAATCAATCTTAGAAAAGATAGTAGCTCCGCTTATCTGATCCAACAAGTCATCCAACCTCGGCATTGGAAATCTATATCTCACGGTAATCTTATTCAATGCTCGACTGTCAGTGCACATCCTCCATGTCCCATCCTTCTTGGGTACCAATAAAGCTGGTACAGCACAAGGACTCAGACTCTCCTGCACACGCCCCTGTTCAAGCAATTCCTCTACCTGCCTCCGCAATTCTTCATGTTCCTTCGGACTCATTCGATAATGTGGTCTGTGTGGCAATACAGCACCGGGAACAAGATCTATCTGATGTTGTATATCCCTCAACGGTGGCAACTCCGTTGGTAATTCCTCTGGAAATACATCGTCAAATTCTTTCAAAACTGGTTTAACTTCTTCTGGAATTTCAACTTCTTCACTGCTCTCACGCCCAATCAACAAGAATACTTCCGGCTCTTCTTCAACTTCTTTAACAAACTCCTTTAAAGTCAATAAAGTTTTCAGCTCTTCAATTTCTTCTGACTTACTTTCTTCTTGTGATCTCTTCTTCGGAACTAAGATAATCTTCGTGCCTTTAAACATAAAACTGTAGCTATTGGTCCGACCGTCATGTAGTACTGCTCGATCATATTGCCATGGTCTTCCCAATAATAAGTGGCAAACGTCCATCTCTACTACATCACACCATATTTCATCTTTGTATTTCTTTCCAATAGAGAATGGTACACGAACTCGTCTATCCACTTTCACTTCTCCTCCTTTTCTCAACCATGCTAACTTGTATGGACTCGGATGTTTCTCTGTTTTCAATTTTAACTTTGTCACAGCTTCGGTTGAAATAATATTATCACAGCTTCCTGCGTCGATCACAAACTTACACACCTTCCCCAGAATAGTACATGTTGACTGAAAGATATTACTCCTCAACCAACTAGCTTCCTCCTGCTTCGGTGTTAAACACGATCTCCTCAGCATTAGGTTACAACCTTCATCCCCTGACGCAATATCCTGCTTATCCTCCTCAGCTGGACTAGAACAATCTTCATCAACATCCTCATCGTCAACTTCTGCAATCATGGTTCTCTTCTTTGGCTTTGGACACTCACTGCTTTTATGACCCAATTCTTGACAATTGTAACATTTGAAACCATTGTTAACCTTTGACTTCTCAACCTCCTTCAACACTGGTCTACTGATAGGTTTAGAAAGGTTAGAACCCCCACTAACACCCTTCATTTGATTGCTGGAATTAGTAAACACACCACCTCCTCGTCTACCCTGCTTCTCCCAAGCCAACGCTTTCTGATGTGCTTCCGCTACAGATCTTGGATCGAACATATTAACCATATCCTGAATCTGCATTCTCAATCCCCCAATGAATCTAGATGTCAGTTGTTCTTCCGTTTCCATAATATCATTCCTTGCAATAAGCTGATAAAACTCATCTGCGTAATCATTAACAGTCTTTGTGCCCTGCCTCAAGTTCTGTAAACGTTGATACATCAGAGATTGATAATTGTAAGGTAAGAACGTTGCTTTCATAAATTTCTTCATCTTCTCCCAAGATTCAACTTTTGACTTCCCCATTCGTTCACGTGTAAGTTTAGTTTGCTGCCACCATGCCAAAGCTCTACCCCTCAACCTTGTAGCAACCAACTTCACTCTACGACGTTCTGGAACTTCTTTGAAATCAAAAATTTCTTCAACATTAGCCATCCAATCCAAAAACTCCTCAGCCTGCATACCACCTTTGAATTCTGGAATTTCTGTCTTCATCCCAGATTCCCACTTGTGATCGTACTCCGACTGATTCCTTCCTCGTCCACGTCCTCGTCCATGAACACTACCACCATCATACTCTTCTTCACAATCCGATGTATATCGATGTCGATCCTGACCACCAACATCTCTACCACCACCATTTCTTCCACCAACATTCCTATGATCTACATTCCTTCGATCACGATCATTCACATTTCTATCACAATTTCGATCTTCAATATTTCTATCACAATCTCGATCCATGCTTCTATGATCACTATCAACACTTCTCTCCCGATTAGAATGTGGTGAAATCCTACTTCTTCCATGGCTCGATTCAGGTGAAACCCTTCTCTGATTTTGATTCATTTCCAACATCATCCTCTCTAATCGACCAATCCCTTCCGTAAGCTTCTCATTGAAATTCTCGTTGATTCGTTGCTCCATTTCGTCGGCCTCTTCTCTTCCGTACAAAGCATTAATATTGCGATGACGTTGAACTCGTCTTGGCGGCATGATTGAATACTTCACAAACACTTCAACAAATTCACACTTCAAGTTTTCAAACACCTTTCGAACTTTGATCCAAAATGAAATGGATCGAAAACTCCAACTTTGTTGCAAAATATGATGAACACGATGAACACAACTTCAACACTTCAAATTCTCGGCTCCAAGACTCGATTTAGCTATGATTGGCTAAAACAAGCTCTGATACCAAACTGACGCAGCGGATATATCAAAACGATCTTCAATCGGTGAATGTAACAATTCGTGGATTGATGGATACAGAAATGCCCGAATTCGTTGATCCGAAGATACCGAACTCTAGCTATCTCTGACTCGTTGATCCGAAGATACCGGAAAAGAGATCTACGATTCTTCGACGTTGATCTTGCGCACAAGATACCGTGAATCGGCTTCAACAAACGATGATCCGAGCGCACTCGAATGACGTTAGTGGAGATAGGAGATACACTCGACTACCAATTGAGATTGAAAGCACAAAGCTAACGAAAGAGAATTTTATTCAAAAATCAACAACCCTTACAAATGAAACAACTCGCCTATTTATAGGCTACAACACGCAAAGCAGAAAAAAAATACAACTCCTAAGTCGGCAACCGACTTAACAACATTTCCGACTTAACATAAGTCGTATACGACTTACAACACAGTTCAGAAAAACTTAAAAATATTACAAGTACAATGGTCACACGACTTAAAGAAAAAAAAATGCAACGACTTAATGCTAACTCGGTGACGACTCAACTATCTCGTCTTCGACTTAAGCGATGTCTCGGTAACGACTTATGGATAACTCGGCAACGACTCAACCGAAGGTTGTAAAGCACTTTCGCGACTTACTGGAGCTTCATGAGTCATTCGCGACTCAAAATTATCTCGCGCGCGCATATGGAGAAGACAGGGAGGGAATTAGGTCGTAATGGAATTGGAGTTAGGTCGGAGCATCTGGATTTCATTTGCGATGTTAGGTCGTAGGTCGAGGCTTTTGATGTTAGGTCGTAAGTCGTGATGGAGGCTGGTTCGTGGAAATTAGGTCGGAATTTGCTAAGTCGTGGTGATGTTAGGTCGGAGCCCTTAGGTCGTAGGTCGGTGATGTCGACTGGTGGAGATAGGTCGGCAATTGGATGGGGTAGGTCGGCAATTGGATCGGGGTCTGTGAAATGGTGAGTCGGAGATGATGTGCGACTTAAGTCGGCAGAGTTAGGTCGTCTACGACCTTGGGTAGGTCGGCCGCGACTCAACCGGGTAAGTGTTTCATCAATCTTGCTTTCAATTCTATATTTACTTTTGAAAGACCTACACAGAGTGGAAAATCCAAAGGTCCGCCTTCTAGATTATTAGAAGAAGAACGTTTGAATGCACTGTCTCTTGAATAAATTGTAGGTAAAAACAACTATTATTATTTTCAAATAAAAATTTTCTTTTATTTAAAATTAGCAATTTATGAAACTTAACGAAAATTAATGTTGATATTTATGTTTTATTTTAAATTAGAACGTTTGACTTGATATCATAGGTGTTTGATAATTTAAAACCCAAGAATGGTAATATGTATGTATTATATCCTTTTAGCTGGCTATGGTATTAATGCTAAAATTTGCATCAAATCTTTGTTTAAAAAGATGGAAATGTGAAAGTGATCTATGAGGGGAATTTTGATTGCATACACACACGTAACTTATATACATAACATATATACACACATACACACATATGTATATGAGTGTATGTATGTATGTGGAGAGAGGATTCTCGTTGAAATTGAGTTTTCAACTATTGCCTCATTTATATACCTTTATTGTATGAATTCAGTCAGTCTTCTCCTGTTATTAAATAGTTCCATGCATGACATATTTTTTCTTCTTTTACTTATCTTCTACATTTATATCAAAGACCAAAAGTTTTGATGGCGGACTAATATTTTTCATTTCACTCTATGTTCAGAATCTTCAGATGCGGGGATGGTTAAAAGCATCTGATGGGCCTATGGATGTAGAACCGTCTGATTAAACAGTTTACGAAAACCTTTCCAGTTCAATGCCTTTCAGCTGGATATATTGAAACTCATACTTGAAGTAGGTTTGCATTATAAAGAGCATATATAGCTTCCTAACACCATGGCCGATAGAAGGTAAACTGTGTGTAGCAAAGCACATTTTGTCCTACATAGTATAATATGAATATGTAAATATATTTGAATTATTTTCTTATGAATGGGTACGAATCAGTTGTAACTTATAATTAAGATATAATGGAATAATTGTCAAAGAGATGTACTAGATACGACAGAAGTAATTATGTTATAGTATATGATAAGATGCCAAAATCTCACAATATTAGCATTGGCATTCTTTATGGCTTCAAGTTTTGGAAAGCAAAGTCATTTGCTCTGTAGACAAGCAAGTGTAGTTTCAAGAAAAAAAGGAAAACGAAAGGACAAAATCATCATGAAATGAAGGGAACATGGCAATTAGTTATACAGAATGATTTAGGAAGGAGGAGGCTCATAAATTAATTCTAGAACCACGTAAATTGAAGGATAAGACTATGAATGTGATTGAATAAAAACCTGAGTATTTTTTAAAATTTGTTTTTGATAATCTGCGTATTTTGAGATTTTAACTGTGCTTTACAGAGTTTCTTTTATTGTGGTAATCAGATCTATGGAGTGCTTTGTGGAATATTTATTTCCGAGAAGTGTTTTGTTGGTCTTCGAGTTCCTTGCATAAGCTCTTTTCACTATTTCTGCACCGATTATAACCAACTCCAAATTTCTCTTACCCATTCTCAAGTATTCATTATCCTCTAAGATCTGATGTTTTCCTCTAAGATCATATGCATAATTATACCAACGGAAGAAGAATAAATATAATTAAAAGGCACAAAACAATTTTTTCACTAGGTCATTCTATACCAGGCATGAAAACAGTATACAAATTCACCTTCTTGTTATTTTCTCTCAAATATTCAGTTTTCCTTTATTGCATTATTCAATAAACTAACCCAGTATAGTTAAGTTCTTTTTCCCTCCTCCCATTTTTTCCTTGGTTAAGTTATACTGTTGCATTATTTAATATTTACTTCAAGTGCCTACAAGATAGTGATATGTATATTTCATAGACAGTGAACTAAAATAAATATAGCTATATACAAATGCAAGAAGCTAAATGGACAAATAAATATAGTTACTTGAAATTTTTTTCCAAGTCTGCAGTACAATAAACTTGATTTCATCTAGTTTCTATTGTTTTACTAAACCAAAATTCAATGTTTTTAATATAGATCAATAACCTGTAGTTCAATTGTGAATAATAAACTATAAAAGAAAATATTTAGCTTTATAATAAAATAAAAAACCATCATTGTTTCTGTATACCTTTTTTAACTAAGAATTTTATAATGCACATTACATCAATGTTATGTGTCATATTTCATTTCCTGTATGCTACTTGTACTCAACCTAGCACGAATAGAGGTAGCGACAGTTTGATATGTTTGAATGCAATAAGCACTTAACTAATACGAGTGTAACTAGTCCACTCTTCAATCTGGGAAGTAACATGATAATGCTTGGAACTTTGATACGAGAATTACTGTAAACGTCGAAGAAGAGCCTGAACGTGTGAATTTACATGTATGCCAAGTATCAAAATCTGCAATGAATGGTTATAAGGTCTTATGGCATGTTGAAAGTTTAGCTCTAGTCGTTTTCCTTGTGATGTTAATATCCAACCTTTTACTGTTAATTGACATGATGTTTGGTAGTTATAGCTGGATTGTTAATCTCACAGGCTATACAGAAAGCACTTCCTTGTTTCCTTACATTATACTTCTTGTCATCCTATGCGCTTCCATCGGCTTTACATTACATTTAGCAGTTACACCCTTTAAGTCTGTGACTAATTTTTTATAACAGTTAACATGAAAATTGTAAATTCTATGAAGTGTTAGGTAAGGGCCGGATGTACAGGGTTCTTGTAATGCACCAAACAGAACTAACATCATATATATTGTATTCAACTTAACCGCTTCCGCTGCATTATCCATAAAGAACCCTATGTTGTTTGAAGGGTACTTGTCATTTCCAAGTGTTCATTCCATGTTGTTTGAAGGGTACTTTTTCACGTGAGTATATTACTACCTTCAATTGATCTGTCCCTCTTACATACGTTCGGACTTCAGAGTTGCTGCTACCTTTGGTTGTATGATTTCATACACTTAAGCTGTTATTGTTGCATTATCATTTATATAATCTTGTTGGGGTCACTTTGTTTAATTTTATATTATGTCTGTCTTCATTTATTACATTAATCAATGTTAGCTCCATTACTCAAATGGATTTGACTAGAAGTGTTCTTCCTCTTGCACTACTGAATCCATATCATCGTAATTGGATCATCAAAGTTCGAGTGACAAACAAAGGTGCGTGTTTAGTATAGAACTCACCGATAAAGATGTAAGTTTTTTTTATCTTAATGCTTTCGATAATATTTTCTCTAGTAGTGCAATCATTAAATTATTATTATAATAATCGTTTTCTTCAAATTCACAGGGTACCAAAATTCAAGCTACAATGTTTAATAAAGCTGCAGACAATTACTATCCTAAATTTGTATGTGGAAAAGTTTATTATATTTCTAAAGGGACTCTTAAGCCTGCGAATAAAGAATTTAGTACTATAAAAAACAAATACGAGATGATTATAAACGAGTACTCGTTAGTCGAATGGATGGATGATGCGAACTCTAGTATACCCGATATCATATACAACTTTGTAAAGATTAACCAACTTCAAAAATATATTATAGGAAAGGAAGTTGTAGGTAATGCATCCATATTATTAATTTTTTATAAACCATTGTATGTTTGCTTAACATAAGTATCTTTTAGATGTAATCGGCCTTGTTCAAAGTGTCTCATCAATCAAAGACGTTCGAAGAAAAATCAACAATGAGAATATTCCAAAATGTGATATAACCGTTGCAGATGATTAGTAAGTAAACATATTAAACCAATAAATTTGTTTAATCAAAATATTTATGCTTAGATTTAATTTACAGAACCAAAACCGTTAATGTGACTTTATGGGGAGAACTTGCTATGGAAGTCGGTGCTGAGCTGCTAGAAATGATTGATGAATTTTCTATAGTAGCTATTAAATAAGTAAAAGTTGAAGATTTTCAATGTAAAAATTGTTCTATTTTTTTAACTCTTACGATGCCATCATTTTTTAAGATTATTTAATGTTACTGCAGGTTTATCTTTATCAATATTGAGTAAAAGCAATTTATCTATAAATCCAGACATACCAAAAGCTAAAAAGCTTAGATGTTGGTATAATTGTGAAGGCAAAAATGCAAAAATCGCATCTACCACTTACAATAGGGTTATGCTTTCTCATATAATAAATGATCCAACATTGGGTCATGACAAGGATTGTCCGTATCATTTCGAACTATATTATACATTAATAATTTCATATTGATTGTTTATTTTATTTTTTTCCATACATAGTCTGCATTCTTCAGCGTATTTGCTTACATAACTTACATTAAGAGTCAAAAATTGTGGTATCAAGCATGTAAGAGTTGCAAAAAAAGCAATTGAAGCTGCATGATTGGGCTATTGGTGTGAAGCATGCCAACAGAATGAAAGCACTTGTATTTTGGGTTAAAAATTTAAGAATTATTTATAGTAACCATTAATATATGTAATAATATGTTTGTTTAATGCAGATACATTATGGTAATAAAAATTAATGATTCATCCGTTGAAGCTTGGATTACTGCTTTCAATGAACCAGTAGAGGAAATCATAGGTTGCAGTGCTGATGACCTTTATAAGATTAAGAATGATGAAGGTGAAGATATATACGAACAAAAACTAAATGAGCAATTATGGATTCCTCGTCTTTTCAGAGTTGTTGTTGCCCAAATTGAGTACATGAATGGAAAAAAACAAAAAATCAGTGTTATGTCTCAACTAGTTATTGATTATGTGGTCGAATCATGCTTTTTGTTAGAATAAATATCAACAATGTCAGAATCCAATGTTTAGTTTTTTTGTTTCAGTAATGTTAGTTTTCTTTACTTATTTTTATTTCAGCAATGTTAGTTATTAAATAATAATGGTACTTTTAGGTAATTTATTTAAACACTGTAGTTCAATAATATGAGATTTATTTACTACATCAATTTTTGCATTTTCCATCTTCTTTAATTAAATATTCACAAATATGATGATATACATTAAGGTGATATTTGTTTGATTTTTTTTTCAAATTTAATAATGAGTTAGAGCTACAAAGAAGCTCAAAATTAAGAGTATATTGATCCTTCTTGATACATATATATGTGTGTGTCTGTGGGTGATTCATATCAATACGTTGATAGCAGATCCTTAGTATCAAGCTGGCCTACATTTACAATCCTTAGTATAATTGGATTTACATCTTTTCAATTATTTCAGTTTTTTTTAAAAATGCAGTTAATTTTTCATCAAATTAATAATAAAGGAAAAAAATTAACAAATATTTTTTCTTTGATATCAAATAACACAACGGTCGGTTTCCCCACCATTGTACGGTTATACTAGTATATATTATGTTACAACTAGGTAGAACTTCATGAATTCTATGTTCATATAGAATAGCGAGATTTTCAAGCAGAATAATTTGCTTAGTGATGGTCAACAATTATTTCTGGTGGTTCAGAATATATTCTTCTGCCGTCCAGACCCCAGAGATAATAAATTATAGTCACATTTTAATGATTCTGTTTTTCATGTATTAATGCCTTTTATTTTGGTCCATGCTATAAAGTCTCACTTTCTAAAGTGAATTTTTTTATTCTTTTTCTTTCAAGCAGTACGTTTTTATAGAACAATTATTCCATGCCATAATATAGAAGTATGACAAACTACCAGACGAACCTTATCGTTAAATAGATTGATCATGTTCACATGAGAATTAACATTAAAAATATCATTTTACAATATTTCACTCTCTACTTAGAAAGAATGCTCACATGATCCTCTACTTAGAGAACTTCTCATTTCTCTTTGATGATAAAAGTTGGTGCACATATTTGCTATATTATGAATAATTTGTTAAAGTATTTGGAAATTCTGCCGAAAAACTAGTTTTCATTGGATTTTCTTTTGATTTTAACCTAAGTGTGAACACAATTGGTCTCAACGGTCGACCTATTATTTCGCATTTTATATTATGTTTTGCGTCTAAATCGTAATCTCCTTGTTAGCCAATGAAAACAGGAACAATTTTTTTTGGCATTTTATGTTATATTTTTATTTTATTCTACGTGGTCAGAGTATATTTTAAAATATCCTGACTAGTTAACTACTCTAACACACGTAAAATACAAGCTAAAGCCTAATTTATTTTACTGAAAGGATATACGACCAGAGTCGCACAACCGTACATGTATATAAATTAGAAATATCCGACTAACAAGCCTAGTCGGTAGCCCACAAGTTCAAATAGTTATCAAAAGTAGTACAGACAAAAACATACACATAAACACCCAATGTTAGAATTCCTAGTGTAAATGAAATACACTTGTCTCACATCGCCAAATTTACAAAGTCATTTCAATATATATATGGCTTTGTAATGAAGATGTTGGGGCCTAGGGGCACCCAAATGTATGCTTCGTTGTGAGGAGGGAGATCATGCATCTCCACCACACGCGCGCGCCGCCGTCCGACCGAACCGGACCGGGTACAGGTCTTAAATGATCATTCTTTTTGCTAGGCCATTGTTTAACGGTTTTGGGCTTCGGCTGAAAACTGGGCTGGGCCTGGAATTTGAAGAGAAGCGGGCGGGTGAAGACGGACGCGAGTTTTGGACTGAGGAGGCGCGACTTCTGAAGCAGGCGCGAGTTTTTTGGCGAGCAGACGGAAGCGGGTTCGACCCGTTAGACGCGAGCGGGTGCAGCTTATGACAGCAACCAGTAGCGAACGGGTGCGGCCCGAACAGCAGCAATGAAAGGCAACGGGTGCAACCTTTCAGGCAGACGCGACTGTTCGAAGGGGTGCAGACGAAATTATAAATAGAAGAGAATACTGATCACATTCTCATTCCAATTCTAATTTCTTCTGCTTCTTTCTCTACTGCTCTATACAATATATCACAGAGTTGACATACTCATTACAATCTCATGCAGATTACGTCTGTTGTATCTTGGGAGAATTTTGAAATAAAATTCTTAAGGAAATTGTTACGACAAGCCTCAGACGCTATACGGTTAGATTTCTAGTTATTTGTATATACATATACAATATTCTACAGTCTTTCTGTTTTTGTTGTGCTATTTCTTGAAATAGTATAACGTTGTTGTTGTAAATTAATTACAACATACTTATTGTTCAAATAATCTAATTCAGAATTCCAGAGTAGTGGAAATCTGATTTATAAAGTTGTGAGACGAGTTTATAATTATTTATTCTCTGTTTTGGTATACTAGACGTTTAACACCCAAAAGGAAGAGCAGTACAACTAAATACACACACATAATTTACATAAATAATCATTGATAACAGAAACACACCAAGACGCAAGCATCGGCCAAGTGCATTGTTCCTACCCATGGATTCCTAAGTTTTCATGCTTGTTAGAAAAAATTGCAGTGAGCCAACCGGAGTTCTTGTCCAATATGAGTACAGATACATTGTTTTGTTAGCTACAGACAAAAAATTACTAAATTTCAAATTGAAGCAACAAGCATTTCTTTCCACCCAAATAGTCCAGGAAAAGGCCAAGACTAGAAGGCCTACTAGCAAGGATGAATCACAGTATTCCAAGAGCTTAAACCTGGCATGCTCAGAATTAATGAAGTCAATGTTTAAATTAGTGGCACAAATAGCCCAAACCTGGAAGGAGAAAGCACAAGAATAGAGAATGTGTGTGGTAGGGTCCGTGAATTCCAAGCATAGGAAGCAACAATGAGCTGATCCTATGTGCTTGTGGGCAAGATTATCAAATAAGTTAAGCTTGTTTAGCATTACTAGCCACATATGCACCTTATACTTAGGAGGAGCCTTAAGCTTCTAGAGATGAGTAAAATTGAGAAATATACCGGAAAGGTTGTAAAAGCAATACTGAGATTTCATCAAATACGAGCCTGAGCTGGAGATGCCCCATTTGAAGTGTCCACGTGGGAACAAAGATGGAAAAACTGGTGAGGCGGAGCAGTTCAATGATCACAGCTAGATTCAGATAAGTGATAATGTTATTGAATTCAATATTGCAATCGTTATGTAGGAAAACTTCATTCACTGAAATGTCCTTAACGGTTTCCAAGTCAAACAAGTCACGGAAGAGAGATTTGAGAGGGACAACATCAAGCCATGGGTCCTTCTAAAAATATATGTGTGAACCACTGCCGACTTGAACTATCGTGTTTATGCAAAGCTCTCCACAGCAAGAAAGAATATCCCTCTAAAATGCAGATGCCGTAGAAGAAGGGGGAGCTGAGCAATCAGCAAGACTGAAGTCCCCATTATATAAATGATTAGTGATCTACAAGGCCTAAGGTTTAGTGCAACCAGAAAGTAAAGCCCAACCCCATTTGCCAAGAAGAGCTATGTTGAATTAATTAATGCTAATGACCGTAAGTCCTACATATTTCTTCAGCCTACAAACCTTATCCTAGGTAACTAAACAATTGGTAGGAGAGACATTGGGAGTTCCTTTCCTGAGAAAAGCCCTACGAATTACATCAATTCTTTATATTACCCAGTTCGGGGTTTTGAAGAATGAGAGCCAATAGGTTGGAATGTTATTGAGAACCGAATTGGCATGAGTGATTCTACCAACATGGGATGGAGAGGAGCCCTTCCAACCAGACAATCTCGAAGTTAGTTTTTGGAGAACAAAAGACCAATCCTCACGCTTAGGCTTAGAGCGTCTCAGTGTGAGTCTAAGATATGGGATTGGGAAATCTTGAATGGGACAGTTTAAGGCATAAGCCACCTATAGCCCTACTGGATGGGAAGAATCAGACATGAATACAATGCTCTTGCTAAAGTCAATTTTCAACCCATAGGAAAGCTCCAAACAGTAAAGTGGGAGTTTCAAAGTTGCTATGGAAGCAAGAGTAGGCATGGATAAAAGTATGGTATCAGCAACAAATTAGAAGGAGCTTAGCCGGGGGGAAGAAGTTGCTTATAGAATAGTCCAACAAGCCAGAACCACAAGCCAAGTTAATCATAAGGGCGAAGAAGTCAACATCGATATTAAAGAGGAGCGGGGATATTAGGTATCCTAGCCTAAGACCCCTCGAAGGAGGAAATAAATTACCCCTCTTTCCATTGACATAAATGAAAGAGGCTGATGTAGATAGGATTTGGTGGATCTAGTTGATGAATTTCTGCGGAAAGCCTCGAGACTTTAGAACAATGAGAATAAACTGACACGCGATGGTATCAAAGGCTCTAGAGAAGTTTAATTTGACAAAAAGCACAATTAATGTGGCTGGAGTGGCAATAGGAGATCGTTTCTTGGACGATCGCCGCATTATCGGTTAAGGATATGCCTGATGTAAATGCTGATTGTCTAGGACTGATCAACTGGTCCATTAAGGGCTTTAAACAGTTTGTAAGGACCTTTGTTATCAGCTTAAAAGATAGTATAGCAGACTAATCGGTATGAAGTCTTTTGTTTCACAAGCTTCTTTAATCTTGGGAATCAGGATGATGTTGGCGTAGTTAAGTCTGGAAATTAGGTCAGAATAGGAGTTGAATTCATCGAAAGCTCTAACTATGTTAAATTTAAGGAACCCCCAGTAGCATTTAAAGAAAAGAGAGGGGAAGCCATCAGGCCTAGGCCCCTTGTCAGAAGCCATCTACCATCATATTGAAAGCCTGCCAAATCTCATCAATTTCAAAGTCCCTAGCAAGTGAGTCATGGATTGGCAAGCAATCGGAGAATAATGCCTTCCGGTTCAGAAAATTGAACGTGTGAGTGGATTGTTGAAGTATTGATTTAAAGTGGTTAGCGAATGCAGAAAGGATTTCCTTCTCCTCATCAATCTCGGCCCCATCATCCTTTATGGAAGAGATAGAATTAGATCTACATCGCTCATTTTAGAAATTCTATGGAAGTAGGCTGTGCTGAGGTCATCCCCTTTCAACCATTGATCTCTAGATCTTTGCTTCTAAGCCATCTCCTTCTGCTTTATGATCCTCTCAAGTTCTAATTCCAGGTTTTCCAGATAACTCTTCTCCAAGGACGATAGAGGAGCGGACTCTTCCTTGATTTTTAGATCTAAGATTTGATTTTGAAGATTTTCATTTCTGATTCTGATGGAAACCCAAAGACCTGCATACCAACGCTTAAGAGTAGTTCGAAGGAGACGAAGCTAATAGAGATAGGGGTATACCATAGGGGCAATTATGTAATTTGTTACATATATCTAACTCGACAACCAACTTGTTCGAAATAAAAGGTGTTTACTTTCTATTATATATATACTTGATATAATGTATTAATTAATTAATTAATTAATTAATTCAATTAAAGTATATTTGATAGAAAATCCATAAATGGTATGTTTTGTGATAATAGTTACAAAGTGTTATAATCGTGAATAATTTATCATAATGAAAATAAATATACTATTTTAAATGTTCCTAGTCAAGATACATCGAGACTAAATATCGATGTATCTGTAAGACTGGAGTACGTAACGCTCTCCATATATTGAACTGTGTATTACTCATAGCTATTGGGGGCATCTAGAGGTTATGTGCTGATAAGTTATTGGATAACCATGGAACGACTCGCTCGATAGTTTTCTATTGGTTGAAATAACTAAGGTCAAATAGAAAATATCGATGTGCCCAATTTACACGGTTCTCTCGACTTGAGAATACTGTGGATCTTCGATACAAAAGCTCTGCTTTGATTATAGTCAAATCATGGCATGGTGTTCTATCGAATTATAGTTGGGTAGAGTGGAAATATTGGAAGTGAAGTATTATTTAAGAGAGGATTCGTCTCATCGTTTATATGAGGTTAGTATCATAGTTAACTCAAAGTCAAAGTCTCTGGCCAGAGCATTTCGGTTTATAATAATTGTTATTATTGAACCAAAGACTTTGTGTTTGGACTAAAGAGTTGAATAAGGATGATATTGGAATTTTGACCGTTACCAAATTTCATAAATCCAAAGTGATATAGTTTTGACGAAGAGAATTTGTGTAAATAAGTGTCACAACCGGATAATGCTTGATAAAGTGAAATTAGATTTTACCGAAACTAAGTAAGCGATAAATCTAGCCAAAATGTCACACCACCTACTAAGTGATGTGTGAACGTTAACATTCGAATAGTTCGATGTTAATCGCTGACCAAATTTACACCCGAGAGTCACACAACCGAAATGATGGATTCTCTTTAGACCAAATGATTTAATTAGTTTATAATTGTTATATATTAATTAAATTAATTGATATTTATAAAATATTAATTAAATTAATTGATATTTATAAAATATTAATTATGAAATTTGAATAAGATTTGAGGAATAAATATTTTTGTATATTTATAATAGTTATAAATATATCGATCGATATGCGATATCGATAAGTAGTTAAATTAGATTTAATTAATAATATTTATTTAGGCTTAAAATGGGTTTAAAGCCCATGAAAAGGGTTGCAAATTTCGACCAAAAAGGATGTAAGGGAAGGCTAAAATATGGGCTAGGGGTATTTTAGATGGATGGCTCGGATTTTGGGAGAAAAAGGTAAGAGATATGATCCACCTTTCTCTTTATTCCTTCCACTGTAAAAGGACTTCTAACCTTAATACAAAAAGAACCTTTTGTTGCCTCCTTTATCATTTTATGATCGAAATATTTCTCTCTATGTATTTCATAAAACTCAAATTAAATCAATTCAAATCAAAGCTATTTGATAGCAAAGGGTTTGCGGTTCAAGGACTAGCAATCTGACAAATTAAGAAGTTTTCTATGGGAGGAGAACACATAATTGCAAGGTGGACTCGAGGGCATTAGTTTTAGGTATGTGTTTAGTTTATATATATATATATGATGTATTCCGTTTTTATAAATGTACATGGTTCATCTATATACATATATTGCTATTACTATATTGTTAGTTTAGTGAGATTCCTATGAGTATTGTTGTTGTCACATATTGATTGGTTATGTGTATACGTTTATAAAAGAAAATAAAATTATAATTATTCCACAAGGATATGACACAGCCAGAATTATTATTTTTAACTATTTATATTTTATTAATATATATATATATATATGTATGTATGTATGTATTAATGTATTAACTGATTTATTTATATGACTTATGTTAAACTATATAACTATATCACAAAAATAATTGGCCTAATATTTTTTTTAAATGTACATTTATGTTAAACATAATTTTTAGTAATTGAAAATAATTTTTTTGGTAATTATTTAATATTTTGATTATTATTTAATCATTATACGAATTAATAAATTCATATAAAATAAATTATATTTCGATAATTCATTATTATATATTTTTTTTAAATTAACATGATATCTCATAAGCTCTCAATCAAAAAAAATATTTTTTAAATAATTTTATTATTAAATTATTTTTAATTCGACTAAAAAGCATTTAATTAATAAAAAATATTATTTTGACTTAGAAAAATCCAAAATTTTTTATTGGGCTATAATAGTATTGCTAATTTTATGAAATTTTAAAATTAGAAATATTTGTTATGTATATATTTTTACTCTTTTATTTATTGTTGTTTGACTAATTAATTCTTAAAATATATATATTAATATAATAAAATTATATTTAAATTTGGAATTGCTATGTATTTGATCTAGAATGAAAATAAAAAAAATTATTTATTTTAAAATTTTATAATTTTATAAAATATTCTAAATCATGTTTACATTTAATATTTATATTTAAAGATACATATATATATATATATACAATTATGTTACTTTAATACATTTATATATATGTGTGTGTGTGTATTTATTGAAAAATTAAATTGTATATTATATATATATATGTTTATTTTATCTATATGCTATAATATTTTACACACACACATATATACATATATATTTAGTTATATAATATTTTCTAATATATGTATATATATATATATATATTGCGTGAATATTTGTATACACATATAATAATTGTAAACATATACACATATTTGGACAACATATATTATATATAGGATGAGCTAACGTGTTCGTTGCGATGTAAACAACATTTATATACGGGCATGTTATACCTCGTACGGTATATCATGTTACACACACACACATATACATAAGTATATGATACATATGTATACTTGTACATAAACTAAAAATAAATTGAATAAATTTCTATCAACATTAAATGAAATATATGTTTTTATTTAAATTAAATATAGAAATGTTCTAAACGAATTAGACTTCATAGGCCCAATAAAGATCCTATAGGATAAAAATTTTGAAATTCATCCAGAACTTTCGCTACGGACTAGCCCAGTTCCAACGGAAGCTTGGTGACGAGGATCTTGAAGGCAGAGCCAGAGACATGAAAAGATGACTAGAGTCTCTCAACCATGTCATCAAACCCCGGCTCAAGTGTCTAGAAATTCTCAAACTTAGAAGGAGGTCTATGTGGAGATCCATCTCCAGATTCAAGCATAACAGAGCAATGGTCAAAGATAAGAGAAGGGAGGCTGCGCTGAAAAGAGAAGGGATGCATGTTTTCCCAGTAAATATTGATAAAGAATCTGTCTAGTTTGGCAAGAGAAGGATTTGAATGCTTATTGGTCCAAGTGAAGGCAGAAAGGTCGATAAGATCACAACGATTAATAAAGTGGTTGAATGAATCCATATCACGAATGAAGCAAGTGAACTTATTTCATTCGGAGGGGAATTTGGTAACATTGAAATCCCTTTCAATAATCCAACGACCAAAAAAGAAAAAGGCAAAATTCTCATAGTCGTTCTAAAGGATTGATCTATCTAGCAAGTCTAGGGGGCCATAAAGGTTAGAAAAAGCATAAATCACACCGGAACTGTTGAATCTCAAAATGACATGTAGGACCGCTTGGGCCTTAACGACTTGAATTAAGGTCCAAATCGACTCATCCCAAAAAGTTATAACCCCACCCCGGGATCCTAAATGCTCAATAAAGGCCCAACCAGTAAGGAACGGCCCCTAATACTTTGCAGCTTTGAGGGGTTAGTGTAGGATCTAGATTAACCCCAGAGGGGGGGTGAATAGGGTTAAAGCAAATTTTACCGAATTAAACACGTAATCAAAATGCAGATAAATAAATATGCAGAAAAGTAAATCACACACAAAATTTACCCAGCTTCGGCAACCCCTGCCTACTGCTGCATTCCCAGATTTCTATTAGAATTAAACAGTATCCCGCTTACAAACACTCCTACAGACTCGCACACCCTGCTCCGCCTATAGAGTTTCGTAAACTCGCACACCCTGCTCACTGAACTAACCCTAACTAGACAATCTGACACTACCTAAACCTTAGGTGGTGATTTACCCTTACTTGTCTTGAAAAAGTAAAACTGAAAACTAAAAACACAGATTAAAACCAGGGCAAAATTTAAATTGAAAATTTAAAATAATTTTTGCCCTCAAATAATCTAGGCCCAAACTAACACATTAAACCCGACCCAATAAGAAAGAAAATTTAAAACCAAAATTTAAAACCCTAATTGATAAATAGGCCGACCCGATTGAGTTTTATATCGATCCCCTTTAAAAAATTATCGGCCCAATCCTTTATCTTCGATCCCCTTTCTTTTATTATTCTGGCCCGATCCCTTTGAGAAGAAAAATGGCGATTAGGGCTTCAGCGATTCTGGATTCTACTTGCGAATATGGCTCGATCTTTATCAATATTTGCTCGACTGAATTAGGGCTTTGCCCTTGTTCTTTTTGCTGGTGAATTGGAGCTTCGGCTTCGTCGATATTCTGTAGCTCTGGCTTGCAATGTTCCTTGCGTCGAGACTGGAATTTGGAATTAGAGCTTCGGCTCTCTCTCTGGAGTTCATCTGCGATACTGGTATGTGAATTCCTTTTGCTTTGCTGGTTTTGGATTGATTGAACTTAATGTGATTCGAGTTATTGGTTTATTGTTCTCTGTTAGCTCGAACTCAAATACTTCATTTGCCGATGATGTTAATTCTTTTATAGGGTTCGCATCCCTCGATTTTCGTTCGTATAATATAATTTGAATTTGTCAAAATTCTTTGCTCTGCCGCTTGATGATGTTTGCACATTTGAGATGATTTATGACTTGTTCAAAATGCGTATATATTTGTTTTTCGTAACTTGGTCATCACGGTATTGATATTTCTTGACTTGGTTTGATACTGTGACTTTGACTTGTTCAATTGCTCTTGGCTTCGACTTGAATTTTGCAAATTCCTGACTCGATTTCGTGATTTCCTGGTTACTTGATATAGTTCGAACTTTTGCCATACTATTCACTACCTCTGGTAGCACTTTCGACCTTGTTCGAACTATTCTTCACTGGCCTGTACATGTTTTTTGATTTTGTTGACTTCGGTCACTTGAACTATTTTGGTTTTTATTTCACTGGTCTCTCTGGTGCACTTTGTATCACTTATGACTGTCGACATTACTCTGTTGTTTGGATTGGCTTGTGTACTTCACTGTTATATGAACTTGATTGCTGAATTGGTTTTGATGCCAGTCTATACTTTGTTTTATTTATCTGGTCTTGAAGATGTACACTGTGCTTCGAGTCTCGTGTAGTTTCACATGAACTGGTTCATACTTCTTGTACTCGTGATGCATTATATTTTTCCTTGAGTCACTGTGTATAGATTCCTGTTATTGTTGAGGCAGAGCACATTGTATTTATGTCTTTGAGCTTGGGCATGTGTGCTTCATGTAGTCTGGTTGTCACTACATATTGTAGTTTTGAATGTGACATGTCTGCATTGAACTCTGGTATGATGTTGCATTTGTTTTGGTCTTTGATTTCTGGTCTTGGCTTCTTGATGCAGTCTTCATTGATATTGTTAACTTGGGTATGATGTTGGCACTGGTTCGTGACTATGTGCAGTTTCACTTTGTTGATGGTTGAACAGTTGCTGTGTCTTTCTTCTGGTCTCATTTGATGATCTGATTCCTTTGATTGTTGGTTGGTTGGTTGGTTTCACTTGCATCTGGTCTCACTTCTGGTCTCACTTGACATCTTTGTTTGGTTTGTTGCTTTGAAGCTTCAAGTCTAGTTCTTTGAACTGTGCTTGTGCACTTCTCTGTTGCCTGGTCTGGATTTGGTCTTCGCTGTATTGAGTTGCACCAGTCTTCGTTCATGTATGATCTTGTAAACTGTTTTGAACTTGTTTGCATTGGTTTGTACATTTGCCTCGAGTCTGATTTGGTGCTTTGTTCATTTGAATCATGTTAGCTGTGGGTCTGGTTCACTTTTGATTCATGCTGTACATATTGAGTCTCACTTGAGTTGAATCCAGTTTTAAACTCGGGTTTGACCTTGTACTGATTGTTGTGACATTATTTATATTGCACCTGAGTTGAACCCGTCTTTTATTTGGGTTTGACCTTGTGCTCACCTATCCCTGTAACATTATCAAGTGTACATTTTGGTGTGCATGGCCTTGTGGCATGTACAGTGATACACTGTGCATGTCACATTGTTCGTGTGTGATGAATTCAAATATAAATGATGACGAACAACCCAAATAACTGAGGCAAATATTATTTTCAAAAAACACATTTTATTTTATACTGCAAAAACATTTCCTTTTCAATTTTACTGCGTCAATGTATATTTCTGCAGATTGCTCAGATGCTGGATTCACATTGGAATGAAGTTGAAGATAAGTACGAGTGTGAATGATATGTAGTGAGGAACTGATGTATCTATGAAATTGTGATGTAATTGTATTGTGACTGAAAATGTATAGTTATAGTGAGAGCTTGAATTTGTACTATCAAAATTGTAATAAATATTTGTTTGAATAAAATATTCGTTTGAATTCCAATTCTGTGTTATTTATTTTATTCAGCAAATATTTATTTTATCTGTGAAAAATAAAATAGTACAATATCAAATACATTTAAATGAATGTATATATGTTTATTATCATCAAACAAAAAGCATATACATGCATTATTCCACAATCTCCCCCTTTTGATGATAACAAACATATATTTAAGATTTTGACTATATTAAATGTATTTGATTATTCAGTTTGCTCCCCCTATTTGAATGCTCTCTTTCTACATAATACTCCCCCTACATATATGCATGAGAATAAAGAATTCAAATGAGCCTTGATGCAATTAGAAAATCTTTGACCTTTATTTTCAAAATCTTAACTTTCTCTCCCCCTTTTGTTATCAGCAAAAGAATAATAGTAATGGAAAAATAGAGATATAGTGATAGACATTAATACAATATTAAAGCTCAATTGAGTGTAAATATTAATTTCAATAAGAAAATCAAACAAAAATCATAAATACTTTAATTGACGCATATTCCACTTTAGAATGATATGAATTATTTCATCAAATAAAATCATATAGTTGTGTCTATTTGTGGTATATTTATATCAGGAATTTGAATAGCTACTAATCATGCATAACCGTTAGGACTTTTAAATGAGATTAGTAGTATTTCAAAATTTTAAAAAAATGAATTCAAGTATCTTCTAACCACGCATAACCGTGGGGACTTTTAAATGGGATTAGAATCAACTTGTCTATTTAATTAATTAATTTTGATATGCGTTCCATATATGCATAACCATGAGGACTTTTAAATGAGCATGGAAGCACATAATCAAAAATCCAAGTAATTCACCCATGCATAACCGTGAGGACTTTTAAATGAGAGTGAATATTTTGGATATTATTTTTTATTATTAAAAATATAATAAAATTGAAGCACAAATGATTTCCCGTTTAAACTACCACATATTGACATACTATATTGACTTTTGATGAGTGATGGTCGATAGAAAAATGATAGAAATAGAAATGATCATGGAATATTTATCAACAAAAAGTTTTTATAACTCTTGTTTAAATTTCTAAAGAAATTTTCTAATTATACTTCCTCAAGTCATAATATATGATTAATATCAACACTCATCTTATTTTCAATCACTATTTATTTTTTTAGATAATTATTAGAGGGTCAGATCAGTTAATCAATTTTAGAAATAGTTATAAAATCAAATTTTCTTTAAATAAGTAATCTGATACAAGGTCAACAGAAATTATTTTCTAGAAGGGGTTTTCAAGAAAAAAAATTTCTGCTAAAGTAGAAATTATTCCAAGTGAAAAATATGCAGATATTTTCTTTGAAAAATGATGCAGCAAATGAATGTCTCGAAATATAATCACGTTCCACTAGTAATTTATCTATCAACTATATTACCAGTGTGATCTGCATCTGACTCAATATCACTCGTTGGATGTCATATACCAGATTGTGAAATTTCAACAAACTATCTCAGAGTTATTTTTAACAAACTTGACTTTAAATTGAAGTCGTGTTAAACATCAAACAAATATCACAGTGTCAGATTTAGAAACCATAAGATCAACATTCATTAAACCAAAATCATTGTTTCAAAAACAATTTCTTGAAGTTTCACCAATAAAGTTTCAACAGTTTCAACAATTTCTAAAAATCCTTTTTATAGCATGAGTAATCAGTAATCAATCAACATCATAATTTGACCAAACAGACTAAGTTCAATGAAAAAATGGTTTGTCAACTTTTAAGCACAAATCAAAGTCATAGATAAAATCAAGTCATGTAAGTAAGTTAGAATCTGTCAACCATCATAATTACTTCGAGTAATTCTGTTTGAAGATGATTGGTAAAAAATCAGAATTAACATCATCAATCATTTCACATAACTGGCTGATTTAATTCAGATTATGGTGCAGATTTTCACATTTTATCTATCGTTTGAAAATAAATACAATTACCTGTTTTACCTGAACGATAATCTTTCGTTGTTTGCCCATTGTGAATCTGTCACCTTTATACTAGGCTAAGGAACGTTGATTTGTCGCCCGTTGTGTGTTTGGAACAGCCAGTATCCAGATAACACTAATGTTGTTCCTTAGCCTGCCATCACACCTACACGGTAAAAGATTTTTGTGACCTATTTGTTTTTATAGGTCCATGGTTGTTAGTGGCAGAAGCATTGTGAATAAACAATCCCTTTGGAACCCAAACTTGTTTTGTCCTTTTATTCTTGTTCCAATAGACATGAAATTTGTTTGTAGAATTTTTAGGAACCCAAACTTGTATAAATTTTGTGTTCTTGTTCCTATGACTACAATTTTCAGCACAATGTCCAATTATTCCACATCTAGCAAAGACACTCTTACCTTTTGCATTATCATCAACTTGTGTTTTCCCAAAACCTAGTCCTTTTCTGTTGTTAGCAAAAAATTGATTTCCCAATAACATATTGAATGATTTTTCTCCTCTTGAAAAGTTATTCAGAGTTTTCTCAAGACTTTGGACTTTGTTTTTTAGTGTTGTGTTTTCAGTCACAAGTGAGGTGCATCTATTTATAAAATCCTTTCTCCTAGTGTCAATGGTTTCCTTAAGATTCAAGTTTTCTTTTTCAAGATTCTCCAAGCTATTCTTCAGTTTTGATAATTCTGAATCTAAAATTTTACAGTTTTTACAGTCTAGGTTTTGAATATTTTCAAGTTCAGTTTCTAACCTAAAATTTTCATGGGCAAGTACTCTCCTATCAGATTTTAGTTTTTCAATTTTAGATTCAAGAGCATCAACTGTTTTAGTAAGATCAAGACACATTAAAACAAGATCTTTATAAGAATAGTCACATACCTCACTAGATTCCTCCGAGCTTGCTTCTGAATCTGATTTTGTCATAAGACACAAATTAGCCTCCTCTGAGCTATTATTCGAAGCTTCCTCTCCTTCTTCATCATCCCAAGTTGCTGCAAAGACCTTCTTTTTCTTTTTCTTTCCTTTGTTGTTTTTGAGAAGTAGACAGTTTGGTTTGAAGTGGCCAGGCTTATTGCAGTTATAGCAGGTCAATTCATTATCGGAATTGTCAGACTCTTTTGACCTATTACTATTTGTTTTCTTCTTGCGTGGCCCGAATCTTGACCATTTTCTAAGATTATTGACGGCCATTGCAAGCTCTTCAATTGGATCTTCTTCTTCGCTCTCTTCTCTACTCTTCAAGGCAATTGTCTTCTTCTTTGGTTCGGAATTGATGCGTTCCTCCTTTGCTTTTAACTCAAGCTCATACGTCATTAGATTTCCGATCAAATCCTACATGCTCAGTTTACTTAAACCTTTTGATTCTTGTATTGCCGTTACTTTTGCCTCAAAGTTCATCGGTAAGACTCATAGTATCTTCCTCACTAGCTCTACCTCATAGAATACCTTTCCAAGCGCTCTAGCATTGTACATCAAGGTTGAGAAGCGTCCAAACATGTCTTTTATGCTCTCGCCTTTGTCCATAACGAAGTTTTCGTATTCATTGCTGAATAGGGCTAGACGAGACTCCTTGACTTGATAAGTTCCTTCATGTGTCACCTCCAAGGTATGCCAAATTTCCTGCGCAGTTGTACAATGAGAAATTCTATTAAATTCATTCTTATCAAGAGCACAGATCAAAGCATTCATTGCTTTAGCATTTGTAGTTTTTAATTTCATATCATTAGCGTCCCACCTATCCTTAGGTTTAGGAATCTCAGTATCACCAAAAGTTATAGTGGGAGCTTTATAGCCAGTTTCAATAATGTCCCAAACATCATAGTCAACAGAACTAAGATAAATACCCATCCTAACTTTCCAATAAGCATAATCATTCCCATTAAACATTGGTGGCCTAACAATAGATTGCCCCTCAAAAAAAGCATTATTTGATGAATTCATGACTCTAGAGTTAAAGTAAAAATACCAGGCTCTGATACCAATTGTAGGATCTAGATTAACCCTAGAAGGGGGGGGGGGTGAATAGGGTTATAGCAAATTTTACCGAATTAAACACGTAATCAAAATGCAGATAAATAAATATGCAGAAAAGTAAATCACACACAAAATTTACCCAGCTTCGGCAACCCCTGCCTACTGTTGCATTCCCAGATTTCTATTAGAATTAAACAGTATCCCGCTTACAAACACTCCTACAGACTCGCACACCCTGCTCCGCCTATAGAGTTTCGTAAACTCGCACACCCTGCTCACTGAACTAACCCTAACTAGACAATCTGACACTACCTAAACCCTAGGTGGTGATTTACCCTTACTTGTCTTGAAAAAGTAAAACTGAAAACTAAAAACACAGATTAAAACCAGGGCAAAATTTAAATTGAAAATTTAAAACAATTTTTGCCCTCAAATAATCTAGGCCCAAACTAACACATTAAACCCGACCCAATAAGAAAGAGAATTTAAAACCAAAACTTAAAACCCTAATTGATAAATAGGCCGGCCCGATTGAGTTTTATATCGATCCCCTTTAAAAAATTATCGGCCCAATCCTTTATCTTCGATCCCCTTTCTTTTATTATTCTGGCCCGATCCCTTTGAGAAGAAAAATGGCGATTAGGGCTTTAGCGATTCTGGATTCTGCTTGCGAATATGGCTCGATCTTTGTCAATATTTGCTCGACTGAATTAGGGCTTTGCCCTTGTTCTTTTTGCTGGCGAATTGGAGCTTCGGCTTCGTCGATATTCTGTAGCTCTGGCTTGCAATGTTCCTTGCGTCGAGACTGGAATTTGGAATTAGAGTTCGGCTCTCTCTCTGGAGTTCGTCTGCGATACTGGTATGTGAATTCCTTTTACTTTGCTGGTTTTGGATTGATTGAACTTAATGTGATTCGAGTTATTGGTTTATTGTTCTCTGTTAGCTCGAACTCGAATACTTCATTTGCCGATGATGTTAATTCTTTTATAGGGTTCGCATCCCTCGATTTTCGTTCGTATAATATAATTTGAATTTGTCAAAATTCTTTGCTCTGCCGCTTGATGATGTTTGCACGTTTGAGATGATTTATGACTTGTTCAAAATGCGTATATATTTGTTTTTCGTAACTTGGTCATCACGGTATTGATATTTCTTGACTTGGTTTGATACTGTGACTTTGACTTGTTCAATTGCTCTTGGCTTCGACTTGAATTTTGCAAATTCCTGACTCGATTTCGTGATTTCCTGGTTACTTGATATAGTTCGAACTTTTGCCATACTATTCACTACCTCTGGTAGCACTTTCGACCTTGTTCGAACTATTCTTCACTGGCCTGTACATGTTGTTTGATTTTGTTGACTTCGGTCACTTGAACTATTTTGGTTTTTATTTCACTGGTCTCTCTGGTGCACTTTGTATCACTTATGACTGTCGACATTACTCTGTTGTTTGGATTGGCTTGTGTACTTCACTGTTATATGAACTTGATTGCTGAATTGGTTTTGATGCCAGTCTATACTTTGTTTTATTTATCTGGTCTTGAAGATGTACACTGTGCTTCGAGTCTCGTGTAGTTTCACATGAACTGGTTCATACTTCTTGTACTCGTGATGCATTATATTTTTCCTTGAGTCACTGTGTATAGATTCCTGTTATTGTTGAGGCAGAGCACATTGTATTTATGTCTTTGAGCTTGGGCATGTGTGCTTCATGTAGTCTGGTTGTCACTACATATTGTAGTTTTGAATGTGACATGTCTGCATTGAACTCTGGTATGATGTTGCATTTGTTTTGGTCTTTGATTTCTGGTCTTGGCTTCTTGATGCAGTCTTCATTGATATTGTTAACTTGGGTATGATGTTGGCACTGGTTCGTGACTATGTGCAGTTTCACTTTGTTGATGGTTGAACACTTGCTGTGTCTTTCTTTTGGTCTCATTTGATGATCTGATTCCTTTGATTGTTGGTTGGTTGGTTGGTTGGTTTCACTTGCATCTGGTCTCACTTCTGGTCTCACTTGACATCTTTGTTTGGTCTGTTGCTTTGAAGCTTCAAGTCTAGTTCTTTGAACTGTGCTTGTGCACTTCTCTGTTGCCTGCTCTAGATTTGGTCTTCGTTGTATTGAGTTGCACCAGTCTTCGTTCATGTATGATCTTGTAAACTGTTTTGAACTTGTTTGCATTGGTTTTGTACATTTGCCTCGAGTCTAATTTGGTGCTTTGTTCATTTGAATCATGTTAGCTGTGGGTCTGGTTCACTTTTGATTCATGCTGTACATATTGAGTCTCACTTGAGTTGAATCCAGTTTTAAACTCGGGTTTGACTTTGTACTGATTGTTGTGACATTATTTATATTGCACCTGAGTTGAACCCGTCTTTTATTTAGGTTTGACCTTGTGCTCACCTGTCCCTGTAACATTATCAAGTGTACATTTTGGTGTGCACGGCCTTGTGGCATGTACAGTGATACATTGTGCATGTCACATTGTTTGTGTGTGATGAATTCAAATATAAATGATGACGAACAACCCAAATAACTGAGGCAAATATTATTTTCAAAAAACACATTTTATTTTATACTGCAAAAACATTTCCTTTTCAATTTTACTGCGTCAATGTATATTTCTACAGATTGCTCAGATGCTGGATTTACATTGGAATGAAGTTGAAGATAAATACGAGTGTGAGTGATATGTAGTGAGGAACTGATGTATCTATGAAATTGTGATGTAATTGTATTGTGACTGAAAATGTATAGTTATAGTGAGAGCTTGAATTTGTACTATCAAAATTGTAATAAATATTTGTTTGAATAAAATATTCGTTTGAATTCCAATTCTGTGTTATTTATTTTATTCAGCAAATATTTATTTTATCTGTGAAAAATAAAATAGTACAATATCAAATACATTTAAATGAATGTATATATGTTTATTATCATCAAACAAAAAGCATATACATGCATATTCCACAGTTAGGGCAAGCAAGCTTAGATCCTTGTATAAATAAAATCTCAAGGTGAAAATCACGAATAAAGTTCCTAATTAAATCACACTTATCAGCAGTTTCCATACCACGTACATTCCAAGTCGTAATCTTCATAAAGAACGAAAAGCCCTCTCCTTTTCCAAGTTTTTTATGACAGAAACCAACTTAGGAGACAAGGTAGCACCAAAATATGCAACTGCAGATATAATAGCAGATTGATCTAATGAATTTAAAATATTTAGGACAAAAACACTACCTGTCAAAGGGTGTCCCACACTACGGGAGAGCAATTGGCCACTACGATGGAAAACAGAAACATGAGTTGAAGCGGCAGTAGCTGGAGGAAGGCTCGGTGCTTGAGGAGAAGTAAAAAGGCAACAGGCAGTCTCCATATCTAGGAGGCGGGCGTTGTCTTGGTGTAGCCCACGGCCCAACTTCATCTGAAAATCAAGATCCATGTCTTGGTTAAAGTAAAATTCCCTATCTGTTGAGTTCATTGGAGGTGTCTCAATGTTCAGTGGCGGCCACCAAACAGATGGACCTGGGTCATTGGCAGTAGGAGACCCACCTTCTTCTGATGAAGTAATGTTGATAACCTTCTTACCCTCTATGACATCTTCCCTCTTTTATTGAATCAAAGCTTCATCTGACATCACATCGTCGGTTAAGCTCAAAGGGGTGAAGGAATGTCTGCCCGGTCTTGGGACCTTCATCATGAAACAAGTACACATGCTTTTGCGATCGGAATTTGAGAGTGTCAGCATCTCCAAGGATGATATGCGCATGTGGAATAGGTGGATGGACATGCACCCAAGGCTCAAAGGAAATCTTAAAGGCACGCTCGATAGTAGTGATGATTACCGATCATGGGATGGAGACTGAAGTGTCTAGACGGATTTTAACAAAAGTATAACGGTTGTCAATCGAAGCTCAGGAATAATGGTCGATAGGGATGAAAACCCCAATTGGAAAAAGCACCGCCTTAAGCTTAGCATCCCCTTTAAGGAAAGGAGGCAACCCAGAAATGCGGGTCCACGATGGGACAAAAAACTCACATTTTAAGCACCCTCTTTCCAATGACCATTGGCGTGTGAGCACCGTGCCACACTCCTTATGAAAGAAGCCTTTACGGATGGTGATGCTGAGATGCTACCAGTCTGGGAATCTCTCCAAAAAAGACTTATGCTATGAAGAGTGATTCTCTAGTTCCCCCTACGGAAGTGATGAGACAAGCAGCGGTGAAGGTCTTCAATGGACCAAAGTCCACTGACGACCAAGAAGGACGACATGCACATTATTATATGAATACAATATTATTATTTGTCTTTATAAACCATTCTTGATTCTTTTTGACTCAAGAATACCAACACCTTGTATATTTTTTTAAATATATTTAGTAACCAAGACATGTTACAAGTATATTAGATGCACATTATCATATGAATGCGCTCGCAGTTTTCCTCTGCTTGTTTCATTTTGCAATCAGGAACTGTGAATGGAGCAAAGTCTCATTTGATCTGTTTCTTAGACGCTAGAAAATTGCACAATTTAGTAATTAATGAAAAAATTAAAATGATAATGCTTGATATAATTTTAAAAATAAACAATAAAACATTAGAAAATTATAAATAATTTTTTTTAGTAAAAATAGAAATAAAACTAAACATATTTTGCAAAAATTAAACAATATTAGTACTCATACAACATTTTCTGTAAAATAAAAAATAACACTGATAACATATATCTAGAACCACCAACTCAACAACTTAGTGGTATAACATTTTAGGTTTAGGTTTTAAATGTCATCGGTTTAAATCCCTCAGACATCAAAATAAGTGATTCGTCCGTAGGGGTGTTGTCCCTGCACCACACCTAAGGGGTTTGTCATCCCTTGGACACCCACTTTGTAGTGGCAAATCCGCGTAGTAGTAAATATTTGCTTAAAAAATCATTACTCGCTTTCAATTCCGTTATTTTCTTGTAATTTTCTTCGTGCATTCGTATTATACCTGTTGTATTTTTCTAATGTTGTTATACCACTTTCTTTTTTAATGTTTTATTAATTTCAGATTTTTCGCACTAATTCATAATATTATATCAATCCTTAACGTTACTGAAAAATACTTAAAATAATTTACAACAAATAAAAATACAAATTCATACAAACAAACATTTCTCTTCCGCTGCCCCTTTCGCAACAAAGAAGGGTATTTCGTTTTCAATGATGTTTCTTCGTTCTTGTCCAGTTCAGAATACTCCTATGTGTTATTTTCGGTTCGCAAAAGCACACCATACCTATGTAATCGTTACACATCTGTATCATATTCAATATCTAGAATGAGAGTTCAAAACCATTCGAGTTACATAGGAAAATGGATGCGTTGTTTCGACAGACGAAAGGAGCATTTGAAAATGGCATGAAAGGGTGATGGTTGAAGAAAGGGAATGCGTTCTTGTGTTACGAAAGAAGTATTTGAATTGTTTTGTTATAAATAAATTTTTTCGTTGTATTTTTGTTTTAATCGTTTTTTAATTAAGTGGTTAAATAATAAAATTAAAAAAGGGCTTTCATTCAACACTAGAAATTGAAATAAAACTAGAAATACAACCGAATACAACGATAATAAAACTAAAAATCAGGTGGTAGATGAGGTTGTGGATAGGCAGGTGGACGGGTCATCATATACTGCTGATAACGTTCTATTTTCAACCGTAGCCAATTCTAGACGTCGTCATCTTCCGAAAAACCGAATCCTTCCATGTTCTTTTAAATCTTGAGTAGTGATACAGCTTCAAAAGATTGAATTTCTTCAAACTTTTTCACACAATCAATGACATCCTTAAAGGCCGTAGACGAATAAGCAGATGGTACATTTGGACTAGTATTAGGAAAGGAATAGTATATGGAGAGAGACTAGGTAAGAGGTGGACTAGGATTAAGGTAGAGGCTATTTGTTTCAGAATGAGATTTCTTCTTTCTTTTATAACAAGAATGATACTTTGTTCAAACAGAACACCGACTGTGATGTCCCAGTGGCTCGAATGCATAATTTTTAGAACCTTTGTCTAAAGTATCATACCTCTAACCACTTGAGTTAGAAGTCCTTGACCCAAACAAGATTTCTTCAAATTTATTTTGATATAACATATCAATAATCTGGTTTATCTTTTCGTCGTTCTCCTCTCGCCTTCTTCTACTACGAACATTAGTAACCTCTACCACACACTGATGTAGGCAGTTGTGATGATTGCATGTTGAAATCTTTAATGGAGTATAAAATTCATCAAATCCTCCTATTGCATCGAACGACGTGCTGATGGTTTGTTTTGGACTTTTGGAGGAAAAAGTTGAGTCTCGACTTGTTCTTTTATGACACCAAACGTGAATGCACCCTTCCGTTGCAACGGTAACTTGAAAAAATCTATTGCGGTGACTCCATATGAGCCCCCCACACACATATAGGTTAGCTTTTTGAATGTTATGACTAACCGTTGGAATTAAACCATTGATGTCAAACACAAACCATTCAGTTTCAACAATTGAGCCAAATAGACTAAAATCGTGGACCCTAAGCAAGATGCGTTTGATGCATCCCCAACTTAAACCGGATAAAATATTGCAACGAATAGTACCTTAGGAACATCGGTAAAGGTTTAATCATGTACCATACAGCATACTTCATCTACGTGAAAATGATGATATAGCTACCTAGTATTGATGAGCAATTAGTTGCTTAGCCTACTACACAAAAATAATAACAATATCTTCAAGAAATTAAATGCAGATCCACTCTGTTTCTCCCCATCTATACAGATATAACTGTCAGGTGAGTTTAAATTTTCTAGGAATTTCCCCTTTTTCACTCAACGAAACCATGCTTATTTCTTTTTACCAAGATCGACGTATCAAATGATACTTCTGTTTCTTCTCCCTTTGAATCAAACATTTGTTTGTCAAAACTTTGAAATTTTTCGATTTAAGTATGCATTTCAAATGTTATGATAAGGACTGAGGAATTAGAAAATACTAATCCTTGCAACAAAGCGGACTACAACAAAGTGAAGATAAGAAATCAGAATTGTTTTTAAAATTTTCCAACAAGCGGTAAAACAGATCAAAAAACCATTTTCCAAATGGACTAATCAGCTATTTTCCGTCGTATTCTCCTATTCTCCTATCCGTACATTTTAAAATACATGGTTGAAAACACAAAAACCATGATTAGTTTCCAAACCAATTGGACCTAGGTTTGCTTAAAAAAGTCCATAAACTACAAAAGTGAAAAGGATAGCATACGCAGCTCCAAGCAAATTTGACCATTCTCATCCACTACTCCCTGAATCAATAACTTGACCTAAGATTACTTTGCTGAAATTATATAAAATGCTGATAACATAGAGAACCTTGTCATAAAAAGAGAATTAAAAAAGCATGTAATTTGAAAATTATACTCCATGCACTTCGGTTTATATATTCATGCTTCGGTTTGGAAACTAAAGAACGCCAAAAAAGGGGTTATTGATAGCAGAATTGAGTTCAGCGCCTGCAGAGTTTAACACTGCCATGTCAACTTTTTCCCTTGGCAATAGCAAGAATTCTCCACCTTCCTGCTTTTCGAACCCGCAAACCTGTAAAAATTCAATACCTCCTTGCAGGCTGCCAACTCTATCCTGTAATGAATAATAAATTATGAAATTTGAATGGAAAAGCATATGACATAAGATTTTGTTTCTTCGTTTTATTCTTATTTATTTGAAAATTCAAAATGATTACATAACCAAATGTCTTACAATTGTTTTACCGGTGGTTTTTGACTTGTTCATTGTTATGACATTTTTATCGAAACAAATACCACATTGTCTAAGAAATCTAAGGTGCGCTGTGCAAGTAAACACGATAAGAAATCTTCTCATAAATAACAACTTCTTTTGCTTGTTTGATATGTTCATATCACATTCAAAATCAATCTCCACAAAATTTGAGTTCATTTGAATACATCTAACTTAACATTTTTGATGTCTAAAAATAACAGTTGAAACAAATGCCTTTGTAGAGAAGTTATAACGTAGATATGATAAGGGTGCTTCAGACAGTATGTGTCACTGAGCTTTCCTTACATACATACATACGTACATGTGTGTGTGTGTATAATATATATATATATATATATATATATATATATATATATATATAGGAAGAGAGAAATGCAACATTAATAAACTAAAATTTCAGGACAATCTTTATTGCACCTAAAATTTATGATAGCAATTCCAGGAAATTTGTAAGTGACAGAAATAATATTCATTAGTTAACACAACCGAGTATTTATTCCATAGTTTACCTGGAAGGTTTGATTATTGAGCCTGATTTTTCGGAATTTCTCCTCATCTGGGTTTCTGGCAACATTTCCAACGTACGTGAGAAGTGTTTGAAATGCTCTCTTTACTTTGGCATCATCCTCCTGCCAAAAAATAGTTGACGAAACAAACATACAATTGTAATCATTATACCATTACGAAGACTGATTGAACAAAATCATATAATAATAAGAAAATAAAAGGACACCATAATCAAATTATGATTCAGATAGAGGATGATAACCGATGGCCAACTCAGCATGAGTGTGGGCTAGATTCACTTTCCTAAATGTGGTTTTTGCATATAGAGAGGAAAGCACCTTAATTTGTAAATATATTCAAAATTTTGGTCATGTCTTGACTCCTAAACATAGAAATCCCAAAATCACTAGAATTCCACATCAAATTGGCAATGTCAAATAGAACTCCATGTGACATAGTAAATAAACTATTGAAGAACACAGTGGCGTGGTATGTTTCAAATGATTTAGGTGAAGTTTTTGCATTTACTCGCACCATTGTTATCAAAAATCTTAAAATCTTACGATTTAGATCTCATTTTGGATCAAATCTCTCACGTTCCGGTTCGATTTACATTCCGATTCAAACTCAGTTAAAACCACAGCTGATAAAAATCATTCAATCCATACTTATACATTCAATATGATCGTTTGGATCCACAATTTCAATTCTAGTATTTTCTATACAAATAAAAAATAGACCAAGGGAGAAAATTAAGTTTTAAGTTTATACGTAGAAGTTCAAACATAATAATCAATTTTAAAGTGTGTACAAACCTTAATATATGAACATTTTGAATCTACAATTTAAGATTTAAATCTCGTTTCGAGTTAAAATTTGAATTTTACGATTTGAATCCCATTTTGAGAACCTTGACTCGCACATCAAAGTACATAGTTAACCAAATAATGAAAATACATTCCACTATGGTGAGAGTGAATACGCTTAAATTATGCAAATAAGCAAAACGTTTTGAAGTGACAAAGTTTACCTTGTGGGTCTGCTTGAGTGACCTTAGGCACTCTCTCATGCGATCTGCTTTAGTAGCAGGTCTAATTGGTACAAAACTCTGCAAATACAACTGTCAATATAGTATACCAGAAATGACAATTTAAAGATATAAAAATTTATCTGAACCTTTTTTTCTTCAACGGGTGGACTGGGCTTAGATGCTGATGGTTCTTCAGGAGGCAATCCAAGTTTTCTTCTTCTTTCAGCCTAAATGTGTATAATCAATTGTAGTGGAATGCGAAAGCTAGTATAAAATGTGTATTAAAACTACTCATGTGTTAATGAATCTTCACCTTGTCTTCCTCTAAACGCTGACGAATCTTCTCTCTTGCTCTCTTCTCTTCCTCTTTCTCTGCCTTTCTCAAAGCCAGAATGCTAAACAAAAGAAAATCTTAGATTATAAGTTACAGCTAAGAGTTGTGAAATAATATAGGATATTGTTCTTTTCTCTCTCTTAAATATACAGATAGAACAAACCGTTTTCTTTCATTTTCTTCTTCAATTCTCTTCGCTTCAAGAAGTTCTTTACCAATACGTATTCTCTCCTGATGACAATAAAACAATTAACACTAAATCGGGTATAAAATCAAAGACAGGTAATTCTCAGCTTTCATTGTTAAATGCAGCATGCCTAATAGTTGAAGAATAGACTATAGTCTATAACCAACTCCATTTAAGTATATCATAGTACAAACAAATAAAAAGCTCAATGATTTATACATTTACTATATGATATTCACAATGATTCGCATAACAGATGGTCAAGGCGGCAGGTAATCCTACTAATCTACTAACCTAGTAGTGCAAACTGCAAAAATAGTGACAGCATTGAAATTGCAACTGGTAATGTTTGTCTACAGTGATCTAATGGAACAATGTGTGAAGACCATGTAAATTTCTCAGTCCATTCACATTTAAATGAGCTTTTTTGTAGGTGCGCATTAATTTAAGCAAGGTAAAAAATTTGTTCATGTGTTAGTAATATTTTTTCTGCAGCTTACTCTCCATAAGTTCATCTACTATTCGGTCTACATACCCGTGATGCACATAAAATGGAGTTAGATGTGTTGTCCTGTTTAGAGTTTGACCTAGATTTAGATGTGTGGGCAAAGTATTTTATAGTGAATGTTAAGAAAAATTATATGCAATTCATGCTTTTTTCTAGGAAGTAGGAAATGAAATGACAGTTGATTCTTTAATTTGTATACATCATCAAATACTAGTTTCCATTGTTGCATCACTGTAACCCGAGAAAACATAAATTTGACTTAATCATAAATGACATAAATTTTATTCAACATATGATGCATTATTATGATCGTTACTAATAGGTTTAAGTAATACCGTACCTACCAAATATTATTCTAAAATTTAGCTAACATCTCAAAAACACATTTAAGGAGTTTAAATACTGCAACTAAGAAGAAAAAACAGATAAGGTTCATGCCATTATTTTGACTTTAGAATCGCGCACACAACAAGCTCGTTAGTGTTGCAAATATTGTGGATAAATGTTGCTTTACGCAAAAGACCCAATTTTGGAAAAGACTGAAAATGAAAAAATGTTTATTGTTCATAATATAATGAATGGATGCAGCCCTTCATGATTGGTGTGTTTTTTCCATGAAGAGAATTACGAAAAAACAACAAATAGACTAGCCTTTTGTCAACTTACTAGTCGAAAATTCAAGTTTTCTTTTGCATATTCCAAATAACTTTCGATAACATTATTTGAGTGTTTGAAAGAGAAACTAAATATCACCCTGCTTTGTCGGACAATTAGTTTGAGGTGTCCTACAGATTATGATATATTGTTTTAACTTGAAGGTTTATGTCCACATCGATCGGAAAACCGTTGGAAATATGCATAAGTCTTGAGAAGAGAGTTTGTGAAGTTGCAACAGTATTAATCATCAAGATTGCAAGTGCTGAATTTGTTGTATTTCATATCAAAATATTGTGCATGTATTAATTGGATATACCAGTTTATATGCGAATAGACACCTATAAAATCTAATAGTTCGTGCAAGCAACATAAAGTAATGTTCCAAAAGAATAATATTATTACATATTAAACAAAAGAGTAAGCATCTGAATATACAGATAATACCTTCTCTCTTTCTCTTTCCATTCTCTTTTCTTCTTCTTCTTTCTTCTTTCGAGCACGTTCTCTGCAAGTCACAAAGAAATTCATGATAAACAAAGTGATATGTAGGTTTTGACTGTTGCCAACAAATTAGTTTAGGCAATAAGTTTTAGAGTTCTAGAGGTATACTTCAACAGAATCTCCTAGTTCAAGAAGCATGATTGTGAATCTAGTGGTATGGGAAAACTGAGCTCAATGATTTAACCGTAGCTAAATGATTAAAGAGTAGCTAATTGGAAATTATTGGCCTAGTGAACCGCTGAAGCACGTGAAGTGTTTGTGTGTTTCTTTTGTCTGTCACAAACTGTGTTGTCTACAGCATAGATGTGTCTTCGATGGTCCTCCACATATTGAATGGTAAGGAGAAAATGTAGCACAAGTCTTTAGCAAATGGTTTTCTACAACTTAAGGAACCATTTACCTAACTAATTTTGTTTGTTAGACTACATTTGTATGTGCACTTTGAATTGCTGCAATTCTAATAATAATAATAAGTTATCAAATATCGTTTAATATATGTCTTGTAATATAAACTATAAAGTCCTTGTAACAATATATAGCCATGTTCCCTTATCTCATTTCTAAAAAGAATTTTTTTTACCCAAATCAGCGTCCAATTCGGTAAATTAACCGTTTAGTCTAAAATTATATAAAGGGAATGTTAATTACTTAAACCTGAAATATATGCATAAGTATGTTTACCATGTGAATATTGATTTCAAATCTAAAGAATATGCACAAGAAAGAATGTTAAGCATGTCGATATACATATGAGAAAAAGAGTAATTAGTGCCAAGAAATATGTTTTAAAATGGTGAGCACAGATTAATTACAAGTAACATAAAGGACCTTAATTCTTGTGCTTTCTGTTTCACTTCTTCTGGGGTCAATGATGGTTTTGTAGCTTCCTTTTTCTCTTTAACAGGAACCTGAATGTTTCCGAGCAAAATATGGTTAAGTAAACATTACTATCAACCTTTTTTTTAAACCATTATTATCAACCATGTCCGAGTTTGAACTTTGAAATCTAGAACTATCTTATGGAAAAAATGGATTAGAAGGAAAGATAATCATGTCGAATGCCAAAGAAAATTTATTTGATGTACAAACATAAATGTAACAATCAAGGAAAACGTGGGTACAATATATCATATTGTTTATAAGAAGATGGCGAGGTCTGACGAAAACAAGATGAAATGAATTCTATAATCTTCATCTAAATATCACTACACCAAAAATCAGAATTAATGATTAGAGGGCATCTAATTATAACCGCTACCATATACTATGACTGCCTATTGAGGGGTCCATTAGAAAAACAAAATACACTAATATGATAGGATTGGGACAAAAAGTATACTGAAAAAGCAAGATTTATATTGATACTATCTGGTTGCCCAGCAGCGATTATTTACATGAGGACTTACCCGAGGTTTTGAATATTTATATGAGGACTTGCTCGAGGTTCAAAACCTCAGACAAGTACTTCCACACTTGCTTGAGCTTCTTCCCCAACTCATTTTCTCACTTTTAATCTTTAATTTCGCTCCACTCTTTTACTTTCACTCTTCCTTTCAAAATTGATCAAATTCAAAACAAAAATAATCTCGCTCAAGTTGAAAATCAAAACCAAAATCAAGTTCAAAACTATAATCCTGTTCAAAATCAAAATAATTACGTTGATGTTCAAAATGCAACCAATGCTATAATAATGTTATATCCATACCAATTCGCAGACATTTCTAAGTACGTATGTTGCCTTGTTGATCGCTTAACACAAATTCAACAAGGAGTTCAGTGTTATTGCAAAAGAGTTAAAATAAGACATAAAACAATAATTAATCTATTATGATTTAAGTTGTGTTCATTTTAGTTTTATCGTGTAGTGTAATGTTTTGTGTAATGTGATGTTTTATGTTAAGTTTCGTTTTAGTTTTATCATAAATTGTTTTTTTCCATAGTTTTTTCCTATAAATATACATATAAATCTGATAAACATACAAAGATAAATTGACATAGTTATACAAAAATAAATAAATTCATTGATACAAAGATAAAGTGATACCCTCTCTTACCTAAGCATCAACCTCTAAATATTGCTAATTATTATATCGAACATCTCACCAGTAATGAATATCCAATTCACTTAGCTTGTTCCAGTAAGATGCAATTTCATTTTACAATTCTAAAGCATATTCAACAGCCCTTTGAGATAGAGGTTTGTCGATCCACTCTTTAAACACGTATAAGAACCTTATGAATTGAAATCACAATGATAAACATCATTACCAGTTCTAACAACGACTATCATGGCAACAAATCCACATTGATAGTAATCTAGACATAGCTTGTTGTTTTTGCTCTTATTGTCGTCTCCCTTGTTCTCATATCTCTTGTTTGTTTTCGTATTCTTCCCTTATTATAATTTTTTTGTGTAATAGAAATGAATTTTGTTTGCGATTTATTTATAGTTGGAGTATAATAACGCGGCTACGATAAAATAAATAATATATTTTTTCTTCATATTGTAAAAATATGATAAGTAAAATTTAAAACTACATCGAAAATACATAAAAATGTATACAGAACAAAACAAAATTGAAAATTTATATCAAAAATATATAAAAAAAATCATATATAATCAGAAATTTTATAATTCAAATTGGAACTTTAAAAAGGTAAATGGACAATGGGCTGAAGTAGCCATTATAGTGTTGAGCCACTTACTCTAGCTTCCGAAACTCGTGTAACTGCTTGCTACCGGTAACTAAATTTAAGTACACGGTAGCAAAAAAGTGGGTATTAACCCAGTTGCTACCCTTATTGGGAATGTTCTTAAAAGTTCAGCAAACTCCAAAATGCTGTGAAAACAAAAAACAAAAAAAAGAAGAAGAAAAGGATTATCAATTGAATGGGATGTCATTTTTACCAAAAACTACACATAATTTGGAAGGGCGCATGGTTACAAATGCTAGGTCATTTGTAGCCCTTATCAACTCATATCCAACTCAAGACTGCACCTATCATTACCTGATGAAACCATTAAAGAAATAAGCAATGCTTCGTATAGTAATTTAAACCTAGTTCATATGCTACTGGATTTCACAATTTTCCAGATGGTGAAAACAAATATGCAATGCCAGGATATGCAGCATTCATTGCTAGGGTTGACACTGACTTAAAAGGATCATATCTTATGATTCTTATCAAATTTCATAACCAAAATAAACTATTATCGATTCACAAAGCAATCAGAATGACTTCACGATGACGCAATAATATGCATGAAATTGTTATACCAGAGGCATCTGATCAATGTCTGCATCATCCTCATGTTCCGCAACCCAGTTTACAGCAGCCTCGACACTATTATTCCCTAAATGAGCATTAAATAAAACTATTAATATCCAGGAGCTGTCAGTATAAAGCAATACTACAATGTAGAAGGAACATGACTTTTTCCTTGACATGTTATTGGTATATGTTGTGCATTGATGTTGCCATTTTCCAATCCAGAAGGAACCAGACTTATATATTTATGTTTTCATTACTATCTCGTGCTTTGACATAAGTTCCATTTAACAGAAGAGCGGAACACGAAGCATGCACGGGAACGTGGTTCTTGAATATATCATCTTAAATTAAAAGTATTGCGAGTCATTATCTTTTTAGAAAAAAAATGTCAGAATTTACAAGTGTAAACTCCGTGGGAGCATACATTAACACATTCCGTGTCAATCATTAGATTAGTAGAGGTAGATGCTTGATACGAGGCTAGAACCTATAATCTTTGCTCAGTTAACTATGTTACAAACCAACTGAACAATTTCATGGGGTTAAATACAAAGTGATTTGTATGCAAAGGTTATGTGATTTTTTTTCTTTTCTTTTTCCTATAAGGTTCCAGTGCTATTTGATAAGTGATAGGTGACAAGGGACTGGAACAAGACTGTAGCCGGTATGTGGTACATGAGTTGACTTAATGCTGGATATTACTTATTTGCTTTTAAAAAGTATCGCTATGTTAGTTTAATGAGGGAGGCATGCAACCAGACAAAGAAAGCTTCTTGAAATGTTTGTTATTTCAATTAAAGTCTATTCTCAATAAGCCGGATCAAATCTTGCATTATAGATAACCTTGTCAACTACATTCCATCCTTTATTCTTATGTGGTTATTAGTAATTTTCCATAACAAATAACTTTTAAGGGTCCAAGGATAATGGATATGTTGACACAACAACAGGGAAGACAATTCATCTATCTTTGAGATTGCATGTGAGCAAATAAGAGAGTTGTTGCTCGGACATAATGCTTATGTTTCCAGCTGTCATACATGTGGGTTTGGTCCTTGTGAGTGTACGCTTCCGAGTTCCGAATAAAATAAACCCACTCGCAATGCGTTCGATAATGCAATTCATAATGGGAAATGGCAATGTAGAAGATAAATGCAAACCCTAAAGGTAGAAACTGCATAAACATCAACATGATTTTTTTTAATAGCTGAATACACCTGTATATCACTTTTAAAATATAAATGACATAAAAAAATATCTCCGTCTAAATTCTTCAGTTGTCGGTATTGTGAACAGATTAATGTTAATGTCGACTTATAGTTAATAAGATAGATGAACAAGAATACACCCATGGAACAGACTAATGCCAGTACCGTGAACAGACTAATGGTAGTGCTGATTTAATGTTTAAGCAATTTTTTCTAGATTAGACATAGCATGCACCATATATATACAATATAACATTTGTCACCTGAATAATGGAGTGCTCTAGTTGCTCGAGCAGATGGAAATCCCATTGATTCAAGTTGCTCAAGAAGACTTTTATCCACATCCGGGACAACCATCTCTACATAACATAGAAAAATCAAATACTTAACCACGATTTCCACGTAAATTTGAACAGCTTACAAAGGAGAAAATACACTAATTTATATAACATTTGACAAAGGAAAAGAGTTACTAATCTTATAATCCCTATTTAATATCTCAATTTGCAGCTTAAACATCTGAATTACATGAATGCTTCAAACCTTTAAAAAATATACTAGTTTGGCAGATATTCCTAGCGCACATCGTTAACCATAATCCAATGATAATTTATTTGAAAATCATAATAAAAAGCTCACCTTGATCCTGATCCCCACTCTCACCATCTACGGCCATGCTAGTTTTTTTAACCTCCAAATCAATAGGCTTTGCCGCTTCCATAGTCTTATCTACAAAATCGCCGTGTCCAGTCCTTTTGGTATGCAGATCCATCTCCTGCAAACCATTCTCAATGCAAATTCAAAACCCTATAAATCCTAAAATAAACAGAATCGATTGGACTCTGGGAGAATTTGAGTATCGGAATAGTCACCGTTTTCGATCTGCATGGTTTTTGACATGTGGAGCAGACAAGATTGAGAACGGCTTCTGAAGATTCGGAGAAATTAGCGTGGGAAGTGAGCTCTGCATGCTCTTGCGCTTCTTCTACGCTTTTTAAAAGTTGCCCGCAATCTCCGCATTGGAGAGAAAGGCCTGACATTATTCTTGATAATAAATCCAAGAATTGAAAGTGAAGAAGAAAGATGTAGATTCGTTTCTTCACCTACCTAAACTATCTTGTGCAGACCGTATGCTGACAACTATCTTGGCCAAAGGGACACCAAATATTAGGAGGGACGCAAATTTGCAAAATTGGACCATTCTCGTCGGACCCGTTTATGTCGTCCCATTTCGCAGCTCCTCCTTCCCCTATATAACCCAATCCTTCCTCCTCCACTCCACACTAGCTAGACCTGTCAAAATATGACCCAACACATTAACCCAACTCATTTATCCTATTTATAAATAGATTCGGTTATCCCATTTATAAATTTTATTAAATGTGTTATGGGTTTGGTTAATCCATTTTTAAAAGGGTTATAAATGGGTAACTCATTTATCCATTTAAAATTACATTTTCATATTTAAACTCCGCTTAGTGCAGAAGCCGCTATTTTTTTTGTTCAGACTGCAATAACTTATTCATACTAACTCGGAATCAGGGGAGACTTCGACCGATTAACTCCCACCTAAATTACGAACAATATGAAACACTCGGATACTTCATATTGTTAACGTACACTGTAGTTCTCCATGAAGACTGACAGTTGTACTTAGAAAATAACAGGCTACCACATCCCTATATTTAAACTCCGTCTAGTGCAGAAGCCGCTATTTTTTTGTTCAGACTGCAATAACTTCTTCATATCAACTCGGAATCGGGCGAGACTTCGACCGATTAACTCCTACCTAAATTACGGACAATACGGAACACTCAGATACTTCATATCATTAACGCACACTGTAGTTCTCAATGGGGACTGGCAGTTATACTTAGAAAATAACAGGCTACCACATCTCCATATTTGAACTCCGCCTAGTGCAGAAGTCGCTATTTTTTTGTTCAGACTGCAATAAATTCGTCATACTAACTCAGAATCAGGTGAGACTTCGACCGATTAACTTCTACCTAAATTACGGACAATACAGAACACTTGGATACTTCATATTGTTAACGCACACTGTAGTTTTCAATGGAGACTGACAGTTGTACTTAGAAAATAACAGGATACAACATCCTCATATTTGAACTCCACCTAGTGTAGAAGCCGCTATATTTTTTTGTTCAGACTGCAATAACTTCTTCATATCAACTCGGAATCGGGCGATACTTCGACCGATTAACTCCTACCTAAATTACGGACAATACGGAACACTCAGATACTTCATATTGTTAATGCACACTGTAGTTCTCCATGGAGACTGACAGTTGTACTTAGAAAATAACAGGCTGCAACATCCCCATATTTAAACTCCGCCTAGTGCAGAAGCCGTTATTTTTTTTGTTCAGACCACAATAACTTCTTCATACAACTCAGAATCAGATGAGACTTCGACCAATTAACTCACACCTAAATTATGGACAATATGGAACACTCAGATATTTCATATTGCTAACGCACATTGTAGTTCTCCATGTAGACTGATAGTTGTACTTAGAAAATAACAGGCTACCACATCTCCATATTTGAACTCCGTCTAGTGCAGAAGCCGCTATTTTTTTGTTCAGACTGCAATAATTTCTTCATACTAACTCAGAATCAGGCAAGACTTCGACCGATTAACTCCAACCTAAATTACGGACAATATGAAACACTCGGATACTTCATTTTATTAACGCGCAATGTAGTTATCTATGGAGACTAACAGTTGTACTTAGAAAATAACCGGCCACCACATCCCCATATTTGAATTTTGATGAAAATTAGTATTAAAATTTTTAATTTTAATTTTTATCGAAATTCAAAACGTAAAAATTGAAATTAGAATTAGTTTATATTTATTTGTTTTTATTAGTCAAATCAAATTTATATCTTTAAATAGGTTAAATGGGTAACCCGCTTATTAAATGGGTTGGGTCATAAATGGGTCAAAAAGAATGGGTCATAAATGGGTTTGGTCAAACTCGATCCAACCTATTTTGACCCAATCCAACCCGTTTGACAGGTCTAACACCAGCCAAGACAGTGTTTCCTTCAATTTTGTTTCGATCCGTTTAAGCTCTTTTTCAAGCAATTTTCTTTCATACTCGCTTATTTTTTTCCTACCTACCATTTATGTTTTCATTGAATTTTTCTTTACGTTTCAAAATTTTATTTTTCAACATTATGGTGCAATCTTCTGGCTCCGCTACTACTTCCGTTTACGAATGGACAGAAGTGCTTATTGATTTATTCATAGAGACGGACAAAGTGCATTCCGTCAGCGGGTTTTACGCGACTGTAGCTGCAGAATTCAACGCACGGTTTAACTTCGATTGATTTCAAATACAGATGAAGAAAAAATGAGACAATCTGAAATGTTTCTGGGGCGATTGGAACAAACTGCTAATGGTAGAAGGTAGAGAATGAGATGTAGATAATGATCGACTTGACGGTTCTGAGTAGTGGTGGAATGATCCTGCGCGCAGATACAGAAAATACAGGAGAAATACCCCGATAAAATTCAGGGAGTTGGATCAGCTATTTGAAAGTTGCATAGGAAAGGACACTTGCAGGTATCAGATACCATCAGCTCCACCCGCTCAACCTTTCACTACTACCGATACAGCTTTGTATGGCGATTGGATGACTGCAGACACCACACCCGCACAGTCCAGACATAGCAGACTGATCAAGCAAGGCAGCTCAAGCAAGTATGTAAGTGGACGGTCGTTTGTTTAGAGTAACCGTTTCACCAACACTGTAGCGTGTTGTTATTCTATTTTGTCTACTATTAGTAGTGTTCAAAATTGGGAGATTATAGAGGTTTTTTGCAGCGATCACTCGATTTTGGATGTAGTAGAGATACTCCTTAATGATGAGATATTGTCATTTATGAGTTATCATTTGGGTCTCTTGTGCAGTCGTCATTAGTTTGTTTGGTTTATTTTTCTAGTTTGTTTGGTTTGCTGGTATTTGAATTTAAAATGTATTGGCATGATTTAATGGAACATTGAGTTTGTATTGGTGTATTTTATTTGCAATTATTAAACGCATACTACACAAAAATAATAATTAATTAACTATAAATCAATTAACCTAAAAATCATAAATTAAATACCCTGCTTAACTGTTGCGCTCAAATACTCAGTTCATACCCGCAAACGCATAATCCGTTCAACGATCTTCTCCAATCAAATATCCCGCTCAAATGCTCTGTTTCTATTCGCCGCAAATGCACCCTAAGCTTTTACAATGCTCTTCAACCCAACCTATGTTGAAAATCTTTCACAAATTAGACTACTATTCTCATATAAAAAAAACTCCACTAACAACTCCCTCAAGGTCCGTTTAATTAGACTTGACTAAACTAATTTTAAACCTTTTGAAATAAAAATGAACAGGTTTTGACTTTCAAAAAACAAAAATAAAACTATTTAAATCATGTTTAATAATGCTTGATTATAACATAAGCATTTTGTAATCTAGATGTTATCTACAATAGACTTTGACACATCCATAGTCCAAAAAAAAACACCACCACAACGCATACTATGCTAGAATGATATTGATATAGTATCGAGGTTTTATAGGTTAACTCATGTTTAAAGTAAAATGACTGGAAGTAAAAAAGATTTGCTTATACTCTTAAAACTCCGCTTCGGTTTGGAAGTGTTAGAAAAATTTTAATAAATTTTTTGTGTGAGATTTTTTTTAAGGGAGAAAGAAAGAAGTAGAATAGTGAAAGTGGAATAGCCTCACACCATGGAACTTTTGGAATTGTATTTGGTTAAATATAAGGCTCACAAAAGAAAAGTTGGGTCCTTTCGACATTTAAATGTTTTCTCTTGTGTTAAGCAAGAATGTCATGCATCTTAACACATGCGCACGCCCCCGGTGTCGTGGCGTTGAGCCAGGTCTAGGATTGGATTCAAAAAAATAAAATAAAATTGGACATAATTTATATATATAGACTGAATTTTTTAACTCAATAAAAATTCCCGTAAATATTTTGAATTAGAAGGAATGTTAAGGACAAGAAAATCTTCAACAAATGTATTTTCTTAAATGAAAATTATAACCATTGGAATACACAGTTATGGCCGTTGAAATGAACAGTTATGACCGTTGAACCGAATGGACATAATCGTTGTAAATGACATATCAGTACGTTGCCTACAAATAGGTCTCCCATTACATAACGAAAATCACTTCGTTCTTTAGTTTGAATTTTTCTTCTTCTCTTCGATCTCTGTTTCATTTCTTAAAATTATATCGAGTTCATAGTATGGCTTGTTACGATCTTGATACTCTTGTCAATGCAATCATTCTAAAGATGGTTGGGATCTAACTTTGGTTGTGCGACCGCAGTAGATTATATAAATTAATACTTAGGCTCCATTTTATCTTAAAAGACGGTTTGTCGAAGCTTTGTCTGCCCACTTGCTTAATCAAGCGATGGCGAGGGCAAATTATATCTTAAGGAAAGCATCATTCCACATGCCTTGGATCGAACATTGACAAATCAAAGTGCGTGCATTGTCTATGGTTGCTACTATACTAGAGAAAACCACTAACAATTAGACTCGATGATATCTAAATAAAAAACATATGTTATATTAAACATAACCATGAAAAATTAAGCTTTCATAATTAAAAGTAAGGTTTTTAAAGTTGTATCAATAATAAACTATGTCTTTGAAGAAGAAAAATCAGACTAGGCAATATCAATTTCAATCATAAGGTAAAATATATAAATTTGGAAATAATATTACATAATATTTAAAATTATCAAATTAACATTCTTTTAGTTTTGTTTGAAAAAAACTGTTACTATATCATTAATATTGTTGTACCATAATTTTCGCATAGATAAAATATACTTTGGTATAAAAAGTTGTATCGGAGATAGTTAAACCTCTAAATACCAAGGGTTTCATCTATTTCAGCTAAATCCAAAGTCTCCAATCTGCAAATAATTTTATCATAAATTTAAATGTTAAGGATGAAAGCCCTTATGGCTCAATATCAACTATAGCTTATGAAGTTTATTATAAAATAGTCCAAGCAGAAAAACATATAATTTTAGCTTATCACGATTCGTTATAAACTACATCGGTCAAAAACCAAAAGTAATAAAGTCGATGTCAAAACTGGTGTAGAAGTTAGCATATAGTAGTTTAAAATCAACAAGTGTATATAATTGGACATGGCCTGAAAGTCTCTTACAAGCTTGTTACACGGACCGATCATTGAGATGGTCACTACTACTTCAAATACAAAACCGAGTTCAACACAAGTCAAAAGTGCTTCAAGTAATCAACTACAACCCAAAACACTATGACTTAGCAATACCTCAAGCAAATATGCCATATCAACATTTAACAAGCTAACAATGCCTCGGTCAGAGTCAATATAGACACAACAAAGCAATTTAATCAAAAAAACTAAGTGGCATGCTCCTCCAACAAACTACACATCACCAATTTGCATGATTTCGTGTGCAACTAGATTACATCAAGTGTCTTAATTAGAACCCTCTAAATAGTCACGTCATCAGTCTAGAACATCTTCAACTACTATAAATTGAGAGTCTACTCTACCATGAATGGGATGATACGAGGGAATACTGCAATAAAACGATGTTCGACTATTTCCTTATTTTTAACTTTTCTTAAAGGCAACCAAGCTTTGTAAAGAGGCTAGAAATGGTTGTCTAGATAATTTCTGATTTCATGGACTTAACATGAGCAATAAAGATATGACGGGATATAAGATTTAAGATGTTTGAGGTATTATAAGATTCAGATCACAGAATTGATGAAGTGAACTTTGAAATCTTTATTGAGATTGCAACAGATAAATTACAGAGCAGAGATACTTCTCGTTTCTTATACAAGTTATATTTATATTGAGATTTTGAAATGGGCTTTAGTATTTACACGGCCCATGATTCATGTATAATGGGAACGGTTGAGATGAGATTGAATGGTTGAGATGCTAGCTGACTAATTCTTGAGTATTATATGTATTACTCGTTGCTGATATTCCTCATTACTCCCCCGCAAACCCTTCTGTGGCTAGGGTTTGTGAAATCGTCCCCAAATCCATGTCGGTTAAATCTGATATCAAATTTAGTTAAAAAATGGATGAAATTAGTGTGAGTTCCAGTGTACTCATCTCTTCTATCTTTAATTTTAACTAAAAATCATCTGCTCCAGTTGAGACTTGATACAAAGTCGACATTTCTACCAGCTAATTACTAATTCGGCTCGAGTTAGTTGAGATCTTGTTATCTTGAGAGCTACTGCTTTTGCTGACCTTCAGTTTGTCTCTAAATCGAACAAAATTTGCTTTTGACAATGGCTTGGTTAGTATGTCAGCAAATTGGTAAGCTGAAGGTATATGATTTATATTCAGTTTTCTAGTAGTTACTTGTTCACGTACAAAGTACAGATCTAACTCCATTTGCTTTGTTCTTGAATGTAGCACTGGATTTGCTGTAAGTTGAATAGTGTTAAGTTATCACACCATATAGTTGTTTTGCTCTCTGGTTTGACTTTAACTCACTAAGTAATGATTCTATCCACATCACTTCAGTTGTAGCATTTGCCACACTTCTGTATTCAGCCTCAGTGCTGGACCTTGAAACCATGGGTTGCTTTCTTGAGCACCATGATATTGGGATTTTGCCCAAAAATATACAATAACTAGTTGTAGATCTTATATCATCTGGGTTAGTAGCCCAATCTGCATCTGCATAGCTGGTGACATTAATAGATTTGCATGTTTCCAGTGCCAGTCCAAAGTCTAAGGTTCCTTTGAGATATCTTAGTATTCTTTTTACTATTTTCCAGTGTGCATCTATTAGACTTTGCATAAATTGACTTGCTTTGTTTATGCTGAAAGTAATTTCTGGTTTTGTGATAGTTGCATATTGAAGTGCACCCACTATACTTCTATACTGACCGCCATTAGATATTGCTTCACCTTTATATTTGGATACATGTATGTTGTTGACCATAGGAGTAGAGATTGGATTAGCTTGATCCATCTTAGCTTTATTTAGAATTTCTGATGTATACTTCCTCCGATTTAACTGAATTGATGAACTTGGTAATCTTTTTACTTCAATGCCAAGGAAATAATTTAGATTGCCAAGATCTTTAATAGATTACTCCCGATTTAGATGCTTTATGAGATTGTTGATTTCCACTTCACTATTACTTGTAATGATAAAATTATCAACATATATTAGTACATAAACTACTGTATTTTTGCTAAATTTTGTAAATAATGAATTATCAGATTTTGTTGGATTGTAGCCCAGTCCAATCAGTGTTGCTTTTAGCTTTTCAAACCACACTCTTGGTGCTTGTTTCGGTCCATAAATTGCTTTATTTAATCTGCACACAAGCTTTTCATTCCCCATTTGTTTGAATCCATGTGGTTGCTCCATGTATACCTCTTCTTGCAAAACACCACTTAAAAAAATATTATTCACATCTAATTGTTTGATGTTCCAATTTCTATGCAAGACAATAGTGACAACAACTCGAATAGTAGTTGGCTTCACAACTGGTGAAAAGTTTCATTAAAATCAAAATCACTATGTTGTGAATAACCTTTAGCTACTAATCTTGCCTTGTATTTAGAAATTGAACCATCAGCATTTCTTTTCAGTCTAAAAGTCCATTTGCAGCCCACAATATTTTTATTTTTGGGCGTAGGAACAAGATCCCATGTCTTGTTTCTCATTAATGCATTATATTCTTCAGTCATAGCTGATTTCCAATTCTCATTTTCAATGGCTTGATGGTGTGTACTTGGTTCATTTGTGTCCAAGACTGCATTGTATATTTTTGGTTTGAATATGCCACCTTTTGACCTTATCATCATGTGATGACTAGTTCTTGCAGTAGTTTGCTGTTGACAAGTATCCTCTATTTCTTTCTGATGCTGTTCATTGAGGGGTTGTGATTCTACTAATGTCAGATGAGAAGTGGATTGCATACTTATTCTTTGTTGAGATATTTGATCGAGTACATTTGATAACTCAACTTGCTCATGACCTGGTCCAAGTTTGGACACTGTGCGTTGTGAGTCTAAGTTGATTGGCTGAGGATTGACACAATTTTGAGCTGGCTCTTTCTGAACCTGAACCACCTCCTCGGGTAGTGCAGGTATTGGTGGTAGTGAATCTTTTGAATTATGTACTTTCTTTGATGTTCTAATTTCTGATTCCTTAAAAGGAAAAAAAATTCATTAAACACCACATGTCTAGAAATGAATATTCTACCATTACAATCTAAGCACTTATATCCCTTTTGATTAGCAACATAACCTAATAATGTACATGGGGATGATCTAAAATTTAATTTATGAGCATTGTAAGATCTAAGATATGGAATAAACAAACATCCAAACACTTTTATGCTTTGATAGTCAAGTTTGGCATTAAATAATATTTCCATTGGGCTTTTGAACTTTAAAACTTTTGTTGGTAGCCTATTAATTAAGAAAACTTTAGTAGAAAAAACATCTTGCCAAAATTTTAGTGGTATGGATGCTTGAGCTAATAAAGTGAGTCCAATTTCAATAATTTGTCTATACCTTCTTTCAATAAGTCCATTTTGTTCAAAAGTGTATGGACATGTTGTTCTATGAACAATTACTTTCCTCTGAAAATAATCTTTTAGTAGTAAATACTTTGTTCCACCATCAGATGGCATTACTTTAATTTGACAATTTATTTGTGTTTCTACCTGTGCTATAAATTTTAATACTGCATTGTGAGTTTCAGATTTTGATCTTAAAAAATATATCCAAACATATATAGAGAATGCATCAATAAATGATATATAGTATTTGTACCCATAATCAGTATGTAATGGTGCAGGCCCCCACAAATTAGTAGCAATTGATTCTAGTGGTTTATTGTAATGAGTTTCAGAGTCTAGAAATGGTAATTTATAACTCTTTCCCATTTGACAATAGGTACAGATATATGGCATCGAGATGCCATTACAAGAAATATTGCTATTATTCAACACATGCTTTACAATTGTAGCATTTGCTGTCCCAGTTTATAGTGCAACATATCAAAAGTCTTACAATTTTCTTCCTGTTTGAGTTCAAAATTATTACAACAATTTCTTTTAATTCTTGATTTTCCTGAGTTAGCCACACTGAACTTGTATAGTCCCCTACATTCTCTAGCCTGCAAGGGGATTTCCTTAACTAGACGGTAATTTAGGTAGAATTCAAAGTAAACATTGTCACCTTTTGCAAATTGTGACACACTCAATAAGTTCTTTCTAATTAGTGGTACTCTAAGTAAATTATTCAAATATAATTACCTTCTTCCAATTATGTATGAACTACAAGTGTGTGTAATTGCAATAGATTTATCATTACCCATGTGCATAGAATTCATACCTTTGTACTCCTTGTTCCCAAGATTTATATTGCCTAGACTGCTTGTGATGTGATTGGTTGATCCTCAATCAGGGTACCAATCCTCATCTTGTATATGGTTAGATTTTGCAATTTCATTTTGTTGATAATTTCTGTTATCTGACTGATTATTTGACTCTTGCTACACTTGTGCCATATTTGCACTAGGATTGGAATTTCTTTGATTATTTGAACCTTGACCTGGAACATAGTTTAGATTCAGTCTGAAGTAACATTTTGTGGCCGTATGCCCTTTTTTCACATATCTAATACTTTAGCTTATTGTCATTGTTGTTCCATCTGCCTCTTCCTCTAGATCTGCTTGAGTATCCACCCCTTTCTGTTGGCTATTCTGTTCTATTGCTGTTTTGACCTTTTCTTTAGTAATTAGCAACATAGTTAATAGAGAAATCTGATTCTTGGGGTTTCTTGTTATCAATTCTTGCTTCATGTACAAGCAAGACTGAGTGAACATCATCTACTGATGGTAGAACTTTTTTTGAGGCCGTGACTGCCACCACTACTTCATATTCATCACTTAATCCATTTAATATTGTGACGACCCACATTTTGAAAAGTTTAAATTGACAATAATCTACACATGTCCAACTTAAACAATCCAGAATATAGATAATCAATGGGATTAATTAAGAAAAATAAGGAAAGAAGAAGAAAAACAAACACATAATCTTGCAATGGAATGATAAAATATAATAATCAAATAAACAGTTCATGAAGCTGTTTATATTATACATTTGATTCTAATTTATATAACATTTATCAGAGTTATATATATAATAGGGATAAATAAAGTAATGCAGCAGACAACACGATGCAGGAATAATAATGGTAATAATATACCAAATCTCCGTCTTCGTCCTCCAGAATAAATCTTCAATAGGCTGAAAACTCAGGGCAGACCCGAGCGTAATGAAAAGAAAAAACACTCGAGTCAGGACTAAAATATTCTTATGTGAGTCAAATCGATATCGCATATAACATGAGTGTCGTGGCATCAGAGATGTTTACGGGGTTTCACATCTCCTATCCAGTGTATAATGTGCGTGCAATAACTCAAGAGATGTTACGGGATTTTCCATCTCTTAAGGATCCGTCAACATATCTATATGCAGTAGAATACGCTATATATATAATGTCTAATCAGTAAAATAGATATTTTTCTTAGCGTTAAGGCTTGACATTGATCTCCCTTAATGCATTTTTAAGCATTGTCATACAGTTTTCATATAAAACACCAGTAAACCGTTGGTGGATAGGGATGCGCCGTGATACGACAACACTAAACCAATATCTTAGGGGTCTCGTATAGGGATAAAAGTATGACAAGGCACGTGAGGCAATGCCCAAGGTAGGATACTACCAGTTCGGATTGCAGGGCTGGTAGTAACGTATCATAGCCATGACCGCCCACCGTGTCCATCCATCATGTATCGAGTCAAAGGGAGGCTATCCCAAATCAAGGTGCACCAATCGAAACCAACAACAAAAGTAATAATATGGACCGAGCCTAAGAAAATCGAAGAACAGATGTCCGCTCGGGGTAATTAGCCCACTTGACCCTGTCAAGCCATCTTGTTTTAGTCATTTCAGATTGGCACAAGTGCCGGGGTCTATCCATCATCATTCTCTTTCTTCAAATCCAGCAAACGACGCCAAAACCACTTCGTTCTAGAGTCTCCTCCACGTACACAGTTGTTAAAGTGGTTCCAATATCCATTCAAATTTACCATTACTGAAATAACTTCAAAGTTTAAGTAAAAGTTCAAATCTTTTTAAACAATTCAATTTCGTTAACTCAAATTATATTTCAATCATGACTTCGAATTCCAATTAAATTCTTTAAAACAATTTCTTTTAACCAAAATTAATTTCAACATTTCAAACTCGAATTCGTGATTAATTCAAACTTCATAAATTCGATTTTCATTTCTTTAAATCAAAATCATTTAAACAATTTCAAAACAAAGACCTTTTAAATTATTTAATTTAACCAATCCGGTGTCCGTATATAATTTTCTATCCTATGGCCAAGTGAATCGGTTATTTTAATTTAATTCACGGATGGATATATATCATTTCAACCCAAAATAATTGTCACAGGTATATATCATTTCAACCTATTTCTTAATTTTTTCGAAATAATTCAATTTACAGTTTTATATACTGTAAATAATATACAGGATGATATAGGATATATCAAAACAAATTCATCCAAAATATCAACCAATAGCATCCATCGCAAGCAATCATCCAAACAGTCAATATAATTCACAACAATTTCATAGTTATTAATATCGATATTTTATTGGCAATTAAATTCCAATTTCAAATTTAACTGTCAATTTTAATACCTACAGTCAATTCATATGTCAATTTCATTTTCAAATAATAGTTAAAAAAATCTTCACGGTTCAATTTTAACGAACATAAAAATATTATAGTACGTCATGAGCGTTAAAAACACTCACCTTTTATTTTCTGTCGTCGCTTTCGCGTTTTTGTTTCAATTAAATTCGAACGCAATCGAATTTAACTAAAAATTCTGCAAGCTCTAAATTCAACCAATTTGATTCCATAGCAAAGATCTCGTTAATACGAACCCAACGCGATTAACTGCGTAGATTTGGACCTAAAACGATCGAGTTATGAAATTTATAAGAATTTGAATATTAATCAATCAATTCATATAAATAAATCATCAATTTAATTTCCAATACTCTCAAAACTTAGGCCCAAAGCCCACGAGTATACCCGACCGCCATCTCCCCATTTTCTTTTCTTTTTTCCGCCTGTAGCTTCAATACAGTGCACGACCATATCATTGATATGCCATCACGACCCACGACCATCGATGCCGTCATCACCAACCTCCACCTCTCGACGTTCTCTACACGTCCATACCCCCAAAGTCTAACTCGAGCCTTCCAATAGAAACGTGACTGCACATGTCGACGATGAATCCATCAGGTCACGAATCATAACTCGCCACCGCAACCCACGAAAATCCCCCAATCGATGCGCCTCGTTACGACAAAGCCGAGTGCACTCACCATATCACCTAACTTCCCCTCCATCATTCGAAATCCCAAACCCTAAGTTCTCGAGCTACTCTGCATACGGTCGGCAATAGCAACTCACCCAAAAACGCGATCGAGCGCCACCCCAAAGCGTATCATCACAAAGCCCTCTACAAATCATGATTTTTGAAATTGGTTCGGAATTTTTTTCGTTTTGTATTTCACAACATTTTAATTTTTAAAAGTTTCATCATTTTTTTCTTCCGCTGTGCTCTGTTTAAAAGAAGAAGGGAGATGCATACTGTAGAAGGAATAGGCACGATCATATCATAGGGTAGCTGAAGTTGACCAAAAAAGTTGCAGCTGAAAGGAAATCTGAAAATAATATATATATATATATATATATATAAAATATTTTGTCCCAAAATATATAGATATTTATTCCGAACCCTGATCGAGGCGTGCCGCCAGGCATTCATAATGTTATACTCCTATTCCGAACGCAATGGAACAAGTTTCGTGACCTAATTCGATCATATGTGGAAGATAGCTTTTTGAACCCAATTATTATATTAAATTTCTGATATTAAATTCAACGCGTTTCTATCCCGTATGACCAAACGGTAACTCTAAACACTACGAAATTTGAAATCCGATAATAATACACCATTACGGATCCAATGAAACTAGTTTCATCAAAATCCGAGACTGTGCTCCAGAAGGCTATTTTATATGCTAATTTAAACGAGTTATTTTTAAAAATCGAGTAAATCGCTTTTAAATCCAAATTTAAATTTTTTATTTACCTCATTCTTATTAATAGAATTTAATAAGCCTTTGAAATTATTTTTATCTAGCTTAAAACTCAAGATTCCACTATTTAACCAAATTTCAATTATTAAATTTCACAATTAAATTACCCAATAAACTGTTATATTTAAAATTCAAGTTATTAAATCAATAAAATTAATTTTTAAATATCTAAAATCAATTAAACATTCCAATTTTGAATAACCAAAATTCTGGGTCGTTACATTCCTCCCCCCTTAAAAGAATTTCGTCCTCGAAATTTGCCAAGGTAAGAAGAATGGCCGCAAACCCATTAACTTTCCCAAAACCAATTTGTTGAAACCTTACTATTTACTAAGTTCCCAAACTCATCCTTAGATTACAACTAATATTATTCATTCAACCGTTTCAACTTATAATTTAAAACAAATTTAGTTATTGCAAATCCCTTCAAAATTTCGCCAGCATCTCCTTTGCGCGGCTAGATCGGAACAACTACAAATCGCCACTACGGGCCTAAACCATCAAGGGAAAAACAAAAGCCAAGTGGCTCAATCACAAAACCATCAAATTCAAACAACAATTTAAGCACATACCTTTTTGTCGGGCACTCAAATTTTACTTCTGAAATCGAAAGTATCAATGTAGCTCTTACTTTTATACACCTGCAGCTAATTTATTAATGATATCCAATCATATTATTCAAAACCATATTAATTTGCAATTCCAATTTCCAATGTTTGTTTAATTTAAGTCTGTACGATGTACATAAATCATCTGTATGCAATATCAAATCCGATCGTTCACTCGATCACCCAATTTCACTTCCGAACTAGTGTCACGACTCTCTAGTGCAGACTCGATTTGGTTCCTTGATCAGAAACTGTTATTCTCCTTTCATAGCCATATACTATGATAGAGAATTCCATAATCAACCAAAAATCCATATGCAGTGTTGGCCGTCGAAAATCGAGTGAAAAATCCTAACTCGGATCGATATAAATTATTTTGAAATTTTGTGCTCGAATCTGGATCAAATCGTTATGCGAATAAAATAATATACGTACAACTTACGTATTTATTTCCAAATGATTTCTTATCCACACCAACTTCCTTTTATTCACATTTATTTCATTTATATTCAATTATTCACAATTATCATTCACATTGCATTATTCACATTGCTTAATTTCTTAGTATATTTTCCAATACCAATTATCTCTAAAGAATTTTCTCATCAAATTTTCTTAAGTCAATCATAAACATTTTATACAAATGTTCTTAGATTAATTGCCACTTTATCACTTAAATCTATATCCATTTAAACTCAAATTCAATTTCAATACCATTTAACTCAATCCGTTTGTTAAATCCCAACCATATTTAACTCACTAAGTAAATTAGTTAGCTCAATTAGCCCATTCCATTAATTATTTCAAGTCTCAATCAATTTCATTTCCAAAAATTATTTCATTTCCTAACTTAGGCTAAATCTCCAAAATTTACTTTATTTAACTCAATTTTAAGTTAAATTTCATTCCACGGTTAAATTTCAAATTTTTATTTTTTTGCATCCATATTCAACACTTTAAAACATTGCTTTACTTGCAATTTACAGTTTTATAAGTTATCAACTTATTTTCTCATATTTCCAAATAAAACATTTTAAACTAAAATCCCAGAGTTTAAACAATTTGTTCTAAGTATTTCAAATCATTTTTGAAATAATATATACATATATATACGCAATCCTTTGGTATATCAAATTATTCCTTTGAACTTCAAAACCAAAACCAGTTTTACCAAACAACTCCAATGAAAGAAATTCCTCCCTTGGAAACTCGAAAATGTACATCTATGATGCTGCAGTCATCTTCGAAATTATTTTCCAGCGACCGAAGTGAGTTCAGTGCTTTTATTCCTCTAAATCCCTTTAAATATTTCTATTCAAAAATATTTTCAAATAATACTATTACTATTTTTCAAAGCTTTGAAAAACATTTACAAAACCAATGGGATTTGAATTCCCAAATTTCCAGCTTTTAAATTCTTTATAAATCATTTTTTTAAACCATATTTATATAATATACTTCAGCAATTTCATTTCATTTCAATTTATAAATTACATTTACAAATCATATTTTCATAATTCTATTTTGCTATATGAAATCATTTCTTAATTTTTGATTATAATATCCACTTTTATTCGATCACAACAGTAAACAATAAATGATAACAGTAAAATATTATCATTTCCTAACAACCAAGCACTCCATATACAACTATAATAATTTCTGAAAAATTATTCCTTTATATATAAAAATATAATCAACGTAAATTTATTTCATTTACCCAATTTCAAAACGATACCATGTTGAGTTACTCTATTCAAATGTTTAGAGATCCCTATCAATGACGTTAATTACTCATATTGACCAGAATCCATAAGCCACTCAATAAATCAACCAACACAATATAAAACATTCTATATTCACTAAAAAATACGCGCTCATATATATTAGTATACTCAAACTCATTCTAGGGTACTACTGACCCTATCTCTAATGAGTTACCCCATCAAAGTCAAGGTTCTCGCTTAACCTTCAGCTCTGATACCAACTATGACGACCTACATTTCAGAAGGTTTAAATTGACAATAATACACAAAATCCAGAATATATATAATCAATGAGATTAATTAAGAAAAATAAGGAAAGAAGAAGAAAAACAAACACAGAATCTCGCAGCGGAATGATAAAATATAATAATTAAATAAACAGTTCATGAAGCTGTTTATATTATACATTTGATGATAATTTATACAACATTTATCAGAGTTATATATACAACACGGACAAACAAAGTAATGCAGCAGACAACATGATGCAGGAATAATAATGGTAATGATATACCAAATCTTCGTCTTTGTCCTCCAGAATAAATCTTCAATAGGCTGAAAACTCAGGGCTGACCCGAGCATAACGAAAAGACAAAACACTCGAGTCAGGACTAAAATATTCTTATGTGAGTCAAATTGATATCGCACATAACATAAGTGTCGTGGCGTCAGAGATGTTTACGGGGTTTCACATCTCTTATCCAGTGTATAATGTGCATGCAATAACTCAAGAGATGTTATGGGATTTTCCATCTCTTAAGGATCCATCAACATATCTATATGTAGTAGAATACATTATATATATAATGTATAATCAGTAAAAATAGATATTTTTCTTAGCGTTAAGGCTTTACATTTATCCCCCTTAACGTGTTTTTAAGCATTGTCGTACAGTTTGCATATAAAACACCAGTAAACCATTGGTGGATAGGGATGCGCCGTGATACGACAACACTAAACCAAAATCTTAGGGATCTCGTATAGGGATAAAAGTATGACATGGCACGTGAGGCAACGCCCAAGGTAGGATACTACTAGTTCGGGCCGCAGGGCTGGTGGTAACGCATCATAGCCATGACCGCCCACCACATCCATCCATCCCATATCGAGTCAAAGGGAGGCTATCCCAAATCAAGGTGCACCAATTGAAACCATCAACAAGAGTAATAATATGGACCGAGTCCAAGAAAATCGACGGATGTCCGCTCGGGGTAATTAGCCTACTTGGCCCTGTCAAGCCATCATGTTTTAGTCATTTCAAATTGGCACAAGTGCCAGGGTCTATCCATCATCATTCTCTTTCTTCAAATCTAGCAAACGACGCCAAATCCAACCACTTCATTCTGGAGTCTCCTCCGCATACACAGTGGTTAAAGTGGTTCCAATACTGACAGAGAGTATGTCAATAAGAGGCTCGGTCTCTTTAACAACCAAATGCCGTTTTACACACCGGTAGTACTTTTATATTTCGAAAACAAGCCATACTTGATATCAAAATATCATATTCGCTTTAAAATCAAATTCATTTCGAAATCACCATATTTACTCCAAAATATACCAATTTAGTCGATGTGTCGATTTCACTTAAAAATTCAATTTGAATTACCATTTAGCTTATAACTTCGCTTAACCCAATTCGTATTTAAATCCACGATTTAAATATAAACGGTTCCCACTCTGACCCGTTTGAATTTTAGAAAATAGTTTGAAATTTTTTAAATAGTTTAAAAGTTAAAATAGTTGAATATAAAATAGTTTGAGTATTGAAAATGGTTTATACAGGAAAATAGCTTGAGAGATCAAAATAATTTGTATATTTAAAAAGATAGATTTTAAAACAGTTTATAATAAAATAATTTATTTAAAAACAGTTTCAAAGTCAAATCGGTTCAATTCCAAACCTCCTAATTCAAATCATTTTCAATCTCAATCTAATTCAATTTAAATTGATTCAATTCCAATTTCAATCCGAATTAACTTCGATTCCAATTTCAGTTCAAATCAATTTCAACTTCGATTTTTCACATTAATTCAATTTCGATTTTAAATTAATTAATTAATTTCATCTCACTTCCAATTTGGATTTAGTTCCAATTCAATTCTCAAATTTAAAACCATTTAAGTTTATCGATTTTGAGTTCAATTTCAAAATATCGACCCAAATCATTTAATTCACATTAAAATTCAATGTTCGAATTTAGATTCAAATCTTTGAAATGATACAATTCCGAGCTCAAGTTTGGAATATCCATTTAAATTTACCTTTACTGAAATAACTTCAAAGTTTAAGTAAAAGTTCAAATCTTTTTAAACAATTCAATTTCGATAACTCAAATTATATTTCAATCATGACTTCGAATTCCAATTAAATTCTTTAAAACAATTTCTTTTAACCAAAATTAATTTCAACATTTCAAACTCGAATTCGTGATTAATTCAAACTTCATAAATTCAATTTTCATTTCTTTAAATCAAAATCATTTAAATAATTTCAAAACCAAGACTTTTAAATTATTTAATTTAACCAATCCGGTGTCCGTATATAATTTTCTATCCTATGGCCAAGTGAATCGGTTATTTCAATTTAATTCACCGATGGATATATATCATTTTAACCCAAAATAATTGTCATAGGTATATATCATTTCAACCTATTTCTTAATTTATTGAAAATAATTCAATTTACAGTTTTATATACTGTAAATAATATACAGGATGATACAGGATATATTAAAATAAATAAACACTCGAATTATCCAAAATATCAACCAATAACATCCATCGCAAACAATCATCCAAACAGTCAATATAACTCACAATGATTTCATAGTTATTAATATCGATATTTTATTGGCAATTAAATTCCAATTTCAAATTTAGCTGTCAATTTTAATACATACAGTCAATTTCATTTTCAAACAACAGTCAAAAAATCTTCACGATTCAATTTTAACGAACATAAAAATATTATAGTACGTCGTGATCGTTAAAAACACTCACCTTTCATTTTCTGTTGTCGCTTTCGTGTTTTGGTGTTGATTAAATTCAAACACGTCTGAATTTAACTGAAAATTCTGCAAGCTCTAAATTCAACCAATTTGATTCCATAGCAAAGATCTCTTTAATATGAACCCAACGCGACTGACCGCGTTGGATTTGGACCTAAAACGATTGATTTACGAAATTTATAAAAATTTAAATTTTAATTAATCAATTCATATAAATAAATCATCAATTTAATTTCCAATACTCATAAAACTTAGGCCCAAAGCCCACGAGCATACTCGACCGCCATCTCTTCTTCTTTCCCCCTTTTCGCCTGTAGCTTCAATACAGTGCACGACCGTATCACTGATACGCCATCACAACCCATGACCATCGATGCCGTCATCACCAACTCCACCTCTTGACGTTCTCTACACGTCCATAACCCCAAAGTTCAATTCGAGCCTTCCAATAGAAACGCGACTGCACATGCCGGCGACGAACCCATCAGGTCGTGAATCATAAATCGCCACCGCAACCCACGAAAATCCCCCAATCGATGCGCCTCGTCATGACAAAGCCGATTGCACTCACCACATCACCTAACTTCCCCTCCATCATTCGAAATACCAAACCCTAAGTTCTCGAGCTTCTCTGCATACGGTCGGCAATAGCAACTCACCCCAAAACGCAATGGAGCGCCACCCCAAAGTGTATTATCGCAAAGCCCTCTACAAATCATGATTTTTGAAATTGGTTTGGAATTTTTTTCATTTTGTATTTCACGACATTTTAATTTTTAAAAGTTTCATCATTTTTCTTTTTCTAATGTGCTCTGTTTAAAAGAAGAAGGGAGATGCGTATTATAGAAGGAATAGGCACAATCATATCATAGGGTGGCAGAAGTTGACCAAAAAAATTGCAGCTGAAAGGAAATCTTAAAATAATATATATATAAAATACTTTGTCCTAAAATATCTAGATATTTATTCCAAACCCTGATCAAGGCATGCCGCTAGGCGTCCATAGTGTTATACTCCTATTCCGAACGCAATGGAACAAGTTTCGTGACCTAATTCGATCGTATGTCGAAGATAGCTTTTTGAACCCAATTATTATATTAAATTTCCGATATTGAATTCAATGCATTTCTATCTCGTACGACCAAACGGTAACTCTAAATGCTACGAATTTTGAAATCCTATGATAATACATTATTACGGATCTAATGGAACTGGTTTCGTCAAAATCCGAGACTGTGCCCCGAAAGGCTATTTTATATGTTAATTTAAACGAGTTATTTTTAAAAATCGAGTAAATCGCTTTTAAATCCAAAATTAAATTTTTTATTTACTTTATTCTTATTAATATAATTTAATAAGCCTTTGAAATTATTTTTATCTAGCTTAAAACTCAAGATTCCACTATTTAACCAAATTTCAATTATTAAATTTGATAATTAAATTATCCAATAAACAATTATATTTAAAATTCAAGTTATTAAATCTATAAAATTAACTTTTAAATATTTAAAATAAATTAAACATTCCAATTTCGAATAACCAAAATTCTGGGTCGTTACAAATATAGTCATTATTTGCTCTGAATTTGAGACTTTATGATCTGCTGCCTCCAATAAGTCACAGGTTGTTTTGATTTTGGAAAGATATTCTCTCATATTGTAATTATATTTTCTGATATTTTGCAACTGCCTTCTATGAAACATAATTTTGGCCGCTGATTGAGTATTGAAAAATTTTTTAATTGTTGTCCAGATTTCATTAGCAGTTTTACATCCAATCATATGTGATAGAAGATTTACACTTATTGATGACAATAGCCATGAGCATATAAGTCTGTCTTGCCTATGATACTTCACATATTCTTCATTACTAATGACCTTGTTTTCTTTTTCAGTGATACATTTTAGTAGAATTTGAATGGTTCCAAGAATAAAGCCTTCAAGGCCAAACCCTTGAATTGCTGTCTCAACCTGAAACTTCCATAAAAGATAGTTATCTTCATTCAAATGAATTGTAACCAGTTTGACTTTGTGGATTGATTACAGTTTTGATGAGGTTCTATGTAGCTTCGGTTTGCTTTGAGTTGTTTACATTGAAGGAGGTTGCTGAATTTCCTTCTTCAGACATGATAATCCCAAATCAGAATCGAGAATATTGATAGGAGGATGCAACAATTCTTGATCAAGATTTGGATTCAAGAATGAAGAGAGGGAACACAGAACAGATTTGATGCAACCAAAACTTAAATGATGATTCTAATCTGATAAGTTTTTCTAGATGGCACTTTCCTTGGGTTTTGTGTTGATTCTTTTGTTTCTTTGATATGATTTCTATGATTTCTGATTGCTTTATTTCAAGATTCAATAAGGAATCTTGATGTGATGACCCAGATTTTAACATCGGATAATTGGTTAATTAACTGGTTTAAATTATTGGAATATTAGTTTTAATCAGTTAAATAAATAATTTTTTGATAATAAAAAAATATTGGATATATAAATGGCTTAAAAACTATATTGAATATGGGCTTATAAATCTCTGGATAGAATAAATCCTGTAGAGAAGAAAAGAAATTTATGTATAGATAAGCTCTACTATTAATTTTTTTTATATATATATCATATACAAGTTTGATGATGTTTAATATAAATACATATATATACATCTGAGTACATAAATATGTATATGGTTATTGTAAACACATAGATATAAGTATATAAATATACGTGTATATGAATGTAGGCTCATATGGAATGATATACATGAGAATTTGTATAAATGGAACTATATATAAAATGAAAAAACTATGTTCATAAGTGTTTATATGTAGAATATAGGTAAGGTAAAAAGTCATCTTTGCAGATGTATGTAGTATGTGTATATTTAAGAATATATATTCATGTAAACTCATAAGGGAACACACAATTAAATGCATGCCTACAAAATTTCAACTCAAGCATACATTATATCATTCAACTATCAAATCACTGTGAAATCTTATTTTTTTACATCAAATCTTTGTACAAAATCATATCAGGTCAAAAGAGTTTGCTGACCAAAGAAAATCAAAAGTATATATAATAAAAATCAAAAGAAAAATATATGAAAAACTGTAAACAAAACTCCTCATTCAAAAATTTAAATCTACTCCTCCAATCTCTTTTAGGCCTTGATATCTAAATGAGAAATGATTGTAAGACTGTAACCTTTTATTTAAAAATAATTTTAAGTATTTAAGTTGGATATTTATTTCAAAATTTATATACAACAGTGAAAACTCAATCACATCCCAAAATTTGAATATCAAGTTTTCTCAATTTGATTTTATAAATCTGAATCGTCTTAAAAAATGATGATTTTTAAGAGTTAAATCCAGATTTTTAGTTGGGAAACGAGTGAGATTTTGGTAGTTGATCGGTTTTGGTGTTTTGAGACTTTGCTGGCAATCGAGGCATTCGGGGTGGTCGGGGTTTTGCCTGGAGGTGGAGGAAAACTCGGAGATCATCAGAAAAATGTCCAATGAATTTATATTACACTGTGGTGATGGGTAGGTAGGGATTTAGGGTTTAAACCCCTAGTTTGGTCGAGGGTAGATTTTTGATTGTTGTGGCATCATCGTTGCATCAGAATCGATCACGCCGGTGGCGATCGAAACTAGGAAGGTATGCGAAGCTCTGACAAAATTTTCATGGCCTCTAATGGCCTGAGGCGGCGGTGCGAGTTGATTGTGTGATGATTGTTATTATTTCAGTTTGGGGCAGATTACTCGTTTGCGAGTTCGCCGTCGTTTGGGGAATCTGGGTGGTCGAATAGAAAGCAGGGGTCGTGGACGACTTGCTAGTGATGGCGGTAGTGGTCGGAGGCCGGTCAGGCAGCTGTACACGTGTACGCGTTTTAGCTCGTCTATGTTGTGTCTCTGTGTTTCGTTTGCTTCGAGGTAGATGGTGATTGTAACGACCCGCTATTTTGGACTATTCGCATCCGCACATGTTGGACTTGAATGATTCAAAATACCGAATTGTTAATTTAAATTTGGCAAAACTGAACATATACAGTAAATAAATAATCACAGATCACAGACACAGAGTAATAAATGCAGCGGAAGCAAAAGATAGTAGTTCATGAAGCTACTATATACATATCAGAGTTAAATAAGGTACAACAGATGTCTCGAATACAATAATCAAATACAATATCAGAATACATCACTGGAATCAACTGGGTATCTGAAAGCTGGATAGATAGCTGGATCTCTAAGTGAAGCTCCAACTCCAAAGGTGAGTCTCGAATACTGGTACACTCAGTCTGACCCGAGCGTAAAGCAAAACACAAAACACTCGAGTCAGGATTAACATTCTTATATCAATAAATCCAACTCAAGTGAAATAGCAATTGAAATACAAGTAACTCAAAGGATGTTTGGAATAACCATCCTTTAAGGATCCGTTAAACTATCTACTATGTAGTAGTATACGATAAGTAGATAATGTCTATCAGTAATATAAAGTATCAAAATAGTGTTAAGGCGTTACCATTATCCCCCTTAACACATTTTATATAAGCGTTATAGTCTATACAGCACTGTAAACTCCACCGTAAACTAGTGGGATATCAGGGAGTACTCCATAGGTATAACACAAAACAAATTCGTAGTGGTCGCGTATATAGGGATCCAAGTATGACAAGGCACAAGAGGCAATACCCAAGGTAGTGAAACTACCGTTTGCCTGATCCGGACTGGTGAGAACGCATCACCGCAGCGATCGCAACACCGCGAAACAACACTCCCAAATCAAGGGTGCACCAATCGACAACAAGTAATGAGTAGTTTTCGAAGAAGTGTGTTCACTCGAGGTAGCTAACCCCCATTTGTCCCGGCACGGCTCCTATTTTAGTCATTTCCAATTTGACACAAGTGTCAAGGCTATCCATTATCGTTCTCTTTCTTCAGTCATCACGTACATCATTCCAACCACTTCATTCTGGATCACACTCCGCGTATAGTTATTAAAGTGGTTTTCGATTTAGACAGTGAGTATGTCCCTAACCGATTCCGGTCTCTTTAATAACCTTCGAAATCATTTCACCAATTGGTCGTTTATATATTTCAAAACCAAATCAATCTCAATTTCAATTAGAATTTGTAAATCAAAATTTCATTTGTCTTTCTAAATCAATTTCCATAATTTACGTTTCAAAACTTCCAGATCACCATTTCAAAATCTTATAATACAATTTCAATTTTTATTGAAAACCATTCCAATATTCATTTAAATTCGTATATAAGTTTCATTCCGAAATCATTTAATTTAATTTAATTTAACATTCAAATCAATTTAAATTCATTAATCGATTTCATTCAAGATTCATTAAGTAAATTTATCCTTCAGAACAATTTCTATTTAACTTCCAATTTATTAAATCAATTATTTAAGTTCAACTCCATTATAACAAAACTTACAAATTGCATTAAATTAAATTCATCAAATCAAATTCTTTACATTTCAAGTCTTACATTAATTTCAATAAAACACATTTTTCTTATTAGAGAAATTCACTTTCACTTATTAATTTAATTAGTTACAATTTCAAAACTCAATTAATAAAGAAACTGTATTTCACTTATTCAAGAAGTTCAATTTTACTTAATAAAGAATTCAATTTTATTTAATTATTAAATAATTCAATCTTATTTAATCATTAAATAATTTCAAAACTTAATTATTAACTAATTTCAAAACTTAATTATTAATAATTCCAAATTTGATCATTAAATAATTAATTTTAAAACAACGTTCATTCATCACCTACTGTGTAAATATTTTGATTCAGATTATTAAATATTAACATTTCCTTTCATTAAAATTCAAATTCCAACTTCATTTCAAAATCTTATTATTTATTCAAATAAAATCTTTATTTTATTTAAATCAGTTTATTGACTAATCGGTTTTATTTAATTCTCTATCCTAGGTCAAAGTTCAATTTGGGTATTTATCATTTCAACCCGATTCCAATTCAATTTCAAAATCAAAGCATAGCAAAGGGAACTTGCAGTGTGATGACTGGGATGGTGTCAAAGTAAATAAACAAGCAATAACAACAATCAATAACAATCCAATAATCAATTCAAATAATCCCGAAATAATCGTATTAATTTACATTGTTGTTTGTGCAAATTAATATAATTATTTCTAGAATCTACACTATCATTTCATGTAGATTAAAGATTATTACATTAATATTTAAACGGTTCTACACTTGGCATCAATTATTCAATTTCATACTTAATAAATTCAAATGGTTCAAGGGTAATTAACCATTTTTCTACATGTTAAATAATTAAACATTTAAGGGGTCATATTAAACAAATTTAACTAACCAAATTCAACACATATGTCGATTCAAATTTTTAACTATCCTACGTCAAATTCAATTGCATAATATTTATCACTTTATACATTACAATTTAACATCCAATAAAAACAACAATCAATCAATTATCAACCAAACTGTATTATCATCGCATAAATAATTAACAGATAATGGTGTCAGATGTTACAGGTGAACTGATACAGGTAATAACATATATAATAGTGTAATTAACTAACAACAATATATTTCAATTGTCGTTTCAATTGAAATCAAATTTAATAAATAAAAGAATGTAAATCATGAGTGATTGCTCACCTTTCGAGGCTAGAGGAGATTTGACAAATTGAATGCGTTACGAATCCATGCAACGTTAGATGGACACGATTTGATGAGGAAAACTGGCACGACCGACAAAGCTGATAAATGGCAAATCGAATTCACATTAGAACTAGATCGATGAGATAAATGGTATAAGTTAATACATATACATAAACCTATATAACTATTTATATATAAAAATCATCTTCTATATTTAAACACATGTTAGAATAGAATCCATATCATATATATACACATTTTCAAATAGATACTAAATATAAATACCTAAAAAAATATATAATAAGACAAATATAAGTTGAACTCAATATATATATGTAAAATGTATATAAAAATGAGATAATTGAACCAAGACCAATATATATAAATATGCAGACTTATGATGTGCTATGTAAACCAATGTGACCAAAATCTCTAACATATATATCTAACAACTATAAAATCTATAAAAACTCAGTATGAACCCACATATAAGCTGATATGCAACTCGTATATACTAGTATAAAACTAACAAAATAAGTGTATACACGGTGCATATATATATATAAACAGACAATAAATAGTATTAACATAACCCTATACATAATAGATAAACATATATATACTAATATGCAGATACTTTAAAATTAGACCATATATATAGGCTTATCCATACTTTCCAGAATGTTATTTTTTATGTAAATTTATATAAATTAACAGTACATTACATCCTAAACCAAAAAATGCAAACTCATAACAACTAGTGTAACAGGATACGCATAAATAGAATAAATATATAATATTTGAAAGCCTCATACGAAAGTATATTACAGCAAATCTAAGAACACATGCAGACCAACTAACACTATACCAAATGCAGGTTCAATGCTCTAAAATAGGTGCAGACTCCATTCATAGACAATTATATTTGAATATATATATAAACAACTTATTAAACATATACATATATACCTTGCTGACATTTTATCAAAACTAGCTTACTTAACAGTGTAAATTTTTTGCATAACTTATAATATACTAACAGAGAACTTTATATATGGCCCAGAATGATAATATGCATATTGAATACGGAATAACATAAGCAAACATATATATATATATATAATTTTTAAACTAATATATTTTCACACAGTACAGTTCAAATCTATATGTATATATGTAAGGTGTATATATAAACTTAAATAGGTAAATAGACATATATATACAAACTTAAATAAACTTACATATATCATTAAGCCTATTATATATACTGAACACCTATATATATTACTGTAATAGATATAACCTATAAGCCAAAAAACTACATATACATTATATAGATTTACAGCAAAATCAACATATAACCAATATAAAATATACTATATTATAAACTAATATACAAAATCTTATTATACGAACTGATAAAATTCATATATATAAAGGAAAATATATATGAGGCATATACTACCCATTTTAACAAGGGAGGCTCGAGCAATCGAGGAAGATGGAGGGGTAAGAGAAAGGTGGCATTCGGCAGGAGGAGGAGTTCGGCCAGGCTCGCGTAGGGGGTTGGAGCACTTGGTGATGTGGTGTTGCTCAGGTTGGAGGTGAGTGTGGCGATGTGGCGGTTATCAAGCTGTTCGGCGATGGAAGGGATCAGGTGAAGCTCAGTTTCATGGTTGACAAGGGCGGAGGTGAAGACGTGGGAGTAGGTGAAAGGGACAAGCTGGGTTTGGTTGTTGGCCGTGGGTTCCGGTGGCTGTGAAAACAATGGTGGAGGAGATTTGTTGAGGTGGCCGAGCTTGGGGGGGGTGCGAGCTACTTAGGTGGTGGCTAGGGCGGAGGGGACGAGCTCGAATAGGTGATGGGTGAGTGGTGATCGGCCATTAGATGGAGATGAAAGATTTGCACGGGGAAGAATTGTTGAGGTGGCTGTGACAACAATGGTGGAGGAGATTTGTTGAGGTGGCCGAGCTTGGGGGGGTGCGAGCTACTTCGGTGGTGGCTAGGGCGGAGGGGACGAGCTCGAATAGATGATGGGTGAGTGGTGATCGGCCATTAGATGGAGATGAAAGATTTGCACGGGGAAGAATTGGATGGGGAAGATGCAGACCGAAAGTTTGTTCCTTTTCAAAAAAATGTGAACGGATAAAAATAAAAATAAATGAAACCATATAAATTTTTGAAACCCCGAGAATATAAAAGGGCAGTATGCTTGAATTCAAGGTAGCGATTTAAAACAGATGACTACTGAATTTTTTTTTTAAACGGTAGAATATAGAAAGGTAGGGGAAGTAAAATGGTCGAATGCGGAAATGATACGTAGTCGATTTCCGAATTTTTTTCCGACGCGTACCAGGATTCAAAAAAACAGAAATGAATATACCGTTGAGATCAGCACGACGAGACAATCAAAACAGTATACAGATATAAGTGGTACGATTGAATTATAAAAATTCGAATTTTCTACTAGCGGAAAATGAAGCAAAAACGTAGAAAAATAAGATCGACGGAGCCAAAGAAGTCCGAATTTGGAAAAACGAAAAATGACGTTTGCTCAGAAGATGGTTTAGAATTTTTCTATGTAAAAATATTTAGGTTCCAAAACATTTTATTTTCATCGCTTTTTAACTGATTAAATTGAAGTAAATTTACGCGCGAAATAAACTTTCATATTTTCGGACGAAAATTTACCAGTTGCTATGTTTAACTAGACGCATTCCAAATATCAAATTTATATTTCAAAATTTTATCGTTTGAAATTTCACAAAATTTCGACTAATTACGATATTAAAACAGTTAAAATTTACGGGTCGTTACACTCTCCCCCACTCAAAACTTTTCGTCCCCGAAAAGGAAGGAGGTAGGAGAATAGAAACAACCAGAAAGAAAATAGATTAAAAGACAAGATAAAACAATTAAACCATATAATTTCAAATTAAACTAATATTTAAAAATTTGGTTTAATCCACTTGGTTTCACTTAAGTTAAATCAATCTATCTATTTCTAAATTCATTATCTTGTTATTCAATTATCTTCAATTTACAATTCCTGAAACCATAAATTTGAATAGTCTTTTATTATAATCATATTTTTTTCAACAATTTAAATTCTTCTTTATTCCAAATTATTGTTAAATTTATTCTACTTAATATATCTTATCACATATATTTAACCCATATAAATTAAATTAAACCATATAAATTTCAATTTAAATTAATTTATATTCAATAATTGATTTTAAGTTCAAGGTATTTCCATAAGTTAATCAAATTTCAATCTATTAATTCCTTTAAAACAAATTTATTTGCCTCATCTATTATTCAATTAACCTATTATCCTATTAATCTCTATTAACATCTTTATAATAAAATTTAAGTGTATAACATTTATTATAACACTCAAATTTTATTCATAAACATTTTATATTGTATATTATCCAATTACATTTTAACTTCTGAATAATTTAGGTAAGTTATATTGAAATGCAATTTAGTACTATACAAAAAAAATTTCAAATTCAATTATTTCAAGTTTAAATATTTATCCAAAATTTAGCTTTATTTATAATTGAAAACATCTTTTAACATGATTTTTTTAAGAATTAAATTTCCGTTTAATTTCAAACCCTTTAGAAATAATTACGTATTTACTATATATATTAAATCAATTTAAATTTAAAATAATATTCCCATATATATATATATATATATAAATCAAGTCATACTTAAGAAATTCAAATTAAAATACTTTCCAAACAAAGCCGTAGCAAAGCTACAGAATGGTTTCTCCACTTCGAAACTCGAAAATGAATGTCGATGATGCGGCCGTCGTCATCGAAATTATTTTCCAGCGACAAAGAGAAGAGCACTGCTTAAACATCTGAAATTTCTTTGGAATGATTTCTATTTGAAAATATTTTAAATACTATACACTTTAAAACTTTCAAATCAAGGTTTGAAATCACCGGAAATTTAAATTCTCAGTTTCTTGATTTAAATTCATTACAATTTTCAAATAAATTATAAACCATGTTTTTAATTCAATTATTTATATATGAGACAAAAGGCAATGGTTTAGGTGACATATTTAAAATCCAATATTATTTATTAACAAACAATTCAATTAACTATCAAAATTCAGAAAATCATACTTATATATATAATATAATTATTCAAAATTTATTTTATTTACCAAATTTAAAAATAATATTGTGTCAGTTTGCTCTGTTCAAGCGTTTTGGAAATTCTATCGATAGCGTTGATCAGACGAATCGATCGAAAACCCAAATCAACAATAACAACTCAAACAACACAATATCTAAAACATTTAAATATAGATTTACAAATACTCTATACAAGAATAAAATTTTAAAGCAAGGACAGAGATTCAAATTTGATTAATTCAATCAAAGAAAATTTTGATTTGAAAATAAGTTGGAACGAAAGATAAGATGATTATTTAACCGAATAAGGAAATAAATATTCTTATATAAATCGCGGGCAACCATAACCGGGTCGACCATGGCTTCAAGAATAAGATCGATGTGGAATTCCGAGGTAAATCGACATTCGATCTCAAGAAATAGAATTCAGATATAGCAGGGGATAGATAGCATCGTAAACCGAGGATACAGAAATCTCCGGTAAATTAATACTATTGTAAAGGAATTTCACCCCTTTACAAGTCAATTTGAGATTGGCGGGACCGCCAACTCATTATAAAGATCATTCGAAGTGGAGTTATGTGATACTCCAGAATTCAGAAGAATACGAATAGTGAGGGACAAGAATGAATTTCGGAACCGCAGGGAATGTTCCAAAATTCAAAGGAATCGAGTCAAAGAAAGAGATTGAAACTCGAATGAGAGTGATTCTGTAGATACATTTATCCTATATGCTGAGTTTTGCCTAGAGCTACCAAAGCTCTGATACCAACTGTAACGACCCGCTATTTTGGACTATTCGCATCAGCACATGTCTGACTTGAATGATTCAAAATACCGAATTGTTAATTTAAATTTGGCAAAACTGAACATATACAGTAAATAAATAATCACAGATCACAGACACAGAGTAATAAATGCAGCGGAAGTAAAAGATAGTAGTTCATGAAGCTACTATATACATATCAGAGTTAAATAAGGTACAACAGATGTCTCGAATACAATAATCAAATACAATATCAGAATACATCACTGGAATCAACTGGGTATCTGAAAGCTGGATAGATAGCTAGATCTCCAAGTGAAGCTCCAACTCCAAAGGTGAGTCTCGAATACTGGTACACTCAGTCTGACCCGAGCGTAAAGCAAAACACAAAACACTCGAGTCAGGATTAACATTCTTATATCAATAAATCCAACTCAAGTGAAATAGCAATTGAAATACAAGTAACTCAAAGGATGTTTGGAATAACCATCCTTTAAGGATCCGTTAAACTATCTACTATGTAGTAGTGTACGATAAGTAGATAATGTCTATCAGTAATATAAAGTATCAAAATAGTGTTAAGGCGTTACCATTATCCCCCTTAACACATTTTATATAAGCGTTATAGTCTATACAGCACTGTAAACTCCACCGTAAACTAGTGGGATATCAGGGAATACTCCATAGGTATAACACAAAACAAATTCGTAGTGGTCGCGTATATAGGGATCCAAGTATGACAAGGCACATAAGGCAATACCCAAGGTAGTGAAACTACCGTTTGCCTGATCCGGACTGGTGAGAACGCATTGCCGCAGCGATCGCAACACCGCGAAACAACACTCCCAAATCAAGGGTGCACCAATCGACAACAAGTAATGAGTAGTTTTCGAAGAAGTGTGTTCGCTCGAGGTAGCTAACCCCCATTTGGCCCGGCACGGCTCCTGTTTTAGTCATTTCCAATTTGACACAAGTGTCAAGGCTATCCATTATCGTTCTCTTTCTTCAGTCATCACGTACATCATTCCAACCACTTCATTCTGGATCACACTCCGCGTATAGTTATTAAAGTGGTTTTCGGTTTAGACAGTGAGTATGTCCCTAACCGATTCCCGTCTCTTTAATAACCTTCGAAATCATTTCACCAATTGGTCGTTTATATATTTCAAAACCAAATCAATCTCAATTTCAATTAGAATTTGTAAATCAACATTTCATTTGTCTTTCTAAATCAATTTCCATAATTTACGTTTCAAAACTTCCAGATCACCATTTCAAAATCTTATAATACAATTTCAATTTTTATTGAAAACCATTCCAATATTCATTTAAATTCGTATATAAGTTTCATTCCGAAATCATTTAAATTAATTTAATTTAACATTCAAATCAATTTAAATTCATTAATCGATTTCATTTAAGATTCATTAAGTAAATTTATCCTTCAAAACAATTTCTATTTAACTTCCAATTTATTAAATCAATTATTTAAGTTCAACTCAATTATAACAAAACTTACAAATTGCATTAAATTAAATTCATCAAATCAAATTCTTTACATTTCAAGTCTTACATTAATTTCAATAAAACACATTTTTCTTATTAGAGAAATTCACTTTCACTTATTAATTTAATTAGTTACAATTTCAAAACTCAATTTATAAAGAAGCTGTATTTCACTTATTCAAGAAGTTCAATTTTACTTAATAAAGAATTCAATTTTATTTAATTATTAAATAATTCAATCTTATTTAATCATTAAATAATTTCAAAACTTAATTATTAACTAATTTCAAAACTTAATTATTAATAATTCCAAATTTGATCATTAAATAATTAATTTTAAAACAACGTTCATTCATCACCTACTGTGTAAATATTTTGATTCAGATTATTAAATATTAACATTTCCTTTCATTAAAATTCAAATTCCAACTTCGTTTCAAAATCTTATTATTTATTCAAATAAAATCTTTATTTTATTTAAATCAGTTTATTGACCAATCGGTTTTATTTAATTCTCTATCCTAGGTCAAAGTTCAATTTGGGTATTTATCATTTCAACCCGATTCCAATTCAATTTCAAAATCAAAGCATAGCAAAGGGAACTTGCAGTATGATGACTGGGATGGTGTCAAAGTAAATAAACAAGCAATAACAACAATCAATAACAATCCAATAATCAATTCAAATAATCCCGAAATAATCGTATTAATTTACATTGTTGTTTGTGCAAATTAATATAATTATTTCTAGAATCTACACTATCATTTCATGTAGATTAAAGATTATTACATTAATATTTAAACGGTTCTACACTTGGCATCAATTATTCAATTTCATACTTAATAAATTCAAATGGTTCAAGGGTAATTAACCATTTTTCTACGTGTTAAATAATTAAACATTTAAGGGGTCATATTAAACAAATTTAACTAACCAAATTCAACACATATGTCGATTCAAATTTTTAACTATCCTAGGTCAAATTCAATTGCATAATATTTATCACTTTATACATTACAATTTAACATCCAATAAAAACAACAATCAATCAATTATCAACCAAACTGTATTATCATCGCATAAATAATTAACAAATAATGGTGTCAGATGTTACAGGTGAACTGATACAGGTAATAACATATATAACAGTGTAATTAACTAACAGCAATATATTTCAATTGTCGTTTCAATTGAAATCAAATTTAATAAATAAAAGAATGTAAATCGTGAGTGATTGCTCACCTTTCGAGGCTAGAGGAGATTTGCCAAATTGAATGCGTTACGAATCCAAGCAATGTTAGATGGACACGATTTGATGAGGAAAACTGGCACGACTGACAAAGCTGATAAATGGCAAATCAAATTCACATCAGAACTAGATCGATGAGATAAATGGTATAAGTTAATACATATACATAAACCTATATAACTATTTATATATAAAAATCATCTTCTATATTTAAACACATGTTAGAATAGAATCCATATACATATATATACCTATTTAACTTTCCTTAAGTTAAATTTAATTTAATCCAGTCAACTTTACCCAATTTGAATTCCCATTCAAATTTTAAACCTTATATTAATAATCTTCCCACTTATAATTTCAAAAACTTATCACTTTGGGTTTTCATATCACATTCCAATTTAAAACTCAACACTAAGTGTTTACTTCCAATCAACTTTGACATTATGTATATCCAACATATATACATATTTATTTCATTTGAACATACTTTAAATTTTTAAACCATTCTTGGTTTTTAATTTCAAAACAAATTCCTTTAAAACAATTTCAAGTTTTCTGGATTTAGATTTAAAATTTCACAATTTCAAATTATCTTCAATTTCCATTTATAAGTCATATTCACCTAAAAGTTTACTTCCCTAAAACATTTCATTATCAACCATCTATGATAATAACCAAGATTATCATATTTGGAAACCAATTCATTATCATCTTTATTTCTACAAATTATTTCTACAAATTCAAGATTTTAATTTGTTATCCACTTAATTTAATTCCAATATTTTAACAACCAATTTCCTTAATATTTATTAGAAAGAAATATCATTTTATGTATCAAAATATATTTTATATAAAATCATTTAAAATCCTTATATAAGAAAATAACAATTACGCTCTCATATATATATATATATACACACACACTCAACTCGTTCTAGGGTACCATTGACCCTATCCTTAACGAGTAATCCCAACAGAGCCAAGGTTCTTGCTTAACCTCGCTCTGATACCAAATGTAACGACCCGGAATTTTCGACTCCGAAAATCCCGAATTGTTAAGATAGTTAGAGAAAAGAAGAAAGAGATAGAAGAAGAAGAACAAACAGAAACACCAAACACAGATTCTCACATTCGCAGCGGATAAAATATAATATCAAATAATAACATTTATACAAAGAAAAGCTGTAATTGTTACTTTACATTTAATACATCAGAGTTACAATCATTTATACATGAACTGGACAGTTATACAACTTGTTCCAGACTACAATCTATACAGACTACACAGTCTCAAATATACAGCGGAATACTCCATACGTTCCTGCCATCCAGCTCGTCACCTGAGCTCTAGAACGTCCTAACCTGAAAATCTGTAATACTCGGTCTGACCCGAGCATTACATTCAAGTAACACCCGGGTCAGGCTGGAAACCAGCGTGAGTAAACTCATCTAACATGGAATACAAAAGTATACAACTCATATAAACCCGAGGTACTTATATTAATTACAACTTTACAAGTTGTTATAAACTTTACTTATTTCACACATCAATTACTAAGTGCCAAACTTAGATTAAATGGTCCAATTCACTTAAATCATTCTATACCAACCTATTGATTTCACATATCAATCTATAAAGAATCGAAGTGGTTTCGGATATCGCTGATATCCGATCCCGATCTCTTCGAATCCAATGTTATTCTTTAAGCCAAAATGATTAAGTTTAAACAATACCATTTCTATTCAGGATTTCATGTTCACACAACAATTTATCTCAGATAGATAACCCATAATACCACAGTTCAACCCAGTATCTCATATCACAAAGCATCACAAATCACATATCAGAGATATCAAATAATCTAAGTCATTTAATATATCTAAATCATCTATAAGCAAGATAAAATAATTGTACCATTTCTAATCAAGTTAATTACTTTTAAATCCTACTTATCCAACATTAATTAATTTCAAACCAATCTAAATTAATTATCCATAATTACTTTCATTAAGTAATTTTGCCACTGGTTAATTATCCTTAATCAATTAACCTTTAATTATTTATTAATTATCCTTTAACTACTAATTAGTTTAATTAACCCTTAACAATATTAATTCTTTAATTACTTACATTAAGTAATTATCGTTTAAGTAATTAATCTCTAATTTCTTATATTAATTATCCTCTAATTACCAATTAATTAATCTCTAATTATTAATTAATTTCTCTTTAATTCATTAATTTAATTAATCTTTAATCACCAATGACCCTAATTAACCTTAAGATAAACCATTTATCTTTATTTGTTACTTAACTATCATTAACATATAAATTTAAACCATTTTACTTAATTATCTACTTAATTACATTTAAAATTAAGTCTAAATAACTTAAGAATTTAACTTAATAAATTTAAGTTAACAAATCATATAACTTTCTTAAATCAATTATTTAAGGAAAACAATTATTATATGTAAAAGAATTTATTTAAGAAAGTTTTAAATCAAATTCATTTTTAAATTTCGAAACCTTTGTTTTAAAAACTTGTTTTAAACTCCTGCTTCGGGTAAAACCTGATAGTTACTCGAGTCCTGCTTCGAGTTCTCCTTCCTTCCTCTCTATTTTTTTTACTTCAATTAAAATTTAAACAGATATGATAAAGCACTCGCGCGCACACGAGAGCAAACCCGAGCCCATCATCACTTCTCCCGAGCTTCAACCCGAGGCAAACTACCTCGTTCCAAATCTCAAACTCAGGTGCACAGGAAAAGTTGTGCACATGCACCGGCCCACGGCGGCGCTCCGGCGTCTACGACTTCCTCAAACAAATCGACTTCGACATCCACAATCCATCGAACCACTCAGCATTTCTGATCGAGCACAAAATCAAATTCGAACTCTCCAATTCAAACTGGAACAACAGCTCCGACCAAAACCCACCTCTACAAGACAACCCCAACCATCAGAAGGTCCACCACTCCGGCCACAGCCTCGTCCACGACCCTAACATCGATTCCCCTACGACCGGCCTCCTCCGGTGCTTCGATGTCAGAGCAGCAACCAATTTTCTGACCTCGACCAACAATGAGACGAAACCCTACTCTGACGATCCTACGCCATCACAACGTTCGAGAATTCCTCCTACCATTTTTGTCGACATCACCTACCTCCATACTTGCTTCACCCCAGAACTCGTGACCCCAAATCTTTCCGATCATCAGAAAAAGCTCAAAACCCAATTCATGACCAACTTACAATATCTCTTGATTTACAAATCTAAATATCATGATTTTATTTTTAAAAATCCTTGTTTTCAGTGATGAATCAGATTATAATCTTAAATCAATGAATTATTACCGTCGAGATTTTTATATAATTAAGATTTTACTGTAATTCTTTATCCTAGTCAAAACTATCTTCAATTATCACTAAGAAATATTTTTAAAACTTAAATCTTGTTGTTACAGACATAATTTGTTTATATATCTAAGCCTGAAAAGGATTAGGGAAATTGCAATTTGAGTTTTGAACATATTTTAAACCTGTAGATGAAGGACAGAGTATATGTATTGATGTACAGTTATGCACACAAACATCTATATTCATATATACATGCATTCATCTTAAAAATAACATGCAACATTTATGCAAACATTCATTATGAATTTACTCCAAGATTCTACCATATGCACCAAGTTTAAACTGTTTAAACTTAAGTTTACTCACCTGTAAATTGTAAACAGAGAAGACTGGGATGATTTAAACTGGAATTTGGTTGAGATGATCCGGTTGAGTTGATTCCTTGAATTGTTATGTTGAATTTGCATCCCTGCCGAGTTGATCTTGCATGATGCATATGAGTTGAATTTTTGCTTAGCTTGATTCCAGTTTTAATTAAACTTCCTCAGATCTGTTTCTAGTCTTGATTTGTTTTTGATTTCTATCTGGTTTTGCTTTCCAGGTATTTGTTGTTTAATAATAATTTTTTTTTTCTCTTCAGAGCTGCTTTGTTTAGATTTTCAGATTTGAAACAAAGATGAGAGAAAGAAAAATATGAAAACTGTTTTTTTTTTAATTGCCACTTGTTATTTTTGCCTACATTTGTCAATGCATGTTATCCTAAGCTTCCACTTGTATTCTACATGCTTTATTTATTTACAAATGTTAAAACTTATTCTTATTTTATATGTATTTATATTAATGTGTATTATTTTTATATATAATACTTTTATATATACCACTTATGTATATTCTAAAGTATCATCCTTTATTAAATCCTCTTTATCAATATTCATGCAACTTAAAAGAAAATAAAATATATGAAACCCAATTATATACTAATTACTAACTAAATATTTATACATATTAGTTGTAAATATATTTTCAAGATATTGCTTTGAATTTTTAAATCCAAGTTTTTTACTCACAAACCATAAATGTATGCGTAACAATTAAAATAGTTATCATATTTTATTTTTCTTAAAACTGATAAGTTTTGCATATATCCATTTACACATTAGTTATGGTTTCAAATCCACTTTATACATCCAGATATAAATCAGAATTTTATTTGCTAAATTTTCAAATTAGTATTTTAATAATTTTAATCCTGTCAATTTCCATTTAACAGATGTCCAAAAATCTGGGTTATCACACTCGAGCAATCGAGGAAGATGGAGGGGTAAGAGAAAGGTGGCGTTCGGTAGGAGGAGGAGTTCGGCCAGGCTCGCGGAGGGGCTTGGAGCACTTGGTGATGCGGTGTTGCTCAGGTTAGAGGTGAGTGTGGCGATGTGGCGGTTGTCAAGCTGTTCGGCAATGGAAGGGATCGGGTGAAGCTCGGTTTCATGGTTGACAAGGGCGGAGGTGAAGACGTGGGAGTAGGTGAAAGGGACAAGCTGGGTTTGGTTGTTGGCCGTGGGTTCCGGTGGCTGTGACAGCAATGGTGGAGGAGATTTGTTGAGGTGGCCGAGCTTGGGGGGTGCGAGCTGCTTCGGTGGTGGCTAGGACGGAGGGGACGAGCTCGAATAGGTGATGGGTGAGTGGTGATCGGCCATTAGATGGAGATGAAAGATTTGCACGGGGAAGAATTGGATGGGGAAGATGTAGACCGAAAGTTTGTTCCTTTTCAAAAAAATGTGAACGGATAAAAATAAAAATAAATGAAACAATATAAATTTTTGAAACCCCGAGAATATAAAAGGGCAGTATGCTTGAATTCAAGGTAGCAATTTAAAACAGATGACTACTGAATTTTTTTTTTAAACGGTAGAATATAGAAAGGTAGGGGAAGTAAAAAGGTCGAATGCGGAAATGATACGTAGTCGATTTCCGAATTTTTTTTCGACGCATACCAGCATTCAAAAAAACAGAAATGAATATACCGTTGAGATCAGCACAACGAGACAATCAAAACAGTATACAGATATAAGTGGTACGATTGAATTATAAAAATTCGAATTTTCTACTAGTGGAAAATGCAGCAAAAACGTAGAAAAATAAGATCGACGGAGCCAAAGAAGTCCGAATTTGGAAAAACGAAAAATGACGTTTGCTCAGAAGATGGTTTAGAAATTTTCTATGTAAAAATATTTAGGTTCCAAAACATTTTATTTTCATCGCTTTTTAACTGATTAAATTGAAGTAAATTTACGCACGAAATAAACTTTCATATTTTCGGACAAAAATTTACCAGTTGCTATGTTTAACTAGACGCATTCCAAATATCAAATTTATATTTCAAAATTTTATCGTTTGAAATTTCACAAAATTTCGACTAATTACGATATTAAAACAGTTAAAATTTACGGGTCGTTACAGTGATGTACTCGAGATCGATCTCGAGTTTGATCGGGTAATGTTTGGGATTGTTGGCTCGGGAAGAAATCAAGGTTAGCTCGGGTAAATTATAGTTTGGGCTCGGGCCTGTAACTTGTATTTTTGCTTTGTTGACAAATTGAGCAAGTTTAAATTTTTTTTTATCAAAGAGGAATAAATTTTAAAATGTTTTAAAATTGTTGTTTATAGTAAATTCTATAGAAGGTTAATTCCTATATGGGTTAAAAGGTGATTTAAATGATGTTATTAAATAAAGTATAAATTACTAAGGATGGTTAATTGATTAATGTAATCAGTTAAGGGGATAATTAATGAATTTAAATTATTATGATAATTAGTTAATTAGTTGTGTAACCAATTTAAAGGATTGATTTATCAATGTGATTAATTATTAAGTTATTAATTAAAAAGATGATTAATTAAAGATTAATCACTTAATGTAATTAATTAATGATAATTATTTTAGTTAAAGGATAATTGCTAAATGTCATTAATTAAGAAGGGTAATTATTGAGTAATTACTAATTGTGATTCATTTAATGATAATTACTTAATGAAAGTAATTGAGGAATGATTAATTTGTGTAATCAATTAAAGTATGGATTAATCAAGGAAATTAATTAAAGAGTTAGTTAACTAATAAATGTGATTAATTAAAGGATAATTAATCAATGTAAGTGATTATTAATTAGAGTAATTAATTAAAGATCAATGTAATAAATTATTATTAACTACTTATGAGAGTAATTAAAGGATTAATTAATGTGAATGGTTGAAGTTAATTAATTTGTTTAATTAATTAAAGTCTAATTACTTTATGTAATTAAAGATGATAATTAAAGGATGATTAATTAATTTATTTGTAATTAATTAACGTTAAGTAAGCAGGATTAAGGTAATCCAAGTGATTAAAGTTGGTAATTAATTTAATTAGAGATTAATTAAATTAATTAGGAATTATATATCTTATAAATCTTGCTTATGGATAGTTGAATGATATTGAATGTCTTGATTGGTTGATATCTCTGATATGATATGTTTTGTGATATGATGTGTTTGGATGGACTATGATAATATGGTTACCTATCGATGATGAATTGCTATGTAAAAAGTGACATCTTGTCTTTAAGTGAATTATATTTCACTTGAATAACTAGGTTTAAGAGGGTATTGAATTTGAAGAGACCGGAGTCGGGTATTAGGAAATACCCGAAACCACTTCGGTTCTTTATAGATTGATATGTGAAATCAATAGGCTGGTATGGAATGATTTAAGTGAATTGGACCATTTAATCTAGGTTTTGGTACTTAGAAATTGATGTGTGAAATAAGTGATGTCTATAACAAATTGTGAATTTGTAAATTGATACGAGTTACCCCGGGTTTTAATTAAGTTTTATGCTGTTGTATTCCATGTTAGATGGGTTTACTCACGCTGGTTTCCAGCCTGACCCGAGTGTTACTTTATTGTAATGCTCGGGTCAGACCGAGTATTACAGATTTTCAGGTAAGGACGTTCTGGAGCTCAGGAGGCAAGCTGGATGGCAGGAACGTATGGAGTGTTTCTGTTGTGATATATTTTTGTTTATCTGAGACATGTTGATTTGTATTTGTCCAGTGTTTGAGTATGTGTGTAACTCTGGTGTATAAAAATGTAATCAACTGATACAGTATTCTTTTGTAAACTGTTATTATTTGATATTATATTTGATCCGCTGCGAATGTGAGAATCTGTGTTGTGTTTCTGTTTCTTCTTCTTCTATCTCTTTCTTCTTTTCCTAGCTATCTGGAATTTTCACGGTCGAAAATTTTGGGTCGTTACATTTGGTATCAGAGCACAGGTTAGGTGAGAACCTTGGCTCTGGTGGGTTTACTCATCAAGGATAGGGTCAGCAGTACCCTAGGATGAGTTGAGTGTATATATATATGAGAGCGTACTTGTTATTTTCTTATATAAAGATTTTAAATGATTTTATATAAGAATATATTTTGATATATATAAAGCAATATTCCTTAACCAATAAATGTTAAGGTAACTGGTTGTTAAATTATTGGAATTAAATTAAGAGGTAATAGAAATACAACCAAATTGAAAATTTAAATAAAGGTAAGTTTAAAATGGATTCAAACTGAAATTAAATCTTGAATTTGGGGAAAAGTTTCAAAATAAGATTATAATGAATTGGTTTCCAAATATGATAATCTTGGTTATTATCATAAATGATTGTTGTGTTTAATAATAAGATGTGTATTAATGAGTAAGCAAAATGAAATGTTTTAGATAAGTATGACTTATAAATTGGAACTGAAGATGATCTAGATTGTGAAGTTTTAAATCTAAGCCAAAAAATTTGGAATTTGTTTCAAAGTGCTAAAAGAAATAATAAATAAGTATTATTTGAATAAAAAGGACTTGTTGCAAACAAGGGTTGTTTGAAAATTTGTTCTGAATTAAAAACCAAAGGTGATTTAAATTTTAAGGATAACTTATTGTGTAAAGGAAATAATATGTATATATGAGGAATATACATAATATCAAAGATGGTTTGAAATAAACTCTAAATGTTGAGTTTTAAAATTTGGAATGAGATGTGAAACCCAAGGTGATAAGTTCTGAACTTATAAGATTATTAATGTGAAGTTTAAAATTTGAAGTGGGAATTCAAATTTGAGTAGGGTGACTGAAGGAATGAATTGAATTTAACTTAGGGAAAGTTAAATATGTTAACAAGCAACCTGAATTGGAAATTTCAAGATGAACTTGGTATTTAACTTGGAAAGTTAAATGGTTAATTTGAATCGGGAGATTGTGTGATCTCAAATGGGTTTGGGATCTGGAAATTTGAAATGGATGGATGTTTTAGAATAAATTGGATGATGTCATCCTATTGTTATTAATAATCTTTAAATTGTGAAATGGATTTGTTTAAATGAATGAGAAATGAAGTGTGGTAATATATCCATTATTGTGATAAAAATTAAACTTTAATTTGAAATTAAGGATATGGAATTACTTTGAACAGAAAATTTGAATAATTGAATTTGTAAATTAAAATTGTTTTGAACTCTTATTTGAACTTTGAAATAAGTTAAGTAAAGATAATTTAAAATGGAATTTTGAGAATTGGACTCAGAATTAAATTATTTAAAGATTTGGATTATTGATTTAAAAATAAAGGTAAATTTGATTTAAGGGGTTAAATCAACATTTAAAAATTTAACTCGAATTTATATAATTCGAGATGGTTTAAGGTTGAGATTTAGATTTCATTAGTTCAAATTGAATTTAGTTTGAATTAATTAGAATTGAAGATGGATAAGTATAAAATTCAAATGGGAAATTTGAATTGGATTAATTTGAAATAAAATTGAAGATTGAATGAGTTCAAATTCAAATGGGAATTGGGATTAATTCATATAGAAATTGAAGTGGATTCAATTTGAAATTAATCTAAATTAATTTGAATAATTTGAAATTATAATTGAAGTGAATATGTTTAAAATCAAATAGAATTTGATTTGAATTTGGAAAAAAATTGAGGTTAATTCAACTTGAATTGGGAATAAATCAAGTTCAAGGGAAATTGAAGTTATTAGAAGTGAGTCAATTTAAATGGAAGTGGAAATTTAAATTGAATTGATGGGAATTGAACAGTTTGACTCCGGACTATTTTCAAAATAAATTGTTTTAATATAAACCTATTTTTCCAAACTATTTACTTTATACAACCTTTCTTTTTAAAACCCAAACTATTTTATATTTATCTTACAATTATTTTGAAAACTAATTACTATTTTACATCTGTTTACAAACTAATCACTATTTTATAACTACTTTATAACTAAATTACTATTTTACAACCATTTTGAAATTATCTTATTATTTTACAACTATTTTACAATTACTTAACTATTTTACAGCTATTTTACAAACTAATAATTATTTTTCAACTATTTATCTATTTTAAATTTTCAAGCTATTTTCTAAATATAAACTGGTCGAGTTCAAACTGTTATTGATTAAATACCCAACTGAGATAAGAATTGAAGTGATAATTCAAATGGGAATTAAGGCAAATGTGAATAAGTGAATAAAATCAAAGTGAGGATGAAGAGAAAGGAAATTGATTTAACTGATAATTAATGAAGATAAATACGTAGGATGTACGTATATTATTCTATTCGCATAGTGATTTGACCCATATTCGAGCACAGAATTTCGAGATAGTATTATCGATCCGAGTTGGGATTTTTCGCTCGATTTTCGACGGTGAACCTGGATATGGATTTTTGATTGGTTCTAGAAATTCTCTATCATAGTTGTGACATATGCAAGGAGAATGACGGTTTCTGATCAAGAAACTAGATCTGAGTCCGCACTAGGAAGTCGGGTGGACAATACTAGTTCGGAAGTGAAATTGTGTGATCGAGTGAGCAATCAGATTGATATAGCATACGGATGATATGCGTACATCGTACCGGTTTGAATGAAATTGGCATTGAAAATTTATGGATAAGAACTATAAATGGTCTTTGAAATGAAAAATATATTTTGTGGAATATATGATGAGGTAAAATGGAAATTGGAAATTGGAAATTTCTATGATTAAAATTTACTTTATGGAAGTAAGCAATATGGTAAATGACTTTACAAAAGAGTAATCAAAATTTGAATATTTGATTTGGAATAAACAAAGTTATATATCTTTGTTATATATGGTAAACTCCCCTTGTTGAATCTATTGACAGAAGAAAAGGGTTTTGAATGTATTTGAAGTATAAAAGTGAATTTATACAAGTATGAAGTGATTCAAAAATTTCCCAAGGTTATTATATATATATGTATATATAAAGGATTTTGTGAAAATGATTTTGGGAAAAAGTTTTGGGAACCTATGGATTTCTAAAAAGGCTTTTGATTTTTGAGGAAAATCAAATTTGGAATTTGGAAAGCCTATTTTGTGAATTATCAATTTTGGGATAATCGATTTTGAGAAAGGAGATTTATATGAAATTCATACTAGGTGTATGATTTGGAAAATACTATATGTGTATAGTATAAAGTGTTTTGAAAGTGGCTCTGGGGAAAAAGGCGCTCTCTTGAATGAACTTCTCAGGAGTGCCACAGGGTGGTACTGCTTTGAGCCCTAAGGGGGGAGGGTTCTAAAGTTGATCCTATGAGGAGTCCGGACAAACTAGTTCCTGAGGATTGTTGGGTAGCGAAAGTCGAGGGCACTGATGCCTACAGGGGCATTTGGGTTATGCTGTGACGACAGTGTGACTCGATGTCGCTGCGATCTACTGTGTGGACCATAGCGAAAATCGTGTGGAGGACGAGTGCCAACAGTCTACACTTGATTTTGCCGGGATGGCAACGTAACATCGGTAGGCTTGCGATCTATGGTCAAGTGGAGAAGTTTCATTCTTTTGGCAGCGAAATTCGAGGGCGCTGATGCCTACGGTTATATGGATTTTTGCTGTGATAGCAACGTAAAGCCTGGGTATAACTGCGATCTTTAGCGGGTTCCATGGTGTAATCGAGGGGCGCGGAGGCCTACAGTTATCTATGGATTTTACCGGGATGGCAACGTAACCATCGGGTTAACTATGACCATGGATGGGGGTGATGATTTCCAGAGCATTCTCACCAAAGATATTTCCTCTATTTTAAGAAAAAAATGTTTTCGATACTTTCAATAAAATTATTTTTCAAGTATTTTCACTAGGTGTTGAAATGGGTCTGCTAAGTACTTATAGATTTTTAGTCCTACGCCTAATCAACGTATGACCGAATTTCTATGAGAACAAGGATGGACTTGTCGAAACATCGAGTTATAAAAGTATTTTTATAAAGACTATTTTAATAATATTATATAGATTTTTAAAGTACTTTAAAAATGGTCAAAGAAAAATTTATCTGATTTGAAGCATTTTCATAAATTCGTTTCGTTCCTTTTCGAGGACGAAAAGATTTAATGGGGGGAGGAATGTGATGACCTGAATTTTAACATCGGATAATTGGGTAATTAACTGGTTTAAATTATTGGAATATTAGTTTTAATCAGTTAAATAAATAAGTTTCTGATAATAAAAAAATATTGGATATATAAATGGCTTAAAAACTATATTGAATATGGGCTTATAAATCTCTGGATAGAACAAATCCTGTAGAGAAGAAAAGAAATTTATGTATAGATAAGCTCTACCATTAATTTTTTTTATATATATCATATACAAGTTTGATGATGTTTAATATAAATACATATATATACATCTAAGTACATAAATATGTGTATGGTTATTGTAAACACATAGATATAAGTATATAAATATACGTGTATATGAATGTAGCCTCATATGGAATGATATACATGAGAATTTGTATAAATGGAACTATATATAAAATGAAAAAAACTATGTTCATAAGTGTTTGTATGTAGAATATAGGTAAGGTAAAAAGTCATCTTTGCAGATGTATGTAGTATGTGTATATTTAAGAATATATATTCATGTAAACTCATAAGGGAACACACAATTAAATGCATGCCTACAAAATTTCAACTCAAGCATACATTATATCATTCAATTATCAAATCACCGTGAAATCTTATTTTTTACATCAAATCTTTGTACAAAATCATATCAGGTCAAAAGAGTTTGCTGACCAAAGAAAATCAAAAGTATATATAATAAAAATCAAAAGAAAAATATGTGAAAAACTGTAAACAAAACTCCTCAGCCTAGCTTCTTCCGCACGCTTCTATTCCATGTATATATACATATATCCATCACTACCTCAAATCATCAACAAACTCAACTAAATCAAGGCACGATCATTTCAACAACTAATCAAAGCTTCAGATCATCAAGTATTTTTCCAGTTTTCAAAAATCAAAAAGGGCATTCCAGTTCAAAGCTCTCTGTTCAACATCCTATAACTGTGAGTAAACTCTTGAATCTGTATATATATCTTGGTTTGCCTGTGATCAATGTTTGATTTTGTGATAGTGAAATGTTTATATGGATGAAAAATATGCTGCATGAATATATATACTTAAGAATGATGTATGCATGTTTGGAAACAAAAACAAGTTCCAGGTTTTCTCTGCTTTTATAGAACTGTGAGCAAACTACCCTTATAAACCCTTAAACTTGTTATATCTAAGTAGCATGTGATAATCTATGAAGCTGTGGTGTGAAATTTGTCGTATGATTGAGTAAATATGCCTGCATGTTTGTGAAAATATATGTATATGCCTGTACATAAGAAACCATGTTTCTGTTTTAGTTACAAGATTTTAGGACTTCATTCAAAAATTCAAATCTACTCCTCCAATCTCTTTTAGGCCTTGATATCTAAATGAGAAATGATTGTAAGACTGTAACCTTTTATTTAAAAATAATTTTAAGTATTTAAGTTGGATATTTATTTCAAAATTTATATATAACAGTGAAAACTCAATCACATCCCAAAATTTGAATATCAAGTTTTCTCGATTTGATTTTATAAATCTGAATCGTCTTCAAAAATGATGATTTTTAAGAGTTAAATCCAGATTTTTAGTTGGGAAACGAGTGAGATTTTGGTAGTTGATCGGTTTTGGTGTTTTGAGACTTTGCTGGCAATCAAGGCATTCGGGGTGGTCGGGGTTTTGCTTGGAGGTGGAGGAAGACTCGGAGATTATCATAAAAATGTCCAATGAATTTATATTACACTATGGTGATGGGTAGGTAGGGATTTAGGGTTTGAACCCCTAGTTTGGTCGAGGGCAGATTTTTGATTGCTGTGGCATCGTCGTTGCATCGGAATCGATCACGCCGGTGGCGATCGAAACTAGGAAGGTAGGCGAAGCTCTGACAAAATTTTCGTGGCCTTTGATGGCCTGAGGCGGCGGTGCGAGTTGATTGTGTGATGATTGTTATTATTTCAGTTTGGGGCAGATTACTCGTTTGCGAGTTCGCCGTCGTTGAGGAATCTGGGTGGTCGAATAGAAAGTAGGGGTCGTGGACGACTTGCCAGTGATGGCGGCAATGGTCGGAGGCCGGTCAGGCAGCTGTACACGTGTACGCATTTTAGCTCGTCTATGTTGTGTCTTTGTGTTTCGTTTGCTTCGAGGTAGATGGTGATGTACTCGAGATCGATCTTGAGTTTGATCGGGTAATGTTTGGGATTGTTGGCTCGGGAAGAAATCAGGGTTAGCTCGGGTAAATTATAGTTTGGGCTCGGGCCTGTAACTTGTATTTTTGCTTTGTTGACAAATTGAGCAAGTTTAAATTTTTTTTATCAAAGAGGAATAAATTTTAAAATGTTTTAAAATTCTATAGAAGGTTAATTCCTATATGGGTTAAAAGGTGATTTAAATGATGTTATTAAATAAAGTATAAATTATTAAGGATGGTTAATTGATTAATGTAATCAGTTAAGGGGATAATTAATTAATTTAAATTATTATGGTAATTAGTTAATTAGTTGTGTAACCAATTTAAAGGATTGATTTATCAATGTGATTAATTATTAAGTTATTAATTAAAAAGATGATTAATTAAAGATTAATCACTTAATGTAATTAATTAATGATAATTATTTTAGTTAAAGGATAATTGCTAAATGTCATTAATTAAGAAGGGTAATTATTGAGTAATTACTAATTGTGATTCATTTAATGATAATTACTTAATGGAAGTAATTGAGGAATGATTAATTTGTGTAATCAATTAAAGTATGGATTAATTAAGGAAATTAATTAAAGAGTCAGTTAACTAATAAATGTGATTAATTAAAGGATAATTAATCAATATAAGTGATTATTAATTAGAGTAATTAATTAAAGATCAATGTAATAAATTATTATTAACTACTTATGAGTGTAATTAAAGGATTAATTAATGTGAATGGTTGAAGTTAACTAATTTGTGTAATTAATTAAAGGCTAATTACTTTATGTAATTAAAGATGATAATTAAAGGATGATTAATTAATTTATTTGTAATTAATTAATGTTAAGTAAGCAGGATTAAGGTAATCCAAGTGATTAAAGTTGGTAATTAATTTAATTAGAGATTAATTAAATTAATTTAGGAATTATATATCTTATAAATCTTGCTTATGGATAGTTGAATGATATTGAATGTCTTGATTGGTTGATATCACTGATATGATATGTTTTGTGATATGATGTGTTTGGATGGACTATGATAATATGGTTACCTATCGATGATGAATTGCTATGTAAAAAGTGACATCTTGTCTTTCAGGTGAATTATATTTCACTTGAATAACTAGGGTTAAGAGGGTATTGAATTTGAAGAGACCAGGGTCGGGTATTAGGAAAACCCGAAACCACTTTGGTTCTTTATAGATTGATATGTGAAATAAATAGGCTGGTATGGAATGATTTAAGTGAATTGGACCATTTAATCTAGGTTTTGGTACTTAGAAATTGATGTGTGAAATAAGTGATTCTATAACAAATTGTGAATTTGTAAATTGATACGAGTTACCCCGAGTTTTATGTAAGTTTTATGCTGTTGTATTCCATGTTAGATGGGTTTACTCACGCTGGTTTCCAGCCTGACCCGGGTGTTACTTTATTGTAATGCTCGGGTCAGACCGAGTATTACAGATTTTCAGGTAAGGACGTTCTGGAGCTCAAGAGACGAGCTGGATGGCAGGAACGTATGGAGTGTTTCCGCTGTGATATATTTCTGTTTATCCGAGACATGTTGATTTTTATATGTCCAGTGTTTGAGTATGTGTGTAAATCTGGTGTATAAAAATGTAATCAACTGATGCAGTATTCTTTTGTAAATTGTTATTATTTGATATTATATTTGATCCGCTGCGAATGTGAGAATCTGTGTTGTGTTTCTGTTTCTTCTTCTTCTATCTCTTTCTTCTTTTTCTAGCTATCTGGAATTTTCGCGATCGAAAATTTTGGGTCGTTACACTTGATGCAGCCAGATTTCTTGAATTCTAGAGAGGCACAGGATTTCTTTGTTGAATCACCTTCGCAAATGATGAGATTTGAATCTCTAATGGGAGGGAAAACTCAAATGATGAATTTGCTCCGATGAATTTCGTTGTTAAGCAACTGATTCTCTGATACCATATAAGATTTTAAGATGTTCGACATAATATAAGATTCGGATCACAGAATTGATGAAATGAACTTTGAAATCTTTATTGAGATTACAACAGAAAAATTACAGAGCAGAGATACTTCTCGTTTCTTATACAAGTTATATTTATATTGAGATTTTGAAATGGACTTTAGTATTTACATGGCCCATGATTCTTGTATAGGAACGGTTGAGATGAGATTGAATGGTTGGGATGCTGGCTCACTAATTCTTGAGTATTATGTGTAATACTCATTACTGGTATTTTGACTAATTCTTGGCTAATTGTCTAGATAATTTCCAATTTCGTGGACTTAACCTGAGCAACAAAGGTATAAACGAAAACTAACTGTAGGGAAACCCCTAAACTACTAGACTTTATATTCTTTACGGCTCTCTTTTAGCTTTACTTTCCTGCACTTTTAGTCGACCATCGACTCCTTTTTCCCCAGTTACCTTTTAAACTCAAGGATATTTTTTTAGTTATAGGGAGGGCTACACTCTTAGACTCTTGTTTACTGATTGCTATTTATGTTTAGTACTTTTGTTACTTTCTGTTGCAAGATGAAATCAACCTCATTAGCCTCCAAAAAGATTCTTTAGCAATCGCCGATTGATGAAGAAGAAGATGTTATTGTTAGTACTAGGGTTGACGATGTCAACCAAAATGATTTATTATTACTACTAGGGTTGACAATGTCAACCAGATGAAGCTATTGCAACTACATTAAAGATATTTGATGCTGATCTTAAAAATAATGTTTTTGACTTTTATGAAGAATACCCAACTGGATGAGTTGAGAGCTTACCACCAAGAATGTTAATGTAATGAGATCTTCTTTAGCTCTATTAATGTATAAGAACAAGATGTCTTGAGAAAAATCTCGGTAAAAGAATCATGACAAAGGAACGTGAAAAAGAGCACGATTGTTGCAAATCATTTGTTGCTACTACTTTGGACCAAGTTGGAGGGCCCCAGTTTATTGATGAATATGTTTTTGCTAAAAAGTCCATAATATGGGGTAACCAACCTTTTTACAAAACATCAAGGCCGAACGTTTAACCTCAGATGGGAATATACATGTTCATTTTTTGTCTTATGATGATTGTGAAGAGAAAAATATTTCTCTTGGTGTTGAGATAAAGATGGAGAAATTGCTTCATAACTTGGCTGGATAGGTCAAGAGGATGCAAGAGGGACCTATCGGTGCTTCTTGTGAATTAAAAGCTAGAAAAATCGGTTGCTTTCCAAGAGCATAATGTGAACCCCATTACTTGTCCTAAACTTACCTAGATGGGTCCACAGACCCCGAGGATTTCTTAAACATACATGAGATGCAAATGGACGCTATAAGAGCTTAAAATGAATGTTTCAAAATCAATTCTTACCCGCCACCTTCGTGGGATCAACATTAAAATGGTTCTAGCATTACATCTAGAAATCCACAAGTTATTGAGAGTAGATTACTTCTGAATTATTACCTAATTCTTTGCATTGCGAGATACCTTGGTGGTAATAAGCATGTTAGCTACCAAAGTCAAAGGGATAAATGGTAAGTCCAAATTTTTGGACTTTGGAAAAGCACTTCATTTTGGAAGGAGTGTTAGTACCTCAATTATTTATTTTGATGACAACAACCATATAAAATATAGATACTACTATTTTGCCAAGTTATATAGTATATAGTGTAAAATATTATAAAAGTGATGAATCGAAGACTGTAGATTATAAAGACTCAAGATAAAGATTTGAAGGCTCATGAGTTCAAAGACAAGATATGAAGAGCTCAAGATTATAATTTAGTGTTTAGAGTCACTAGAATATATTGTTAAAGTCCTCGATAGCAATTTCTAACCTTTGATCTTTTTAAAAAAAAAATTATTTTAAAATTTCAAAATATATTTTTAAGTATTTTATATAAGTTTTTAAGAGTTCAAAGATATTTAAAAATCATGTTCAAATTGTTTTACAAAGTATAGTATTTTCAAAACAATTTAAAAGAAAACATTATTCAATTTTAACTAGCATATGTTGACATACTTATTTTTATATGTTGACATATAGGCTGCTAAATTATTTTTAAATTTTTGAATGGGAGGGTCTTTTGGACACAACCCTTCACAAATGGGTACATTTGTTTATTCTCTATATAAAAGGGAGTGCAAATGAATTTTTAATGAATTAATAACTTACTTTCTTCTCACTCCTTACTCTCTTAAAAAATATACTCTAATCTCATTAAAATAATATAGAATCAATTCATACTTTATTGTATTGATTCTCTCTATTGACTTACTGTTTGGAAGCATCTCTCTCATTTCAAAGATCAAAGTGCTTTCGAAGAGGCTATAGGGTCCATTGTATCCATAGTACAACTATTTGCCTTTGGAAAACCATCAAATCTACTCTTATTTGTGTGGGTGTGCTTGTAGTCCATTCAAATCAAGTGGGTGTGCTTAGTAGCCCGTTCAAATATATGGGTGATCTTGTAGCCTGATAAATCAAGGAGTTTGCCCTAGACTCGGAATACACGAGGGTGTGTCTTGTAGCCTTAAAATCGAGATTTGTAATTGGTTTGCTTGCTACCATACAAAGTAGGTGCTTGAAGAGAAATAAGTATAAGAAATTGTACGGGATTGAATGTAGGAGACATTTGAACCAGTATAAAGCCCCTAGTGTCATCTCTCTAACTCTTTACTTTTTACTTTACTGATTATATTTATTTATGTGATTGCCTGCAAGTTTATTTATCTGTGATTGGTTATCTGTGTTTTGATTCAATGGTTAAACAAATTAAAAGGATTTATAAAATGTTTTAAAATACTACTCACCCCCTCTAGTGTTATAGTAGACTTGAGATCCTTTGTTCTACAACCCATAAGGAGTTGATCTAAAATGTGAGTAATAGTCTTTAAGAATTCTTCCATCGAACACAAGGTTTCATCCAAGTCGATGAAGCAATAGGAAATTATGGTGGGGGAGAAGATGATAAATAATGATAATAGAACCAGCTTGAATGGGAAAAACAAAAGCAAATTTCAACCGATTGAATGTATACCTCTCGCCCACTTATATTCCAATCTGCGCTTTGGCTCAAGATTGAGTTAGATATCTTGAACCTCAATAAAAATGACAGCCCAATGCTGATAAAGGTGGCCCTTAGTGCCATTTTCATAAATTAATGGGCATAAGACCAAGAAGTGTTTAAACCCGAAGATCAGAAACAATAAGATGATTAGGTATGGAAAGCTGTAGGAATTTGTTAAGAGGGATCCTACACCTCCCACCATCCAACAAATGAATTATACTAACGTAGATACCATCCAAAAACCACCAACTTCTTAGTTAACAACACTGAAAAGAAATGTGTTACCTCCATCTCATAATCTCATTAGGGCTATATAAAGAGGATCACACATTGTGGGTATGAGTAACAGAAGTTGGAGTTAAGATATAGAGAAGGCCAAAGAGCCTCATGATTTTCTCTTTTCTATTGAAAGAATGGGTAAATTACCTTATATTGCACCACTGGTGTCATTCATTAAAGTTAGCAAGTGGGGTGTTACTCACCCGTACAATGACCCACTAGTTATCACTGCTGAAATTGGATTTTCATATATTGCAAAAATTATGGTTGAAATGGGTTGCGATAAATATTTTATTTAAGCAATCTTTTTAAAGAATGCAACTCTCTGTTGGTGTTCTACAACCCAATCTAGCGCCAATATATGGCTTCAATGATGAGGTGTTGTACCTTTTGGAGAATGTTCAAATGCTTGTGAAGGTTAGCACTGCTCCATGCGATAAAGTGTTTGAAACTACATTTGCTGTCAAGAATCAATCATCAATCTACAATGAATTCTTTCTGAGGCTAGCATTAGACATGTGGATGGGTTTGTCTCTACTAAAAACTTATCACTAAAATTACCCATGAAAATAGGGAAGGAAGTGCTAGGCACAAGCAGTTAATGTCGAGAAATTTGTGCAAGCATCCATATCCATATTTGAATAAAGGAAACATTTATGTGCATGATTACAATGTTCACACAATAAGTTATAGTAAACCCTTCGGTTTTATTACCTAAGGGAGGAAAATCAAACAAGCTACATTCACTATAACTAATTGGTTATGAAAACTAAGATAATTGATGACTACGCCAATATACCTATATAGAATGATGAGTTTAAGGTTTTTGTCGAAACTACTACGATGACAGCTGAAATTTCTATTTGTAACTGAAAGTACAAAAGGTTACCCTAAAGTGTTACCTATGAAAATGCAACTATTGGATATACTAAAAAAGTACCATGTAGCGGTGTTTGCTTTGAAGGTATTCGATTTGGGAAATGTAGTAATGTTTCTTCCCATAAAAGAAATAAGTATTTATGATAGAAAATGAATTAGATATCGAAGGTCCAATTAAATTAGAATCAGATCCTCGAGCCGAAGTTGAGAAAGCTCAACCTATTGAGTTACTCAAAGATGTTGTTATCGACCCTCATGATCCTACCAAGGTTGTGAAGTCTTAAGATAATAAACAAACTAATTTGTTCTCTCCGAGGTAGCTTGGATGTATTTTCTTGGTCCCATAACGACATGGTTGGCGTAAACGTTTAGGTTGTGTCATGCTCTAAATATTGATCCCGAGTTTACCCATGTTTGTCAAAAAGGAAGACCATTAGACAAAGTACAACATGTTGCACTTCAAGAAGAAGTCGACAAATTGTTGAAAAATAACTTTATCCAAGATGTAAAATACTTGAAATGGATTGTTAATCCTCTACTAGTCAAAAAGCAAAATGAGAAATGGAGAGATGTATTGATTATACAGATTTAAATAAGGCATGACCTAAGGTTTGCTTTCCATTGCTTCGCATAAATCAACCTAAGGATGTTATTAGTGGATATTGATTGCTTTCTTCCGTGTATACATATTCTAGATACAATCAAATTCCGATGTTTAAACCGGACGAGGAGCATACATGTTTTATCACTATAACAATCTAACCCTTTAAAAGTGTTCAAAAATCGTTACAAAATGCTATTAGCATTTCATAAACGCTATAAAACGACATGTTATAATATGTCTGATAGATACCATAGCATTATTAAAAACGCTATAAAAAATATGTATTATAGTAATGTGTCACTCTTTGCATATTTATAGCTTTATTATTGATATAATTAACTTTCTATAACGTTTCCTTGGTTGCTATAGAACCTTTTAATAGTGTTTTTAAACTGCTATAGTATGTGTAAGCTATGACAATGTCCGTTTTTCATAGCATTTTTAAAATGCTAATATTATTTTTAGAGCATTTTTAAAATGCTATAGTAAGTAAAAGTTATGCCTTGTCCATATTTATAGTTTTTTAAAATGCTATTGATTATTTTTCATACATTTCTTAATGTTATATACATTCACACCTACAATTCTACTAAGCTTATTTCATAATATATGTTATAAAAGTTTAAATACCCAAAGTAACATATTGTAATATACATAATCAAACAGATTCTTAAGCAAACCATAATTTTATATCCCTGGTATTTCATAAACAAAGTATTAAGCATACAACTGCTTGTGACTAAAAGTAATATTGCATACATGTATACAGAACAATACATACAACCATGCTAACCAAACGTCGCGATAAAATAACACATTATAATGTAAGTATGGCTGATTTTTGAAGGAGAAAGAGGGGCAAACATACTTCTATCTGCCTACCAGTATGTAGTCTAACCGCAGAAGTATCATACATCACCTGTTAAAGAGAAAGTCTTCATTAGATTCCTACATGACCTATCTGATCCTAGGCTAGATGGTCTAAAACTTGATTTGTTATGATTTTGAGATACTTATTGGTGAAACACGATTACTTATCAATATGGTACCAATATTCAATAAATTTCATTTTTTATGCAAGGTTTTCTACAAATTAAACTTTTTGAATAAAATAAGTTATAGAACTATGTTCTTGCTTATGTATGTTATTCAAATATCGTATTTGTTTTAACAATAAATGTACCATTTTCTTATAACGACCAATATTATTTATACTATTACTAATATTATTAATTTTACAAACTTATTTAATTTTTATTGAACTTTGTTAACTTTTATGAAAACCCCATTAATTTTTAGAAGCTTAGTTAACTTAGTTACTTTAGCTAAATACTTATGAAACTTAATAAATTATTTAGTTAATTTAGTTAAATTTTTACTAAACATGGTTAACTTTTATAAAAAAGAAAAAAGTTACCGGTCCCTGCTTTTGATGTTGTTATAAAAACAGTCCTTATAGAAATAAATATGTAAATTAGATCTCTATTTTTAAAAAATAGAAAACGCGAAACTTACAGTTTTCAAGAAAAAAATAAAATTCTATAAAATTCAATAATGGTGAAAAATTGTATTTGTTTACTAAAATTATATTTAAATAACATTTATTAATATCTACGAATAAAGAATTTTGTTTATTTAATTTTTAAAAAACATTTTGAAAAGTTCAAGTTAACTTGCACCTTTTATTAAGAAATTGCAAATTAGTTTGCGCTTTCTGACTTAAAAAAATAGGGACCTAATTTACATATTCATTACTACATGGACTTTTCTTATAACAATATCAGAAATAGGGACCTAGTGTGCACTTATTTAATTGTTGTATAACTCGATAAATTTTTGTTAAACTTTACAAGTTAGTTAATTTAGTCAAACGTTTATAAAATTCGGGTTAACTATTATAAAAATTAGCTAACTTTATTTAACTTAGTTATTTTTACAAACTTAGTTATTTTTTACAAAAACTTAATTAATTTTTGCAAAGTTATTTAATTTTTGTAAAACTTAGTTAACTTTTGTAAAAATTAGTTAATTTTTATAAATTAGGTTAATATCTATAAATTTAGTTAATTTTCATAAAACTTAGTATACTTAGTTAAATTTTTATAAAACTTGGTTTATTTTTATAAATCTATTTAATTTTTGTAAAATTTTGTTAATATTTAGAAGATTATTTAAATTTTATAAAACTTGGTTAATTTAGTTAATTTTTTATATAACTTGGATAATTTTTATAAATTTATTTAAGTTTTATAAAACTTGGTTAATTCTTAGAAAATTATTTAATTGTTATAAAACTTGGTTAACTTATTTAATTTTTATAAACTTAGTTAACTTTGTTAAATTTTATAAAAATTAGTTAACTTTTATAAACTTTTAGTCGGCTTGGTTAAATTTGTATAAAACTTAATTATTAATTTTATTTTGATAACATGGATGATACTTTATTAAAGAAGAACACTCTTTTTAATATCTCAAGGGCTCAACCCCATGATCTTCAGAAATTTTGTCTAAAGCATCACACCTCTAAACACTTGAGCTACAGGTCCGTGACAAAAAAATTAATTTTTTTTATAAACTTGATTATTTCTTATAAAACTTAGTTAAAATTTTGTAGAACTTAGTTTTATAAACGAATTTTAATTTATATAAATGTGTTTGATTTTAATAAAACTTGCTTAACATGGTTATTTTTTGAAAATTTAGTTAATTTTATAAAAAATAAACTTAGTCAAATTTCTATAAACCTCAGTTAATTTTTATAAACTTATTAGATTTTAAAAAATTCCGACAACACCTCATTTGCATGGTTAGTGCTTTACCACTCAACCCAATTTAATATATATTTACACAATCAAAACATGATCAGATTCATATCATATATAACAAAATATACTCCATGATAACATACACATTTAAATGCATAAAAACATACATTTTATTAGCAATTTTAGCTAACAATCTTCATGTAATGTTTTGTGTACCTACATAGAAAAGTAAAAGCAATAATTAAGATGGAAAATAATGACACAATATATATGAATGAATAACGCACTTGCCATGGGTATATTTTCCAAAAAATGTCGCTAAACCATCATAGCTTGGCGAGGGCAATGAAGTGGAACCTTATGCTCTACACCAGTGACACATTTGAAATCAAAAGATCAAAAATTCCTTATAGCAAATCCAATTTAACTTTCTTAAAAATCCAATATCAAAAAATAACAGTTAAGATCCTAACTCAAAATGCCTCATCAAAAAAGATTCCAGCTATATGAATGCAAATAGCAAATTTCCTTGCACCGTTTAAATCAAAATGTTTAACCAACTAACTCAATCAGAAAGAGTACTAATTATAACCTCTGATGTATTCACATTAATTTGGTAACAGAGACAGTTTTTATTTAATGAGCTAAATCTTCTTATAAGTTAAATAGATATTACTATAAGGGACTATATATAGTAGTGTATTCTATGATTGGTGTAACTATTTTTTTTCACAGAAAGGTATTAGCCTTATATAAAATGAATCTATGCACAATCAAATCAGGTAATAAGGAGAGAAAAGGCATATTCACTAATATGAGATCTCCGTTTTGGGGGTTTACTTCCCATCTTTTGGGAAACTTTATGTAAATGTAAATCAATGTTAATGTGGCTACAAAGGTATCTTTTTGTAAATATAAACCAGATGTTAATGTGCCTGTACAATATCGATCAATGTTAATGTGTCTGCGTACCACAGATTCACGATTGAATTGTTAGCAGCTCATGATTGAACTATGTCGCCAATATCAACTTCTGTCTTGCTAGAGTAACTCATACTATTTGTTATGTGTTCATATACATGATAGTCTACATACCATAGATTCTATACATGAAATAATACCATTAAATTATTTAAGGTGGGCATAGCAAATGCTTCAAAAGAATACATTCAACTTGGATTATTGTGAAGATTAGATCTCGAGTATCAATTCTGAGCTGAACACTTTCGAAAAGAAAGATGAAAGAATATTTGAAGGTGACAACTACTTGGTTGAGATGCCTTTCGAGAGCAATGAGGATTAAGCAATTCTAGTGTTGTTTTAAGTATTAGCATGTTTGAAATTTAAAACTCTGAAACATCATGCTCTATTCAGTATAAATACTACCAAATTTGAGACAATTGGGGCCATTTGATAGGGGCAAATTAGAGGCATATTTAAAGGAATGCCTCCATTGACATTAACAAAGGCTGATTAAAATGCATGTAATACATATCTCATTATTTTAAATTTTAATTCCATTTAGGGGAAGACGTTAAAGAACGATTGCTATACGTCACTTTTTTCACTTACCCAAATCATCTATTTTACTCTCCTTTCTTAAAACCCTAAAATCGATTTTGGGCTAATGGATGCGACCATCACTTCAACTAAAAACGATAGTGAGAATGACAAAATTCATTGATTTGGGGGCGACAATGTTGATTTAGCGACGACTATGGTTGATTTGGAAGAGCTATGGCTGATTTGGAGCTGACGTACTTGTTTACATCCATCGCATTACAGCTTAGGTAATCCTATTCCTATTTTCTCTTTAGTTTCATTATTTTTACTATTTAACTTTTTTATACTTTCTAATTTGTATTAAATTGGTCAATTTATTATTGAATCTATTTACAATTTGGTGGATATTCTCTTTTTCATCTACCACATAGTGCTTTGAAATTTCAAAGTTTGCAAATATAATAGCTCTTGTTAGCAAACTATAGGCGAATAATCATTTTCATCCTTACATATACATAAAAAAGTATTTCTAATTTCTTTCTCCTTAATAATGTGAAAAGCAAACAAAATTATTCAATGCAAGCTATGTAATTTTTTAATAGGAAATTCGTTTCACTTGTAGAAGATGAAAAAAATGCATTTTTTATAGTTTTATTGTACATTATTTATGTTTGATGGTCTAGTTCCTAAATCCAAAAACAAACTTGAGCATTTCTTCTCAAATTTGGCTAAATAGAATTATTTTGCAGTCAAACTGCAATGACTTCACGGTTCTCTTTAGGCGGATGTGTGTACGCAAAGGGTGGTTTTAATTTCAAGATTTAAGGATGTCAAACCATATCTAATATATCTAAATTATTTGGTTTGGATTAAAGATGAAATCACTTGATCCTTTTCCAGTTACATATAGTTTGTAAATATGGTTCTTTAATCCGTTTACTTGTTGCAACGATTTAACTTTTTTTTACCTTCTATAATATTGTAAACACAGTTTTAGCATGATCCTTTTAACTTAAGCTTATGTAATAAGGGTGAACAAGTGCAAAGTAAGCATCAATGTAAGTTATTTTAGTTGTGAAAACCTGTGAAAGGTGATAAGGAATTAAGATCTTTATATTAGTTGTCGCTGATATATATATTTTCCGGTGTGCCTCATATTTCATGTTGATATGAAACCATACATGTACTTCTTATTTAATATACTTATATTTAGTATGCTATGCTTAGTATTATTTTAGCAAATTTTATTTTTTTCCCTTCCCAATTCATAATTTTTATGTGGATTGTTTTATCTTGTAGCACAATGACTTTGGAGAAATCTTTTAGAAAATTATTGATATAAATTATGACAAAATTTTTTGGTGACACATACTACTATTGGGTTGTCTTTAGAATGAATACAATTTTTTTGTGAATGATAGTCTTTTTTCGGGCACATATAACATGCAATTGGTAACATGTAGAAATAATTTTGGGTATTAGAAGAAGGTTCGTTGTTTATTTTTCTTTAATATGATTTTAATAAGTATTATAGTTATTTGTATATATAACAATTGTTGATACATGATTGTTTGTTTCATTTATTTCCATGTACAAGAAGAAGAAAATGTTGCGATTTGTGTTGTAATAGAAAGTACTTTTGTTAGCTGCAGTGTGAAAGAAATAGAGATGTATTAGAAAGTAAGGTGGATAATTACATCTAGAAATTTGTAAAAATAGGTATTATATTTTAACTCATTATGTAGAATTTTTGGTACTTTTTGAAGATGTTTTAATGTGTTCATGGCTCCCTACTATGGTGATGTTTTTTTTTGGAGAGTACAAGTGTAAGTATAGATTCATTATCATACTTACTATACCTTCTGACTTGTTTTGATTTTTGATTTTTATTTTATAGATATGGTACGCTCTTTCCTATAGGCTTAATGTGCTTAGTTTGCTACTATTACTAACAATGGAGACTAATAATTAGATTAATTTGCCCCTAAAAGAATGAGAGGCAAAAGAAGAAAGCATGGTTTTCATGACCGTGCCATGCCTTGAACCGTGATGATTGAAGGTTTAAGGTTTTGATGGTTCAACCGGTCGAACCGTCGGAACCGTGATTATTTTTTGTTGAAAAATTTGCACATTTAGCTACAAACTATACACAAAAATATTGAAATAATAATGTTATGTACACAAGCTGTAGACAACCTTCAAGGTATACAAACTTGATGAGTCTTACAGTGGTATTAGAGTAGTTTGCAGCAGTGAAGAACAAAATGATGAAGTTAATGGTTTAAAATTTGGAATGATAATGATTTTTGAAATATATATTTACTTATTTTCTTCAAAGCAATGAAAATAAGAGAGAATTCACGATGAGAATGTAAGAAAAAACAAAAGAACCGTGGTTCAACCAAGTAAAATTGACGGTTGAACCGTTGGTTTAAAGGTCCGATCAAGGTTCATTGATAAATGAGGTCCGATTGAGTTCCGGGCGGTGGTGGTCCAAGGTTCAGAGTTATTCGAGATTGGACCGCGGTAGGGTTGGGTCATGAAAACACGGAAAGAAAGGTCACTAAAAGTCAAGCCCTAATAATATATAAGGGCACATTTGTTACTAAAACTGCCCTTATTTATGCATACGCCACATAGGACTGTTCAGTTTAGGGTAAAGCAACAACGGCATTAACAAGAGCCTCTATAAATGCATACTGTACAAGTAAAATAGTACCAAAAATAGGACACAACTATTGCCTTTAATATAGTAAAAGAAGTTAGTGAAATATTTTATATTAACACATGAAACATTAAAATGGACGAAGTCTAAATGCATATATTTACACTCAAATAATATAAGAATAGATAATCAAATATACAGATAAATGAAGTATGTTATCATTACAAGAATGCATAATGATTAACAACATTTGTCATTTGTACAATACATACTAAGCACAACCATAACAATACATAAAACTAAATAAGCAAATAACTTCTTTGAATAAGTTGCAACAAGATTGTACAGAGAATGCATCACGGACCATTGAATTTCTTCACTAGAGTAATGCATCAAAAAGAAGTCAAGATACAAGTCTCAAGTAAGATAGATATAGACAAATCTAGTTACTGAAGTCATAACATATGCAAAACAAAAAAATAAATTTTCAGTTTCATATGTAACATTCTTGATATACACTAAGAGTAAACATAATTTCAACAAACCACTCTCACAGATGTTGGTCCGTCACAAAAAGGTAGTAATCTAAGTTGCATTTCCTTATATTTTGACAAGTTACTTAACGATGATTGAAAAAAATCTATAAAATGGGTAGATGTTACAAACTTGTATTTAAAATTGTCTTAATTAGGATTGATTCTCAATACAAAATTCCTAAGTTTGGAGAAGCTTTCAAGTTGGATTACTATTAAACAATTAAATTTAGATTTTAGCATGCATTCAGATAACAAGATCTGGCAAAACATAAAAATCAATATATTGGTAAAGAAATTTCTTTTGAATATAAAGAAATATATAAACAGATAAGTCAAGACAGAAATCACAGAGGACTGTCCAAGCATTATGCTTCAAGATGGGAACTTTCAATGCATGTTTTAATTAAAAAACAATTTATCAAAGGGTGTGGAATGCAGCTCATTCTCATGTAGATGATTATCTATAAATCACACGCTCAGTTGGTTTAGGGAAAACACCCAAACTCTATTAACACTGTTTTTTTCAAAGGCAACAATATCGAGTGATATTTGTATTCATAACCATAGTTTTTATTATAATGTTCTGTTTCCCTTTCTCTGCACATTAATAAATAATCATTTTTTGTTAACAGCTACTTATAAACACTCTTTTAGTTATGCCCATAATTTTATATGTAATTTATACATGTGAATAAAACATAAGGTAGTTTTTATCTTGAAAATGAATTTTGTATTTTGCGTTTTCAATATATATGTAAATAATATAGAAGTGAAGAAAAATTTGAAAATCCTATTCATTCCAATAAAAGAAGGAGGAAGGGAGAAATATTTTTTGATATTTCCCAAAAAGCAAAAAACAAGAAAAAGTTGTTTTTAATTTAATATGTTTAAATAATTTTTCAATTTGACTGTTTTCCACCGCCGACTCTCCCGTGCATTTTGAACTACATGTTTCAAATGCAAAACACAAAACTTGTTTACAAACTAAATTCTACCTAAATATTTCAATAGTTATTAAGAAAATTGAGTAAATTTAACTTGAGAGACAAATAATATATGATGCGTGTATATACATGCATGTTGTACATGCAAATTTACCGATATATGGCTACTTTCAGTTCAATCAAATAAATTTGTAGTATGATGAAAAAGGAAAAACAATTGTAATTGTTTATACCTCCTGTTGTTGCTTATAATAATTACTAATAGATGATGTGGCATTTGAAAACAAATTGTGTTAGATGTCCTAATTAGTGTGCTATAATTTTAAAACACGATAAGATTATATATCATTTACCTTCTCTACTATGATATATAGATTAAACTTATTGGCCATTATAATCTTATAAACCTAAATGTGTTCTTGTAAACAAATAGACATGATAAAAGTTTGTGTCAGGTTTTCAAATATAAATGTACATTATTAGTTGCACAAAGATGAAATTTAAGCTAATGACCTCATTTAGCCTGGAATAATTTAACTATTTTAAAATCAATTTTAAGCAATATAGACTAAAATGTGTATATAAAAATATAATTTTCAAAAATATACCAAAGGTCGTTGCTTCTGTTGAGGCCTTTTCTCATCTCCATCAATGTCTCTCTTTCACGTTACATAACACAAATCACAAAGGGAATATCATAACAAAATCATATTTGCTATCATTCGATAAAAAAGATGTTCTAAATAACTGTGTTGCAGTGAAGAATATGGAGAATTACATGGAAGTTTGTGGCTATTACAAAAAATCTAAAGAAATAAATGAAAAAGAAAGAAATAAGTGGTTATGTATCAACCATTTATTGAATACGTACAACTAACTCTAGTACTGATTAACATCATATTAACGAATAATGTTTATATAGTTTATCTAATATCAAGATGTGCTTCTAGATCTTCTCCACCTGCATAATACATCTGAATAAAAAGCTCACCCATAGCAAATAAAAAGATACAAAATGTTCCTTATAGAGAGAAAAAGCATTTGGCACACATGATCAAAAAAGCAACACTTAGTCGATAACCTTAAATTGTATATGCGCAAGTATTGAAATTCTATTTTAGTATTTACCGATGTTAACACATTGCAATAATAGTAGCATAACTATTATGTACCAAAGAAAAAATCTTAAATTTTAAAAATGATTAGAACCCTTATTCTTTTTATTCTCTTAACATATGGGGTAAGTGTTGTCACTTCTGTAGATCATTGTCAAGACTTTCAACGGATTGCTACAAAAAGCAAAGTAAGTTAAAGTACATACATATTTTCTAATACATGTATGTTCTATGAACTATTTTATATATAGTGTGAAAATATGAATATAAGTGATCGAACATATAAACATATATAACACTAGCTAAAGGTGTTCCTAGATTTTCATGGATTTGATTGATTATAATATTTAGGGCATGAAAACAGAAAGGTGATGGGTAAAGGTGTGATGAATCATTAATACTATAGATTTTCACCATCTATAGTATGTATGTGTCTGGATTTATGTATGTGAATGTGTGTGTATAGTATGTTTTATGTATCATATATATTGTCAAAATAGTGCATCAAACAAATGGTATTTTATCTAACTACCAAAATAAGCGACATGATAAACAATAAAAAATAATATGAATAGCTAGCAATTTGTACCTTTAGTTGTGATGGGTTATATCCAAGGTTTAAGATCTTGGTTTCGGTATTTTGTAATTTTAGGATTTTCGATCCAATTTGTAAATTTCTAGAATTTCGATTTCATTTTCGATTTTGGATCTCGTTATTTATTTTTTAGATAATTACACATATGTTTGTTTAATTTATTGAAACAAAACATATAATTTATATTTAATTAAAATAAGATATAAACGAACATTACTGATTAATTATAAATATTAACACTAAAAAGTTGTTTATTCATTACTTCATTTTTCGACTTTTTTAGTTACACCAATTATATATTGTGTGAATTTCTATGTTTCCTAAGTTAAAATTTTAGATGTTGAGTATTCATATATTTGAAACTCAAATTTTTTTGAGTTTATTTTGTAAAATATGAGGTTCGATAGATTTTTTTATTGAATCGGAGTTACGGTTTGATTTTATTTCGGTCCCTACTGAAACCTAAATGAACGACCGATATCTCCGTATTTTAGTCGAAACTTCCAACCTTTGTTATATCTAACACATCTAGAAGACTAAGCACTTTAAGCCTATAGGAAAGAGCATACCATATCTATAAAATAAAAATAAAAAATCAAAACAAGTCAAATGGTATAGTAAGTATGATAATGAATCTATACTTACACTTATACTCTCCAAAAAGAAAACATCACCATAGTATGGAGCCATGAGCACGTTAAAACATCTTCAAAAAGTACCAAAAAAGAAAGGTTTCTACATAATGAGTTAAAATATAATACCTATTTTTACAAATTTCTAGATGTAATTGACCACCTTACTTTCTAATGCATCTCTACTTCTTTCACACGACAGCTAACAAAAGTACTTTCTGTTACAACACAAATCACAACGTTTTCTTCTTCTAGTACATGGCAATAAATGAAACAAACAGTCATGTATCAAAAATTGTTATATATACTAATAACTATAGTACTTATTAAAATCATACTAAAGAAAAATAAGCAACCAACCTTCTTTTAATACCCAAAATTATTTCTACATTTTACAACTTGCATGTTATATGTGCCTAAAAAAAGACTATCATTCACAAAGAAAATTGCATTCATTCTAAGACAACCTAATAGCAGAATGGGTCACCAAATTTTTTTGTCATAATCTATATCAATAATTTTCTAAAAGATTTCTCCAAAGTCATTGTGCTACAAGATAAAACAATCTAACATAAAAAATTGTCATTTGGGAAGGGAAAAAAGAAAATTTGCTAAAATAATACTAAGCATAGCATACTAAATATAAGCATATTAAATAAGAAGTACATGGATGGTTTTACATCAACATGAAATATGACGCACACCGGGAAAATATCAGCGATAACTAAGATAAAGATCTTAATTCCTTATCACCTTTCATAGGTTTCACAACTAAAATAACTTTTATTGATGCTTACTTTGCACTTGTTCATCCTTATTACACAAGCTTAAGTTAAAAGGATCATGCTATACCTGTGTTTATAGTTTTATAGAAGCTAAAAAAGTTAACATAGAAAATCATTGTAACAAGCAAAGGGATTATAGAACCATATTTACAAACTATATGTAACCAGAAAAAAGATCATGTGATTTCATCTTTCATCCAAACCAAATAATTTAGATATATTAGATATGGTTTGACATCCTTAAATCCTGAAATTAAAACCATCCTTTACATACACACATCCGCCTAAAGTGAACCGTGAGTCATTGCACTTTGACTAGAAAATAATTTTATTTGGCCAAATTTGAGAAGAAATGCTCAAGTTTATTTTTGGATTTAGGAACTAGACCATCAAACAGAACTAATGTACAAAAAAAACTAAAAAAAAAGAAGAATTTTGTCATCTTCCACAAGTGAAAAGAATTTCCTATTAGAAAAATACATAGTTTGCGCTGAATAATTTTGTTTGCTTTCACATTATCAAGGAGAAAGAAATTAGAAATACTGTTTTACGTATATGTAATGATAAAAATGAATATTCCCCTATAGTTTGCTAACAAGAGCTATTACATTTGCAAACTTTGAAATTTCAAAGCACTATGTGGTAGATGAAAAAAGAATACTCACCAAATTGTAAATAGATCCAATAACAAATTTACCAATTTAATATAGATTAGAAAGTATAAAAAAGTTAAATAGTAAAAATGATGAAACCGAAGAGAAAATAGGAATAGGATTACTTAAGCTGTATGCGATGGATGTAAACAAGTGCGCCGGCTCCAAATCAACCATAGTCGCCACTAAATCAACCATTGTCGTCCCCAAATCAGCGATTTTTGCCATTCTCGCCATTGTTTCTGGTTGAAGTGATGGTCACATCCGTTAACCCAAAATCGATTTTAGGTTTTAAGAAATGTGAGTAGAAGAGATGATTTGAGAAAGTGAAAAAAGTGATGTATGACCGTTATGTTGTTCTTTAACGTCTGTCCTTAAATGGAATTTAATTTTAAAATAATAAGATATGTATTACACGCATTTTAATCAGCCTTTATTAATGTCAATAGAGGTATTACTTTAAACATGCCTCTAATTAATTGTTATTAGAGGCAGTACATTTAATTTGTCCCTAATCAAATGCCCTAATTGTCTTAAATTTAGTATTGATACCTTACTCTATTTTGAAAATTATTGTTTGCATGACCTTTCGGGTACCTTTTCGTTTCATCATAACGTGGTACAAATGTTTTGCGTTATTGGTGTCACTGGTATTGCACTTGCACTGTATTAATTTTCTTGGTTACTTTAAACTTTTTTCTTAGTATCATTTTAGCTTCATCTTTGTTATTTGAAATGCCCTGTGTATTTTTTAGTATAAACAAACTTTAAGTGAGTTGCACTTGGTCCAAAGTGTGGTACGCTTAGGACCAAATCGGGTTATTCTGAAGCCTTAGCACATTAACAACTATATATATCAACTGATGGTTGACATCTATATACGCATGACAAACTTAAAGTGGAAAAACCTAAGGTATGAAAAATAGAACATTGGTTCATACGAAAAATTACTACATAGATTTTACTATATAAATTTTGAGTTGGCAAATTCAAAGAGAGATTGTTAGCCTCGACCGTCAAACAGTCAGTCAAAGAATAATGTATTTGTGAATAATGAGTGATAGTAAACAACACATGAGTTGGAGTATGAAAAATATAGTTGAAAACTTAGGATAATAAATTACCTCATCTGCATATGCTACCCCCCCTCACACTTCTGTTGTGAATTTTAATGCTACTTCAACTGCTCATCATATACAAATCTTACTTCATCCCATGCATAGCCCATGCACTATCTTTCATAATTGTAGTGATCCGAAATTTTCAACGTTTCGAATGAGAATATTTAATTTATTTAAATATTCAAATTTGACTTGAAATGCAATATAAAATGAGAAAATCAATTTTTAATAAAACAAGTTAATTTTTTATGACATGTTTTAATTTTAATTTATATGATTTTTCCATAATTTTTAATTTGAAAAATATTTAAATTATCATTTGACGTATTTTACGATAAATGTTGGTATTTTGAAATTTTACAGAATGAGATAATCAGTGTATTTTATTGTTGTTTTGAGATCGTGTCATATTTTTCTGCACGATCGTATTTTTGTTTTGTTGTTCGCAGTTCCTACGCCAATGCAACTCTATCTAGCGTTGTATCGGAAATCACAAAATAAACTCACCAAATGGGAGCATGAAAACTCACCAACACGTGTATCACAAATGGGTCGCTATCCCATGAACCGAACATCAACGCACCTAAAAAGATACGCCCCATGCACAGTCGAACATCGACGCACCTAAAAAGATACGCCCCATGCCTAGTCGAACATCGACACACCTAAAAAGATACGCCCCATGCACCGACTTATCAAGCCGATTGCTCCACGAACGGTCCAAAGACCAAGGGTCGCTAGCCCATAAAAATGAGACGAAGCTCTATAGAACGGGGTACAGTCCCCCACGCGGACAAAGAGACATCGCACATTGCTAGTCTAAATCACCAAAGGATCATTATTGATCGATAAGTGTAAATCACACTAAGGTAGTAAATATAAGAGTTTAGCTTCATGTCCCATAACCACTGGCTTAACTTAAATATTTACGAACAAAGTGTATATTTCCACTCGAAAATTGTCACGAGAGTTCAATCGAACAAGTCCAAGCATTAACCGACGAAGTAAACGCAAGCATTTCATACCACTTGTTTTGCTAAGCCGTTTAATTAGATTTCTCATACGAATGAGGTAAAGGTTTGTATATACTAATAGATTGGAAGACGGTTTTAAAAGCAAGCTTTGTATTAAAAATAACGTTGAAATCGTTTTTGCGAAAGAGTTTGAGTGTTTACTACTAGTATAGAAACCTTTGTATTTTAAAGTGACAAATCCAAAAATGATTATAAAAACAATCAATCACCAAAAATTCACATACGACAATGTGAATTAAATCCATAAAAATCGATATCAAATCCATCAAATGGATATTCCCAAAAATCCAAAGAAAGAAGTCATCAAAGTCGATAATAAGTGATAACAACTAACCGGATCAACAAAATCGATTAAAATTGGAAATCCACTCAAAAAAATAGGCAAATAGGCAAAATGCACAGTTCCATACGTCTGGTTTAGAATCCAGATGTCTGGATTTAGGTTTTGGAAATAATCCAGAAAAACCCCAAACGTTTGAAATTTCAAAGCAGACGTCTGAGCCTCAACCAGACGTCTGAACATATAAATCAGACGTCTGGAATTAGGTTCTGCCATTTTCTTTTCTACGTGCTTATATTTTTTTTTCTCCAGAGATCATAACCAGACGTCTAGACTTGATAACCAGACGTCTGGTCACCTGGTGTGGGCAAAAATTTGCCTAGGCCATGATGGCCAAGACGATTCGGGAGCGATCGGATGAGCAACAACGACTAGGGATTTATGCCAAGAGACAACCTAGCCTTATAGGCTCTTTGATATACCCCAATATCACGTCCAAACATCCATAGCAAGATTTTCATAAAATTGGACCGAAACACCAAAATTTGGAAAATTCACCAAATCAATTCAAATCAAAAGCAAATGAACATGCACAAATGTTAGGAATTCATACCTAACAACAATGAAAGTTATAGACGTAGATGTGAGTTAAAGAACACACCTTTAAACCCAAAAACAACGAATGAGAAGTTTTAAAACAAGGCAAGACCAATCCTCTTCAATACACCTCAAGAATCTTCAATCTATTATCAAAGGTGAAGTTTTTCCTAAGTTAGGTTATAGGAATTTCTGAAAATTGAAGAGAGATTGAGATGGAGAAGATAAAGAGGATGCTTACCTAAGCTTCTCTTTGATTTTAGAGCAAGAACTTGAATTTCCTAATAAAACTAGGGTTTAGGAATTTTAATTTCCAATCTTTTCCCCCGTTTTTCTCTTGAGCTTGAGTGTTAGGAAATGAGGAATGAAATGAATGAAGAGTAGAGGAGTTAGGGTATTAAGTTGGGTTAGTGGGCTGAAACCCAAACCCAAAGCCCAAAATAGAAAAATATCAAAATTCTACTCAACTCCAAACATATCGATGTTTATACTCAAAAAAGTTGTAAACGCCATTTTGGACTCAATGGAAGTGGTCTCGAGTCCCAATTCGACTGTTTGCAAAAAGTAACATTTCGGACTTTAATCCGATTAACAATGCTATATTTAAATAAAACATTTAAATATACAATCGTAAAATATGCGGGTTGTTACAGACTCCTCTCCTTAAAGAAATTGCATCCTCGCAATACTTAAGAAGAAAATGAAAAGTAACAACCATACTAAGGCATAACAACACAAAAGAAGAAATTTTGAAATGAGAAGTTCACCTTAAGGAGCACGAGAGAGTAAGTTCGGATGTGTTCGTTCTATGAATTCTCTGGACTCCCAAGAGCAATCCTTAGGATTAGAGGACCATTGAACTTTCACTAGCGGAATATCTTTATTTCGAAGGTGTTTAACCTCCGTAGCAATGATACGAATAGGATGTTGCTCATAAGTCAAATTTGGTGAAACTTCAATTTCTTCAATTACACCGGGCTCAAGAATAGAATCGGAATCCCTAAGGCATTTTCGTAGTTGAGAGACGTAAAATACGTCATGAATAGCAGAAAACTGAGCCGGTAATAAAAGGCGATAAGCCACAGAACCAATGCGTTCGATGATGGGAAATGGACCAATATATTGAGGTGCTAATTTTCCCGATCGACTGAAACGCACAACACTCTTCATAGGTGAAACACGAATAAAATCTGGACTTAAAACCAGCTTTAAGCCAACACGAAGGAGATCGACACGACCTTCCGTAGAGTGCCTCGAAAGGTGCCATACCAATACTAGATTGGAAGCTATTATTATAGGAAAACTCAACAAGAGAAATATGATCTTCCCAACTTCCACCAAAATCAAGAACACATGCACGAAGAAGATCTCCAAGAATTTGATTCACACACTCGGTTTTTCCATCGGACTGAGGATGATAAGCGGTGCTAAAATTAAGCTTTGTTCCCAAATCGTTTTGAAGACCCTTCCAAAATCCACTAGTAAATAATGGATCACGATCGCTAATGATAGAAGTAGGAACTCCATGCAATTTAACAATTTCTTTGACATAGAGTTTAGCCAAAAAAGGTACGGTCCGATAGGACTGAACGGGAAGAAAATGGGTGGATTTTGTAAGTCTATCCACTATCACCCATAGGCTATCATAACCTGAACGAGAATGGGGAAGACCATCAATAAAGTCCATGGAAATTTGATCCCACTTCCACATTGGAATGTCTAAAGGTTGCAATAACCCACCGGGCCTTTGTTGCTCGACCTTTACGAGTTGGCAAGTCATGCAACGCTTAATGAAGTTAACAATATTAGATTTCATTCCATCCCTATAATAAAGTCGCTACTACTACCGGGATGAATGGTAAATTTAGAACGATGAGAATCTTCTAAAATGTCTTTACGAAGATCACAAATGTTTGGCACAATAAGTATACCAAACTTTCGAATGCCACCACGAGCATCGATTTCAAAATCTTTCAAACCATCAACCTTATTTTGATCCCTACAACTTTGGCTAAGAAAAGCCAATTCGGGATCTTGCTTTTGAGCTTCAAGGATGAGGTCTAATAGAGAAGGACGAGCCTCAAGGCTACGCAAAACAAGAGATAAACATGAATTGGATTCACGATCTCGAATCTCACAAGTGGATAAAGTCTCGAGATCATTCCATTCGAATATCATCATGGAAACAACCGCTTGTTGCATATGACTAAAGGCATCGACAACATGATTTCCCTTTTCGAGAATATAGAGAATATCAAGATCATAAGATGCAAGGAACTCGAGCCAACGTTGTTGACGTAAATTAAGTTCCTTTTGAGAAAATAAATACTTTAAAGATTTATGATCGGTGTAGAGAACAAATTTCTCTCCCAAAAGATATGACACCAAATTCTAAGAGCGAAAACAATGGCCGCGAGCACCAGATCATGAATGGCATATCTAGTCTCGACAAGCTTTAATTGTCAAGAAGCATGTGTGATAACACATTCCCTTTGCAAGAGAATGGCACCCAAACCAATATGACTAGTATCGGCATAAACAATCAATTCTTGGTTACCTTCGAGAATCGTAAGAATAAATGCATCGAAAAAGTTCTTTTAATTGATCCTCTTTCTCGAAAAGCTAAGACATTCAAAATTATAATTAACTTTATGCAATCATCTTTTTAGAAAAATTTACTTATTACAAGTCAATTTACTGCGTCTGACTATCTCATCATAGCGTTTAGGAGATTCCTATCGATAACGTTGATCAGGCGCATCGACCAGAATTCTTAAAGCACTCAATGAACAAAACAACACAAAATCATCTTCTATATAATAAACATGTCTCTTAAAAAATTTACGAATATTCTTTGCTCGTTTTAAGAACAAAATCCAATCTTACTTATAAATATCTTATTAAAAAGATTTGCAAATTTTAAATTGTTGTTTTCATCCATAATCAATGAATACAAGGATGGTCTCATCGAGATATTCGTAGAATACTCGATTCATAAGATGGATGAAATTGAAAGTCTATAGGGTGGATCGTATAGTGTATATGCAAGTATACGTGACAGATTATATGATGCAACTAAGATAAAATTAATCTAGGTAAATATAGAATAAGCACACTGGGATTTTATACTGGTTCAGACCTCCCGTCCTACGTCCAGTCCCGAAGCTCCCCTTCGGAATTCGACTATCAAACACCCTCTCTTCGCCCGGAGGAATAGGCTTGGTTACAATAGCTTGTCCTTGTCAAGTATGTGTTCTATAACACGGATATTGACTATTAAGTACAAATGCTTCCAATATATATATATATCTAAAGAATACTGATTAAGGAGATCTGAATATATGGAAGAATGAAATACAAGTATAGGTTGCTAGAGATCAAGAATATATCAGAGTACGAAAGTAAAGAGCATAAGTAAGTAAGGTGAAGTCTTCTCTTTGATTCTTGATGTTATTTATAGTGGTAGAGAGATTCCTTGAGTAGTTGCATCCATTAACAAGTGTTCCATGGTCGCTTCTAATGGTGATGAAGAGTTGCAGTGAAGAGAAGCGAAGATGTCCTTTCAAGTGCGACAGTTGTAATTTGAATTTCAAAATCCGAGTTTAGTTCCAGACGTCTGGTATATGTTTCAGACGTCTGGCTCTATATATTTTTTTGTATACTGTAGCCTTTCAGACGTCTGAGTATATTAACCAGATGTCTGATCCTGTCTGTTTTTGAATTCCAGAGAATTTCTTCAGACGTCTGGCTAATGTCTTCAGACGTCTGAAACTTGTGTATGTTGCTTATGTGCATCTGTGTCATTGCTCCATTGATCCTATTGACTTTTCATCTCTTGTAATGTTCTTGGAGCCTCGTTCTTGTCTCTCTAGTGATGTTACTTTAGCAATTACCTGTAAATAGAAATACATATGCATATTCGATTTCCATTGTATAGTTGTTATCATCGAAACCGTAGATTTGATTTCCTAACAATCTCCCCCCTTTGATGATGACAACTATACAATGTACTTATATAATTTGAAAATCTCCCCCTGAATATGTGCTTATTTCTAACGTTTTATAAATATACTTATATTTCTCCCCCTTTGGAATTATCAAAAAGAATTATAAAATTTTAGCTAATCGTCAAAGATAACACACAAAAGGAAATTTTCATTAATAATTCGAAATTGATTACATTCATAGATTTTATCAGTTGTACAAGAGTTGAAATCTTAAAATCCTAAAATCTATGATTCCTTCGGAGAAGCTTTTTGTTGATCATCCCCTGTTTCTTCTTTTTGGGAAGAGCTAGGCTTTGTAGGAGATGTCGAAGCTTGTTTTAGAGATTCGTCCTAAGAAAGTTTTGAATGTTTTGCGGGAGGAGAAGGTACTGGGGTTGTCCAAACTTCAAAAGGAGGTGTCGGACCGCGAACCCGTTGAAGTACTTCTTTGAGAACCGATAAGACAGTTGAAAGTGATTCTCAACTGTTGCTAGGCGTGTAGCAAAAGATGTTTCAAAGGTGTCAATACGCTTAGCCAAAAGTTTTTGATTTTGAGATAATATAGGTTGATTTTTTAGGGTTAGATCTCGAACGCTTTCATTTGGATTTGTTTCTGTTCGAGTCTCCACAATGTCATCCTGGCTTGGATAATCAAATGCTGCAGGAGGATGTGGAGTTGCTTCACGACGTTGTTTCTCCTCTTGAGATGGTTCATTGTGTGGTTGTGGTGGAGGCTCAACTTGTCCGGTTTGACGATTATGCGTCCAGTCTTCAAAAGATATAAATTCTGGGGGAATCTCGGGTAAGTGCATGAGGGAGAAAAACTTGGTGGAAGCATATTTTGGAGAGATTTCTTCAAAAGTTGATAAATATGAGGGGATGTTGTGAGCCCGTAGAAGTCTCATAATATATGTGGGGTAGATAATTGATGGTCGTGATCGAGTCCAAAAATGTTTGAGCTCGTCAAAGATAAATTTGGCCCAATTCACCCTTGTTCCGCTAAATAGAGCATATAAGGCTTTGTGCTCTAACTCGGTTACTTGCTCATGACTTCCCATACGTGGAACTATGGTATTGATTATCATTCGAGTAAGAAGTCATGCTTTTGGACGTAGATATCTAGAGGAAAATTTTGGCATTTCATCCTCCAAAATTTGATGTGTTATACTATTCCTTGGTTTGAAGCGCATATCGGGAATATTGTATAAATCTTCGCCCATATCAGAATATCCTAGAGTTCTACCTATCATGCTAAGAGTGAGTCTAATCGTGTTTCCATACACGCTAGACCATAGCCAATTATCTTCATCTTCAGTGTTCTATACTGAAGTGCTATCCAAATTTGCGTAAAAGAGAGATATTGCCAATTGGTCGATTTGGACGTCATTGGGAGTGAACGATATCAATGTTTCAAGTCCAGCATTCTCACACATTTCATCCAAATCATACATTGGAAATTTAAGTAGGTTATAAAATGGACATGTGTGAAGCTTTTCCTTTTGTATATCCTCATATCACTTGATTGAGTGTGGTGCTCGATTCATCCATCTTTCCATTTGATCATCAGAGCAAACTTGAGGATTTGAGGATGATGTTGGTCCTGTTTTCTTT